>RSEF01000001.1:26691790-26719241 GCA_003993805.1 Himantopus leucocephalus
TAATTAACGGATCTTTCTGGTTTCCTTAGTCACCTTTTAAAAAATGGATTGGATCATTTCCTATTTATATCTCTTTTCCATGTTCTCTGAGTGAAGTTTCTATATTACAGTTTCTAAGTAGAGAAAGTTAAGCAGTTAAGTAGCGTTTTTTTAAGGCTCTGTATACAATTTAACCAAGTGAGAAAGGTCAAATTTAATTTCACTTGGATATGAAGAATAGGTGAAATCCACTTGTTTTTCCATGGGGCTTACAGTTAACTTGTAGAGGTTTTACACTCTGTTTTGTGGAGTACTAGTGGGACAAACAGACATGTTTTGCAGCCATCCCACTTCAAGGTAACAAATTGTTCTGATCTTCTGCCAAATGAATAGAATCTAAATTGTAAGCAGCCGGATGGGCAAGGTCATGCTTTAGGTGTGATAGTCTCTCTAAATAATATTTGAGCAAGAAAGTCTTAACTGAAATTCTTTCCAGTTGGTTTACTGCACATTCTTTACCCTAGCTTTGCTCAAGTTTGTAAGTGTTCAAAAACTCCATGTAAGACAAGTATGAAAATCTTGATTACAAATCACTCAACTTGCATACTTCACCTAAAATTTGATTCTTCTTATGGGTTTTGCTAACATAGGCCCCTGCGACTCACTCACCATATTTTGGCATTCTGTATGCACCTGGTATTTATTGTGTTGATGCTGTATGCGCTTAATTCACAGGAGGAGTAAGTTAAGAATGCAGTCAGATGGAGGAAAAATAAATGATAATTACCATCACTGTTCAAGAATTTTTCTGCTGCATCTGTCATACTCCTCAGAAATAAGGGGCAAAATGAAATACCAAATGATGCATGAAAGAGTTTTTGAAGTTTCACTACTAGCCGGCAAAGCCTTTCACAGTTTAGGATGACAGATTGTCTTTAATCTAACCTAATTGTGCATAATGTGTGAATTGGATTTAATTTCACACTTGCTTTCTGACAGTTGGTAAAACTGAATCAGGGAATCCTTAAGAATTTACAGTTCTCCAGATTCTTCAGTCACTGTTGTCTCCTTGTGGCTCCTCTCATTTTTCTGTTATAATTTGCTGCAGCACCCTGCTAAATGTATTAGAAGATGAAAATTTCAGTAAATATAAGCTCTGTCATTAAATTTTACTTCATTTGATGACAGGCTTAAGCAAAATGAAGAGGAAATGAGTAAAATGGATGGGGCAGTTCATGATATAATTATCATAGAACTGAAAAGTAATTTTCACTAGCCTTTACCCTAGAAGGTGTTAAAAATCATGGCATATCAACATATACTAACAATGTGGCTGCAGCTGTACTGTGGACTTTTTGGCAGTCTGCCAGCCCAGCATCACACATTGCGTTGGAATTATCCAACCTGCTCTCCTCTGTGCCCTTTAGTGCCTTGGGATAATAGTGGCCAGGTGTCATCTCCTTGTTTTAGTGTTGATGGATAATTAGCATCAGACTGTAGTTAAATACCCAGCACTAGCCAGGTGTACTTGGTGTTTCTACACATTAATTCTATATCACGTTTCGTGCACCAACCTGGAGCTGTGCAGAGAGTGTAGATCACTTCCAGGGAAGAGGTGAAGAAAAATCTTCATGGCAAAATGATACAGTGGGTATTTTTGAGTCCTTGCTGAAGGCATGGCTGAGCTGTACTATACAAAGGCTAAAACAATTATCTGAAATTATCTTCCAAGACCAGTAAATGTAAGACTAAAGTGATGCTTGGGCTACCAGCCAGCGGCATGGCTATCTAGAAAGAATTTGTCAGGGTAAACAGTGCTGAATCACAAGTTGTGAGTGAGGCGACTTACTGCTAGTGCAGTCAGAGACTTAGAAACTTGCTTGGGTTTTAGTGACGAAGAACTGACTGGGAAACTGACTTTGCTCTTCACAGTCATATGCTGAAGGATGAAGAAAATGAGGTCTGTATGAATACTTGATGATCTGGCCCCTGATTCTTCAGGACCCTCCCAGTACATATTATTTCTGTGATGTGTTAGATCTGGTTTTATTATAAGGAAGCAGTATGGTGTGCTGTGATGCAGACTTTGAGTGCTATAATTCATCTGGTACTGTGATTTTCTGTTCCTGGATGCCCAGTAGTTGTTGCCATACTAGAAAGGATGTTGCTGTTACTTTATTGAATTCTTCATTCCCCCCTTTCTGGCATAATTAAAATGACCACTGTGTGGAGGGAGCATGTGCAAGGAGTCTCTTCAGAGCTGCTTTCTTGCTATGTGGATGGATTTGTTATCAGTTGCTGCCGAAGCTTTCTCCCTTCCATGGACCTTCCTCTCCATTTTATCCACGCTGTCTTCTGCTGTAGTAATTCCTTTAATTCCCCTCAACCAAAATGACAGCTTTGCCAGGAGAATGGCTCAAAACAGCACTGCCACAGTGAGAATCTAGTGTATTATATTTATTGCATTCATTAATGTATGAAAATTGCTCCTTTTTCTTCTTTTTTCTCCTGCCACATAACAAATTCCCATCTCTTCTGCATGCTTCCAGTGCCTATCCATTGCGTCCTAAGAAATTCAAAGCAGACAGCTTTACATTGCTCACTTTGTGCAGCCCAAACTCAAATATTAGTGTCAGAATGGAGTGTATTTTCACTAAGTACTTCCTACCAGAAAATACAATATTTCAGCAGTGTGACAGTCTATTATGTTGAGGAACATGAGACATGGTCTAGAAATTATAATGTATCAGGGATGTAAGTGGTACAGGGCATTTTTCATCTTTAAAGTCCTGAGTTATTTCAAAATTGTTTATTTTGATTGAACTTGACTGTTGACTGTGAACCAGCAAGACAATTTTGAGCACATAACTTACTAGCTGTTGCTCTGCATCATTTGGCAAAGCACAGCTCCTGCAAGTCAGGTACATGGGCAGTTGGAAGCTTTCTGATGAGTAAAGTCAGGTGTACTCTTACAGACCCCCCCTTGCTACTCATAAGAGAGTGCACTTTTTGCTTCTGCATCAGCAGGACCTTCTGACATAAGAATCGCTTTCAGAGGCGCCAATGCAACAAAAATGCCTGTATCGGGCTATTCATAACCTTCCAATGTAGCTCAATAATATTGAATTATCTTTAAAATAAAATCTTTCACTTACATGTAGAGTGGGACAAAACAAAGAAGGTCACATCTTTGAATTTTGAGGGCTATTTCTTTACCTCAGGCCTTATCCTGAAAGTAAAAACGTAAGGAGGGACTTGGGACACTTTAACAGCTATGATTTTAAGACGATCTCTCACTAACTCTCTCTTCCAAGTCTCAGTGAAGTGCTTTTCATCATTCTCAGAGGTATATGTATTCATTCCATTATAACTCAGAGCAGATGTTGAATGTAGTTACCAGACTAGTTGCGAAACATTGCTCTTCCAGTGTAAAACATTGCTCTTCTAAATAGCTGTTTCATTGTGACATTATAAGCTGTTATGCAAAAAGGAAATTGGTTCTATGATCCAGTTGTCCCTGAAAAACCTTCCACGGCTGGAGGGCGAGCTAACTTGCTAGTGTAGTGAGTGGAAGGTTATGTGCCTAAACATTTGCAGAAGGGACTGACTGGTAGACAGATCTACTCTTCTCTTCCTTACATTAAAAATATGCAAGTTTCTAAAGACTTCAACAATGGGAATCTGTCTAGAGACTGTGCGTTAATTTCAGAGAACCTGCAACTATAAACAACTGAGTGTTAGGAAAGAGGTGTCTCTTGTACATTCAGAAACCTGATGTAAGGGGTAGGTGGAATACAGTGTCCATTTGACAAGTGTTATCCTTCTTCAAAGTGTTGCTGGTTTAACTTTCAGATGTGGGTCTTGTAACCTGAATATAGGTCCTGACGTAAATTATAAAGAAACCAACCTTATTGGAAACCAAAGATTCTTAAGCAACTTTATTTATTGGAAATATATAAAAGCACCACACAGTACTTGTATTACACAAAATTGGTAAGGAAAATTACTCATCAGTACTTATTTTTCTGTATTCTTCTGAACAGTTATTTTGAATTGAATTCCACTTCCAAGTCATTGTGTTTTTTCTGTGATAAAAAATGCTGTCCTAGAAGGGGGTTGCTGTTTTGTGATAGGTTTGGGAAATTGATATTTCAATCCAGCATCTTGTTTGGAAGATATGCATTGATTTCCCAAGAAATGTACATGCTATCCTTTGACAGTACTCCTTCATGCTTCTACATTGTAAGGGAATCTTTAGCATTCAGGAACTGTTAACCTAACACAAAGAGCAAATGCTTTCGGGATTCCCTTTCTGACTTAATATCTGGTCCTAGCTCCAAAAAACCATTTTTTTTTTCATGTATATAAAAAGTCTTATTGATGCATGAGAACTAAATGTACGGCTTAGAGATTAGAGCACTGGGTAAATATGAAAATGATATATCCACTGGTAATTGAGAAGACAATAGAAGAAATAGCAATTAAAGACCTATTCACAAAGTTTTAGAACTTGTGATTCTTGTTTAGAATAAATGGACTTTCATTCAGTCTTATTCACTGTTGTCCAAAAACCAGGGACAAATACAGACAAAATAGTATGATGAAGTTTCCTGTCTAGTTTATATTTTTTTCATTAGCAGTGTATCAGAGAGTCAAACAAATCCAAACTAATTTTCAGAATTTTCAGATTCTCCCTCTCCACTTGATTAGAAATGTTTGTCAGTTCCCAGCTCATTAAAATCTTACTGGTACATCAGGTTAACAGTGATGCTGTGTGCCCTACTTCTCAGTAGCAAACCAAGTTACTATGTTTTGGTGACAGGAGAATACCTTTCTCACCTGATCTGCTACAGTTTTTTAGCTCTTGCCGTACAATATGTAAAGCAAGATGTACCCCATGCTACCACTTCTTTTCCTCCTAACACAGTCAAAAAAGAAACTGTCCTTTCCACTGTCTCTTCCAATTCACTGTTCTCTAAGTAAAATATCATTCTTCATTCTGTCCTGAGAAAAAGAGGAAAAAAGTCTTCAGTATAGATAATGTGCAGAAAATGAAGCTCCCAAACTCTTGAACAAATTGCCTTTCTCTTCCTGCAACTTTCAGTGTGATCACGGATGAGGTTGTTAGATCATTTTGATATTGTGTCACCGCTGTAATTGTAGCTCGGGCGTTTGGCTTATTGGAAGAAAAGACCAGGATCTGCGATTGTGCGGGGAATGTGCATTATGTACAAGAAGGAACAGGGAAAGATGGGGAAACAGCTAAGCAAATTTTTTAGCCTGTCTTTATTAGCATTGAGGGTTGATAATTCTCATTCTGTATCTCACAGCTGGAGTTAGGCCCTAGCTTGACTATGCTATGTTAATGCTAATTTTCAGCTTACTTACTAACACCTAACGTAAACCCACCACAAGTTTCTGTAATTTTGTTCTTGTTCTTGCTTCTTTTAGCGCTTGAATAGTGATTTAACAACTTCTGAAGCAGCAGATGAATGCTATGGAAGCTGAGAAAATTCACAGCAAAAACAACTGTAATTTCCTAATGCAAGAGAACTGAAAATAGTTTTGACCACACTGATCAGATATAATTATAGAGCTGAAGACTAACCTGCTTTGTTGTGCTGACACCTGAGAGTGGTGGGGACTATGAATTCCAGGCCAAGTGACCTGAGACTTCAGACATCTCCAGAATGATAAAGCCACATTTTTAAAGTAATAATCTCATACTGTGTTCCTGATAATATTTACAACCACCTATACTTTGTTTTCTGTGGCTTAGAGTTTACAGCAACATTTAAAAGTAATTTCTATAGATTTTTTTCTTAGAAGGAAAGAGAGAAGAGCAACTGGTCTTTTTTCAAACTTAGACTCTGTGTTATATGACTTGATAGTTTTTATTCCTCTTCTATAATAATAGAACTTCCTTTTGAGTTTATTTTGGCAACACTGAAAATTTAGGTCTGACTTTTCTACCCCATTTCTTATTGAGCCTTTTCGTTATCTGAAATAGTTCTCACCAAGAAATACTAGTGAGATCTCCAGGATGATAAAAGAGGTATTCCTGACTTCATTATTTACAGTAAATTTTGTTAGGCACTACTTCTTCTCTGATCCTCCTGACCAATATTGTCATGGAGAAGATTTGGCATTTATTCACCTTCCAGACCTCTGAATGTGTAGCTCCAAAACAGAACAGACACTTTGATATTGCTTTACAGGGATAAGATAATCAATCAAGAATGGATTGATTTTTTTTTTTTTTTTCCTTGGAATTCATTCTTCCCAAGGACATTGACTTGTCTAATAACTCTTGTAGTGTGTCTGACCTACATGGTATTTCTATCATGGCTTTGCTGTAGGCAGTTTCTTACTGGCATGGTATAACCTTATACCCATAACAGAATAAACTACAGATGTAATGCCGAAAGCGTTTACTTCTGACTGTCTTCTGTGGAATGGAAAAAACTCCCTTTTGAAGAATGCGAATTTCTGTAATAAACTTAAATTCATTAGATAATACATAAAGCTCCTGAATTCTAAATTGTTCATTGCTCATCTGGGATTTTTATTTTCTTTTATTATTTTGATGTGCATAACTAGAAGCAAAACTTAGAACCAATAAATATTTAATGGCACTAAGAACAATCATAACCAGCAATATTTGTGTTCTCTTTACAGAATCTGGTTCTGCAATTACTGCCTCCTGTATTGGTTTGGGGAACTCTACAACACCTCCACCTGGACAGGCAGGAAAACCAGTGCCAGGATACAATGGTAGAGACTGTGCTAAACATGCTACTAGAAAAAGATATTGCTTATGTTCCTGACTAAGCGCTCTTTAATTTTCATACCTTGTAGGAAAAGCAAATTACAGTCTTATTAACACATTTTCCTCTCTCCGGTAACAGGAAGCTCTGCTTTTTTGTGTGTTGTGGAATGTGATTGTGAATAAGAAATTCAGAATTATGTTCAAGAAAATTGATCAACTATTCTGATTTTTATTATATGAAAGGGCTAGCACATACTTCTACACTGGATATAACAAAGATATGAATGAAATAGCGTGCTTTAAGGGTTTATCTACAATTTTTATTTCCAGCTAGGTGAAATGGTAGGCTATGGACCAACATTAAAAGGATGAGCACTCATTGTCTGGAAGGTATTTGCATGCAGAGGGTGCAGCCAAAAGATTAAGAATGCAAAAATATTTTCATACCTGGGAACCCTGATTTTAACAAAGTTTTCAAGAATTACTTGAAGTCTGAAAAATAATTCCATTAAAGATCAAATCATCTTCAGGAAAAGTTCTCACATCATTGAGCAGAAAGAGCTAAGCATTTTTTTTTCTTTTAATACGTACAAGTGGAAGTGAACATTAAAGAAAATAAACATTTTCAGGAGCTCTCGGTTGGTTTTGGCATTTACAGTCATGGCATGAAAACAAGCAATAGCTTAAAAACAACATTAAAACAAAGCTGAGAAGTTTGTCCAGAGTTGTAATAAATAGGGAAGAGTGGAAGAATGTAATTGCACCATACATGCTATCAGATGATAGTCAGGCCTAGAAAAAAGTATGAGTAGTGTGAATATAAAAATTTCCTATGAATTCCTAGTGTAAGTGAAGAATTTCGTCAAACAGAATGAAGGAAATGTCTTTAGCATGCCTTAAAAGGGAAACATAAAATGAGCACTAAAATTCACTAAAGATTTACGAAAGAACTTTACCTCTTTCAGTCTTCTGTTTAGGGCCAATTATGTCATGTAATGCAGCCATTCATAAAATAGTGGATCTTGAAATCCCTCTGTACTGGCAGCTGCCTTGCTGTCACCCACTTCTGTTTTGATGTTATTTTGGTGCTGTTACTGTATTAATTAGAAGAGGTCCTTATGCCATTTAGAAGCTAGATTCTGTATTCTTAGATTATACGTGCAACTATTAATGGTTTTGGACATTGCTAAAGTTATGTTGTATTTATGCTGTGATATAAATAGAAAGTTACAAAATCTACTTTTTTTTTTCCTTTTTAAACACAGACAAATTTGTTCCTGTCACAGTATTGCTAAAATAAACTGATTTCTTTGCTGATTTTTTAGAATATAAAGATTAAAAGCAGTATTGAGCTATGATATCAAAGTGCAGTGGCACAAATTGCATTTAAAAGTGAATCAAGATACCATATTAATTTCTAGTTCTGTTGCCTTAATTCAAACATTATATTGTGCTTTCCCTTTGATCTACTTGAATCCTTTCCAGATAATTTCATTGCATTGTATTCAAACTGAAGCAAGTCCCACATTTTGAGGAATTAAGTCAGTTCTTCAGTAATTCAGGAGTGAGCAATATAATATCTCCCTTCCCCGAATTTTTGTATATTGAAATACAATGCTTTCAAGGAGGAGAATAAATGCTGGAATTGATACCTTGATAAAATAGTTACAATGAACTGATTTTACTTCAGTATAATAAAAATAGGAAAAAATAGGAGAGAAAGCTTTGAAAGCTACATATGAATGGGTCTTTTTCATGGTGTTCTGAGCCCAAATTCTCCAAATCGACCATACTATTTTCTTACACGTTCTTACACCACTAAAAATAGATAAGAAGGAAAAAAGTGTTTACAGATTATAAATGAGCTTTATGTATGCCATTCTTGCTCATTTTCATAAGTGTCTTCTATGTTTCCATTCATCCTTTTGATTTCCTATCCCAGTTACCCCTTTCAAGTCACTGATTTGTAACACTGGTTTTGTGGACCTGCTTGTGTTTATGTGCTGAGCCATTGGTTTCAGCAGACTCTTCAGTTACCTAAAAATTACCATCCTCTTTGAAGGAGTGGCTTCAGCCAGAAGTAGTAAACTACAGATGTTGGCATTCTTTGGACAGATAGGATATGATGCTACTCGTAAGAGTCTTAGCAGGGTTTTAGTCAGAAGTCTGTCATCCTTTTTTCCCCATTTCCTCTGGAACTTTTTAATACAGAATGTAAGATTCTTTGTAGTAATTTAGATCCAGCTGAACGTTGCTTTCTTTGCTTGAGCAGACTTCAAAAAGCATGTTTTTAAATCCATGTCAGCCCAGTCTGTCAAAACTGTTCCTCCCTGTTTTTCCATGGTTTAGTCATCTCACTTTGTTCAATTCCATTTATCAAAGGCCAAACATTCCTTCCTTATGCCCACACCTTCAGCTGGAATGGGTGGTTGTAATAGATTTCCCAGATGACTGCACGGAAGATGCTCTTTCAGGTGTTTGTCCTCAGAAACCTCAGCACCAGGATGGTATGTAGTGATAGGACAAGGGGTAATGGCTTCAAACTGGAAGAGCGGAGATTTAGATGAGATACAAGGAAGAAATTTTTCACTATGTGGGTGGTGAGGCACTGGAAGAAATTGCCCAGGGAGGTTGTGGATGCCCCATCCCTGGAAGCATTCAAGTCCAGGCTGGATGGGGCTTTGAGCAACTTGGTCTAGTAGAAGGTGTCCCAGCCCATGGCAGGGGGGTTGGAACTAGATGATTTTAAGGTCCCTTCCAACCTAAACCATTCTATGATTCTATGATATGATGCTTTCACTGAAGGTGATGGGCCAGTGTCATCCAGGGAAAAGGCTTCTGTTGGGAGGTCTGGATTCTCCGTTGTACTCTAGCATTACCCTCCTGTGCGGCTTTGGGTAGTTCGTGAGTTACTTTACCTCTTTTGCTAGACTAGAATAAGCCTTGTCAGCTGGGAAGCATCTTTACGGGTCTTCTGAGAGCCTTTGAAAACCAGACACACTTATTTACTACTAATAGTATTTCTCACATTAACTGGGTTAGCCTCCAGTAATCTTAGTAGTTATTTCTGACTCGTGTTACCTGTACACTTTTTCTTGTATTTGTCATGTATCTGAAGAGTCCTTTGCTATTTGGAAGTTTAGATTGTCCAGTATGAAGGTGTCTTTTAATATTCAGTTCTATAATTTTCCCTTTTTGACTTGGAGCTATTTCCGGTCCCAAAGCACGACTATTATTTAAGACTTTTTGTACTTAGGTCTGAATGTTAATAAGGTCATGAGATTATCCGGTTTGGAACTCCCAAATTACTTAATTCCTTCTGTTGCTTGGTGTATTGCCATTCTGAAGTGTGACATAAATTGATACTCATGAAGAAAGACACTGTCCTCCACCTAAAAATATACTACTTGACAGGAGTTCTCTTCCTATATTATTATTTTGCAGTGATGATTCTGGATGAAAATAAGGAACCAGTGAAGGCGAAGACTTTAGGAAATATTGTGGTAAAGTAAGCAAACTAAGTATCTTACAGTTAAGAGAAGCTTCCTACATGGGTTGATTGTTTTTTGACTGAAGTTTACATATATATATATAAAACAATAATTGAAGTAATGAGGATTGAAAAGCATGAGTGTCTCTGATACTGATACCAAACTGCAAGAACTTTTAATGTCCGTTAATGTTGGAAAATTGCAGATGAAATTGTGTGAGTGAATGAGTGTGGATTATTGTTTTTTTTTTTCTCAGACTATAGGAAAGTTTACCATTTTCTTAATTATCAGTCTGTTGGCACAAGCCTTCCTGTTGGGATGTATGAGCAAGATATTGAATCATTCTCTTCACTGTTAGATCTTTCAGTTTCGTGAAATAGTACAGCAGTGCAGATTGATATGCTTTGGTTTACTGGTGTGATGCTGCCTCATCTTTCACTAGCTCCTAATCCCAACTGATACGCATTCCTAGAGGGAGAATATGTGCTTTCTCATTTCTGTAAAAACAGCAAGATGCCCCTGAGTGTGTTTTGCGTGAAACTGTGTTCAATTATGGTGGTACTGAGACAAAATACATACAAGAAAAGACTCCAGAAAAAAAAAAGAAAGAAAGAAAGAAAAAAAACCCTGCTGTGCGTCATGTAGGTGATTTTAGTACCATTTACCAGACTCCTGTCAGGTGAGTTCCGTAAGCTTTAATAGTCTTTTTGAAAGTACACCTTTCTTAGCACATTTTCTTAGATAAAGGAGCTTCTGTTTTAGATAACACTGTGGACATCAATTACATTTGTCTTACCTTCTGCCATCTCACTGTTGCCAGAACCTTCCTTACTTCTGTAAAGCACGCTAGCCTACTGCTCCCACCAGCACGTGCCAGCTCTGTATTCTGGAAGTTTTCACAAGCTTTTAGGCAAATGCCATTTTCCTCAGACAGATACCTACTTTGTGATTAACACGTAAGCTGTAGTCTTCTCTGTTTTGTGTCATAGAAAATACTTCAGTTCTGAACACTTCCGAACTGCCAGCAACTACAAGTCCCAAAAGAAATGCATTCATCTGCTTCTTTTGTGGTAAAATTTAGGAGAGTTGTGGTAACTCAGAGTCTTCACAGCTTGCTTAGATGAATGGATTAGCATGAACCTTCAGTGAACTGAAATTCTGTCAAAAGCCAAAACATTGGGACAGATGTACCAATGTTGATGAGTTGTTAGAAGTTAGCTGAGGATTGAGGCAGTGGCCACATGAGCTGGGGATGAGACACATAAGAGCTACAGGCGCTGGAGCGTGCTGCAGAAAGGCAGTGCTACAGATGTGGGCTTGGGAGTCGGGGTTGCCGAAGTGTGGAGGTTTTTTGCTCAGCTGTACTACTGATCTAATGTAAGTAGACCACTGTGGAGATTAAGATATTATCACAAGAAGTTATTGTACTGTGTGACACAGACGTGTTTTCAGGATGAAGTCTATACCCCGCCTAATTTTCAGCATCTTAGGATAAGCCATCAGGACACACAGGCATGTGTTTAAGAGCGCACACGATCTCCCCTGAATCAGCAGAGTCATATTTAGAGGTAGTTTTCCTGTGACACATGTAAGATTGTGCATTCATTCCATTGCTGAGTATGAATAATTAAAATCGCTACTGTGGTTTGCAGTATCAGTAACCCAGGTCAGAGCGGGGGGCTATCTTTCAAAGCTCTCACCTCTGTAATGCCTGATGCCATAATAAAAGGTAGGCTTGTAATCAGTGGAGACAGAGAAAGGTATTTTGTAAGAAAATTGATCCTAGCTGTCTTAGGCATTCAGTTAGGATGGAATAAATGGCCTTCCAGATGCGCTTGTGTCTTTCCAGAGACTGCAGGGGGGACACAGCGAGCTTAGGGTAGGTGCTTAGCATTATCTACCAAAAGCGAAGTGAAATGAAATCCATCCTTAGCAACTCTGCCAGACAAGCTGAATTATATCTACTAACAGGCAGCGTTGGTAGACGTGTGCATGCATTTCTGAGTCATTACTATCTTTAAGTGCCTGTCAGGAGTGGATATTGCCACGTTAGAAGATCCTGTTTAGGGTTATTGTCAAACTTTTAAAGCCAGAATTTATCTTCCCTAATGTGGCTCCACATTTAGGCATGTTTCTTAAGGGATTACAAATGCGTTTATATATTGATATTTGTTGTTGTGGTTTGCTTTGTGTTGTTTTGTTTTATCTGGCCTAGCGTGACTTTTGCTGCAGTCAAATAAATTGATAAGGAAAAAGGGGGGATTTTTGTTATGATTTGGTTTGTTTTTTGCATTGGAGCACTCAAGAAAGAGTAATGGCGCAGGGACATTATTATTTTATCATGTCCCTATTTATTGTAATATCCATTCTGAAACAGGGAGGAGAGTAGGGGGGAAAGAAATTACATTCCATCATTAACGTGGTCGATATTAAGCCAATTCTGATGTAGGTTAACGATCACCCCTCTTTCTCTTCCAGACTTTTTTCTGACCCTTTTTTCTGATCTTTTGAGACAATAGGATCTCTTAAAATTCATTCTGCAGCTTAACAAAAAAGAAAGCAACCCAGGAAAACAAGAAAAAGGTATTGATGAACTTTGGGAGGCTAATTGTGGATTTTTTAACACTTCCAACATTTGAATCTTTGGACCGTTAACAGAAGTTGTTTTTAGGATATTATGGTTCACGGTGTCTTACCATTCTGTTCCAGGTTTAATTCTGGTAAGTGACGATTTGCTGCAGCGTGTACTTGTTTTTTGGTCATAAAAATCTGTGGCTGTTAGGTTAAGGCATCACATTTTTTTTATCTTCTGCTTCATTCAGCTAAGCAGTTATTTAACTGTAAAACTTTTTTCATTTTTTTTATTTGGGCTAGTTTTCATAAAGCCCTCCTGCAAAGAAGCCTTTCCTCTCTTTGGCAGGTTTCTACATGTACAGACACTTAAAAATAGTGGGGATGATCCTTGTTACTAGCAGTGTTTGTCGCCCCAGGGACGTGTCCCCACAAACCTAGAAGAAAATGGGAGAGTCAGGATAGTTTTGACTATTACTCCATCATACACTCAGTAGCAAAATATGGTGTACTGTTTTAGAAAAAGACACCGGTGTTTGCTTTATCTGAAAAGTATGTGAGTTGAGAAATAGTCTTCAATATATCATGGAGAGGAGAATGGTATTGTAAGCAGTGTGTGGCCAGCTGTGCAAAAATGGTATGCTGCTGCTCTTGGTTATTTTCATCCCAGTCTGACTCCTGGTGAAGACTGTTGGGGCTGCTTAAGGCCTGTGGTGCTCGTAAGTGTAGTATTTAAAATATCTATTCTTACAACAGAGTTTTAAACTTTAATTGTCTCCTGCAGGAGTCAAATACTTTAGAAAGGTAATTCTTAACATCTAATTACTCCATCTTCCTGCCCCAAGTACGTTCTTTTCTTTACTCATCTGCCACCTGATACCTGTTTTTTTCCATATAATGATCATCTATGCCCTTTGGAAAGATTTTGTGCTGACAAGAACGCTCATACCAGGCTAATTTACCTGGGCAGTGCAATAATATTTTTGACTTCACAAGTCTTTCAGGATAAAGTAAACAAAAACAGTCACAACATTTATGATGAAGGGGCAAGGGAAAATGAAGATCATTGCAGCTCATGAGGGTGGGCTTGTATGAATTGTTTCTAAATTTACTTTTTTTTTTTTTGAGCTAGAGCCTTTGGACTTGAAAGATTCTGAGGATTTCTTCCAAAGTGAAAGTGATAGCAGCAATGACCTCCATTTCCATTAGCAAGACCAATCTGATTTAGTGACAGGCTTCTGCCTGCATTGTTCTGACTTGACTGTAATTAATACACACTTGAAAAGGTGTCTATGTGTGTATATGTAATCATGATTAGCCATGAGTGTTTCTTAAGTTGTCTGTTCTCATAAGGAACATTAGCAAAGAGAAATCCTATTTAAATTCCAGTGCAGTGGGAAACTCAGTTTTGCTCTTGTACATTACAAAGATCGCAAACCCATTATGTTTATTTTATGAAGCAGTTGTCAGCACTGTCTCATTAACAAGCATTATTCTTTATACTCACCCACAACAGCAAGAGGACTACATTTGCCTTATGCTCATTCTATCCAGAGAGTAATGCCTGCCAGTAAATCTCCCGCTGGATCCTAGTTAAACTTCTTCTAGTGTTTGTATAGTTCATTTTGTGCCATAATAATGGAGGTTTATGGGATAAGTATTTACAAATTTGTTTTACCGATCTCCACTGCACAGAATCACATAAGTATTTCTGTTCCATCTTCAGAAAGAGGGGAGACAGTGTAGTTACATCATACAGCAATTCTGAAATGCTCTGGCTGCGTTGGCTAAATTGCATTTAAGAATAGCGACTGTGTGAGAGGCTCTGCAGACCATTATGGTTGTGGGTTTTTTTTTCATGAATTTGGGATTAGTGGAGGAAGAGGAAGGAAAATGATAATGTTCTATCAATAGTTAAAATGATTCAAATGATGATCCACCCCATTATATAGAGTAAAATCATGCAAAACTTTATGCACAGTGCAGTAAGAGTATAAAGTATTTAAAAATAATTTTTATTCATGAGATTTTATAAAGAAAGGGCCATGATAAATTTACAGCTTTTTATAATTTTAGATTTTAAGTTAGCTGAATAGACATTTGAAGCAAATGAAAGAATTGAAGCAAATTTGAAACATTTGAAATACACTTTTGAAGCAAATACCATAAAGTTGATACCCTTTAGTGGAAGAGATGTTCAGAATAAGCAACCCATTCACAGTTTCACTATTTGTGTTCACTATTTTGAACTGTGTTCAATCTTTATACAGTATTTAGAGAGCAAATAGGTGTTCAATAAAAAGCTTACTCATTTAATATTTCTTAGAATGCATTAAAAAAAGTAGTCGGTATCTATGTGGAAGCCTGAAGCAACCTGAAGCCAGGAATGTAATCGTTAAGATGCACAATAGAAATGCTAACCAAAAGAGCTTAAAGGGAAGAAAAGGGAAAGAAAAAGATGTAATCTTTGGCCACACGCTGTAGTACATTGATGTCTGATTAAAGAAAATGGAGAAAAAACTTGTAAGACTTGATGGGTCAGCATATGGGTATTCTAATTTGGGATACACACATGAGAAAGGTCACAGCTCTCATTTGCACTCCTCCCCTTCCCAGGAAGAAAAGGAGGCCGGGAAGCAATGGCAGTGTTTTTAGATAGTGAAAGCAAGGAGAAACTCCATCTGAAGCCAAGAGAGGGGTATATGGCCTTAGGTCAGAAGAAAGACAGTTAGATAGGAGCTGGCTGAGATGCCAAAATAGCTGCTGAAGATCTTATCGTTACAAGCGTCTCAGTAATGAATGTTGTCAATTTTTCTCTTTTTGTAAGTATGTGACACTGTTGCCAGTCTATGCTTCTAATAGAATGTATTCTTTTATCATTAAATCAGATCCAATGGTAAAAACCAATACTCAATATTCTGAAATTTCCTTCTAAGAATGTAATAATGCCCAAAATTCAAGTTAGACGCTGAGAAATGTCTCTCTTTCTCATATGTGATTGTTCTAGAGTGTCTGAAGGGGATTAAGCTATATCTCCATTGCTTGAATTGTTTTTATTTTTTGTCATTTTAATGATGTGCTTCGACATTTTGGAAGTGGTTTTTGATGTTTTCCTATTAATTTATAAAATACAAAATAAATGAAAAAATTACATAAGGAAGCAGAAAATTAGAGGCAACCCAACAGAGGACGTGTTGCAGACCTGTCTGGGTGGCTGCCCTCAAGGAAGATTGCTGGAGGGAGAGGAGTGTCGCTTGTAGAACCGTGTAAAGAAAGCGTGTCAGACTGCATAGACCACTTGCAATACTTTCTTGTAAGTGAAAGTCATACACCTAGGATTGGTGAAAATTTCCTAGATTTATAAGATGAAGGGCTGTACCCTAGAAAGCAGTGACTTTCAAAGGAGCTTTTTATGTTACAGTGGATAAACCTCTGAATACACAAGATCTTTGAATGAAATATAGCTAGCTGCTCGTGTAACTAAGCAGGCAATATGATCCCTTGTTATTCAGTAGGGAAACTGAAAAGAAGCTATTATTATTATCTGTGGATATGATGTTAGTAAAACCATTAATGCATTATGTTCAGTATTTATGTCCATATTTCAAAAGGCAAACTGAGAAACTGGCTGGGTGTTGGAGAACTGAATGAGAGTTCCTTGAGTGCTGGAAACCTTGGCTTAAAGAAACTTACAGTTTACCTTGTGGTATGTAGTTTATCCAAGATCAGTTAAGTGATGACTTTATCAAGGTCAGGAAATACCCACAAGACAAAGACATCTCTGAGAGACTGCTGTTTAATCAAGCATAAAGAGATTGGAAGCTGAAGCTAGATATATTCCGATGAGAAGTAAAACACATGTGAAAGTGTTAAACCATTGGAACAAATTCTTGGGAATATGGTGGTTTTCTTTGACACCTCTAGGTCAAACTTGGATATCTATCTTAAAGGTACACTGTCATTTAACCAAAAGTTACAGGCTTGAGACATGATTTAGTAGATGACATGCTTTAAGCTGTGTCATATGGGAGGTCAGATTAGATGATCACGATGAATCCGTGCAAAAGATTTCTCTCCTTGCCAGCCGCCCACGTGGTTTTTTTATCAGCTTTGACTTTTCTCTTTACAAGTGAAACAATGAGTAGGATTTTCAGTGTGGGAGCAGTTGTGCCAAAGATGAGTTTTGTAACAGGTTTCTGACTGAGTATGAGTAGCATTTGAACTTTCTTTACTTTTAACCTTTTCCAAGCCCTTTCACTAGTTTTTGATGCTTTCTCTCTCCCCCACTAAACTATAGGGTTTTTTTCTGCAAAATCCCCACTGAAATCTACTTTTGTGGCCTCTTTCAGCTAATTAAAGGAGTACTTTATGCAGACTGGTGAATGTTCGAGATGCTCTGTCTTCTCTTGCCCCTTCTCCACCCTTTTTCCAGTGCTGTTGTTCCTCATATCTGAAAAAGCTTCTAGGTTCCAGATGGTTTTCAAACTTGCAATCAAAAATTTTAAGAGTGATGTTTATGCACAGCACTACATAAATGCTGAGTAATAATATAGCTGCCAGTCAAGATGATTTAGCTCAATTCACGAGCCCAAACTCATTTAACAATGGCTTATACTTGCTTTGACTGGCTGTAATGAACAGCCTGTGAGTACCATTGTCTACCATAAAATAAAAGGATGTCTTTTCTGAAACTCAGAAAGGTAGCATCTCTAATAGTTTTTTGACTTTCATATGTACTTTCCAAAATCTGCTTTTCTGTGTAAATTATCTTTTGAATGCTATGTCTATAATTGCTTTGTTCCATCAACAGGGAATCTTACATCATTTTGATGAGTGGCATCCTTAAAGGATGTGACACACACAGTCAGATTTTCTTGGGCTAAGCTAAAGGTGGGCTGTTCTGTGTAAGGTCAGCCACCGTTGTATGAAAAATAAATGAACTGTAAAACACTGCTTAAAAAACAGATAATGATTCTCATTTAAAATTCTCTAGCAGAAAACAGTTACTGAGAAAGCAGTTCAGAGTTTTTCTGTGATGCTGCCAAGCTCACCTAATCTGTCTTAGTTTCTCCGCTTCATAATGAAATTACCTTCTTATCTTTGTAAAGTGTAACCAGAGTGGATCTTTGTAAAAGAAGCCCCTATAATTTCCATCATTAATTTACACAGTTTACCTAGTTTTCCTGATGCTGTTCTAAATGTATTCAACCTTGAAATGAGAAACGAGCCTGGATCTGTATTCCTGTAGTTCTGCACTTGCCACCTTAATTTCACTGGAGTAAATGGAGAATAGCATCATTTATACTGCTGTTGCTGTACTGGTTAAAAATTGGCATGAGTGAGATCAAAATTCAGACCTATACATCCTTTTTGAACTCTGAAATCCAAAGGTAAACTTTTCTCAAGTTCAGATGCTTTGATTCAGCTCAGTGTAGGCTTTTGACTTGGGCTTGAAACTGTGCCTATTCATTGCTAGTTAAACGGGATGAGGTGACTGTAGTTGGCCTGATCCAGTATAGCTGGTAACACATTCATGTTTTGGAAAAAGCTGGCATGCTTGTCATGAATTTGTATTTGTTGAAGCTCGTGACCGTCCTCTCCAGAAGGAAGAAGCAGTGATGAGATAGGAGACACTGACAGAGTTATGACCATATGAAAAATCCCAGCAACAATACCGTAAGGGAGGGCTTGTCTTTAAACTGATAGCAGATGCAAAGGCTCAACACTGGCTAGTTTGTGGCTTGGTATGCAGGTTGAGAGAGAGAGAGAAGTTAACGGATAGCTAGAGAAATACAGTAAATACCTCTCAAAGGGAAACCAAGCAAAGCAACTTCTTTGTATATTGTGGAAATGATGAAGGAACCTACCTCCGCCTGTCTTGGTCTTCTGTGCTCCTGTCACTTGTGAAAGGAAAGCAAGATCATGTATAGGGTGATCATGCTTACTTATGCATAGCTGGCATTTATTGGTCAATATATCCTCGTAAAAATAACCCCCAAAGGCCTTGAGTATCAACACAATGTTTGGACAAAGAGGCAAGAGTTTTTAAATATAGAACTTTTGTAGGTGCGTGTGCTATGTTTCCTAGGGAGAACAGACCCAAACCCAACATCTAAAAATGTTACTTTTTTTATGGAGGGGTTGAGGAAAGGAAGAGATGTTGGCTTTCAGGTTGCTGGGTTTTTTTGACTATCTGATTTTCTCTCTTCTAGCTCTTTTCACATAATTATGATCTAGTCCTGCTCCCTTTGGAATTCATGGCAGCATTCCCACTGACAGCAGTGGGATGGAGGTATTTTTGGCTCTGGGCATTTTAATCCTGATGTCCTGGCAAAATTCCAATACATGTAATTGTGTCTGGCAAGCTGAATTCTACCTTTATTAATTTTATTATTACTTGTGTTTGCACAGCACCTAGAAATTCTGGTTATTCATGATGCTAAGAACTTTACTATCATGGAAGGATTGTATGTGCCCATTGCTCTGGCATTATTTTGCCTGAAAGATGGACACATGGAAGATGGCATTCAGTTTGTGCTTAGTAGATGGAATGAAGTCCTAACTGCAAGTAATCTTTTACAGAAAGCTGTGGAGGCACATTTTCAGATTGTGTCTGTATTGTGCTATGATTTGTGCTGTAGAGATACTTGTGGTAGCCAGTAGTTTAGCAGTGTGGTTTCCATAGACTCACAAAATATGCACTGTGGATGTCCTTATCATTGAAA
Source organism: Himantopus leucocephalus (assembly GCA_003993805.1). Lineage (NCBI taxonomy): Eukaryota > Metazoa > Chordata > Aves > Charadriiformes > Recurvirostridae > Himantopus > Himantopus leucocephalus. Next base: position 26,711,326 of record RSEF01000001.1, read on the forward strand.
TTTGCTTTAAAAAAAAAAAAAAACCAGCNAAAAGCGCCCCCCCCCCATGGTGGGAGCAGGGATTGTATTTTTCGTGATATGTTGCATACTTCTGTGTTTAGATTTATAAACAATTACAGTTACAGAAAGGAAAATGTTTTTCTGATTTCAGCAATAAAATTGCTGAAATTACTGCAAAGTACTGAACAGACCTGTGGAGAAATTGTTAAGGACTTTGTCAATATGAATTTACCTTTCTCTTCCATCACAGGGATGTTTCAGACTGTTAAATAAATTTAAAGTGCAAAATTTGCAATGACTGAGGCTGTTGTGAATTGCTATGCTATTAGCAACCAGGCAACAACCATAGTAACTACCATTCTCTAGTGGTTTTTCTTGAATCTAAACAAGAGATTTTTCTTTTAAACTCATATAGACACAAACACCAGGATCAATATATTGTTTTTCTAATCTATTTTTTTTCAGTGCAAATACTCTATAGTTCATGTTTGTGTATCACAAAGATGTTTACTCAGCTTGAAAGGCTTAAAATAGGCCAGTGAATTCCCTCGAGATGGGCAGAAGCCAACCCACCCCCCTGAAGCCTGGGTGACTACTTAGGAAGTGTCTTGGCTTTTCTGGCCTTACCTTAAACATACTTCCAGGGAATGTGATTTATAGGATGTGTTGAGCCAGAACACTCAGAGAAAGTAGTAATATTTGTAGTATTATATTCTATTATGCTAATCGAGCTGAATTAAGCTCAAAAAAAATAGGGTTGTAAAAAATCATGGATTTGAATCATTACTAGATGATATGGCCTTTTCAATGTAGCTTGTACGATTTATACTATATTTAGGTAAAAAAATATATGTGTATATATAAAAATAATTATTTTTATAAATGTAAGGTTAGAAATGGGCACGTGACTGGGCTGGTAGCGCCTGTTCTTGTGACCTGAGCATCATAGGAGACTTGTAATGATATCAGTGTTGCTATGCTGCAGATGGGTGTTTCACTGTGAGAGATGTTGCGTTTTGGCATCATAGGGGCACTATCAGAGTAGAAAACAAAATACCTCAGCCTAAAAATTTGTTGGTTAGGAATGCAGGCCTATGCTAGTAAAATCTGTATGAGGCTTTTATGATTTTATCTGTATAAATATGCTTGTTTGCGTGTTCTCTCTCTGTTACTAGGGTTAAGCGTCATAAAACTTGTGTTGATATGTCAGAATGTGTATCTCTTAGGCAGTTAAAGTAAGCTGTGTTTAACCCTATCAGAGCTTTGAAGGAAAAAACAACTACTTTTTTGTTACCTGAGACTCCTGTAGCTTCTCTTTTTCCAGCAGATACGTATGTGAAATATCCCATATTTTGTCATGCCCACATCCTTGACTGAAGAATGGGTGTATAGTACGCATTGAAATCTCAACTAATAAAGCAATCCAAAATTTTGCAGCTTCGCTTCTTAAAAAAAATAAAAATAAGTCCAGTTACTTTAGAAAGTTCTAAAAGTGACTTTTATCAATATACTTTCAAAGAAAATATTGTATTTATGGGACGATATGTAGTGTTTACTAGACCTAACATTATTTTACTGAATGCCAGAGGTGTTTATGTTATATAGAAGACATGGTCTGGGTACATTTCAGAGATATATGCATGTGATCACAGCAAATATATAGTCTTTTTGATCTGTTATCAGCATATTATTAAACAGAACTGGTTTCTGATTGTATAGCCAATGATTATTTATCTGACTATAAAGTATGAATGGAAAACATGAGTTGTACTTATTACTGTCTTTCTGACTGCTTCACTGTGTTCCTTTTAATTTAAGGTTGCCTTTGCCTCCCGGAGCATTCTCAGGCCTTTGGGAAAATCAGGAAACATTCCAGAAGTTATATTTCCAAAAATTTCCAGTAAGAATTACAAAATCAACTATATAAACTTTTGGTAATCCTGCAGAACTTAATGATAGTAGATTTAAACTGGGTAACTTACAAAATTTTCATATATTATTTTAATGGGAGACTTTGATATATGTGTTATAGAATTAAAAACTTTTCAAGGTAAAACTTTCTTCATACATACTTCAAGATTTTGGGCACACTGTTTTTTTTTTAAGATCTGAAACAGAAGTAAACTTCAAGCTTCTGAACATAAAATTAATTTGACCTAATAAAAGATATGTCTCGCAATCTTAGACTAGCATAGCTTCAAATATACTACTGCTGTGCAGTCATTCCAACTTAGTCCAAAATATACGCTTGTCCACTGTGCATGTAAATACATTGGAGGCTCCTTACTGAATTATTTATGTTTCCTTGTGGAACGAACTACCCAAGCACTGACTTCCTCCTTTCTTTATAGAAATAGAGAGATTGGTCCTATGTGAGTGTCCAAAATGGAAGGTTTGGTTCAATAAAAGTAAATGAGTGAATTGATCAGGGAAATTATTTTTTGTGTGCACTTGCATCACAATGGTGATGATGTCTGTTTGGATTTAGCAAACAGGAATACCTTTAGGGGCAATTTGACAACTGTCATTGTATTGTAACGACTCCATTCTCCTTGTGTAGATTCAGGCAACATCCTTCTCCAAGCTGTCAGGGGTCAAAGAAAGCAGAATGGGGAAAAAATCCAGGTTTATGTAGTCTTCTGTTCTGTCTTAACAAAGACTACTAAACCTTTTCTGGAAAGGGATCTGCACGGTATATTATGGCATAAGAATGCTGAAAAATATTAAAGAATTAAATCACACCAAAACCATATTTCACTTGAAACAATCAATTTTGTTTGTTTCTTTCACAGGAAATGGATGGATGTTCCTAGTACTATTTCTGAGTTTATTTTTGATTGTGTTGTGTCTAGGGATATTATGATACCATGGATGCAGGTTATATGGATGAAGATGGCTATTTATATGTCCTGTCTCGAGCTGATGATGTGATCAATGTTGCTGGACACAGAATTTCAGCAGGCGCGATTGAAGAGGTGAGCATTGCCTGACAGTAAAATAGCAGAGTGAATGGTGAATAAAGCAAGCTGAGACTGAAAATTTCACAAAATCTCTCATTTTTCTTTCTGCTTTTTCGATTGCATTTGCATTGGTACTTTTAACAAAAGCGTTAATTGTTTCGGGTCCTTCCTATTAAGGTACTTTCCAGGACCATAATAAACTTAGTCAACAATAAGAAGTTTGTACCATGAGATTGATAAAACAGGCATGATTTGACATTTAAAGGTGGAGTTAAGGGGCACTATGGTATCATGGGAAGCATTCGTATAAGCTCTGATAACATATTTATTTGGGAATACATTAAGATAATGTAGAGTCAGTATGACAAGTAGTTTCACCAGCTACTGTAGTTTCTTAGGAGTAGAAACTTTTATTCCTAAAATACAGTTTTTAGTTCACGTAGACTCACATTCAGTGCTTTTTCTTGATTTGAAGAGTTTCCTTTGCAGTTTCTTGAGAGCTGTTTTGTCTCTTATTGTATGAGCAGTGCTAAATGAACAATGAAAATTTCTGTAAAAAAAAACCCTGCTGTTAAATTGAAAGTCATTAATGTAATACCCATGCAACTCAAAAAGTTGAAAATAGTGCAGTTTATAATACTATCTGAATTTCATATCATTGTTCACTCACCTCTCTGGAACCGCTGTGATTGATTGCCAGTTACAAATTTCCCTGATGACATATCAATTGCTTATTCAGGGAGTATAGGAGAAGGTGTGCTGGGCATGTACGAGGGAAAAATACACTTTTAAGAACTCTGAATTTAACTGTTCACTGAATCACAAACTAATTTGTTAGTCATTTTTTGCTTCATAATGTCTATTAGTCTAGTGACTATTTTTTTAAAGGCTAGAAAACTTAAAAGAGAACAGAAGAAATTCTGATTACACAGGAGTAACCAAATTCAGATAAACATAGGCAATCCTTCGAGGATCGGTCAGCCAGGGAGCTGAATCGGTCGCTGCCCTGACTTGGATCTATGAAGCCCTGAAGGTGGCTCTCAGTCCACTTAAACCTCTTTCCCTTTGAAGTCAGTTTTTTTGCATTGTTCTACTAAAGCGCAGCAGGGAAACTCATCCCCAGCCCCTACTGCTCTGCTGCTCAGGGGCTGAGCTGGGCATTGTTTCTTTGCTTCAGGCTGAATCTGAAGCTAGTATAATAAATGATGAATTGAGTCACCTCCTCAGCTGTATTATCCTTGTATCCATCCTCCTGAGCTCAGTGTCTCTGTTTTTCTGCCTGCTAGTTAGGTCCTTCCACTAGAAATAAAAAAAAATGTTCCATCACTATGAAGTTCTAGAAGCTTTTCTATTCACCTTTTGAACAAAGCTAAAAAACAAGCGTTGTTAATGCATGCACAGCAAATTGCTAGTTAAATGGGAAAGCATTAACAGGACCACAATTAGCTCTTCAGTAAGATCAGTAAATACCGAATTAGAGGTTCATTGAATCGACGTCTAATTAAGTGACAGTCACCTTGTTGAGCAAATACATTATCTGCATTTGCATTATAGCTGCCTTACAAGCTTAACAAGTTTTTCCTTAGTGCTTCGACTAAGAAGTTCAGCTTCATTATGTTCCAAACAATTAGTTTCTTTGTCTAAGGTATCTATTAGTATCATTGGGGCTCCATCTTCACTGCAGTGCAGAAGGTGTTACCGTTTACCTTGCCAATCAGCGAACGTTAGCCATTATGGTAACTTCACCTTGTGTTGATCCATCCATCTCATTTGTCTGTACATCTATGGTGTCCCTGCTTGCCTTGGCTTTTTCTAAAAAGCCCAAATCAAATCTTGCCTATCTGAGGCAACAGACTTAAAATTGAGGAATTTAGCATGAGAAGTCCCCTTCCTGATGGTGGGGTTTCTGTCTGCATCCGCAAGGATGTCCATCCTTGTGCCCAGTGATCATTCCAGGAATGCCATTTCACTTTCTTGAGGTTTTTTCTTACTTTTAAACAATTTTTAAATGCCTAATGCTGATTCTGTTCTGCTTTTCAGCTGTTTTACAAAGTTCAATAATTTTAAAATTCATATTTACATTTTCAATCATTTGAAATTAGCTGTCCCAAAGTCAAAGGCATGTTGATAGGATTTTGGATAGATTAGTGAAGAAAAATATTACAGTGACTGCAGTATTCCTGCTTCACATAAGACTTCCACGAACAAGTGACAGACTGCAATGATAGAAACAAGCTATTAGAAAACAAGCTGGCAACACTTAAATCTCCACCGTAGGGGTCCTGTTGATGCCTGATAGGTAATTATGGTGTTGATGGTAATGTCAGATTACTGCATACCATTTTTCCTATGTTTTTAAGGAAAGCACAGTTCCTCTGGTCGTAGACCTTACTAATCTGNTTTTTTTTTTTTTTTTCTATGGCAATCAAGTTTCTGCAGTCAGGGGCAAGAAGTCAGAACAGGAAAGAATGTATATTTATAGCAGGAAATGCAATGCATTATTGAGGCTCTGGACTAGAAGTGACAGAAGTTCATAGGTGTATGTGATGCACTGAAATACCGTGGAGATTTGGAGTTGCATTAGATTCATTCCTGTATGATTTGTCAGTTTGCAAATGCACTTGTGTATATTTAGCTTCAGCATTTTTGCAGCAGGCTCTTCTGCCCTTCTCGTTCTGGGATGAGCCCAGCCAGAACAAACTCCAGGCTGTTGCACTTGCTATTCTAGGTATGGCTTGTGCACATCCCATTTCATTACTGTGAAAAATCTACAGTTTCAAAAGGTGTGTGTAAATGGTCGTGCTTTTGTACTTTGATAGAGCATGCTTCTAATATTAAGCCTAAGTATTTCCCATTTGCTTTTTTGTAGCATGGGACATTTCTGGGATCATAGTTTGTGAAGTGAGTATAGCTCCTGTCAAAGTATGCAAGAAACACTTTGTGCAGATTTATTTTGCTAAAAGCTATTTGGTGTGTGTTGTAGTGACCATGTGGTGTTCCTACTTAAAAAAAAGAAAAGGAAAAAGAAGCCTTTATTCTTAAAACTTCTTTTAGTTAGTCTTCCTTTCAGTCATCCCACAGCCTTTGATTTTGACAACGCAGTATGTGAGGATCTATTATTGGCAAATGTATAGTCCTCGTATGCACAAATAATTTAATACGCACCATCACATTATGTGATCTCTGTGTGGCCTTTGTGTAGGGTCATGTTAGGTCCTCTTTGTGGCTGAGTACAGAGGACATGTTGAAAGCACTGTTGACAACAAGATGCCCCAAAGGACACTGATAACTACATGAAAAGAGCCACTTGCTTTGGAAGAGGATTCACAACAGCCGGTATCTTAAGTCCACCTTTGTCCCAGGCTTAGTGACACACTTCTCCGTATGTATGAGACATCTTGGTGACTTTTTTCCAGGAAGTGGGAACCTCAGCTGGCTAATTGGAAAGAAAAGAGAATCTCTTACTTTTTTTCCTAAAAGAGAGATATTAGTGCTACTGTCCATCACTTGTATAATTGTGTAAACGTGTAGTAAGAAGGAGGGGACTCTGGTTTAATTCACTTTTTTGTCTAAGGAGGCTGAGACCTAATGTTTCCAAGAGAGTGAGCTGAACTCTTTTGGCTGGCTGCAACCTGAGGTTGGGTCTGTATTTGGCTTTGGCTGAAACTATGCCTTTGTGCAGCACAGAATGAAAAAGATGAAGGAGCCAGAGAGAATGAACCGATATGACTATAGCCCTGTAGCAGAAGTGCTTCTGTGGTTTTGGTCCTTACTCCATGCCCTTAGCTCCATGTTACTCATAACGTTAGGCTAGTGTTACTTGTTCCAGCAAAGATCTCACTAACAAAACCAAAGATGTGATACTCTGCCAAAGCTGTAAGGAAATCACCTTTGCTTTGTTCTATATTTGTGTATTGCACTGCTATAGTTTTTTCCTTATGTTTGTCTGAAAACGAAAGTATACACACATGTGCATCTGCAACGTGTCACTGGAATCCTGAGGTGTACTGACTAAATACGTTTTGCTGTCAAAATGTAAGAAATAAGTCTATTTTTTATGTGCATGCCTATGGAATTTTTTCAGTTATTTTTAATTCAGTGTAGTTTTGTTTTCTGTCCCTCAGTGTGTTCTCTTCCATCACGCTGTGGCAGACTGTGCTGTCGTGGGCCAGGAGGATCCTTTAAAAGGACACGTTCCATTTGCGCTGTGTGTACTGAGAGAAGGTGAGATGTCGCTGCTACTGATGTTACTGAGACTTGCACCAGTCCCGGAAAGGTTAAAGGATATGAACTTCTTCACTAGGTATAAAGACAAAAGAGGAGAAGATTTTGGAAGAGATTGTTGAGCGAGTTAGAACTAACATTGGTCCAGTAGCAGCTTTCCAGAAGGGGGTGTTTGTGAAACAGCTACCAAAAACACGCTCTGGCAAGATACCACGTTCAGCTCTTTCTGCGCTTGTCAGTGGAAAGCCATATAAGGTGAGCTGGAGATGTGTGCTTTAATGAATTAGGCACATGTGCACATCCAAAGACACAACATCATGGTTTCGATTCTCTAGACCATTCTGCAACTGGTCCATGACTTCCGGTAGTGTGTTGTATTTTATTTCTACGGTAGCTTACCCAAAAAATTTGCATGTTCCAGAGCTTTCCAGATACTTTTTTCTTGATTCCTTTTGAATGCTAGATTTAGAAGATTATCTGAATAAAATTCAGTTTTACTGTTGAAGGACCACAATCTACTATCACATGCTTCTGTGTATTCTTCCTTTTCAGATAACACCGACCATTGAAGATGCTAGCGTGTTTAAACACATTGAAGAAGTGCTAAAGAAAAAGTAAATGGGATAATAGGTTGATAACAAACATGTCAGTTACTGAAGTATACAAAGACACTTTCTATTAGGAAATACCACATTTTGAAAACTAGTAACGATTTGGGACTCTTTTTTTTTT
>RSEF01000001.1:26724886-26744466 GCA_003993805.1 Himantopus leucocephalus
AAATAAATAAATAAATAAATAAATAAATCTCTTCTGCTTTGCTAGTTGGGGTTTTTTTTTCTCTCTCCCGAGCTCCTGGTAGAACTAATTCAAGTTCTCATGTAAAGTAAATTCACTCCTTGTGCCTACGGCCACCTCGCCAGTTCTAGCCTTAAGTTTGAGTGCGTACAAAATACATTATGGTTGGTGAGCTATCATCTGAACAGGTGTCTGAAAACTTTTGTCTTATCTGCTAAAGTGGTTTCAGCAGAAAGAACCTGCTGTTTGAGATGGGGAAAAGAATAGCGGTAGCGTCTCCTGGACTGAGCTTGAGACTGTTGTCACGATCAAATGACCACCCTAGTGAGTCTGAGTTAGGTCCTCTGCTCCATGTTGGCTCTTGCTTGAATAATGCCAAGTAATACTGGGTTTAGTATACAAAGAGCTTTCATGATGGCCCCTTATGAATACTCACAACAATTCAGTGCTGGCTTCTTTGCTAGGCCTTGTCAGCATGAGTATGTGCGAACTGTTGAGCTGTCTAACCTCTGCAGTCGTGATGAAGCAACTGCAAATTGCAAAAAAAAAAAAAAAAGAAAAAAAAACAGAAAAGAAACAAACCAGAACCTCTTTAGAATCATGAAGAAAATAAATCAGTCTGTTTCCCACTGGAAGGGTGGCTATTAAATTGCTCTGTGGCTTTCTATGACATGATCTGGGCATGGTCTAGTTCAGAACTCAGAGTTTTTTCATATCTGGTGTACTACTGAAATCTATCTTAAATTAATACAGTTTAAAACTCAATTTTGTTGTTATTTTGTTGGAAGTCCTAATACTGTACCTATCGTGCTGTTTAAATAATATAGCGTTCTTAGCACTGGGAGATAGGAAGCCAAATTCTGGATGAAGATGTAGGTCTTCAAAGCTACCTACCTTTAAGTCGACTGAAATCAGTACCCAGCTCAATAATAAACTGTTTGGAAGACCTCAAGTAAATCACTAAATCTCCCTTGTGCCTTAGTTCTTCATATCTTCTGCATCATAGCATGGCTAGAAGATGAAATCCATGAATGTTTGCTTGTTAGGTTCTTGGCTACTACAGTAATGTGGGCCGTGGAAATCCCTAGGGAGCTAATACCTCTAGTTGTACGTGGAATTTGCCTCGGAATGGATTCTTGTCTTACAACTTCATCATTGCCAAAAAGTGCAGGATTAAAAGCGAAGCGTGCACATGAGCAGTGGAGTCAATGGAATTAAGTGATGCAATCAGTAAATTATTCCATCTGTAACTGCAACTATAAAGTATATTTTTAAAGGTGAGAAACTTTAATGGAATTTAGATGGCTTTAATGGAATTTAGATGGCAATACTGTCATACCGAGTTCATTCAAGAGTTACAGAACGTAATCACTACAAGCAGTGTATTAAATTACTTTGAGACAAGTCTGTTCATAGACCTAAATTCTCTCGTAAGGAAATAAACAACAGTATTTGAAATGGGCCAATCTGCATACTGGTACTTCTCACAACTTCAGGTAGGTATACATGGCTTTATCATCCATATACCTGAAGGAATCGCTGCAATGGGATTTGTCCCTTCTCTCTGCCCTCTTACAATGATTTTTACCTTTTACTTATTTTTTAATTATGATCTGCCTGTTACTTTTCCAAAAATTGCTGAGTTAGTGCATCTTTTGGAAGTTAAAAGATTTCCAGATAAAATTAAGACTGGTATACAGTAAGTAACTCAATTAGTACCTGAAATTCAGTATTTTCTAATTACACTACCTGTCTAATTGTTATTAATTGTTAGCAACTTGAATTATTTGATGGTCAAAGCTAAACTAGTTACTTTGAAAGTCAAACGGGAAAATAAAGGTGACAGCCTAAGTTCATTCTCTAGAATACACTCCCCCTGCTAGAGAGGCTAATGAGCTGAAACATTTACTTAGAAATCAATAGTATGCAAAATCAGTGCTTTTCCATTCCCTAATTCAACTCTCCCAGACTCCCTTCATCCTTATACTAGTTAGGTCAACGCAGCCATTCCGGTACAAGACAGACATGCACTAAAAGTCAATTTAGCATGCTAGAATAAGTCTCTTGCTTTTCAACAGTAAGTGCAGAAATGACTGCATACCGTCAGTCGCCATCTTCCGCGACTGCCCTGATGTTGTGGTTAATCTGAACCCAGCCGGCAGCGTTTCCGAGGAGCCCGGCATCATGCTGATCCCGTGGACCTCGCGCGGAGGAAACTGTCGTCGCCAGGAGGGGCCACGTCTGAAGTTCTTGTCGTCGCTCTGTCAACACACAGAGTTGTATTTGATAAAGCAAAGTGAAATTTTGTGATTAATTATCCTGCTGTCTGCTGCCTCTCCCACTGTCAAATATATTCCACAACTACTCTGCTCTGTTGCACTGCGTGTAGTAACTGTAATGCGTTTGAGGCACTCTTGTAAAAGTAAATGCTTTAGAAATATTAAATGCTAGGGTGGAAAACTCTTCTTAAATCTCTGGCTTTATATAGTAGAAGGTTTTAGTATCAGCTAAAGTAGAGCTTTCTTAAAAGTAAGATCTCTTCCAAATACAGTGACAGAAAGTGCAGTGGTCTGTTACTGCATTAGGAGGTTTATGTAAAGTGCTAATAAAGAATTAAACACTCATGTGCATGCACAGAATTCATAGGCATCTCACATTTTCAACAAGTCCCTAAAAGGTTTGTTCCTCCTCACGTTCAGAAGTCCAAGACTTGAACATTTTTGCACTGGACTCTTACCTTAAGATGAATATTTTCCATAGGTAGATTTGAGATTTTTCATCCTAGATAACTGCCTGAAATCCCACTCTATTACATATCAATCAACTTTGAAGAACCAAAAAAGCCCACCCAAACAAAAATCCACTTGTCTTCTTTATTTTTAAAGAAAGGGTAAAAGTGTCCTAAAGAATAGGTTGCACAGACATACACACACACAGACACTCCCCCCCACACCCACCACTTGCTCTGGTCAGTGAAACTTTCACCCCTTTCTGTAGGTTTCCTCTATGGAAAAAGTTCATTTTAAGGTAAGAGCGCAGTGCCAAATTCAGCATCCAAAATGATATAAATATGGAGCCACACCAAGGTTACTTTAAAAACCTTGACTGGCATTTCCTAATTTTTTCTTAAAGCTGTAACTGACTCTTTTTAACAATGCACGAATAAACATGTCTTCATGCAGTCAAGTTTTATATTTTACTGTGATATTTTATAGATACTGAAAATAAAATTAATTACTTCCTCAAGTCGTCTTTCAGTTCCTAGTGCTAAAAGGTTGTTGTATTCTCTCTCAAGGATCTGCCGTGCCTAGAGATACCAAAGTAAAAAATTAAAATGGTTGAAGATGAAAAAAAGGCAATAATGGGTACACATTAACCAGAAGTAGCACGAGCAAACTTGCCTGGGTGTTTTGTGTTGGAATCTGTAACAATAAAGCTAAACTGCTGTAATCAAAGTTTTCATCCAGTGCTATAAGTGAACCATGTACACCACTTTCTAGAATATTATTTGCATATTCTCGGAGGCCAATAGCTTGTATCCAGCGTATGACTCGATCATTGCTCCACACCAGCACATCTGTAAGGACATAACACCAGTTCAGTCTCCTGATATCCGATAACTTCCGAACTGTACAGGTGCATGCAAGTAGTTTTGCATGCACTGTGGACGTCATACTGCTTTATTCCTTAAAAGAGGAATGCCAGCAAACTACTCATATAGCTGTAATATCTCCTGTTCAAAACACTGTGTGATTTTAGCAACCTTCAAGTTAAATGCATATTCTAAATAACGTTGCCAAAGGAGAAAGGTGCCTCCAGAGGACATCTCCAGAATGCAGTTGCTCCCACCTCCTATAGATACCCTTTCCAATTCTTAAGCAAGATTTTACGGTTTAACAGCGCAAGGGCACAGGAGAAATATCCATTCCTCAAGGCTTCACTTGGGAGTTTTCTATTAAACGTTTTGAGAGTTGGGTCAGCACCTACCATCTTATAACATGCCATAAAGCAAACGATGAGTTCACAATTTTAGAGACTAAAACTATTTTTAGTTCAGAAAGCTGGTTAAGCTGTTAAGGACCGTGCCAATTATAAAGCTAAGGCAACAAAACAAGCTAGGAAACCATTTTTGAGGATTTGGCTATTATAAAAAAAGGTATCCTACCCTGCCCATAAGGTTAAAAGAAAGTTACTTATACTGATCTTTATACTTGTGAGTTGGAAATGTAATACTGAGTTTTGTGTTATTAAGTGATGAGGCTTTTTCCTGGACCCTTAGGAGTCCAGCTGATGTAGCTGTTCTGGGAGCAGGCATTCTCCATCGCCTGACCACGAGCATCCCAGGCTTTGGGGTCAGGATCGGCTGAAACATAGCGTGGCAGCCAGGGATCACTGAGACCAAATCCCACCTGGGACCACGTCTAACTGACCGATGCACAACAGGGTGAAGGTGGCTATGGGTTATTACCTATGTCCTAGCAGTGACTAGCATTGAAGCAACACCAGAATTTGAGACCGATACCCAATTCCCCAGCGTCAGTTTCCAGCTATACCCACTCAGGCTGACCGACACTGATGCCTCCACATCCAAGTCTTCGCATTAGTGCAATTTTTATTTTTTTTCAGCTCTTCCAATCAGCATTGTGCTTGAGAAGTGCTAACTGCTGTATTTGCTAGAGCTGAAAATGCTTAAAGGAATCAAAGGATTCACTTCTGATAATGGAAAAAAAACCCAACAACCCTAATACTTATATATAAAAGGAACCATGCAGTGAGCCTAAAACTGCTCTAGAGAGCTTTAAACAGAAATACACTTTAAAATCCATTGTTAAATCTTATAAAGCCATTTCTGTTAGGAACAATTCTTATACACCAACCAACTGCCTCAGTGGCCACCCCTCTAAGCAACATTTTCTATGATACACATTTTGAAGTAAGAAATCAAAGGCAAAGGTTTTCAAAAGCAGGAGCACAGCGTTAGGGTCCAGAGTGCTCCAGTTTCCCAGTGTTGCCCCCAGCACATCCCACTGATGTGCAGGCTGTTTGGCCCTCTGCTTCCGAGACTGAAAGAGGTTAGGATAAGCTCTGTCCCCAAAATCCAATTTAGCAAAATTTATGTATCAAACCACCATTCAGAATTGCAGCCCCAATTTAGCAAAGTACTTAACTGTGCCTAATTTAAGGAGTTGCCTTGTGTTCTGAAGACAGATGGACTTATATATTAGTTTTACTTAAAGCACATGCTTAAATGCTTTGCTAAAATGGCATGACAAGGGGTTAATAGTGCCAAGCTTCAAAAGAAGAAACATTCCCAGGAACTATCACCTTTTATTTCATGCTGACTCATTTCTCTTCTCTTTTCCAGTTCTTTTCTATCATAATTCAACCTCTTTAAACACATGATTCCATATTGCAAGCTTGTTCTGTTATTTAAAGAGAAACATTTACAGAGTTAATAAAGATAATTTTGAAGATGGGAACATATGTAGGATATATTTCCTGCACTTCACATGAGGTGTTTCATGGTGCCCATGTAGCAAATCTTGAGGACAGAGGGGAGAGCAAAACCATTAAAAAAACTCCACAGACTTCAAAAATGAAATGGACAAAACCAAAATGAGGATGTTTGAATAAATGTTCTAGCATAAGAAACCCAAAACATTAAAAATCTCATTCAGAAAAAGGTCAGCCCTTGTGAGCCGTGAAATGTTTTGTCAAATCAGGCCTCAAAAAAGTGCAAATCAGACAGTATATTAAAAAAAAATCCATTTCTTGTCACATAAACATCATTCTCCCTAAAGTCTAAATGCCTTTATTTCCATATTTCCAATTTAGCTTCCTGGCTATATCCCTAGATAACACGAACAACTGTCAATTTGCTTGTACTGTTAACAGCTTTTATGTGCTACACACAATAGCTTTTCATTATTATGAGATCTCAAGGCTTCAAATCTTAGCCTACCATTTTCTGACACTTTAAACCACTTCATAAATTATTACTGTTTCTGTGTTGTCGAGGCTTTATTTGTATATTAATGGTTCCCCACTCGTTATGAAATTTATCTGTACCAATATTTTAGTTATGAGAGACAGAATTGCAATGCGGATGCTATTGCTGAAGGAATCTCTCTCAATTCAGATTTTTGACACTCACTTTTCAGCAGCCCCTTTTCTGTGTAGTTTTCCACACCAGAACAACAGAAAGTAAGTGTATTTATTCTGTGCAGCACGAAGCACTACGTCAGACACACAAACGTCTTTATAGGTGTAGTCTTTATGCCAACGTACCGATGAAAGCTATCCACCATTTTTAAGTGCACACGCAGGTCTTTCTTTGTCAGGTGATCTAACATCCTCGCATCTACCAGGCATTCCATAAAATAACTTCGGTACTGAGGTAACCCCAGACTGGGGAGCCATTCGTTACCTATCCATTCGTGGTTCATATCGCCATAAGCCAGGGTCTACAGGGAAGAAAACAAGGAGAGGGGGAATAAATTCTTGAGTTTGTTCAAGGTTGCACGACAGACTGAAGACAGAATAACTATATGCTGTGTTTGTTTCTAGTGAGACTTCCTAGCTTAGAAATTCTGCCTAAAAGAAAAGCATTCCGGTTTTACATTGTTTTGACATTTGAGGTGGAAGTCACTGTGAGACATTTGTTACAAATAGCAGTTTTGCCTGTTTTGTGATGTTTTCCGTCTTTGTAAAATGTAAGTAATTATTCTGTAATAAGAAATCATAGTTTAAATTTTGAGTTTTAAACGCAAGCAAAGTTATACAATGAAAATGTGTTTGTTTCATAATCTTACTTGCTTTCAATTGACATCCTAGAATATTTATGCTAGGCAGATCCTACATTAAACCTGGTAATACAAATATGGCTGCAGGGAAACAACTGAAGTTTGTGTCACTGTTTAGTGGGGGCTATGATTTCCTAAATAGGATCTAATGACACTTCATGGTGACACACCAGTGGTCCTCTTGAGACTAAAAGTTAACTTCAGTTGTTTGCCAGCCAAGCTTTCCTGACCTGCCTCCAGCATCAGTGAGAGCAGGTGACAAAATACATTCTATTTCTGAGGTCTTTTCAGCTGTGAAGAGCTTAAACCTAAGTGCATCACATGTGGAGCTCAACAAATTAATTATTTAAGATAGGAGCAAACCAGATGCCTCCTAGAAGTTAGTATTCCAGCATTAAGCTACTTCATTGTTCAGCTGAAATTTCGATAGGGTGAGGAAGAAAGTATACGAAAACCACTCATGCATGTTAAGCTATTTTTATATGGGTTGCACAATTAAAATGCAAAATAGATAGACTGTACATCTCACTACTGCCAATTATTTTGGTACTACTAAAACTTAACAGAAAAGAGAACTCATAACTTGCAAGATTAACACCTCCTCCATAGGATCGTGCTCATCTTTGAGCATCGCTTTCAAGCCTAACTATCCTTTTGTTTTTGTTTTTAATGTCTCATGTCATTATAGACAAAAACACAGTGCGAGCTGGATATATTTTCTGTGGGGGAAAACAGTCCCCTCATCTCTCATTCTTGTGAGATTTTGAAGAGAAAAGGAATGCCATAAGTAAAGAGAGAAAGATTATGTGAGTGCATACCTTATATAGAGAGAAAGAAGCTGAAGAATATAAGCAATTGATAGTCTAACTAAAATGAAAAATTTTGTTCCTAATTATACATGACTATTTGTAGACTGATACTTGGGTATGATTTATACAATTGTTCTAAAAAAAATCTGGTGTAATATTAGAAATGTTAGATCTCAAACTCTTGGCATATTTTATTAGGCTATTCTCAAAAATGAGGAAAATATTTTTTCTCGATTTAGTTGGGAGGTAGAAGATGTCTCTGGAATGAAGCCATTTCTTTTAAGAAAAATAGTCCCAGCATACGTACTTCTTTGTGCTTCACCTAACAAACCTGTCCAGAGAATATTTTCTTTGTATTAGAACTCTAAAATGTGTAAATGGTAATTCAATCATTGAGATACTGTCACAATACTATACTCCTCTATGCATATTGATAGACAGTTAATGACATTATTATTAGCATTCTGTTCAAAAAAAATCATGTGAAAGGGTCATTCATACCTGAGCCCAGCTGCCTTCTTCAGACTCTTTCTGTGTTATCAGCAGGAAGCAATTAGTAAAGCAGGTAAAAAGACAATAAAAATGAGTTATACAAAGATGTGCTTTTCATGTCAATGTTAATCTTAGTACAAATGAAAACATACATGTAAAATGTGCCGACAAAATAACTCCAGTCAGTGGCAATGCTCTGGGCTAAACTACCTTTAAAATTACCATAAAATCTTAGTAGGGCAAATATACCTAAGTTTTCAAGATCGTTATAGCTTGGTGAGACTTTACAACATTATCTTAAACACTTTTTATGGTTTCACAATCAAAACACAACCATTTACTTATGAAATTGGGCATTAGAGATGCCATTTTTTGTTTCTAGTTAAATTTTGCAACATTCACAAAGCTATCTTCTTGTAAATGTATTGTAAAGGAACTTTTTATATAACTTTTTTTTAGGCAAAGCTATATTTTTCTGGCCAGTCAGTAAAGCAGGATCAACCCTATTTCTGGTCAGTTGAGCGTTGTTATATTTGTATTTATCTTTACCAACAATAATAAAATTGAAATTGAGCTCAGTTGTAAAAAAAAAAAATATTCACGAGAATCTCCTTCATGAATGTTCATGAGAACACTTAAAATAGTATAGCAAGCATACATTTCTAAGAAATAATTCTTTATTGCATCAAAATTTAGCTTCAGTACCTCCCCCCATTTATGGATTGGGCTGAGTATAAAGTTTTCCAAACTGAAAACAGGTTTTTCAGACATCTCACTGTAGGATTGTATCATGTTTTATAAGCACTGTTACGGAGTTGTTGTGACGTAATGCTCAAAACAAAACCCAAATTAACATATGTTCCAAGTAAAAGAAAAAAGTCAGAACTATTGAATAAAATCTATTAATATTTTTTTATGTCCCCCCCAAAGCAGGGAGATGTTTGACAAAAATGAATAAATAAATGACACACTCCATGCACCCTAAATCAAAGTGCATGGATACACAAGTACGGATATGAAAGACTCAGCATTAATGAAAGCGAGTTGTGTAACACACCATTCTCAAGACTTTTCTTATTTCTTTGTATTTCAGGAGATACAAAACTATATTTAGAAGAGGTAATAGGGAGCAGAGTACAGGGGAAATGTTGCACCTGTAACCACGATAATTTCATTTCACTAGATGAGGTTTCACACTGGCAGTGAAACCATTAGGTACTGTAAAACTCCAATACTGGTTTTAGGTTCACACAATTTTTGTGATCGCAACATAGTTTGTCATTTCTTTGGCTGAGAAATGATGTAACTGTTCATTAACTTCAATTTCACTACTCCCTGCAACTTTTTAATGGCATGCTTGGGAAGCATCCTACAGAAGATACACCATCTGCATTAAAGCAGATACAACCTAGTTCTCTTTCGAGCACTAAAACCATTTTAAATGGAAGTGGAAAGACTAACCGTTTTAGCTGGAGCAGCAAGATTTTCCATTTCTTCATGGGTCACCCAAACATTGCCTGAGGGCTATGGACAAGGCCCGCAGGGAGGCAGGTGGGATCCACATTAGGTAAGCAGTGGTAAAGAAGAAAGGCAGCACCACTGTAAGTTAACAGCGTATAGCATCACCATCAGCACAACCACGTTCTTGCCTCTACTGAGCTGCAACTAGAGACAACTTTAGACAACTTGTTTCGTATCTTTTGTTAGAGGATTCTGAACAGATGCGATGGAGTATTTCAACTAGAACTTATGGATGAAATCCAGCAGAACACCGTGACAAAGGAAAGAATAATAATTAAAGCTGCATTTCACAGACAAGTGGCAAATACAACCTTTAGCTCATAGATCTGTCTGGAGGTAAGCTTCAGTTCTTAAAGATTTTCCAGCCTGAATATTCTGCACACATCACATGCTCATATTGTAATCTAAATAATGATTACTTCCCCCACATTCCTGTAAATCAAAAATGCCAGGAGAATTCACTTGTAAAGCTGTTTTTCCTCAATCTATTGTTTTCAGTCAGACTATTACTAGGACAATGAGATGAGGCAGGGAGGGGGTGTGGAAGACTGCTGTGCACATAAGGTGAAATGTGCTGTGTTTTCTTGAGACCTGAAGTAAATTATCTCCTTTCCTGAGAAAGAGGAGAGGCAGAAAAACTTGGGACTCAGAAATGCACATGCCAAGGCAGGGCAGCTTTGTGCTCAGGAAGAATTAAAAAAACAAGGCAAAATTATTCCCAGTGTTTCTAGCTTGAATGTACTTTTTTAAGTGTCACTGCTCTCATGCTATGAAATATGCTCTTATGTTCTTAAAATCAAAATGAATTTTGTTTAGTAATTCAACATCATGTTGAGTCTATACTGCTTTACTTAGGTGAAAACCGTTATGATTCATCATATTAGCGTGGTTATGGCATATACAACTGTTCTGAGGTGAGAAAAGAACAGATGGGGAACTATAATATTGAAAGAACCTTTTTAATGTGAAGATAAAAGACCAGTCAACAGTGACATTAGAATCCTGTTGCCCGGTTGCATATGTAGCTCAGTGGATCTGGTACCCCACAAAAGTGTCTCAATTCTTATTTCCACCAAGATTGTCTGTCAATTCCATGAAGATAAAAGATTACAAAATATAACTGTTATTATCACTAACATTATTATTATCTTACTATTAGAAGCCTGAGCTGCACTACTTGAGTAGTAGTTGTTATCCTTCACTTCTGTGCTACGTTTCCCATTTGATCAAGCCTCTTTTTTTTTTGTTACAGTCTCTGTTGCCTCTTTCATAGCCACCACCATCAGCCTCTCAGCATGAAACTCTCCTTTTTTTATCTTGTTTCTTTTTCTTGTCTTCAGTTTGGCCTGGTTTTCTTCATTTTCCACTAAAAGGTGCTTTTTATCTATAGCACATACATTCTTCCTCTCCCATAATGTACTTTCTTCTTCTTTTTGATATATTCTCCTGTTCCGTCAGACCTCTATCTCAGTGTTTCTTCTTTACTTGCTTCCTTCCCGTCCGCTGCCACTCTTTCTCCCTTCCTCACTGAATGGACACGCTCCACTTCTCCCTTCCAGACTCTCCATTCACACCTCCAATCACTGCTTCTCTTAAAAGTATGAAGAACCTAAAGCCCGCCCTCTCAGATTAGATAACATTTGAAAGGATGCAAAAAAGGGGAATGGGAACAAGATTGAAAAGAGCTGTGTTCCTACATTACCTCTCCCTGCTCCTGCCTTGCCCCATCCCCCAAGGAAAAAAAGAGAGAAACAAACAAAGAAAAAGACAATCTGATTTGGTTGAGAGAGATGACTTGGAGGAAGAGAAAGGCAAAAATACAGGCAAAATTGCAAATGAGAGGCTCAATACTGATCATTTAGATAACATCATGGTTAATCAAAAGCATGACTTAAAAAAAATAAGAATATCTGCAAAAGGAAAAATATCAGTGATCAACAACCAAGCAAGTGATGAACAGATCCTTCTAAGTTTTTATAGGACTGTTCCCACTGACTGTGAAGTGTGTGTTACCATACAGCCACTCTCCTACTGCAAAAGCCTTTCTGCAGACTCCTGCAGGGAGAAGCGGGAAAGAAAAAGTTAGCTGAATGGGACTCACTGTTCTGGATGTTGGAGGTGCTGATGGACTTGTCAGTGACACCATCTCCTGGATTGCTAATCGGAGCTTTAAGCGGTGAAGAGGATTGCTGATTCCGATTTCTCTTTGAATCTCAGTATCGGACAACGCAGACATAATAGCTCCGCTCTTCACGTTGGCACGACAGGCAGCAACATACCAGGCTGGCATGCCTAGCCAGAGCTGTTGAGAGAAAGGACACATTCACCCAAAGCATTGTTTCACTTCTCAAATGAAATTAATCATCAAGGCACCTACCAATCTGAATAAGCATGGTAATACACACAAATGAGTATGACTATCATAGTCTTTAATAAAACAAAACTGTTTCAGAATATCTGAAATTGCCATGGCTTCATGTGAACTCTTTTTGTTGCTTTTATTGTAACCAGAGCTTTAGAGCAAGGGATGCTTTGAATTATTTTTAGAGCTATGTGCCTCCATCACCTGGACTATTCCTTCCTCAGGCCTTCAATAAGCAAGTAGTGGCACAAGTCAGTGTTACTGCCCATTTGATTGTCTTATCACATACAGAAAACAATCTAAGAGGAACTGATTAATGTTTTCACTTTCATACTAAAATGGTTTTCTCTCTCTTTCCATGTTAGTCCCCACAGTGTGCACATGGGACACAATCTTACACTTTTATTTTCTTGGTAGAAATAAACCAAGCAGAGTGCAGATAACCGACCTAGTAAAGATTGAGCTCAGTAGATTTGGGAGCAGTCTAGCATGGTGTCACATCCCAGCTAGAAATACAGGTTAGGATTTGCAGCAAAATGTAAGCACAGCTACATTACCTGTGGATTTAAAAGATATGTACTTGCCACTTCATGCTTTTTCTCCCCCTTATGTCAGTCTTACTAGCCAAGGTCAGCAACAGCCTCTTGCTTCACCACTTTTACTCTTTCCTTGTAAGAGATACTCTCCACCTCTAGCAGTCTTTCCTGGGACCTACTGAGTATGACTTCTTCTAGGTTTTCTCAGCTTTCTCATTTTGTTCTGCCTCATTAATATGATTGCTGGTGTCTACAGATCTTTGCTCCCACAGGAGATAATTCCATAGCAGGGATGGATACATACATGTGGGAAGTTTTTGTCCCAGTGGGAAATACATTATGCTATACAGAAAAGTGTGAGAAGGACACAAGCAGTGAATGCCATAATCACTGAGATTTTTGGGGATAACGCAATGGAAAACAAAGACACAGCTCGCTAGGTCCTTAACTCCAGGAGACTGGTAGGTTCTGTGAAACCTGCAAGAAGAAGATACTTCTCTCTGGAGAGTAGCCCTTCCCTGCCCTCTCCCGTCACCATTTTCCAGATCACTGTCACTCATGGGTTGGTGCTGTGAATTACATTTTTTAGTACATAGCTCTCCCCACTGGGATGAAGAAGCATAATGTTAAACAAAAGATTTTCACTGGGCAGCAAACCAGCTAATATTCTAGATTTTGTGACACTGAGTGTCAAAGTGTATAAATCACCCTTCACTACCTAACCTTCAATGTATCTGACTGTGCATACTTCTGTATACATAAAATTTATATACACATTTACACAGCTACCTAATTTTGTTAGGTATAGATCTATTGTACTTCACTGTACTCTAAATATAAATTGTTAAAAACACTTTTCAAATGTAGTGATTAGTTACTAATGGCTCATTGCAGCATCTTATTCTATTCTACTGTTTCTGAAATAAAAACCTGTCCATCAGCATACAATACAGTGATACTATGTGATAGTAGCCTTTATATTCTACATTTTCAGGTTTTTTTAATTAATTCTGGGTAGATGGCAATTGATGACTATCTGTGTTTGAATTTCAGTGGGACAGAGTATCTGTGACTGTAAGTGAAGTCATCGAGAACTCTCTTTCTGCATCTCTAATAGGCCATCAGAATTAGCTGATTTCATGATTTTAATTTTTTTCTCTTAATAAAAGAGGACACAAGCTCAAAGAAATTATTAAAAATATGCCATCACTAAATTCACCAGCAAATCTGGAAAGCAGAGACAAACTGAAAGGATTTTTATTTAATTTCTCACAGTACAGGGATGTACTGTGTGGTTATTAACAAGTCTATACCTTATCTGGGACATGTTTACTTAAAAGGTAGCTGTTATATCACTTTTATGTCACAGAGAAAACAGACTTGAATGTCAGATTCCTAAAGAGCTCAGACAGGCTTTTCTGTACTGACTCCTGATGTATCACAGGGCTTGAGGAATGACTGCATCCTGTTTCAACAAGCCCTTCCCACTGATGGGATGAGCCAGTTCCCCCCGTCCAGTGCTAGTCTAAACCTTACATTTGTCATCTAATTCCAGCTAACTGTAATGAGTCACAAAGTTTCACGAAAGTAAAAAAAAAAAAATTATGTAGATTACACACAGCTGCATTTAAACAAAGGGCCATGAGGAGACTATGCATAACTTTAAAAGTTATTTAATATTCTTATTTAATTTTAAATTAATTTTTTTCATACATGCACTTGAAAAGCAGGAAAGTGTAAATACTGAGAGTTATTCACCCTGCAGAAATAGATTCAAATGTTTGCTGCTCATTAGGTAAATTAGTTCTTTAACAAATTAGGTAAATTAGTTCTTTAACAAACAGCTGTCTCTACCAGAAAACGCAGTCAGATGAAAACAGTTTCTAAAAAGAGGGCGCAGCAATTATCTAGGCAGAGAACCCAGATATCATGATCGATATGCTTTTCCAGAATTAGTTAAGAAAACCCACAGTTCCTAATATATCTCTCAGCTATGTCTGTGCTACATACAAAAGACCAGAATGATGTTAAGGTTGAAAAGTTAAACCCTGAAAGGTTTGGAAATGTCACAATTGCGATCACATATATTTCTTTAATTTGGGCCTTCGTCTTCTTTAATATTAATTTCATTTTTTAGTCTAAGGGTCACATATTGTATTTTCCCCAGGAAAGTATGAAACACACAGTGTCCATCTGCTGACTGAATGCACTGATGCTCACTGAATAAATTCAGTACTTCTGCCCTCATATCTTTTGAGCATCAGTATTTAATCTGCATTGAATACGGCACCATAAACGTCCTCATGGGCTTTCCTGTGCTACTCTCATCATATTTCCCAAGAAGTTCAGAGACATCAGCTTCTCTTCACAGCCCTTCTCTGAGACAGTGGGAAGCATATCCTATTTTGCAGCTAAGAATCAAGGCCAAAAAAAGATTAAGGCTTAACTTGTCAGAAATGTCTTCAAATTTTGGATCACCCTGGAGGACATCAAGGGCAGATTTTTCTCAGTATTCAGAAATTTATAGACCTTTGTATGTTCACCTTTCCAGCAAATCAGCTTTGACTGTAATATTGAATATTTCTGACACAAATCTGGTTACAGAACCCTCAAACTCATATGAAAAAGTCAGGTAGTGGCCAAATTAATGAATGTTCTATATTAACAGAGATGGTTTTTTGGAAGGAAGACATCAACCTATTTTCCAAGGTCATGCGCAAATGCTTGAACTGTCTTTCTGCAGTTTTCATTTCATCTTTTTCTTTAGGTACCTTCAGCAATTCCAACATGAAGCAGAATTTTTTTACACATTAGCTGCTTTCATTCCTCATCCATCATTTATTCCCTGAACATACTCCTGTTAAAGCTTTGGAGGGGGACCTTTCTTTTAATTCAGGGGAAAAACTCTACAAATTCTATCTGATGATCAACGGATGACACCCACAGTAGACATGAGAATAAGTGGGAATACATAGAGATGCCTGGTACAGACAAGGAATACACACCTATTCCTTGAACCAACAAAGAGCTTGTATCTCCACTGAACTGATAGAGCCTTGCCATGTAAAAGTAACTGTGTATTTGTATAAGAACATCCTTGCTTTCTGCCTTCTCCTCCCCTCAGCATCTGGGTAAGTATTTTTTGAATAGTTCCTTCACGAAAAACAGTCTTTGGCTTTTGTCAAAATTCATGGACAGCTCTGTTGAATGTTTCTCTGGATGGGTTCCAAAATACATTCATTTAGGGTCTCCAAATAAAGGAGAGCTCTCTGCAGATCAGATTTTAGAGATGAAGGCACTGTGTGTCAAATCAGAGAGATTTCAACCTGGATCTCCCACATCCCCAGTGAAAGTGCTGAGAGTTTTCTGTTCTGAGTGATATCTAGGTAAATCAGCCCTTTCAAATTATATTTTAAAAAGACAGAAAGTTACAAATTCTTTAAATTTGTTAAAAATTATGAAGGTGTAGCTTCTATGTTAACCTCAAATAAAATTTCATAGCTAATTTTTGTTTTCTCCTTATTACATCATTCTACATAAAATCTGTGGAGATCCTAGATATCTAGAGACTGAGAAATTATAAGATTTCAAAAATCTGGGGTTTAAGTACATTTGATAGGCTTTTTTTCCTGTCCTTATCCCCCTGTGTAATTCTGTCTTACTTTTTTCAGCTCTAGTCTCTGATTTACACCACCCAGTCTAAAAATCTCCTTAGTGCTCATGGCACAGTGCACAGGGGGAAGAAGAGCAGACTTTAACACTCTCTTTTAGAATTTCTAAGGATGAGCACACAGAAGCAGTCTACAAATGTGACTTATGTTTCCAAGTTATGGCCAACACTTACCTCCAGCCAGGCAACCACTGTTGGCCCATCCCACTGTGCAAAAGGCAAACCCTTTCTTCGAGCTTCTTCCAGAAGTTCATGTCTAAAAATGGATCCAAAAATTGTTAAATATGCAGAGGTGTATGTAGGGACAATTTCAATGCAACTGTGCCTTTTTGTTCAGAGTAACGACAGTGAAGCATGATGACAGGAATAGAAAAGGCATAGAAAACACCAATGAACAATATAGCTCCTTCCTGTTTTTTAATGTATTCCTGTCTATTCCCAACTCTTCTTTTTTATTTTTTTCTTGGTGCATTTTGACATCCTTTTAAACACCTAACATACCAAAGGTGAGGTTTCTGTCTGTTCTTAGCTGAAGCAATACAGAATTGGGATACCCTATATAAAAGGATCACCCATAGAATAGAAAACACCGGTGAAGAGAGAAAACTGAGGGATTCCTCGTGAGAACAGCTTGGGTCTGGTCTGGTAATGACCCAGAAAAGCCCAAAATTGCCAACTTCTAGACCTGAGCTAAGCATGGATGTAATGCAGCTGAGGCTGAGAGGTTGCTGTGTTTGAAGCACTAAACCTGCTGGACTGGCTATGCACAATTCTAGGGTCTCTGGAGTACAGCTGTTCTGTATCTTAAATAAGCCATCCATGGCTAATTAAGAGTTGTTTGCATCTTTAATACTTCCATGTTATTTTTTATTATTGCTTATATACAAAAGAAATCCATGTGGTTTACTGATGCATACATTTTTATAATTATAGAATTGACATAGTTTCTCAATTTTATACATCTACATATATACATAGATATGTTCCTATTGAGTTCATCAGATACCATTCCAACTCCTGCATCTGCCGTTTCTCTGGACTGCAGTAAGTGTGTTATGTAAAACATCATTCTCAAAGCTTAAAATATAATTTTAATACAGCGCTATTAAATGTTTGGTAAAGTTATGTATAGGCCAGTCAGCTAGACAATCAGGAGAATGCTCTATATTAACATGTTCAGCCATTTGACCAGACATTTCCATTCCTAGAGCAGGAATAAAGAACCCACACTGTGGTGGTGGCATAGAAAAAGAACTCCTTCAAAAGTCTTTTTTTTTTCTGGTATTTAACAATGTATTTTCAGCTGCCTCCTACCGAGTGAAACACAAAAGAATGCTTTCAGCAACAAGCTATAGTGAAAAACAAATTAGACAGGGACTATGCTAATGCAGTATTAAAATTTGCTTGCTTTCCCACATAACAAGGAAATCTTGGAATTACAGCTTCAATTTTGCGCTATGCTCCTTTATTACTACAGCCTTTGTGGTTCAGTTATCCCTTGGCAATTCTTCACTGTCTTAGCAGCCTTTCAAATATACGTACTACAAAATCACAGCAGATAAAAGTAATGGGGCGATCTCATTTGTAAGGAGTACTCCTTTTGGGATTTTTGCACTGCCAAGGGGCCAGACTGGGAGAATTTGACTTTAGTAGAAAATGAAACTCAAATATGCGATTTTGCATATGTGTTTAAATCCCTGGCTCTGAATATTAATACAAAACCAGCTGCTTTACTTTCTATGTTTCTGCTGTAGTAATATGTAACACTACAAATACTTGACGGCATTACTGAAGTTTATCTAGCTTCTCCTCCCACACACCCTTTGCAGCATACATTATCCTTTGCCACTCAGATGTCCAAAGACATTGTAGAGCTATCCTTGCTTTCTATGGAAGCAAAATCCTCAGTAAAATGAGAAGTTGCTCTCTGGGTACACAAACATTACCTTCAGTAGCTGGAGGAGATGCAGGAATCCCATATTCCCAGGGAGACAAGCAGTGATGACCAATAGAGACGTACACACTTGGCTACTTAGGAAAGCAGAATTAAGGCATGGCCAAACACAGTCACCTCCCAGCTACCTGCGGATGAGGTATTTGGGTTGCAGCCTTCCCTTGGAGCTGGTTCCATGGGGTGCTTGTGAAGCTACAGCAGTGCTGTACCTCCCTCAGGTGCCACAACAGCGCTACATGGCTCCTGCTGCCATCAGGGCTGCGAGCTGGCATGGCTGGCCTCAGGGACGCCCCTTCCCTGCCTGGTCAGCCCAGGGGGCAGTCCTTTCTGCAGCTGGAAGGCTCATGGAACACCATCCTGGGATGAACCTGCTCCCAGATTTTTCCTTACCTGGGCTATATTTGAGAAACTGGGGCTGTCCAGAGAAGTTTCCACTGACTGGAAAAGGGGAAACATAATGCCCATTTTAAAAAAGGGAATAAAGGAAGACCTGGTGAACTACAGGCTGGCCAGTCTCACCTCTGTGCCCGGCAAGATCATGGAGCAGATCCTCCTGCAAACTATGCTAAGGCACAGAGAAAATTAGGAGGTGATACGCGACACCCAACATGGCTTCACTAAAGGCAAATCATGTCTGACAAATTAAGTAGCTTTCAACGATGGGGTTACAGCATTGGCAGATAAGGGAAGAGCAGCTGACATAATCTACCTGGACTTGTGCAAAGCATTTGACACTGTCCTTCATGACAACCTTGTCTCTAAATTGAAGAGGCACAGATCTGAGGAAGGACCACTCAGTGGATGAGGAATTGGCTGGATGGTTGCACTCAAAGAGTTGCGGTCAACAGCTCAATATCCAAGTGGAGACCAGTGACGAGTGGTGTTTCTCGGGGGTCAGTATTGGGACCAATGCTGTTTAACATCTTTGTTGGTGAAATGGACAGTGGGATTGAGTTCACCCTCAGAAAGTTTGATGACTACACCAAGCTGTGTGGAGCAGTTGACGCACTGGAAGGAAGGGATGCCATCCAGAGGGACCTGCACAGGCTTGACAGGTGGGCCTGTGCAAACCTCATGAAGTCCAACAAGGTCAAGTGCAAGGTCCTGCATATGGGTTGAGGCAATCCCAAGCACAAATACAGGCTGGGCGGAGAGTGGGTTGAGCGCAGCCCTGGGGAGAAGGACTTGGGGGTGTTGGTTGATGAGAAGCCCAACTTGAGCCGGCAATGTGCACCTGCAGCCCAGAANCCAACTTGAGCCGGCAATGTGCACCTGCAGCCCAGAAAGCCAACCATACCCTGGGTTGCATCAAAAGAAGCATGGCCAGCAGGTCAAGGGACGTGGTTCTGCCCCTCTACTCTGCTCTGGTGAGACCTAACCTGGAGTACTGTGTCCAGCTCTGGAGCCCCCAACAT
>RSEF01000001.1:26750998-26764376 GCA_003993805.1 Himantopus leucocephalus
TCTCCTTGAAGAGAGAAGTGGGGGAGAGCATCTGTCACTCGCCTCAGTGGCTGGTCTAGCCCAAACCACGACAAATACATTCCGGCATGGACCAACTCTCAGGACATATATCAAAGCGGTCAAGCAATCGTATTTTTTGGCTTTCAGTGTTTGTTCAGGCTCACCTTATTGCTATGAGCAGAAATAGGTGTGTTACAAGCATGGCAAAAAATCCAAAATAAGCATCTGTTTCACTATGCCAGTACATTTGCAATGGCTCGTACCATACGGCATTCACAGTGATTGCTGAACACCGTTGATGTTAAAAAGGACATACAATGAGAACTGCCGACTTCCAGGTAACTTCTGCTCTGCCAGCTCCCAAGAGCGGAGCTCCTGGGCAGCTGGAGGCCTCAGCAGTTCACGTGCGTGCTGTGCTCCACGTGCGTGCTGTGCTCCGCAGCTTTCAGGGAGAAACAAGAGCTTAGCAGCTGTGATAGCTGGCTACTTTAGCATTTCATATCTTCAGGGTATGATTCTTTTTTTTTAACCTTTGCCTTTGTTTTTTCACATAGAATAAAATCTTGACCCCAGGAAACTCGTTAGGAAAGTTCCCATTGATTTCAGCTAAGCTGGGATGTCAACTTAATATTGTGAAATGAGAAAGCAAAGCAAAGGTTTTAGAGACAAGTAACATCTTTTATTACAGTAACTGACACAGTTGGAAGAAACAGGTAAGCTTTTTGGTGAACAAGCTTTACAGTTCATATTGCATTACAGTAAATATTCGTCTGAAGTTAAAATATACATGAGCATAAGCTGAACACAGCAGGATGAATATTTTAATTAATCCCCAAATTAATCACACTTTTCAGAATTAATTTTGAAAATACCACTCATTTCAGGCTTCCATTCTTCGGTTGAAACTGATAAAGAACAAAGCTCCACCAAAACCGAAACACTGAAAATGAAAATAAATAAAACAAAGACTAAAAATACCCTTGTGATTTGCTCTAGGTTATTTTCTCTGTCTAAGTCATCACAGTGCAAACTGAAAACCAGCTAAGAATAGATCCTCATGTAGATGAGATAGCAATGGCTCTCGTTCTCTGGTTTGTACTTTTGTTCTTATTTTCCATGTTTATCGCAAGCAGGTAGGTGCAAAGATTGTGAGTTCAGATGTCTCGCTGCATTCAAACTTTCTTGAGTTTGTATTCCAGTGAGGAGAAAAGCAGCAGAGAAAAACATGGATAAATACATGATAAAATTTGAAAGAAATCTTTTAAAAACCAATCATGGTTGCTAAGTAACAAAAACATACTTAACCTTTGCTAATGATTAACAAACCTCAAAATTTGCATAAGCCAGGAAACAAATAGCAAAGGAGTTTTGCAGACGTTCTTTTGTTTTGGGAGTTTTCCAGGTTACTTACAGTTCTTGCTCTTCTAAAATTTGTGAGGAGACAAGAGGGAGGAAATTACCCAGATTACTGAACTAAAGAAGGCGTTGTTCCCCTGTGTAATACTAGCAAGTGGTATTTGTGTTCTGAAGATATTTTTTTCCCCTGAATGATACTCATCCTGAAATAAGGTCTGAGCCTGATATAGCAAGCTAGCTTCGGGGTAGGGGTCTATATTTGCAAGGCTTATGTCACCTGCTCATCACCGCAAAGACACTGTGCATAACTGCACTTTGACTGTTAAGAGTCAATTGATGAGAAGACAGAATATTTTCCCTGTCAGGTCTTTCTCCATTTTCTCTCAGTGTAGGTAATCACAGTTATTGTTTAAACACTATTATTTTTGCCCTTGAAAATGTCTTATTGCGTGCGCTAAAGTTGAACCTGGTCTATCTCCTCTGCATATCTCTGACTTCATTTATAAAGCCTTTATCACTGTTTTGCTAATTTTCTTGCAGACTTCCCAGAGAATAGTATATAATGGATCGAATTCACTCCTCTCTAAGGGTCAAGCTGTTAGGTAACCTAAGCTTGTACAGTGAGGTACAAGCATCAGGCCATGAAAAACACATTCCAGATTTCTCTTGGATATCCATGAGACCATAGTTCAATCCACAGCTATCAACGCCTCCAATGCACAGAATCATAGATATCTTGAGTTGGAAGGGACCCATTAGGATCATCAAGTCCAATTCCCTGCTCCTCACAGGACTACCTAAAACTAAACTGTATGACTAAGAGCATTGTCCAGGTGCTCCTTGAACTCTGACAGGCTTGGTGCCATGACCACTTCCCTGGGGAGCCTGTTCCAGTGCCTGACCACCCTCCCAGTGTTATTTCCAAGTAGTTTTTGCCTGTAAAAGCCTCAGGAAATCAGAGATGTTATAAGACAGTTTGTCTCCTTGCCTATCTAATGAAGCCTAGCTAGATTAGTTTAGATATATCCTTTACTTATCACTCCTCTAAGTCTGTTGTGTGTGTCTGCGTATTTAAGAATGGGAGAAGCAACAACCTGCAGTTACAAAAGTTATGAGTTTGTGTCTGACATATAATAAGATCCTCGGTGTCTGTGCATTTCTGCTGTGTGATTCCATTTTTGCATCCAGTAAGATCTTTTTATTATTGTTTTCCACTCTGCTTGCTCTTTCTGTCTTTCATTAGCAGACAGTACATCCTCGCAGGGTACACTGGCATCACGTAAAGAGTCGGTGTCCGTTACTATCACACAGCCTTTGTTTGGATTGTCAAGGCAGGGGAGTAGGACAGAGCTTTCTTATTATCTCCAGCTCAGAGTAGGATGTCACACACCTGTTTACTGGAAAACAAGACAGTCAGTAAAACTGGTTGGGTATTTTGGGGATGGTATCCTTTTTTTCTCAGAAAAATAACAATTTATTGAAATGGAAACATTGAAAAGTCACAGTATTGACATTTTTTGATTCAATTTCTTTTCCAAAAATACAGATTCCAGTTTCCAGTTTGAAATTATATTTAGCTTCATAATTTAAGCTGACAAGAGAGATTTTAAAAATGAACCGATATCTAAAAACCATTCAGAGTCAATTGGAACACTATATTTTGATTGCCACAAACAAACAAACAAACACAAATATGATCATTATTGTGCGAAAAACTTTCAAGATGTCAACTATTTATCTTGAGCTTGGAAAGGAAATTCTTTTGATATCACAAAAACATTCTTGGGATGAAAAGCTTACTTCCTGGAAAAGCTGATAGAAAAGTTTGGCAATATTTTTTCTCAAAAGTAAGCCAAAGGGCAAACAGACTAAGAATAGGAATGTCAGACAGATCACTAATACCTTGACAATTTATGTCACTATCAGTTCTAAGTTTAAAAGCTTATACTCTAGTGGACGGCAATTTAAACCACTCATGGACTAAGATACTGAAGATGAATTCCCCCACTGATCTTCAGAAGATCTAGATTTGGAGGATGGACTGTGTATCAGAGATCCAGGTGTAAAAAACAGTTTTCATAAATCTGTTCAATAGGTTTAAAGTTTATTTCATTTATTTGTGACATTTCTAAGTTAGACACCTAAGGCACAGGTGATGATGTGCTCCATTTCCAATTGAGGGATAAAAAGAGGCACGTCCTGTTGACGGTTTATCAGGCTTATACAGCAGATGTATCTTAGAATAAGTTGAATTGCTCTGTTTGTATATTTACCCGTGTAGATGGTTAAGGCACCTAGGACATCTAGTTTAGGCTGAGAAGTCTAAGGTTTGGGCACCTAAGTAAAAACAGATTATTTCTCAAGCTTGTTTGTTTTATTTTGAGAGCTTATATGACCAAGATGATGATGCCTTTCTCAGATTGTCATGATGGTTCAAAATGTCTCTCCCTCATGTATATGCTTTACCCATGGTACTGAGTAAACACGGATGTGTATACTACTTACTCATCTCTGGAGACAACATTAGATCTTCATGTAGCTCTAGATATGATTAATCGCAAATGTGAGAGTTTTATTAGAACTTCCAATGTGCCGAAATGCTTCCAATGTAAGCAAACTGAAATTGCCCCAGGATTATGGATGCTATCATAATAGCTTTGAAGATATTGACTTGCTTCACAATACTGCTCTTTTTAAAAGTATTAAACATGAGACTGATTTTAAATGCCAAGATCTGAAACCAAGAAAAGAGTTATAACATAGATTCTTTTTACTTAAATGTATTTGGAGGTTTAGAATTTCAGAGAAAAACTGAACTAGCTAAATACACTCTCCTTACTGATATTTACAGTTCAGAACTCACATGAAACAGGAGAAAAAATTGGCCACATCCTGGTTGGGTTAATGAGGTAGACAGAAGAATCAAGGCTGACAAAATTAGATAACAGATTGCTAAAAACAATAAAAACATTTTCAATGGGTTCTCTTTTTAGTGTGAAAAGTTATATGAAACTAGCCAATGCCCTAGAAAATGAAGGCACTGATGGGCTGGTGGAAGCACGATACATCAGTCGCTAAATAGTCCAGACGTAAGACTTGGTGCATTTGCAAGCTATAAGGAGACACAGCTGAAGTGAAATATCAGGCAGCTAAAAATTCATGCAAGTAAGTCACCAGCCTGAAAGGCTTCCTGCAAAAGTTTTCTGGAGAAAATTATCAGTGCCATGGCTGAGATATCGAGCTTTGTGCTATCGAAAGATTAATCCTATAAACTTGTAAATAAAGCATGGCTCTCCTTATTCTGTTAATCTATAAGAAATGCATAGAAATACTTACTGGTCTATACTTTTAAACAGAATACAACCCCTTGTATTTAAAAATCGTTATTTATATTTCCAACAGATATCTATCAAGTAAACTGAGTTGACAAGGAGTTAACATGACGCTGGAAATGTACTTGTGCTCCCCTGCACTCTTTCCCTGGCACACTCAAAATTTTTGTCTTTTATACTAGAAGTCTTACATTTGCCATAGAGCTGGGTAATTTTTTGTGGGCTTGAACTGGGTAAGATGAGGGGAGAACGATGGGTGGGAGTCACAACTCCAAACCATTAGTCTAATTGTCCCTCTCCAGATCTCAGTTTCTGAATATGAATTATATCTTGTTGTGCCCTTTCTGGGTGCCTCCTACACGTATACCCTCACACATACACCTTGTTGCTGATCATTTCTAAACCTATAGTAACCGCCTTAAATTAATTTACGTTTTCAAGGGGCAGTTACTCTCACACTGAAAGGGACTAGAGATTTAGTTGTTGAAACAAGCTCCTTCTTTCCCTTTGCAGCATCTTCAGAGGAGGAGGAATTCCCTGCTATAGCACAAGTCAAAGTCTAGTTCTGGAGTCATGTTCAGAATTTAAATGGTCTCATATGGCATTGTATAGGTGAAACTCACTCATATTCTTACGAACAGTTTACTTTTCAATATTCTGCTTGAAATTTTGCATCAGCTACCTAAGTTCTCCATTCAAAGATGAATGTGTTTTCAAGAACCATTGCCAGAACTCCAGGCATTATACAAAAGCAAGGAAAACCCCTTAGAAAGCAGTAGAAAAGGTTTACTATCCTGAGGAAATACGGCCTTTGAGCCAAGATCCAGGGTCAGAGTGGACTGAGTATCTGCTGTACACTGAGAAATATATGTCCACAGACTTGACAAAGACAAGACACTGAGTGATATTTTCATGCCTGACAGAAAACAAAAACCACTTTATTTACAGAAGTTTAACTCTTGTCACAGAAGACTTAATCAGCCTCCTACTTTGCTACGTTCAGTACTCCAGAAGCAACTCTTTTTTCCGTATAAGGATTCGCATGTGTGTCTGTACAAAGGAAATCTCCCCCATGATCAGATGTCTCCTCTAAAATCAGATGTCATTGCCAAAGCATCATGGCCACTGGACAGCTCAGAAGCCAAAGAGGATAGACAGGCAGATTTAATCATTTGCCTGTCAGAATAGAAAACGAGTTCTCAGTTCTATTGCCATTAGCATTTCAAAGGGAGTGTGACAGGCATATGTAGTTTTAAAAAAGTAATAATTCTGTTTCTTCCCAGATGCAGAATCCAGCTGTTTGAAATGAGCACCAAAAGAAAAGCAGAGCACATCGCATATAATCCAAATGCACTGACACGCCTGATCTCCACTTAAAGGCTGGATATGACAAAAATGTTTGAAATTCTATTTGATTTTTGAGATATTAGTTATTTCAGCAACAGTAGCACTTCAAAAGAATCTGACAAAGCAATAACAAAACCACAGAGGTTAAGTATAAGATAGAAGAAAACCCCACCCCTGCAGGACAGTATTTAAAATGGCCATAAGGCATAATCCAGGACTTAAATAAAAATGATCCAAAGGGAGCTGCTACTGAATCTAAAATTCACCAGGCATTTTCTTTTGGCCCTGAAAGTTCTCTTGCCTTTGGCACCTGACCTGAATCTCATGGAGACACCCTCATCCCTGACAGCACCAAGTCATACAAAAGGCACAGCCGTTATCTCTCAGACTCACAGCAAACAGAGAGGTGGCAGTGATTCGTACTATTGGATCCTGCCAAGCGCTACCACCCAGGAAAGCAAGATCAGGGTTTAACTCCCTCTCTAATTTGATGGGATTCAAAGCCATATCCCCCACAAGAATGCTGCGACCATCAGGCTACAAAATACTACCAAGTGGATGGAAGCAGCCAATGAGCACACCCAATTCCTGCTTTTGCTAAGGACAAACAGGAGTTTAGATACTGCCTGTGCTTGTTCCTCTATTGATTAACTCCGAGCAGCTCCCTCGCAAAGAGATTTTCTGTAGAGCGTTCTAAGGCAGCTGAATGCCTCAAGTCATTCATCAATGAATCATCTTTATAAGGAAACCTAGCTCTTTTCCCTGACTACATTACAAGGAATATAGTAGCTCTAGTTTGACCCTCCAAGTCACCCTAACGAGGTTAGTGCCTAATTTTATAGTGTTGCAATATTTGATTTGTCAGGGTTTAAATGACTTGTTTGCATCTCAACCTTACTGCTCAAGGCCCTCAAGAGATTCCTGTAGAGTGGAGATAAAAATGTATTCCCCGTGGCTATATGGGAGTTTAGATTTTTTTTCTCTAAATATGTCCTTTGGCTTTCTGAATGCCTCCACAGGACAGAATTTTGTATGAATTAATCTGCATCAAAATCAAAAGGGATTCCAAAGAAGAAAGTCTCATTTCTAGTCTGAATGTATGAAAAATGAGTTCCTTCATTGACTGAAAGTCTACTTACTCTGGGATCTAAGCTTGTTGTTTACTTTTGTAATTGCTATATCATTAATTACTAATTATCCTATCCTATGTCATGTCTGTGGATGCTTGGTGGGTACCCGTAATATTTATGCATATGTATAGATTCTTTCATCTTGTGAGGGGGGCTGTTTGCACTCTTACGATGATCAACATTTTCTCTCACAGACAGAATTTCTTGCACAGATTAAGTGCAATTATTACAGGTTTAGAAATAAAATGCCTCTGAAGTGCTGGTATTTTCAGAAACTGAAAGAACAGATCAAATTCCTGGCAAATAATTCCAGGCAACAGTTTTGTGTTCCATTTATTTTCTACCATTGCAGTATATGATCTCCATTGTTCACTAAGTCTGACATCTATTTTTTCATGTTGATGAGACTTTTGCTTCACATCAACACATAAGACAACTGACAGTTAACAAGACTGGCCAGATTTCTACAAATCTCCCCTTCTCGTTCATACTAGCTCACTGTGTTCCTTTTACCTTGTCAATTTTCTGTTGACAAATTTTGTCATCATTCATACTACAAAAAGTCAATGGAATTTATTACTTTTATGGGAGAGAAGAGTATTATCCTAAATCCTCAGTGGGTATTTAGGAATTACTACCCAAAAGACTATTGGAAGTTTGCATGTTTGGATTTTATAGCATGTCTTTTTGTGTCATGGACAGAGTGAAAGGTTCAAGCTCCATCTCCATGCTATTAATGGTGTGACTGCAGCACAGTAGGGACATCAAATTAGCTCAGGTATATCTATATATGTTGGACACCAAGAGCAAAGGAGTCATAGAGGCAGAAAATGAAGCCTATAGCTTGGGCAAGAAATCAAAGCAGTTGCCCAGAGTTTGGATATACCTGAGCTGCTAGTTCGTATGTGTGTAACACGTCTCCCATTGTATAGATGTAGCCAAAGATCAAGGCTGAGTGCAGCATCTTTCCGACAGGAGAGGGTATCACATCTCATGTAACTTTTGGTGGATCACTCAAAAAGCTGCTTGCAAGCACTTTAGTTCTTTCTGTTAATTCAACCCCGATTAACCTGAGAAGAGTTGGGTTTTATTCCTGGTTCGGCAATGCCACTTTGGGGAAATCAGCTTTGCTTCCCTGGGTCTCTCTTTCTCTTCCTGTAAAATGGAATAATAAGAGCTGTCTAATGTATTCCAAGGCCTAAGAGGGGAAGGAAGTACAGAAAGCAAAGCACTGTTATTACTTCACCTTATCTACACAATACTTCTTCTTCCAAGCAATGTTTTGTTCTAAACAAAAGAAATTCATCAGAAGTTCAGCATTATCCTTGGCCCATCATGTTTCTATGGTTACAGAGCCTGTGTTTTTCATCTGTAGAAACTAGCAAGAATTTTCCCATTTTAAAAGGCTGCCGTGCCCTTTCTGTCTGACCCTCCCTTATCAAGGACTGGTTATTCTCATTTTGCCAGCCTCATCAAGCCCTGGACTGAAAGCATCACCGAATCAAACTGCAGGACAAAGCATTTAAATACAAAGTAAGCATTATTTGCAGTAATACCCAGAAATGTCATCACAAAAAATAGAAATGTAGGAAGGGATTTAGAACTTTATCCCTGAAGGCTTATCCAGTGTCTGTTTTTCG
The DNA here is from genome assembly GCA_003993805.1 of Himantopus leucocephalus. Lineage (NCBI taxonomy): Eukaryota > Metazoa > Chordata > Aves > Charadriiformes > Recurvirostridae > Himantopus > Himantopus leucocephalus. Next base: position 26,759,804 of record RSEF01000001.1, read on the forward strand.
GCAGATTGGGCAAGCCTTTGTACAATGGATGGAACACAATCCTCTTCCTGCCCACAGCCGCGTGCCTTGGCCTTCCTCTCAAGCCTGTTGCATAGTTTGTGTCAGAGAGAAGCCACCAAGCTTCACCTCAGATCCATCTTGGATATTTTCTCATGCCATTTGATTTACTATATGAAGTGCAATACGATGTATATGCAAGCATATATATTTTTGTGTATATGTATATATACACAGTCACAGTACATAAGCAATACACACACACAAGCCCCTCTACTCCATGAACCACAGTGAGGCAGTACAGATCCCTTTTCTCACCCCCAACCGTTCCTTTCTATAAGAAGGCATGCTTATGGATTAAACTTAAGCTTCGCTTAAGCACAAGCTCGCAATTCCCTTACCGTCCTCTAAAAATACTACTTCTTTTCTCTTTTCTGCTCCCCTATGAAAAAAAGCAACCCTCCCTTCTCAGAGAAGAAGCAAATCTTCCTCTTCTCAGGGTAACAGAATTTGGCTGCTTCTAAGCCAGCTCCCTCTTTATTCCCCCTTCCAACCTGCATATTCCTCATTTGCATTCCTTTCTTTCAGACATCTGAGGGATTTTATCTGTTGCTGTAACATCAGTGCAAATTACCACATAAAAACTCAAAGTTAGTTTGGTGCGGTGACCTACCATGACTTCTTCACAGCACGCTTAATGGAGGGATTTGTGATGATGCAGACAACAACCTGCACCAGTACTGTGCAAGATGTTCAGTGTGCTCTTGAAAGACTGACACTGATGCTGGATAAGGTATCCAACTCTCTCCCACTTGAGGGGAAAACACGTAAGCTCCGCCTTGGCCAACCACGACCAGCAAGCCCCAGCTTGAAGGCTTTGCTGCAAGTTCGTCCATCTGGAGTTGTCTGCATGTAAGCTTTGCTTCCATCACCGCATCCCTCTAACAGAAACCTCTGCAGGTGTTTTTTCCAATATGGGGTTTTTTTTCAGAATTCTTTGGGAGCTTCCATCCTCCTTGTAAAGAACCCTTTACCAAAATACTATTTCCCTGATCATTCCCAGTCTTCTTCCTTATTTTTTGCTGGATTACTGCTAACTCCACAGGGAAAGCCAGGGCTTAAGGAACCTGCAAGAGTGTCTGAAAGCAGAAAGCAGAAACCTGGGAAAAAGTATAAAGCAGGATAAGCAAATATCCTCACAAACTTCATTAGAGGAAATGGAGGTTTCCTCTAGTTCACTAAAGGCAACTTCTCTATGTTTAATAACTCTTACTCTACTTTTCTTCCATGAACCAACACAAGCTCACCTTGAACCCGTGTCAAACTTCCACAATATCCCAGAGCAAGGAGTTCTGGTCTAACTAGGCATGGGGTAAAGCATCTCTTCCTTTTGTTTGGCTTTCTACAAACCTCTCCCGTGCAATTTCAAAGTGTATGTCTTTGGGCTACATCTTCAGCGCTAGTTTGTGTGAATGCACAGAGAAGCAAAGAGGAGTACTAAATCAATAGCTGGCATGCTGTTCCAAATGATTGGCATGAAGGTTCAACTGAGCAGAGGCTGGCACAACCAAGATGTCATTAATTTAAGGGATAGATCAGCTAAAACTCATAGAAGAATAAGGTGTTGTTCACTTTTTCTTCTAGACTAGGGAGTTTAGACACAGCATAAATATTTAACTGTGAAAGAAGATTTACCAGGGGTGATATTCACCACAAAAGGGGTAGGAGGATGAGAGAAGGGGTGCTTGGAGCGAGGCATGTCACAGCCTGTGCCTGAAAAGCTGCTGGTTCAGCACAACTAAACCCAAATATTCTCCTATTGATTTACCTTGTGCCCCCAGATCCTTAGAAATAGTGTCAGGGCCAGACAGCTGCTCAGCCTAGCTCAGAAAGAAGCCAGGACAGAACCTGCTGGATAGGAACTTTTTGGGGGAAGGAAAAGGACTCTTCCCCTACAAACTTTCCAAGACGGGGAAGGATCTATTCCATGGTGCTCCAAAGTGCCATCAGGATTTGTACTACTCCCTTCTACACATTTGTGAAGGAGGAAAACCAGCCACTTTCAGTTTTTTCACCAAAAATGCAGCCACAAAAAAATAAAACTTTAGAAATTAGTATTTGTTAAAACTGTATCAACACTCAGCTTCATTGGTATAATTATAATTATAATCATTATCATTAATAATTAATTATATAGTTCTGGATTGTCTTCCCGTCTTGAATGCATTTTGTTAAGCAGTCTGCAGATTAGAAATAAACTAAAGATGTCTATCAATTTTAGACAGTAAGAGTTGAAATATAAATATTTCTCTAGAATCTGAATAAACTGCAACATCAAAGCCAAACTGTATTTAAAGGGTCATTTCTCACTCCTTTGGAGTCTTTGAGGAAGGATGTAATTTTCTGGAAAGTTCTGAGAAAGATCAATGAGTCCTATTTTCAGCTCATTGATGTAAATCAGCCGAGAAAGGCTACCTTCTGTTGACATCTGTTTACACCCACTGTAAATTGGGGGCCACAACTTTAGGTCTCGTTACCGTTAAGATTTATTTTTATGCCCAACCAAAAGCTTAAATGTAGTTCTAATTAAAAATAAAAAATAGTTTAACGATGAAATGGTTACCAATTCCTCCTCAATTATCACATTCACCAAATACTAGAGCTAGCTTGTCAGCATTTTGAATTTTCTGAGTGGAAAGAAGGAGAGGAAATAGATAAGATGTCAATTACAGCAAAGTGCAATTAAGATTATTGGCAGATGAAGACCTTCAGGGAACTAAAGTCCCACATAGCAGTAAGCTTGATAATCAGATGGTCCATCCTTGCACTAAAGAAGTGAATGAGTCATGTTAATATATATACATTATATAATATATATAAATTAATCATTTCAAATAAAAGTTTAAGAGAAAAATAGGATAGAGAAATACGTACCCAAAATCCTACCAGTTTTTCTTCTCTTCTAAGGGACAAACACATTTGCCATCTGATCACAGGTTTCTTGACTATATGCAGAGCGGGGAACCCAGGAGCTTCTGGCACACACCAGCTGTGCCCCAGCTCTCTACTGGAGTGCGATCCGGGTGTGCTCTTGCCTCACTAACAACCAGCAAGGGAACCTGAGCACGCAGTCCCTCAGAAGACTAACTGCTCCCCAGCTTAGCTGGGGGGGGGGATCTGCTGGACAGCCTTGTGGGGTTGCTGATGGGACCTTCATGTCAGGACTCACCACAGCACACCCCCAGCAGAAACTCCCAGGTGCTGCTTTTTCCTCGTGTCACTAAACCACAGCGAAAGCAGCCAGCTGACCTCCTATGTGGAATATCACAACAAAAGAGACACTTGAAGACTGATACTGAAGACAATATCACAGTAGGGAGGCTTCCTGGATTACTACCTTCTGTGGCAAATTAATTCAAAAATTACTGCAGTGAGAGAGAAAACCCCATACCCTCTGATACTGGAGACAATAACAGTTGTTTAAAAATGGCGGCAATCTTTCCACCAGCCAGCGACCTTGTGCAACAGCACTTGTGTCAAGTGAGAAGCATGAAAACAAGGTTTTTTCAGTTCATATTTCCTTCCACAACATCCCTCTCAAACAATAATGAGGCTGGGGAGAAAAGAAAGTCTTAACAGCTGTAATAAAACATTCACACCAGCAGACACCATGAGGTTAAACTAAACGAGATAACTCAGTACTGCAAACAGTATTTCTGTCCTTGACTGAGTAACCACCACCGAGACTTGGCCATGAGAGATATGCTGCACTGCCTTTGCATTTCTTATTCTGAAAGGGGTGCACAAAAGGGAGCTCTACCCATTTTCCTCCCTATTAGCACTGCCTAAGGGGGTGTATAATTCAGAAATACTTATATGACAAACGCATTCTCCCTCTGCTTTCAGCTTGGAGCTCCATCAAGCTGTGCAGTGATACCTTTTTATTCACTAAAGTATCTTTTAAATCCAAGTAATCCATTCCTTTCAGTATTCAGAGTCCCATCTGCTTACTCAGGGGACAGGAGAAAATTGTCATTCCTTTAGTCAGCAATAAAGCACCAGCACATTTCAGAGAACATCAGTGGGGTTTTATCATGACTTCTGCATTATCCTATGTTAGCTAAGTTCCCAATAGTAAAAGAAATTCTGCCCTCAATTTTTCTACTGACAACACTGCAGTGACAGGGACCATAGAAGCAAATGGCTTTTATAGACAGCCTGATAGACTGTATCGATAAACTAGAAGAGATATAGGTTCACATTGTCTTGTGCATCAGTAAAATTTGTCACTGAATTAAACCAGCAGAAAATATAGTTTTAGTGAAACCTCTGCTGGAAGGAATACAGCTCAAATTCCAGAACCAAGATGGCCTGGGCATAGAAAGTGCTATTTTGGTTCCCAGAGGCAGGGCAACAAATTGCTGAACTTGAAGAGATCACCGAGGCCAAGATAGATTACGACTTGTATAACAATGTCTTCAGTAAAGAAAGAAAGACCGATCCTTGTAGTAGGGGACTCAATTCTGAAGAGACTGGAGGGTCCTGTATGTAGACCAGACCCAATCCGTAGGGAGGT
>RSEF01000001.1:26782926-26820400 GCA_003993805.1 Himantopus leucocephalus
AATCAGTGTCTGTATTTTAAAGTGATATTCAGTAACTTGTGAGGATGCACACAAGGGGCTGAGAACATGAACATGGGTGTTGAGAGTGGTGAGAAATTGTTTCTGGAAGCAAAACTTTGAGCATTCCATTTTGTTTGTCAAAACAAAGCTTATAAGGTGATATCATTAAACCAGATAAGTATATCCTTAAAGCATCTATCACAGAAAAGTTTTTAATCCAGTGGGAAAGACAAAAACAGATGGGTGGAATGTGTACTCAGACAGAAAACAAGACGCAAGTTTGTTTTGTTTAGTTTGGCAACAGACATTAACCACCAGGACAGATTATCAAGGAAAGGGGTAAATTCCAAAATCTGAGGAACCTGTGCTTTGTCACCCTGAAATCAAGCCTGGTTGCTTTCTAGGTATTCATGTTCTAATAAAATAAAACTATACCAGGATTAACACTGAATAATGTAGCTCTTCTGATCTTCAGCATGTTAGAATAAATGAACTGATGGTCCTGTCTGGTTTAAGACCCTGGGAGTGCTGTGAACCATACCTACTAGGACCCACTCACTGGCCGTGGAAGGTCCCAACTTTACTTATAGCTCTGACATTGCAGCTTTTCCTAAGGACAAAGCTCAGCTGTGCAGGTGACTGAACTTCTCTGAGGTTGGCTTGAGGATGTGGGATAAGGTCCTGTGCAAAACAAGTGCTATCAGGTTTCTGATAAGAAAACAGATTTCTAAGGACAGAGAATATTTCCTTACAGTTGTTTCCTGTAACATAAACATAAGGAAGTTGTGCACGTGCCTGTTAGTATACGTAAATCCAAAACACTGAACAATGTTGTATGCAGAGGCATTAGGGAACACGTTCATAAAAGATGTAAGCCGCAGTTCATGAACTGCTAGAGGCTGCTTGGACATCACGGAGATGAGTGCAATGTACCCATTGACAGAACCACAGTTCTTGGATTTCCAGTTCTTTTTCCTGTTTGCTTCTTTGTTTTATTTACAGAAGATGTCTCACTACCAGCTGTACCTGTGCTGGCTCCTTGCCCCGCTCGTGTATCTTGGTGGAGAAGTTTTTGGTTGCTCAGAAAAGTAAAAACCCAGTTGCCTGGTTTTATGCCAATTAATGCAATTGACTGACAAATTAAAGCTGTCTAGAAATAAGCAAGGTCTGAATAATAAGAAATGCTTTCTTTCCCCTTAAAGGTTTTGTTAGGCAGTAACGTAAGCTTTGTTTCTCTTCAAGTTACCTCACCCAAATTATAACATGATTCAGCCAAATGTGACATGACACGTGCTTGCATTCCCTTCCAAGGAAAACATTAGAGGGCATCCACAAAGTAACATCCTTGTGCAGAACCTGCAACCACACTTATTATGAGAATATTCTGCTTTTCCCTGCCAGTGAACAAAATCCTCAGACAACAGCAAACAGACAACTTCAGATAAAAAAATGGGGATCTCTGGACTGAAATAACCCATTTGAGCCATAAGTTCCAAATTTGAAAGGTTGTTTATAATGTCTGTTTTTCAGTATCACATATATCTTGTTAAACGGTGCTCAGTGAGCACTGAACGTTAATATGAAGCAGAAAGAGAAACAAAGCCAGCCTGATTGCTTAGCTGGCTGATTGCTTGATTAGGACAATACTCCAAAACCCCTTCAAGAATACAGTGTTTCATATGAGACAACGATCATCAGCTCTGCTGTTGTTATACGGGGAAAAAATGTTCTTTTGCAATTTTTTGGATAAAGAAAAAAAATAATTAAAACGACTTTAGTTTTTATTGCACTCGTTATTGCTATTTTTTACAGAAAATAATTTTGCTTTGCACTTTAAATCTTCAAAGGGCTACAATTATGTCTTGTAATACCCCCTACCAGACTTTCAGGCAGAACACTGGTGCGTGTGTGTGTGCAATAATGGTGGGAGTATATTTAAAGAAAGGAGGCATGATGGATGCATGTTCATGTCTCGTTTATGACAGACACAAAGGAAAAAAAAAAAGTAAAATTACTATCGAAGTCCAGCACTGGCCTTTGACCCATCCAGTAATAAATCTTAAATCCAGAAGGGCCTAAACAGCACAAAGTCCTGCTCCTCCCAATCCTGCAACTACTTCCCAGTACTTGTGAGCAAAACTCAGACCTTTATCACAGAACAGAACTGAAATTACATTAATTACAGCAAAAGAAAAGGAAATATCACAGTATTATAAGTTTTTGAAGAGCAACCGACTTCTTAGGGAGAAAAAGTGTAGGTGATCCTGTGGAAGGGACTGAAAACAAAGCTGCAGCAGAAGGCAAAAAAATGTAATAGCTCCTGAATAGATCCTGACTTTTTGGCGGTTAGTTGAACTACGGTGTTGAGAGAGTTATGTATGAACAGATAGTAATTTGTATCATTAATTAGAGCTGTCAAAGCAGGGGGTGATGGCCTGTATGCATACAAGTGTGGCTGTCACTAAGGGCAGTAGATAAAAAAATTCTAGCTAAAGATTTATTCTTGAAATTGTAGACTTGATGTGGAAGTAGGATACTGTAACATCAATCATTATGCATTCTCCCTCGTTGGATCAAGTCCAAAAACTAGGCATAATCCCTCTTGGGAGTCACTTTATTTTATCCTGCAATGGGTTTAGCACATTTCAGATGTTGAACACATACAACTATGAAATTGCTGGAATTTACCTATTCTGTGTACACTACAAAGGTTTTCAACAACTTCAGCCTGGAATATTTTGAAAGTATTGAAAATATTTTGGGTTGTTTTGGGTTGGTTTTTTATAAATTGAGAAGAAAAGGAGGTATGTAGTTAAGACACAGTGCAGTTCTTGTTGGTGTTTCAAAAAGATTACTTACTTTGGGAAAAGTGAAGACCATCCTGGGATGAAGCCAGGCTCTCTGGTGAACCACAGCAGGGTCATTAGAATGAATAGGACAAGTGTAACAATTTCTGGGTAGCTATAGCAGAAACAGAATGGGTTATACATTTCCCTGAATTTGCACTTGGATATACTCACTCTTGTATGCAGATTTATAGTTTGATATACCTTATTGGTCCAAGCTTCTTGTACTCGTCCCGAATGACCTGTGCTGAGGCCTCTTCTCTAGCTGTTTTCTTCTTGCCACACTTGAACATGTTTTTAAAACTGGAATGTAAATCAGCAATATTGAACAATGAATAAACAGTGTATACAGGAAAAAAAAAAAAGTCCAACCTTTCCAGTTACCAATAGCACTTTATAATAGTAAAATTTTCACTTAACAATGCAGTATCTCCCATTTATTATCACACGCCAAACTGAGCATATTGGAATTAAGTGACAAAGCCCAATGGGAGATTGACAGAGGCAGCAACAAAATATGTGCTATTATTGTCTAGCTCATTTGCCTAGGAAGGATGGAACTTTAATCATGGGAACTAATTGAAACAATCAAATACATAACCTGGCTATTTAATGAAAGTCATCTATGACTTTGCTTTACTTCGTTTTGTAATGAAAAAGTTTATGTCTCATGAGTAGGCTGCATACTGATTTGGTACAAGCTAAGTTTTCTTTTTGGGGTAAGACCCTTACACAGTGTTAAAAAGAACATTATTGAAACAATCAAGAAAAATGAAACAGTAAATGTTCATGTATGGAGTGGTAAGCATGGAACAATTTTAAGTCTGCTTAAGAGTAGACAGTCTCACTCTTCATCTCTTGCGCCATACATAGCCATGTAATTGTGGAAGACAAGTGTCCCCGTTTTTATGTCTGCAGATGTTACTGAACTCATGGAGAACAAGGCTTTGAAGAATCGGCCCAAAGGAGGTATTATCCTCTCCAAAACCTTAAAAGCACAAGCTCTGAGGGGAAAAAAACCCACCATACCACCACATATAAATTTTGGAAAAGTGGAATTTTTTTACTTCACATTTACAAATCTAGTCTTCCAGTTTATAACACAGATATCACTCAAGTATTCAATCCCTGACTCCAGTGAAGGGCAACATCCTGATTATAAATATTCCAGTCTTAGACCAAAATGTATAAAATGTCGGTAGTATTCTGTCTTGCACACATGCACTGTTTAATGATGATGTCTGTATATTCTAAAGGAATGGATATCAACATTTGTAACAGGACTCTTCATTTTGGGCTGAGTAGTCGAGGATCCTTACTTTAGAAAATTCTTGTCCTATCCAGAGACTCATCCATATTAATCAAGGTCACAAAATCACTGTCACTCCATTATCTTTTTATTGAGCCTGTTAAACTTAGATGGGATATTTTTTCCTGTTACAAAATATCTCTTACATCATCAACCTTTAGTTTTATTGATTACAACATTTACTTACTCAAATCCAAGGAAAAGCCACTGGAGCCAGACCCAGGAGAGCACCAAAATAATAACTGTGATGGGGATGGAAAGGATAAACCAGGATCCAAAATTGATGCACTGGCAAGCTGGGTAACGTCTGGATGAAAGTAAAAAAATTTTCAGTTGAGCTTTGCAAAGGAAAGACGAGTTGTAAGAAGCACCAGAAAGCCCTGCTGCAAGAGAGTGCTTCTGGTTGGCAGCTGACTTCAGCATGAGGCGGCCTCTGGTGTCCTTTTCCCTCACCCTCCCACCCTGTTCCTGATCATCATGGCCACTACAGGAACTAGCTGGGCTAGTTATTTGGGCACTGGATCAGCAACAAGTCTGGGGAATCTGGCACTGACCTAGGTGTGTCTAACCTGAGTTCAGGAGGCAAGGGAGGGCCACTCACAGCGTTAAGGACCATTAGGACTACAAAGAAACAACCTGAAGAAAAGCAGTTCTTTGAGAGGAGACTTTAGCACAAGAAAATATACCCAAATAAACAAGTTCCAATGAACTTAGAAGACAACAGTGGAGACAACGCTGAGACTTGTATTGTTTAAGGTTCCATAAGGCATTCAGAACTGACTGGAAACGAAATTATTACTAATTTCCAGGAAAGGCAGGAATATTCATTTGTTAAGTGGATTGTCTCTCCAATCACCTTGTCTCTTTGAGGCTGTCTTAATCTACTGTTTAGAGATGTGGGTCATTCAACCAGAATGCCCCCTGCCATGTACATTTAAGAAAAGAAGCAATGGGCTTTGGTTTTCTGAAATAAATTAATTTAAAGTTGAATGAGATAGATGCAAGACAGGCAAAAAGGCCAGGTAAATGAATCCTGTTTTTCAATTTACTTTATGAACAGAAGTTATTCTTCCTTTGAGCTCCTCCAGCTCTACTGAGAGATCTTTTGATGCTAAAAGTGAGAAAATTTTAGGCTCCTTGAACAGCCTTCCTTCTTGATGCAAAAATCAGATGGAAGGGAAACCGTAATGTCCGGAGAGAGGCTGTAATGACTATTTCCAATTATTAGCCAATCTTTTGTATTTCAGGCCTTGCTAGAAGAAAAGGAATTCTGATGGTCACACAAGTCTTTGAGGCAGTGAATGTTTATTATAAATGCTTTCTCAAGCATTGTGCAAATTTTAGGATTGACCTATATTTATTACGATGCTTATATATATTGCAACTAAAGTGTCAGCTAGGACTGAACCAAGATTCCTGCCCGCTTCCTGAGGTGATGCTCTAAATTGCAACTGTTCATAGTGACGAGATAGTGAAACTGGAACAAGAACAGGCATTGTGCTATTATATATAATTTACTAATTTACTAATTACATGGCTATTACTTACATAGCTTTTACTACATGATTAACCACATTAATTTTTGAATGTACGAATTCCAAGATAGGAAAAAAAAAATGACATCAGCAGAACAATGNTAGGAAAAAAAAATGACATCAGCAGAGCAATTACTTAGCATTTCATCACTTGCTAAATTGTTTATGGTCTTCTCTCCTGAATTATATGTGATAATTCCGTATTGAGCAACAAAACAAGGTCTTTAAAACTTTATACTAAAGAATCAATTCCGTTATAAAATGTTAATTTATTGTGGTCAGATTTCACAGTAAGTTTGTGCAGGGCTGAATATATATGTAACTATTTCTAGTAATCTTAATATTGAAGTCAGCTATTCTTCATCTCCAAAGCATTCCTCAAGCAGATTGGATGGTCAATTTAAATGATTTAAAAAATGATCTATTACATAGTGCTGGTTGGATTATCTGGTATTGGATTATGTCCTACAGGTCTTGCCTGAGACAAGGATGGACAGGACACACTGAAGTACTTATTTTCTAGACCTATTTCCTTTGGAAAATGAAAAAGTGTGATTGATTTTAATAATCCTTATTTTACAGTGATTCAGTGCCAATAGCAATAAACTCTTTCCAGGCAAACACTACAAATGCCAACAAATTTGGTTCATAGAACAAATCCAGATAAGATTATTCCTTTTATGACTTTTATAAAATTGCTTAGGTTGAAAATAATGTTATGTTGGCAATGTTTTATTCTGGAAGGTCAAAGTAGGCAACCAGAACAGGGTTCAGGAAATTGAGTAACCTGACAGTGAGTTTGACTGGAGAACCAAAGGTTTCATTGCAGGATTACTCTTCCTCAAGCATAGGAGAACTCAGTTTTCTCACTGACCCAGTGTTGTCCAGTAACCATTTCTCTCTCTAGCCTCTCCACAGCCTTCCCTCACCCTGGGGTGCAGCTGCCTGTGCTCCTAGGATCCATGGCCCTGCTGTGAACCTTGGCTTGCAGTGCTGAAGAAACTGCTTCATGTGGGAAAGAACTGTGAGAAAGTCTCCACAGCTATGTGAGATTAGGTTGGTAAAACTGCAGATGTGAGACAACTGACACAGGGATCTGCAGCTGCCTGATTCAAGATGCAAAACACCAATATGAAAATGGATAAAATACTAAAGGAAAATAAATATGGAGTCAGATGAAAGGGACTCGGCATCACCAAGGATCTGTCCCAGGGAGCAGTGAGGACCAACTCAACTCATCCTCATTGATGCCTCTCTGGCCAGTAAAGGCTTCTGGATATGTGTGAGCAGATTAATGCTTAGCCTACTAGCTGGCTACACGCCTTCCTAGTGTCTTAGCCAAAACTTTTTTTTCTTTTTCTTTTTTTCCCCAGTTATCTATATTCTAGACACTATATTGTAGTGTCCCCTTGCAGACAAAGAATGAATAGAATGTCCCTGAGCGGACCAGTAGCAAATCTGTCTTGAAAAGAAGCCCTTATGGAAGTTGGTCTCAGTGGCGGGGATGCTTCTGCCCGGTGCATCGCAGCATAATTTCTTGTCCTAAATCAACAACAGGCTGAGGATTCCCAGCAACATACAGGCTTCAATGTTAACATGGATATCCTACCATCCTCTTCACGTAACAAATGAAAAGGAGGGAAGGAGAGAACAGTAAACACTATTTCCAGCTTATTTAATACTAAAATGCTTATTTAACACTAAAATCAGCAAGATATAAGGAATATGGGATATGTACAGCTCTTTCGCTGAATTATCCTCCCTTCAGCGCTTATGCTACATGAAGGCAGACTGCAAATGTGTCCAGGTCATGCTAGCGGGTCAATTCCCACTTCAGACAGGGCATAAATACAAATGAAGCCTCTAAGGAGAAGGGGGCCATGACAGTTAAAGATAAAAATATTTGCACAGTTAGGAGTTAGATTCAGCTTAAGTTAAGGATTAGACTCAGTGGTTGTGTAAAGATTAAACAAAATCCTGGTGGGGTATAAAACTGGATTACACATGCAGCACTCCATGCGCAGCCCATGCTCCTAGCAGAGGTTGAAGACCCAGGGAGGGAACAACAATCTGCCTGTGCATTCTTGAAGAGATTGTTAACAGCTAAGACAAACTGAAAAATCAGCTGCAAGCCAGTTTTTTTCAAGTTTCTTACAACTGCAGGGAAATGAACAAGAACAGTTCTTAACCCTGGTAATCAATCTTGGATTATTCCAGGCTCCTGAGCGTGAAGCCTGCTTGAACCAGAAATGCTCACGTCTGAAGGTTTAAGTCTGAAGGACTTACCATGCCATATTCTGCCCTGTGCAGTTCTTTGGCCCCAGTAACAGGCACTCTGTTATAATTTCCGTACTGTTCCCATTGTTGCTATTCTCTTAACACAGGCTGATTTACAGACTGTATCACTTCAGTTCTTTTTAGCAGCATACTGAAGCCAAATTTCATCCATTCATGGAACACAGGGCGGAAGAAAATCTATCAATAACTGGTCTTTCACCATTTTGCAATCAGCAATACAGAATAGTGGGCAGACGGTAATAAAAGGATTGTATTTTACTTTTTTCCATTTTAAAATTAGAGTAGGAATATTTCTGGCAATTAGTAGTTTGGGGAAGAAAAAAAGTTCAGCAAGAACTATTGGGTTTTCAAAAGCTTTGCAATGAAATCTGCTAATTTTCTTTTCAAAGGAGTTCTACTTAGAAAAGAAAAGGAATATTAAAGAATGTTTTTAATAACCTCAAACCAAAATGTTCCATTGAATGCAAAGTTTCAGACTGGTTTGAAATTATTTGCTTTTTCTTTGACTAACAGACCTAAATGTGTCATTTCAATAGCACACTAGCCTCCTGAAAGTCTCCTGATGCACTTTGCTAAGCAGACCTGTACTTAATCTGTACTTAGAAATAAATAACAGTCCTTTAAGGCCAGACAGTGTCTGTCATATTCATGCTAAGTAGCATCTTCCTCCTCAGATAAGCCCATCTGTTTCCATGCAGCAATGCAAAGAGTAAAGTACTACTTAACAAAAGAATGGTCATCTTTGTGCATGTGTTGGGTGATCACTTATAGCCTTTCCCAGTGTAGGACAAATATGACCATGCAATTTCATTTTCTCTCTTTTAACAAAAAAATAACAAAAAGAAAGTAATAGAATCAAATAATATCAAATCAAAAAGTAAGGTTTCTAAAGCGTTTTAGGGGAGCTATGTGAGAGCTCAAGAAAGAACAGTTAAAATTCTGCATTAAGAAGAATACAAATAATTTAATACAGTCTCTTACGTATTGAAGTGCTCAGCAAAAATCAGATTAGTTGATGTTCCTGTGATTGTGGTCAGCCCTCCAATGGTAGCAGAATAAGCAACACATAAGCACATCACTTTAAAAATCCCACTGTATTTGTCCTCTTTGCTTTTTGTCCCTGTTTCAGCAGGTGGTAGGTTCTCCTTAGAAAGAATATACACCAATTAATATATAAGAAGGTCTCATCATCAAACACACAAATATTATTCAGGGATGTCCCAGAACAGCCAGACAATTTGCTGGCAATATAGCCATAAGCTGCATGGTTTGGTTTGCTGCTACAGTGGTACTACAATTATTCATGCAAAGGAAAAGAAGGGAGAGTCAGATCCTGAAGTCCTTTGCCTGAGCTGTCTCAGTCTCCATGACGGAAATTCCGTCATATGTGCTGAGATATATATACTCCTGATATATAAAGTTTGCTCTCTGGTGAGGTTGGTTTAACTTGCATAACATACACAGGGGGCACAAACCCACTAATGAAATAACTAAATAAGTGTATGTGTATCTATCTACACATATATATCTTACTCGCATGGAAGTAGATTCATTGTTAGCTGTGCCATGTTAGGTATTACATAGGAGTGAGACTTAGGTTAAAACTAAGTTACACACATCAGCTGCATTAAAAAAAAAGAAAGTCACCTTAAGTACCTGTTCCTTTTCTTTTTCATTTTCCTTTTCAATTGTGCACACAGTACTACCCACATCGTTGTCATATCTGGAAAAACAAAGGTATGTAATGTAATAAACAGATATTCTATTTAGATGAACTCTTAGAACAGAATTTAGGAAATTAATAACTATTACCCATTAACTTGTTTTTCTTTCTCCTTCCAGTCACTGCTTTGACATTCTCCTACATTTTCTGTAAGACATTGATGGAGAGACAGGTAAGTATTTAAGGGAGCAAAACTGGAAAGGCTCCATCAGTATGTCCGATTCCATGCGACCGCTTTGCCTCATCCCATGAATACATTTACGTGTGCCAATCTTAACAACAGCTAAGTTGTGCCCTACTCCTTCATGACTGCTATTTCCCAAAGTCTTAATCTTCTAATGATGAGAAGTCGTTTCCTAATTTACAATCCAGCTGTGTATGTAACCCATTTAGATTCATTTATTCTCCCAACATTACCCTAGAGCTTAAAGAGCTCTTTTCTCTTGATAACATTTAACTCCCAGTGTATTCGTAGCCTGTAGTCATATTTCTTTTCAGACTTCATTTTACTAGGCTGAACAAGCCAGCCTCTTCTCTTCTCCTCTCCTCTCATATAACTGCCATATTCTGCACCTGTTCGGTTTTAATTAATCTTTGTGAACGTGAGAGGCCTCATACGCAGTAATCCAAGAGAGGTCTCACAGTGAAGCGTGTAATGATGCCAGTACTTCCCGAGCCATTCCGCTTTATTTCATGTGGTGTTTACCCTGCTGCAGGGTGAGGGTGGGCAAAGACAAAAACTGCACTGCATGCCTACCGTCCAGCTCCAGTGCCGGGTTGGTGGAGCCGTTAGAGCAAGACATCTCCAGTGCATCAGCTTCTGCTTCAGCTCTGATGATCTGCTGAGCTACAGCCTCTACAATTGGCATCACCATGGCAGCAGCAGAGGTGTTGCTGAGCCACATTGACAAGAAAGCGCAGCTAACCATGAAACCCAGCGTAAGCCTGGAACGGGAGAGAAGAGTCTGTGGCTGTTACAGCAACACCTCCTATCATCGCTCTGTTTAATATAAATGGAAAGCTTTTTCAACAGAAAGCTTGCTTGGAGGAAACACTGAAAATTTAAAGGTTGCACTAAAAATTTAAAGCTTGTAATTGACCTCTGAGGAAGTTTATGAATTAGAATTACCTCCATCAAAGACGCTGTAATTATCATATTTTAGAGTTAAAGGATCAAATATGTTAGAGATCACAACAGAAGCAATAATAGTGTCTTTCAGTTAGTGGCCAGCCCAGCCTAAACCTCGACAGACAATTTACAGATTGATACTGTGGCTGAATCATCTTTGAAGAAAGAGCACCGTGCATGTCAGAAGTTCAAATGAAAATTAAAATAGCTATACTGCTAATGATATTAATCTCATATTGTACAAGCTAGGTCAAAACCCTGGACTTCTCACTTAGGCTGTAAGTCTTCTAGATACAGTGCAGGCATTATTGGAAGAAATATTAGCAACTCAGTAGGTGGTGCTTAACTTAGTTCTTAATCAGTGCCCCAAAACAGGTGTAGGGATTATTTGTGCTTCAATAAACATCATATTTGATATTACATGGGAAAGCGAAGGCCATTACAAAGTCTTAGTCTGGTCTTGGCACATATTATGCTAAGTTTCCTACCAAATAGGAACTGCATCTGTGCAATTCCTGCTTGCACTGGTGCAGTGCACTGAATTGCATCAGTGACTGGAGCCACTCTAGTTTTACACTAAAACCCTCAAATATTCCATGTCATATTTGGTGAAATTGGACAGTAATTTTAGAATACAGACCACATTGTCATTTTTAATGCATCTCTTGGAGTTGTAAATGAGAGTAGTCCTCTTGACTCCCTGTCCCAAGGTGTTGGCAGTGTCATTAAGCACCTGCCATGTGCCACCACAGCGAGAGAACACCTGTGAGTGGAGGCACTGTGGTGTTACAGCTTTTTTGAGAAGTCATGTGTGCAATGTGTAAAGCTCTTTGCCCAGCCTTGATCAAAAGCTTCACAAAAACTGTAAGGATTACTCAGCACATGAAAAGAAGATTTTATACAAAAATAATGTAAGCAATATTTTATGAGATAAAAATACCATTCAAAATGCCTCTCATAACTTTTCATTTCAGCTAATAGCAACATTTCAAACTTCATTTTTTCTCAGTTGGGGCACCTTGTCTTTTCTCTGTGCACTTTTAATTGCATAATGGTGAAATGATCTGCGGACCTGCATGTGGTGAACCTGATTCAACACAAAGTGTCATCAGTAGTGTAAAACCCATTAACTTTACATAGTTTTTCATCAGGTCCTCAGATGCAAGTTGGGGAAGAATTGTGTTTTCAGGAGAAATTTTTATGCAGGAAATATTGGTCAGACTAAGCACACTGAATACGAATGTTCACATTACAGAGAAATATAATTTTAGTACAACTTGCAAGGATTTAAAACTAAAGCAAATTAAGACATTCACTAATATGTTTCAAAACTGTTCATCATAAATTTCCAGCGTTTGATAGACTGATGGTCAGGTGACCATTTAATACAACGTAGCGTACTCTAATGAGTGATGCTAAAATTGATTTTAAAAATAATAAAATATATCGTAACCTGTTCAGCCCCAGTCTTTCTGCATTATCCTCCCTGTGGTGGTGTTAAAAAATATTCTGCATGGAACCTTGGATGATAACTTCTTTTACAGTCAACTATAAAGTCATTCTTTGCTATGCAATGCAAAATCAATGTTTTCTTACTCATTCTAGTCCTTGCATGTTGCATGGACATATTCACCTTTCCATGCTAGTCTGCAGACCAGACCACATAGCTCAAATGACAGGATACCTTTAGGGACTCATAGAATCATTCAAGCGGAAAAGACCCTTAAGATCATCGAGTCCAACTGTTAACCTAACACTGCCAAGTCCCACCAAACCATGTCCCTAAGCGCCACATCTACATGTCTTTTAAATACCTCCAGGGATGGTGACTCAACCACTTCCCTGGGCAGCCTGTTCCAATGCTTGGCAACCCTTTCTCTGAAGAATTTTTTCCTAATATCCAAGCTAAACGTCCCCTGGGGCAACTTGAGGCCATTTCCTCTTGTCCTATCACTTGTTACTTGGGAGAAGAGACTGACCCCCACCTCTCTACAACCTCCTGTCAGGTAGTTGTAGAGAGTGATAAGGTCTCCCCTCAGCCTCCTTTTCTCCAGGCTAAACAACCCCAGTTCCCTCAGCCACTCCACATAAGACTTGTGCTCGAGACCTTTCACCAGCTTCATTGTACCTCTCTGGACACGCTCTAGCACCTCAATGTCTTTCTTGTAGAGAGGAACCCAAAACTGAACACAGTATTTGAGGTGCAGCTTCACCAGTGCCGAGTACAGGGGGATGATTGCTTCTCTAGTCCTGTTGGCCACACTGTACAAGCCAGTTTTCCCAGAAGAATGCAGAATCCAGAAGACTCCTGCTATTCTACTTCCACTGCTGCATCCTGCATGTCCTCTAATGCGGAAACCTCCTACAATGGGCTGGATGAGTCTCCAATACGCACAAGCTGTCTGGGGACTCCTGCTAGCGGAGGAGGAGGGCTGTGCACAGAGAACAGCATGCATCACTTTGCAGTGGGCACAACTAAAGAGCAGCAGATGCTGAGAGGTGGGAGGATCCTCTTCCTTGCAGATCGTCTTATCATAAACTTATCAGCCTTTTGTCATGATCAGGAAATGTGATAGAGCCGAAAGAGTTATGAGGGGTACCGCTTCCTCACGGTTACAAAGCTGTCTGTGGAGTTGCCCTAGGTATCCCCAGCAGCCGGCTGCGGGTTTCTGTGTCCACAGCAAGTTCCCCAGCAGTGTTCAGCTTAGCACGCCATCCACTTATGTACTCCCTTTCAAGATTTCAGCCAAAAGTTGAGAATTTAGGAGTGATCAAAAAGAGAGAAGTTGAAATAACTAAAACCGCGTATCTCAAGAATATAGCTAAAGATAATGGGAGGCAGGTGAACAAGCATGTAAGGAACATTTTGTCAAAAAAGAAAGCTACCTGCTATCAAAAAGTGCAGGTAAAATCAAACACATGTGATACTTAAAATTAGGACAGACAAATCACTGAGGAATAGAAATAATGCAGCATTTCCATGAGCTGTTATTAGTTACATCACCTAAGAGGCATCTCATTTTTTAGATCTGGGGTTTCTATTTTTCTGACTTTTTACTTCCCGTCACTGTCTGCTTCCTGACAAGGAGTCATAAGCATCATGTATTCTGGGAAGCTAAACTCACTCCACAGATCTTATCTGCAGCCTTACTGGTCTGCTGACAGATGAATCTGTGGGCCTAAAGCTTTTCTGCAAGTTTGTGAAGCAAGCAAAGAAAAGAGTTTTCAGTTCATAAGATATAGGCTGATAGTGAGTAGACAGTGTGTGATTTCATTTCCCTCATCACCTCATCCAGCTGGTGAAGTTCCTATTCCTTTGATGTTTTCTTCATAGGTAGACAAGGAAAAAGCATAAATACATCAGCTTAATGTGTTTTTTCTTCCCCACCACATCTTGAATTTTATGACTTTTTTTCCTCACTGTGTATTTGAACTTTTCTTGTGTTTCTGGGAAGTGTCCAGAATTTTGCAAACAGTATTGAAACACAAATTAATAATAAGCATAGCACAGATTTTCAGTTGTAGGCATCAGGTATGTAATGTACTACAACCATTAAGAAACAGGACCCTTACATTATTCACAAATTCATCCCATTTTTTGTTCAGAAGGATCCTTATTATGAACAGAATCACTACCGGGAAATTTCAATTAGGATTTCAGCAAAATAATAAAGTGTCACCTACAAATCAATCACATCATTTCAAATACCTACTTTGTTTCGGTAGAAAAGAAAGGCTGGATTTCTACCACAGAAAAAGCAGGAGGCAATTATTTCTGGAATACATAGCTTTCTACAAGTATTATTGCCCTTCAAGACATTGTTTAGCACATACCATGCAGGGTTGACACCCACCAGCATCACCATTCTTAAAGCCACTCTTTTGTGGAAATTCCATTTTTCTATTGATGTTGCCAAACAAATTACTCCAATCAGCAGCAGATGAAAATCTTTAAAATAAGCAGATGCCACCTGAATTAAAAACAGAAAATATTTTGTTAACTGAATGGTAACGTTCTGTTAGTATTAGATATTATCTATTTAATGAAAAAAAAATCAGTGAAGATGTATATTGAAATAAATATCGAGAAATGTTTTGGGCTTAAATTTAGACTGTTAATGTCATTGAAACTGTTAATTTCATTTAACCCAATGATACAAGAGTAACTGCACTAAAGCCCATAGTGTTAAAACAAAATGAAAAATAAGGCTTATGATATGAACAACCTAAGATCATCAGTCACGTCTCACATGCAAACTGAATCACCGATGAAATGCTGCTTTTATTAATTCATGCATCTATCCAACAGATAAAAGAACAACTTTAAACATAGGCTTAGAGTATGATCATCTGTGGTGTTGTCTCTTTGACATGAAGATGTATACTCAGCATTTTGCACATGGGGTCTTTAGTGTGTCATCTGGCTTCTGCAACATTAAGGATATTTTATATCTATCTAGCATTTTCCTGTCTACTGGCATCTAAGCACTGAATCACAATCTAGAAAAAATATTAAATAAATATGAACACACTGAGAACAAAGCATGTAAGCAAGTCTTGAGGCAGACCTAATGTGATTGGCACTCACCAAATCCATGGATTAGCCCATCAGATGTCAACATTATGCAGTTCTTTATTTGGAGATTTTATCATTGAAATCCATAATATGATAGAAAGGGGAAAAAAGGGTTACCTGCTTGGATTCCATTATACCAAACAATGGGAACATAAAGGCAGGCAGCAAAGCTGAAACAGCCAGTGGCAAAGCTTCTGTGAGCCAAAAGATGGCAACTACAAACAACGTGTATGCACATTCTGCTTCCTAGAACACAAAAGGCACCAGCAAAAATATGAGTGGATCTTCCAAGAAAAGAATCACAATTGCAAAAAGTCCAGCTATGTTGGTAAAGAGATTCCCCCCACCTGGAACAAGTATGAGTCAAGGGCCCTGAATTGAGGGGACTTCTTGTCTGCTATTGATAACCCTGCTAAGATATGAAACATAGTCTGTAAAATAGTTTTAAAGATTTTTTTTTTTCTAAAAGATAGCAAAATTACTTACATTCTAGCACTTATGAAAGGTGGAAAAAAAGTCAGCTGCCTTTTCCTTCAAGCTCAATTAATCATATAGGTCATTCTGGAGCATTCTGAGACCACAAATTAACATAAGTCACAAACATTCTGCAGCTGCAAGCAAACTTTTAATCCTCTAGGAGTAGTAGCAGTCAATAATAGATAAAATTTTGTCTCTCCTATAATCAATGAAGTTTTGTCATCAACATCAATAAGGCAAGGCTATCATCTAATATAAAAAGCATGGCGCAAGACTGACAAGAAACACAGTTGTTGTTTTTAAGACTTGTAATTTTAGCGAGTGTCTTTTATTTAAACTTCTGTAAAACAGGAGTTTTTTCAAGAGAATCTATTTCAATGCTGCCCATAAAATGCAGCCACAGCCAAATATAATGAGATGAAGTGAACCTAGCTTCTTCTGGAATCCTAGAAACCTCTTTGTGTAGTCTTCATTTATATTTATGCTCTTGAGAAAAATGGTTTAGATCTTTTAATGCCATTGGTTAGGGCATGAAACCACTCAACAGCAGCAGAGAAGGTTTGTATTGGGAAAGGAATATCTTAATGAAATGGCTCTGGGAACCTCTGACTGGAAAACAACAATGCTAGATCCAAGTCAGTCAGCTATGGCTACCATTTATTTTTTGCAGAAATCTTGTGTTATGTATGAAACAATTAGATAGTGTCAATTCATTTATCACCTACCAAATGTTCATCTCACTTTAGTCTTACCTCATTAAGAATTTCTCAAGAATTTCCTCTCAGAGAGGAGACTGAAATATTGAAGCTATGATGTGAGACATTGTGAAGCATGTTGCTCTGTAACCACTATCTATCTGTAACAGGAGGACTTCTGAACTGGACTTTCATGTACAGTTAGGCATGACATGTATGATGCATGTGTGATAATACTTCACAGGAGAATTCCATTTCATTCTGCTGACATGAGAGCTATTCCAAATACAACCACTAATAAAACTTTTAGATAGCTGTTTCATCAGCCTGGAGTTGCCACAAGAGTTATTGAATGCCAGAAGAATTTATTTCAAGTGCAATGTGCCCTGCCACAACCTTTGCTCTATTTAGGAACCAGAAGGAATTTCTCGGATCATTGATACCAGTCATTTGCTATCAGACAATACTATATATGATGAACTTAACAAAATCCTTCATCAAATAAAAAGGTAATTGCAGCTGTCTTCCTGACAATTCATCTCCATTGTCAATCACACAGAGCTGTTTAAAAGTGGCCAAAATGTAATAGTAAGGACAGGATTTTCAAGGTAGTCTAGATGATGTTAAATGAGAAAAGAAGTTCCTGAACAAGAAAACAAATGTATAATTCAGAACTTCATGCAACCAGCACAGAATATTACACTACAGCTGTTGTCTTCTCTACATGCAAATGCTCTGAGCTGACAAAAAAAAAAAAAAAGAAAGTCCACAAAGCAAACATCATGAAGTCATTCAAGGTCCCTTCCAACTCAAACCATTCTATGATTCTATGATCCTGAAAAGATCTGGGAATCTCAGGCTTGACATACAGGTGCAAAATAATTACCTCTCAAAGCAGGTCACTTACTTTGGTTTTGATGATAAGTGGAAGTGGAAGTAAGAGCAGTGGGGTGAGGACAATGAGCAAGAACCTTCGGTAAACCAGGAGGTAGCTAAAAATCTTCATGGTTGATGTCTGCTAGATGAACTTTTCTGCAGAACCTGCCAAAAAATAGATCTGACTTTAAATAGCTGACTCTGATTAATATTTTTCCAAGCTATCACCTTTAGCCATTGCTAAAGCAGGCCAGTAAACCAAGTTAAAATTAAATCTTGCTCTTTATTGTTTTAGTGAGTTTATTAACAGTAGGTTGATAAGATAAGTGTTCATCATAAACCAAGGCTAGATGTCAGCCTCCTCATGACTTTCTCTTCCTGCCCTTCCTCATAACAAGTTTATATAATTAGACCAGATTTTAGACAACTAGATAACCAAAAGTTTCAGGTGTTCTCCCAGTCACTGTTGGCTTCAGTAGGAAAGCAAAACTTCTAATATACATAGAATATATGTTCAAAACCAATTATGGCATTATGTGAAAACAAAAGCAAGATCATTTTGCCGAACAGAATTAAAAAACCTTCATCTTCATCTCCATCTGTGTAGATGTTCAAAACTTGATAGGTTGCGGTCCTGAGCAACCTGACCTAGCTCTGCTTTGAGCAAAAGGTTGGACTAGATGACCTGCAAAAGTCCCTTCCAGCCCTAACCTTTCTGTCAATTCTGTCTGTCTAGAATTTTAAATACATGAGAAAAACCGGGTTTTTCCTGTCTTGCCTGGCAGGCAGTGTATGATAGTTCATTTCTCATGTAGAAACAGGATAACGTGTTCCATGTGCATCATATAAAGCTTTGAGGAAGGCTAGGAGTAGGAGAGTTTTTGAGACAAAAGTAAAAAATAAATAAATCCTTTTGCCTGAATTTTCCCATTTTCAATAGAAGAAAACTTGGTACAGGCTTTGTAATACAACAGAATAGCATCAAATAAAGAAGAGGAAAAGGTAGGAAAGAGGCTGTACACTATCTGTGGGTGAAGATCAAAAGGGAAAAGAACACACTGTTTCATGCTCAGGATCTTACATGAAGCAGAAAATTGGAAGAGAAGACATAAAGGAGTCTTTGAGCGACCATCAGAACCATCCAAAGGCCAGGTAATAAGGTAGATTTTTACTATCCATATAACTTTTTGATTATAAGGATCTCATGTGTCAAGGTACAAAGAAACCAAGTGATCAGATTGCCAGTGTTGCAGACAAACTTGGTTTCAGGAAGGCAGGACTTCAGTTTTGCTAGGAAAGCATTATTTCAAATCTAACTGACAGGAAGGAACTGGTTTACAATCCAAAGGTGGGAAATAATTTGGGGATGAAAGTAATAATGAAATAACAGCCTTTACTACTGCACAGACAGGATTGGGAAAACAGCTTTGACACAACCTAGGAAGTGGACACTGAGGCCTCCTGAGAAGATAATGTAAGGGTATAGAAGTTCATGTGAACTAGTAGCTTTCGAAAGGGGCTATTCTAAATATATAATGACAAACCTGGTTTAAAGACTTCAGAGACAGTGAACAGAGAGGGACATTATGGTGCCTGCATCAGGAAAGCTTCAAATATGCAAAGATGAAAAAGGAATTTTATGACATCTGGAAAAATTGGCATGTGTCTGAGGGTTGCTACAAAGGAATAACAAAAATATAGACGAATTAATTCCGGAAGATTGTGGTGCAAAATATATTTCAGTTGCAGATGTCAAAGAAAATTTCTGCAAAATCTCCAAAGTAAGAAGAAAACAGAGGAGAGTAGGGGGATTTAGTAAACAGAAGGGAAGACAAACTGCAGACAGTGCTGAAGTATTCAACACATTCTTTGCTTGAGTCTTCACAAATGTAAATGGCAGTCAATTCTCTAATTAAATTGATTTTAACATGGAAAAGGGAATGCATTATCAGCACGGTGCTGGTGGGAGTGCTGAATATTTAGATTTAATATATGTATTCAAGGCAACAATTCCAGATGAAATTCACCCATCATTCATGGGTGAGAATTGATGTAGTAATCTGAGAACTATTTTAGAATATATTTGAATATATTCTGATATGCCATATATTTGAAAAACCGTGGAGTATTACAAGTTCCTACCAAATTGGTCAGGCACACATGGAAAGGAAATATGGCTAATATGTCACATCAATTCAATCTAATTTTCTTATTTTATGGGGCAACTAGCTTAGTGATCAAAGATATAAAATATATACCTTTTATTTGATTTTAATACACTTTTTAGATGAACTAAGAGCAATTCAGAAGTAAGCACAGAAGAAATATTCAAGGTGAAATTATGTTTGGGTGCACAACTGGTAAAAAAAGTTGTTCTTGAAGAGCAGTTACAAATATTTCACATTCATACTTAGATGATATTTCAAATGAGGACCTTAAAGGGTCTATTCTGATTAATTTTCTAGCCCATATTTTCATCAGTGGTTTGAATCAGAAACTAGCAATGGGCAGGACAAAGATAATACCTTCTAGCTGACATTAGACCATAAAGGCTATTTTTTCAGCATTCTCAGACCATCATGGATATAGCAAAATGCTGTGTGAAGATAGGTGTACACATTTCAGAACAAAAGAGAAAAGGGAAAGAGACTTCCAGTACTAATTTAAATGAATTATTGCTGATGAGGTGGTAGAAAGTGACCTTCAGAATTAGCATTGAAATTCTCAAGCCTGCCTGCCGGGCCCTGGTCTGAGACCTGCAGTTGGCCACCGGAGATGGCCAGGGCAAAACTAGGAGTTAAAAGGAAGAGGTTTTCCTCCAAACCTATGCTGTGATGTTTCTGGACCAGTCAAGCTTTTCAAGTAACCAGAGAATGGACCAACAGATAGATGCTCAGCTACATAACTGCATTGGGCCTGGCTGAGATGGAGTTAATGTTCTTAATAGCAGCTCTCATAGTGCTGTGCTTTGTGTTGGTAGCTAGAAAGGTGCTGATAACACACCAGTGTTTTGGTTACTGCTGAGCAGTGCTCACACAGCATCAAGGCTGTCTCCAACGTTCCCCCCTCACCAGCAGGCTGTGGGTGGCCAAGATCTTGGGAGGGGACATAGCCAGGACAGTTGACCCAAACTGACAAAAGGGATATTCCCTAACATATGACGTCTATGCAGCAATAAATCTAAGAGAGAGGAGAAGGAGGCGGAGCATTTGTTATTACAATGTTTGTCTTCCAGAGCAACCACTATGGATACTGAAGTCCTACTTGCTAGGAAGTGGCTGAACCATCCCCTACTGATGGAAAGTAGAGAATAACACTTTTGTTTTCCTTTGCTTCTGCACGTGGCCTTTGCTCTTGCCTTATTAAACTGCCTTTATCTTGATCCACGAGGTTTTTTCCATCTTATTTTCCCCCCACTATTCTGCTGAGGCGGGGAGTGATAGATGGGCTTGGTGGGCACCTGGCATCCAGCCAAGGTCAACCCAGCAGAGTCCCTTTTGGCATCCAACGTGGGGCATGAGGCAACGGCAGTTTTGTATTGCGCATGCCATAGCTATAGTAGTTATTAAGTGGCAAGCTCCTGTGCGGGTCACGGAGTTTGTTGGCTGCATTGCTTATCTCTTTATTTTGCTGAGCTCGGGAAGATGCTAGTACTAGCAACGGCTATGTGCTTTGCTTTGGCATTGACGGCCTTGCTGTGCTGGGGGAGCTATCTTGTGGAGACGATGAGGGAATACATCTCCCTCTTCCTACCCAGGACTGATGTGGATGGTTTTATTATGCAGGTTCCCAAGGCCCTTGTTCACCCTTACGTGAGCTGTTTCATACTACTAATTAACACTGATAGCGTATTATGGGCTTTGTGGAATCTGGTGTCATCCTGGTGTAAGAGAAGACAACTTTTGGGTGAGGCGATACTGAAATGTGCCCTGAGGCAGTTGGTCCCTGGGTGGTAGAGTGTGTGGAAGAATTTGGGAAGGTTCCTAGGCCCGTTATTACCTCCCAAATCCTGGGACTTTGTACCTGAACAGGCAAGCAACCCTGGAAAACTGATGAGCCACCTGATAGGAGGGTATCTTGCCTACCCCAATGAAAACCAGCAGCTTCTAGCACTGTACTGGGGCCTGGCCTGTGCCTATCGAGCCACATTTCACTACTCTCTGAGGACTGTAGTTGAGGCAGGGACCCAGACAACAACAGCTACAGTAATTGCCCCAGTAGTGAAAAAGAAACAGCAGATAAGGAAAACAGTGGGTCCATATCATTGATTAGTAAGGGAGGAGAAAGACGAGGAAAGGTCTTATCAAGAAGCTGATCCTTCAACAAAGAAATTAGAGGAAGGAGTGAAAGAATTCAGACAACAAGTGGAAACTACCCAGTCTCTGACCTCATCAGAACTTTGAGACGTGGAAAGATTACAGCCACCAGCTAGGTGCACGGATTGCTGCCTGGCTGTTCTGATGCTGGGATAATGGGGCTGACAGTCAGAAACTGGAAGGTAAGGAAACCCAACAGCTGGGACCCCTTGCTAGAAACCGGGGAATTAGACAGCAATTGGAAAAGAGGTAGCAATTTGCAGTCTCTGGAGACAGCTCCTTTTAAGTGTGAGGGCAAGATTCAAGGAAGGTCTTGTAAACTCCGCAGGAAAGTGGACTACCGCGGATGAAGGCAATCCAGTACCTGAGAGAATTAGCGGTGCTGGAAGTCATCTATGGTGATCTAGACAATGATGAGGTCTCCAAAGATCCAGAGGATGTCCTGTGCTCACAAGCCATGTGGAGGAAGGTGACTCGAAATGCCCAACATTGTATTCTAACAGCTTGGCACCGATGTATTGCCTGGATATGGATACATTAGCTGTGGAGACAGTGACTTCTTGGCTCCAAAACTTTGAAGAAAATTTCTGTACCTTCTCATCCCTATGGGCCAGTGACTTGGCTGTCAGGGGTGCCCCAAGAAATCAGCCCTTTCTGCCCCAGTCAGAGGGGCACACTCTGGTTCTTCCTACGTGGCCAGGAAGAGGACATGAGGAAGTGCCATGGTGAAAACCACCTTTAAGGTGGAAGCCTGTGTACAAAAACTGAGAGGGAAGACAGCTGTTAAGAAGGGGCCACCCAAGAAGGCTGTCAGCTTAGTTGCTGTAGAAACAAAAGAAGGCAATCAGCGATCTCCCAGATATCAAAGAACTGAGATCACCTTCCTTGATCCTGGTGAGGGGACTTCTTGTCTAGCACTGCAAGGGCCAGACAGTGAATACTCTGAGCAGGAGCAGGAATAGACGGTGCCTGCCTTTGGCCAGGAGGACAAAAGGGATGACCGGGTATACTGGACTGTGTGGATTCGATGGCCTGGCACATCAGACCCACATATCAGAAGTATAATGCTTCAGTAGACACTGATGCACAGTGTATGCAAGTGCCATCAGGGTATAGGGGCACAGAACACATCTGGAACTCTGGAGTGACAGGGGGATGCCAAGAATTGTCTGTATTGGAGCCTGAGGTGAACTTAACAAGGGACAAGTGGGAAAAGCACTCCATTGTGACCAGCCCAGGAGCTCCTTGTATCCTTGGCATAGACTACCTCAGTAGAGGGTACTTCAAGGACCCAAAGGGATACCAATGAGCTTTTAGTGTAGCCACTGTGAACACAGAGAAGATCAAACAGCTGTCTTCCCTGCCTGGCCTCTCAGAAGATCCCTTCATTGTGGAATTGCTGTGAGTTGAAGGAGGGGAAGGATAAAGTGGCTTGGTGGGCACCTTGTGCCCAACTAAGGCCAACCCACTGCAACAATGAATTTCTAGTGGAGTAAGTTTAGTGGAGGCAGGCTGAAGGCTTTCTGGGAGACCATGGAATATGACACAAAATTTTCCTTATAGGCAGGAACCAGGAAAAAGCAAGGGTATGGAAAGTTGCTTACAGGGACCTTAAACATACACATGCATGTGACGAGGAAAGGGCTTGTAATGTGATTTGAGGTATTACTGAATGATTAGGGAAAAAATGATAAATTCAGTTTGAAAAACAAGGATGTGTTTGCAACAATAAACAAAATAGAAAAGAGGTGAATTTTGTAGGGAGAAAGAGTATTTCTCATTATAGCACCCACTGTTAGCTGCTCTGTGTTGGTATTGATCCCTTACTGCCCGGCCTTCTTGGAATGCCTTATTTATTTTTGTTATGTCTTGAGTTAGCTGTGGACAGCTCCTGTGTGTTTTCTCAGTAACTGAATTGAGCTTTGTGGTTCATCTTTCCAGACCTCAGAAAAGGCTGTGGGGAAGATCCTTTTATGCTGAAGCTTTGTCCAGATAGCTGTGTTTGCAACCGGGCTGAGGACTACTATTTCTCTTTCATACCTGAAGAAGGGCTTGTGTGCTCAGAAACTCATCATTCTGTGGGGCAACACAGCAGAGGAAGCGTTTGAGAAAGAGGAAAGAAAAATTCAGATTCTTCCAAAAGCTGATTTTGCCATAAACCAAAGCAAGATCAAAGGACTTGCAGGAGAGATTCAGTTATGTGGAATAAAATGGCATGATGGGCATCGTCACATCCCAATAGGTATGATGAATAAGACAAGAGTCATGTCACCACTGGTTAGCAAAAAAGGAACCCAAACTTTCCTAGGCATTATGGGATTCTGAGGAATGCACATTCTGGGTTACAGTCAACTTGTGAGTCCTCTCTGTTGAGTGACCCAGAAGAACTCTTTTGACTGAGGCCCTGAGCAACAAGTCGTTGAACAGATCAAACAGTGGATAGTTCATGCAGTAGCCCATGGGTCAGTCCAGACAGGACCAGACGTGAGAAATATTCTCTATGCTGCTGCCAGGAAGCATGACCTCAACTGGGACCCCTAGCAGAAAGAACCTGGAGAGACCCGAGGTCAGGCTCTAGGGTTTTTTCACTCAAAGACCTGAGTACAGTTTGTGGGTAATGCAGAAGAATGGGGACCCCAAGTGTGTACCCCAAGGAGATTAAACCTTGGGGGGAAATAACATGTGATTTGAGTTGCATGTAATAGGAAGTATGACAGCAAGAATCACCTGAACCAACAGAAAGTAAGACTCACAAGAAGACAGGCAAGTACAGCAGTGACCCAACCTGAGCCAGTAATTTAACACAATATGCCATCTCTCCTGTCCTGAACAACCACCATAACACATGAAGCCCAAGTCATCGATTAAATGAACTCAATGGGTATTTTGTGAACATTTTATAGGGGTGGCCCACAGACTAAGGGAATGATAACTGTTTATATATATATCACATGACAGGAAGGAGGGTGTGCTTAATGGGGATGTACTGGGTAATGTAAGACCCGAGCATGACATAAAGGATAGGGAATAAGGTGTGGAGATTGCAGTGGGTCTGGCCGGGTTGGTCGGATTTTGTTCATAGCAGCCCATACGGTGCTGTTTGGGCTCTGTTGATTTAGATTTGTGACTAAAATGTAGATAACACACCAGTGTTTTTGTTACTGAGCAGTCCTTCCACAGCATCAAGACATTCCCTCTGCCCTCCCAGTGAGTAGGTTGGGGGTATGCAACACGTTGAGGGGACACTACAAAGGCAGCTGACCCAAACTGACCAAAGGGGCATTTTGTGCCATATAAAATCATGCTCAGCAACAAAAAGTGAGGGGGAGAGGTGTTTTGGGAAGGGAGGCATTGCTCGGAGGTTGGTTGGGCATTGGTCTACTTGTGGGAGGTGATCAGTGATTGCTTTTGCGTCAATTGTTTTGGTTTTCTTTTTTTCTTTCACTTTCCTCTGCTTATTAAACTGTCTCAATCCACAGGTTTTCTCACTTTTGCTCTTCCTGTTCTCTCTCCTGTCCCACTGGGGACAGGGCAGGCAGGTAGCTGGGTGGTGTTTAGCTGCTGAACTGGGTCAACCCACCACACCTTGTCAATGGCCTTATAAGTTATATTACCACTCTCCACCTTACCAAGCATTTACCTTTTGACCATCACAGATACAATGGTAATACTACTGTACAAAACTGAGAGGAACACTTCAGTTAAATGATACTTCCTGAGAATTTCAAAAGCATGCAAAATTTTAACACACTGTTAAGCAGGGCAGGATCCTAGGAAATGTGGAGAAAAAAAATAAATCTGTATTTCCTTGACAAACGTTGATCATATGGGATTAGCAGGATACCTTTATAGAATGACATAAGCAACATTTTAGAGCAGCCCATCTAATCAAACAGCAAAGTATTTGTTATAAAATATATGACTAATTACTGTAACAAGAAGGCTATATCATAGAATCATAGAATAGTTTGGGTTGGAAGGGACCTTTACAGGTCATCTAGTCCAACGTTCCCTGAAATGAGCAGGGACATCTTCAACTAGATCAGGTTGCTTAGAGCCCTGTCCAAACTGACCTTGAAGGTTTCCAGGGATGGGGCAACTACCACCTCTCTGGGCAACTTGTGCCAGTGTTTCACCACCCTCATTGTAAAAAATTTCTTCCTTGTATCTACTCTAAATATACCCTCTTTTAGTGTAAAACCATTACCTCTTGTCCTATTGCAACAGGCCCTGCTAAAAGTTGTCCTCATCTTTCCTGTAGGCCGCTTTTAGGTACTGAAAGAGTGCAATAAGGTCTCGCTGGAGGCTTCTCTTCTCCAGACTGAACAACCCCAACTATCTCAGCCTGTCCTCATAGAAGAGGTGCTCCAGCCCAGTTCTTGTGGCCCTCCTCTGGACCTGCTCCAACAGGTCCATGTTGTTCTTGTGCTGAGGGCTTCAGAGCTGGATGCAGTACTCCAGGTGGGGTCTCACCAGAGCAAAGTAGAGGGGTAGAATCCTCTCCCTCGACCTGCTGGCCACGCTTCTTTTCTTGCAGCCCAAGATACGATTTGCTTTCTGGGCTGTGAGAACACTTTGTAAGCTTATGTCCAGTTTTCACCCACAGTACCCCCAAATCCTTCTCCCCACGGCTGCTCTCAATCTCTTCATCCCCCAGCCTGTATCGATACCGGGGGTTGTCCCAACCCAGGTACAGGACCCTGCACTTGGCTTTGTTGAACCTCATGATGTTTACACAGGCCCACTTCTCGAGCTTGTCCAGGTCCCTCTGGTTGGCATCCTGTCCCTCAGGAGTGTCAACCATACCACTCAGCTTGATGTTGTCTGAAAACTTGCTGAGGGTGCACTCGATCCCACTGTCTGTGTCACTGATGAAGATGTTGAACAGTATTGGTCCCAAAACAGAACCTTGAGGGACACCACTTGTCACCGATCTCCATCTGAACATTGAGCCGTTGACCACTACCCTCTGCATGTGATCATCGAACCAGTTCCTCATCCACCAAACAGTCCACCCATCAAATCCATACCTCTCCAATTTAGAGAGAAGGATGTTGTAACATATAAGAGCTGTAAGATGGGTAAGGTACTGCCCAAAGGGAAGACATCAGTGGAAAAACGATCAGCACAAATGAATGTTATAAAAGCAGCTTCTCAAAGATATTTGAGGGATTTATAATTTTACAAAATTTTATTAATGATTCTCATCATGATACTTATTGATAACAAAATTGAGGCATTATCAACAAAGTTAAGTTTTCTATATAAGAACTTGAGAGCTTGAATTCTGAAGCTACCGTGTACTAAAATAGGTAGTGGACAGAGACGAAAGCTCCAGAAATGGCCTGAGTAGGCACTGTGGTGGAATTCACTTATAATTTTACACATCCATAACTAAACTTGTCACCATAACCTTTTTTCACAATCTACAGAGAGATGTAAGCACTTCCACCCTGCTTAACTGAGGTGCTTACACCAGGCTGAGGTGAATTACACTCTAAAGATGAGTGTTTCTCTTCACTGACTACAAAAAGCCCTAGCCAAATGGGTTGGAGCAAGATGTCTAAGTCTGTGCTAGGACAGATGTGTTTGTTTGGGATACCTGTTTGCGAAAAAATCTTAAGAAGCTATCTGAAGTCAAGAATGGCTGCAAGCGACCTGTATCACTGAGCAAAGAAACAACTCTCATTTCCTTGGGTCTTAAAGTTTAAGCAAACAGGATATAGCATGTACCCATCAATAAAGATGATTGCATCGGAAAAATAAACTTCATTATTATTATGAATGAATAATTAGCTTTCACTCCCTCCTCATCATTGCAAAAAGTGGAAAACACATCTAATTTTATTTGTGTATTAATTTTCCAGTGGCTGGGATCAAAGGATTTCTTTATTACCAGAGAAAAATTAAGTATCTTTAGTACGAACCCAACATTGATTGCCACCTTTTGAAAGATGCTATTGAGAATAAATGTTTACTAAACGGAAAGAATGGAAATTAAATCACAAGCACTAATTCCCTAAGATCTTGCAGATTCTGCAAGGCTTTTAACCAGCTCAGGAAATTTTGCCTGGCTGCTTCCCATTGTTACTGCTTATTATTTTTCCTCAAAAGCATAACAGCTTTTGAGACTGAAAATTCTATTTACATCCCCAGAAAACACATTTGAAGAGAATTAAATTCTCCTTCTCCCTCCCTTTTTCCCTGTTACAGATGTGAAAGGGGGGAAGTGAAAACAGTCAGAGTTACACCGAGGACCAGTGACAGAATTTGGTGTGCAGCCACAGGTGTCTTCCACCAGAGACACAGTGTCTCCCATCAAATCAGTGGTGAAGAGAAATGATGATGGGGAAGTGCTGGGCCTTGATCAAGATTTGCTTCTCTAAAAACCAGAAGAGAATCAAAGCGACAGATGTTGGGAAAATGTAATAGCATATCTAAGATTTATCAACTAAGAGTGTCGGATGAAATCCCATCCTGAAGTGCTCCCACAACACGATGACAGACAACTGCTCCAACAACTCTAAATGTTCTAAAAACTAAGTTAGTAAATCTTTATGGAAATGTGATTTGATGCATTTTAAACTGTGTTTTTTCATTTTTCCATTGGCTTTCTTTTTTTAAAATGTCTTCTAAGGAACAGTCACTACTAAGCTTAGCAGAATGCTATCAGGGGCAATGAGATTTGTATGGAAAATGAGGTAAACTGACATGCCAAGCCATCAGACAAAATGTACCTTTCTGGAATTTTGATAGCATGAGATTCAAGACTCTGAACAATATTTGAGCTTTACCTCCAGACTGAGGATAGAAGCTTCTGAAATAATTTGGATGTTGTATTCCTTTCATCTTGGCCTGATTTGCTAAAGAGTGGTAGTTAAAATAACCCTATAAACCACTTTTTTCTTTCCAATTTTCCTTGCCTTTCTGTTTCTAAACTACAGAACTGCTGGGAAAATGCTGTTTGGAAGAGATTATTGACAACTTTTAGAGAAGCAGTTCACAGAAACCAGATGAAATCTATTTTCATCATGTGATGAGAGAAGAAGAAACACATTTCATACCTACATTCAGGTTGTATTTCTGAATGGACAGAATCTGACATGTTGAATACATTTCAGACTCCTTACTGCATAAAAGCAAACAAACTAAAAGAAAAAAATCCAATGACTTGACTTTGAAAATTTTAAGGACTAAGAAGTTCACTATTCATTGTAAGCACATTATATGATTCCTTTTACTTTTTAATAGAAACCCACTGTGCCTGAAGGACATCAGTGCTGTGGTTTTTCAAGATGACCTGTACTTACAGCCTTTTTCTTTGAACCAGTTCAAGTGCTTCAGCAATTACTATATAATCTTCCATCTTTCTGAAGCAGAATCCTCTTTTCTAATGTCACTAGACAGCACAGAGCTCCTCCAATATACTGATTATTCATCCTGGGTACTCAATTCCTGTGAATCTTCCCACCAGAATCACTGGCCAGTGACACAGAGTAGTATTTCCAAGACGTGAACTACGTATAAACTTTCTGTAGAAATGTAAAATACAAACAAATAATGGGCTTTTAAAACAATAAAGACCCTGGTACTGGTCTCTTACACCTAAAGCACACCCTGAAGGCTTAAAAAGGCCCAGTTACTTGAGACTTATCACACTGTCTCTACATCAATCTGCTTCTCCCAAAAACCTCCTTGATAATGCTTCTCTACACCTCTGAACTAGCTCTAAGCAAGTTAACTTCAGAACTGGAAACAATTTAGCTTCATCAATGCAATATCGTGCCTACAGTAACTAAATTCTAAATTCCGCTGAGAGTGTTACCTGGATGGAGTGTGACGTTAACCAGGTGAGTCCAATTCCACATACTGGAACCCATCCTGGACACCTGCCTGGGGAACCTGCCACTCAGCTTCCACAGCATAAGTTATTTACTTGGGCAAGACCTCTCTGTTGAGCTCAGCACAGTCCTTTCGATGAAGGAACTGCCATGCTTCCACTTTGTCCAATGCCTCGGCCTCCTGTACATGGTTGTTCAATGCGCTCCTTTTAAGGACAACAGTCATTCTGCCTTTGGGCAACTGATACCTGTTCTCCTAAATTTTGGTGAACTTCCCTTGCCAATTATCAGTATGTGATGAAAAGACCCCGAGCCTTCAAAAACATTCCATCTACCTGCATATTGTGCTCACTGACTGAACAGGCAGTAATAACATTCTTTAAGAGACACATCCTCTGGGCTGCTATCACGTGACTCTGGCACAAAACCAGAATGCCAGCCTTGAATCATTTATAGGCCTAATTCACTGTTTAACAACTCTTTGCCTCCCTAAAATATGGCCTCCATGTTTGTTCTTGTTGAATGATGTCCGTGTAGTTGGTGCTGTGTGAATTCAAGACTGCTGTGTGCACCAAAACCTTTAATGTGTAATGGATCTGCATGGACAAGTCTTCTTACCAGAGAGACACTCCCAAAGCCTGGGTACGTTTGTGTGCACACCAGAGTGCAGATCTGTTTGCTATGCACCATGATCTAATGCATCTAATGCTCTCATGGAGTTTTTAGCACAGACTTTTCAGACATCTTCCCACTGGAATGTGTACGTTCCTCATATAACAAGGTGATAGAGACTGTGCTAGAGTAAACATAGATTTGTAAGCCTCTTCATATCATGAAGTGCTAATAATATTCCTCAGACTTACAAAACACAAGCTTGGCAGTGAAATTTCAAAATATATTTCTGAAAATAGCGGACAATTTTCAGCAAACAATCTGAGCTACAAAAAAGCAGATGCCACCTGATTAAACACCATACTATGCTTTTGATTTTTATCATTTTGGAGGAGGAATTTTCCTTTAAAATTAATTGCACAATATGACTCCCAGATCATAGTTTTCATTTTTGGAAGACAACATGTTCAAGGTCAGGTTGGACGGAGCTTTGAGCAACCTAATCGAGTGAAAGGTGTCCCTGCCCGCAGCAGGGGGGTGGACTAGATGATCTTTAAAGGTCCCTTCCAACCCAAACCTTCTGTGTTCAGTCTCATACAGAATGCAAAAGCAGCAGGAAAAAAAGTCTGCCTAGAATGGCATTATAAAATGTGGCTTTGTTTGTGGGGAGCTCTCTTTCATGACAGCAAAATCTATTTCGCATGGTCTTCTATCAACTAAAATTTGAGTCAATAGTACCATAATGATGTCTGTTGAGAAGCAACATGAGAAGGGAAAATATTTAAATCATTTCATTAGTTGTTTGCTAGCTTAAGAGCTTTTTGTTGTTTAATTATTTCAGGTGATGACAGCTAATTAGAAGTGGTATAATTACACTCTTTGCAATTGATTTTGTCTTTGTGTTGATGACATGCTAATGTCATCAACCATGCTGGCTTTTGTCTAAGATGTTTGATCAGTCTGTGTTATTGTTGAGGTAGACGTTCATCAGCCAGAACCATTAACTATTATCTTTGACTTACACTCAGAACAAAGTTCAACTTCCACTTCCTTGGAAGCCAAAGAGGATAAATCAGTGCAAAGAGTGCTAAATTTATTCTGGTGAAACACAAAACTGAATAAAAATAGTTTGTCAAAAATGTGTAGGAAGTTTTAACTGATCAATGTTACTACGTGAAATTTCTCGGTGGAGTAATTATTCAAAACTGGTCATTCCTAAACTTAATCTTGGGGTTTTTTTTCATTTCACAGTCACAGATAACTTTAACATTTTGCTTCCTTTCAGTAAAAGACATTACTATTTCCATTTTATTAATATATTTTAAAAGCCCTTACTTTTATTTAATATTCCTCCATCATGTTTAACTGTGGGAAAAGAAATGTTTTTTCTTTTTTTTTTTTTAACCCCAAGAAGCATTTTATTGATCAAGCTTCTGTTATGTTAACTATATGCTCTCCCCATTCAAGACATAGGAGTATAATTCCCTTTTAATTTCTTGGTATTTTTATATATATATATATATAAAGATATATATTTATATAAATTTTATATATATATATCTAATTCTTTATTAGGTCTTCTCCTGGCTTGGCCCAAAATGTCACATAAATACTTTATTCTGCAAAATGGTACCTGTTTTTCATAAACATCCACATGCTAAAACACATGAAAAAATATACTTTATAATGGCTAGTTATGTGTTGGAGTTCATAATACTTTTGAGTTTGGAAGTGTATCTTCTCTGCCAAAATTCTTATGTACTTGTTGTCTTTACAAAGTTTACCAAACTGCTAGATGAACTCATCCAACGTCTTCTCATTGACAGGCATATATTTTAGCTAATCTTCAGTCCCACTTTCCTTGTTCCTTCCTTCAGTTTTCAGCCGTTCTTTGTCTTTCTTACAGAGAACAGTTATCATCAACAATAAAATTGTGGCAGTCATTTATGTTTATAAGGTCCTGAGAAAATTTTGTAGCCAGATCAAAGCCAGGTTTATCTTAATCAAGACCTTACTTCCTAATCTTTCACTCATTTTGGACAATAAACACACAAGTATATTTACTCAGGGATTCTTTGCAATCTGGAGTCTCTCAGAAAAAACCTGACATCTACCAGCAAAACAAACCACACAAGTACTCCCATCTCCCCATGCTGCAGCAAACAAAGTTGGCGTACAGTACCATT
Organism: Himantopus leucocephalus; assembly: GCA_003993805.1. NCBI lineage: Eukaryota > Metazoa > Chordata > Aves > Charadriiformes > Recurvirostridae > Himantopus > Himantopus leucocephalus. The sequence goes on from RSEF01000001.1 coordinate 26,815,346, forward strand.
GGCTTGTGAAGTCTTGGAGCCAGCTGAACATACTCCTCTTTTGACACATTTAGTGGGAACTCTGTCAACACCTAGTAAGCATTGTAGCATCTTGGCTTGACAGAATGTCTCCTGTGCTGCCCGGAGGCTGATCACTTTGCTGGTCATAAATGCGGGTTTGTAATGTACTCCAAGCCAGGCAGTCCCAGTGAAATGCGCCAGGCTTATGGAGCAAGCCACTGCTTGAGGGAGAGAGTAAGGCACTAGAACATATGTCACATCACTAGCCCCATTTAGCATGGTCAAGGAATTTTCCTGTTATTGAAGTTAAAAGGCAGAGGAGGCTGCAGCCACACAACTTCCACCAGGGTTGGTGTCATGGTTTCAGCTGAGATAGAGTTGACTTTCTTACTAGCAGCTGGTGTAGTGCTGTCTTTTGTATTTGGGATGAGAATGGTAGCACACTGGTGGGTTTGGTTGTTGCTAAGCTCTCAAGGCCTTTTCTGCTCCTCGCACCAGCCAGCCAGCAAGTAGGATGGGAGTGCACAGAAAGTTGGGAGGAGACACAGCCGGGACAGCTGACCCCAACTCACCAAAGGGATATTCATATGATATACCATATGATGTCAGGCTCAGTACATAAAGCTGGAGGAAGAAGCAGGAAGGGGGATAAGTTCAGAGTGATGTCATTTATCTTCCTAAGTAACCATGTGATGGAGCCCTGCTTTCCTGGAGATGGCTGAACACCTGCCTGCCCGTGGGAAGTAGTGAATGAATTCCTTGGTTTGCTTTGCTTTGCTTTGCTTTGCTTGTGTGCATGGCTTTTGCTCTATCTGTTACACTGTCTTTGTCTCAAGCCACAAGTTTTCTCCCTTTTACCCTACTGATTATGCCCCCCACCCCACTGGGGCGGAGCGAGCTAGCCGCTGTGTGGTGCTTAGTTGCCAGCTGGGGTTAAACCATGACAGTGGGGTAGAAGTGGGTGGAGGCAGCCTCTGCTCCCATCTTCATGCCCAGGTCCACATGTATTTATTTTACTACTGATTAAAGTTAATCATAGAAAATTAAGGTAGCTCTCTTGTTAATAACACGTCTTAAGAATAGTCCAAAATACAGATGTAGTGCTGGGATGTCTGCATCTACGTTGACATTGTCCCAGTGTTTGCACTATGTCAGGAGTGCTCTGACTTGCAGCCACAGCAAGACATGCTGCTGTCACATTAAAGAAAAGCAGCTCAACTTTGAAGAGTAAATTCTGCTTGATAAGAATATATTTTCATAGATTATTCTTTCAGCATTTTCACAGGAATTCTCCAAAGCAGTAATGGAATGGCAGGAAAAATTCACCGGAGAAGTAATTTTTGAAATGGTTATTGCTTCTGAGATGAAAACTGAGCAAAGAAAACTGATCAAATGGAAATGTGGTCTTATACACACAGAATTAATCTGCATGAATTAGCAAGTGCCTACCTTAACTTAGATAAGCAAAGTGTTTGCAACTTATTATCTTACAGGAAGTTTCTTTCACTGACTTGGGGAGCAATCCCCTTAATGTGTCATGAGATAGGCAACAGCAGACTTCATGTGCCATTCTGTAAATTGTTTTCTTTCAAGGAAACTGTTTCTTGTGGGATACAAGTGCAGTCCCCACAACAAGAGAGCGTATTTGTATCAATGTTATTTAATCAACAGTGAAAGAAAACATATATTTCAAGGAAAACATATTTCAATGTTTAAAGACTAAAATTCAGATGTGAAATCGCACTATATATCTCCCTTTGAATCCTGTAATGTGTTTATTAAAATAATACAGAAAAAATATAGAAGAGAAAAATTTTAATCAGTAATTTCTTAACCCTTAATATTTTCTTTTAAAATAGACCAAGTTCAGAAACCAGGTCCAGAGTTGCACTGAACCAGATTTTAAGGCTCTTCCGATTTGCCTCATTTGGATTTGAATCAGTGTTGAACTCCAACAGCCTGAAAGATCAGGAAGGGCGAACCATGAGGTTTGGCTAGCACCCACCCCCTTCTCCCTTATTCTGAAGTAATTACTTATATCATGTTCAAAGCAAGCTGTACATTAATATTGTAAGGCCACGCTATTTCTGTGGAAAGATTCAGAATTCTTCTTGTACCTAAGAAGATATGTAAAAACCACAGAAAGATACTATTACTTTGTTATTAGAAGTAATTTTGAGCCTGTACTTAGGATCTTAAGATATTTTAAGAGCTTTTTTCCCCTGTGTGTGCATTCCAGATCTTCAGCAATTGCTCATTTAAAGCCTGCCCGTGTCATCCTTTGAAGCCAACAAGACTTCTCAGTACGCAGTGGGCACCTAATAAATAACAAATCTGTTTAGTTATACTGCAGTCTTGGGGGATATTCACATTCCCTCAGGAGCTGGTCATGATGGAAGAAAGGATAGAAACCATGGTGATTACCTACAGAAATGGCTAAGTGTAAGAAAGCGATAGGAGTAGGGCTAGGACTTCTGAGACGTGCTGTTTTTTTGGACATCCCCCATCCAACACCTGGAAAAGTTCTGCAGAAGCCTCTCAGTCCTGGTGATGAATTTTCACTGAGCCTCCAGCAGAATTCTGCAGAAATTGGTCCGCCAACAGAGCCCTGGAGCTCCACGGCTCCCTGCCAGCTCAGTCAGGTGAGGCTGAGCCTCCAGCCTCCGGGGTCAGTGGGCTCGCACCAGTGTACATCAGTGTTGGGCAAGGCTTCTCCAGCAAATGGTTTCAACAAAATTTAGGAGGTGGGTTTACAGCATGTCAGCCATTACCTTTGTGCAGCAGATACGAAGCAGGTATGAACAAGTGTATGCTCTAGATCTTGCCATATCAGTAACAGTGATGCGTAGAAACTTGTTCAGGCAGCCAGACTACATTCCCAGCAGCAGCTACCAATGCCAGCAGGACAATTAAATTTTGGAAACACCTCATGCCTCAGAAAGATGAGTTCCCCCTCTCTTAAATTACTAACCCACAAGATTTTTTTGCTTTTAATCTAGTTTCACTCTGATTCAAGCAAAGGCAATTTTTTATATTAATAGCTCCTGTGAACTGGAGACACCCTGCCTTGGCCAGCTCTACTGACCCACTCCAGTGAGCTGCTTGCCTCAAGGATCTGCTTAGGTCAGGGAAGTCAAATCACCAGATCCAGTGGATGTAAATCAGGAAGAAAGTGACACAAAACAGCTCAGAAAACAGAAATGTCTTTTATGTCTTACAAACCAACAGTATTTCTTTACATTTATATGAAAGGCTTCATTAGCTACATATTTCAAATTCCCAAGAAAATAAGGAGAAGGAGGAAAGATATACAACTCCAAAAATATGTAAAGCATGGCAGTCTGGAATTCCTTACAGAAATTAGTCATGGGGACATGTTAATCACTGTACCTTCTAACTCGGCTTCAGGTCACTACCTTTACTCTTAATCTTTGCAAAGATTAACTCTCGGCCAATTTACATATATAGGTCTGTAAAAGATTTACAGATTCAGATTGCAGGAATGAGGTCCAGATATCCCTGCAAGCTTCCTGTCTTTCTGGTTCTTCCAAATTAAATCCTGGATTATGTCCTCTTCTCAGTACAACCCCATGCACCCCTCCCCCCCTCCCAATTAAAAAAAAATAATCATCCAGCCATAGTGGAATAATAATTAAAAAAAACCCAAAACAAATATTAGTAACTTTTTCAGGACACAGTCATTTTTTCTAAAACATATCCTGAGGGATTATAACTTTACCCACGAAGAAGGCAGAAGCAAATAGTTCAGGGAAAAAGATTGCATTTGTGTGTGCTGCTGGGTAGCAACACACAGCAGCTCTGGGCTCTCAAGGGCTGGATTCTTACATAGCAAACTGAACAGTAGTAGCTTAAATGAACTTTTTGGCTGACTGTTGAATACGTGTTAAACAAATTGTCAGCATTTCAATGAAATTAACCTTTTCTTTCCTTCCCTGTTGTGTGACACAGTAACTTTCATGAAAAAAACCCACCTATACAATCCCTGGTCAACTTCCCTCATGTTCTGAAATACGTTGTTTCCTACCTGGCTCAACAGTTCAAAATCTCACTATGACATACCTACTTGTTCAATACAAAGAAAACACTTCTTGAGAACAAGAATTACATTCCCAGCTCTGGCACTGTACCAACCATTGAGGTTCTCTAATTTTAACCCCCCCGACAGGGGCAACACACCTCCCTTTTTTCTGTCTCTTGTATTGAGATTGGCACAGCTCAACACTGGCTCATCCAGCATCTCGGTTTTTCCTACGGGACACCTCCACTGCTGCTTTTCCTTGAGGAGGGGCAACTGCTAGTTCACAGCAATCATTGCCCGAACAGCCAAATTCCTCTTGCCTGCCCACAGCTGCAAGCGGGGAGCGGCAGCTGACTCTGCATCCCTGGTCTGGAGGAGGGATGGTAGCCTGACCTGTGGTCTCCGAAACTAGATCTGTCTCTCCTGACTGCTGAGGCTGAGACAGTTACCAATAGAGATTTCTGCCTGTGTGTGTTAACAGCATCCACCAAATGGGCTCCCGTTTTGTTTAGGGTCCTTGTGCTTTATCTATGTACAGCCCATAGGCGCTGCTAACCCGCTATAGCCAAACACGCTAAGGGTGGTCACGACAGCTCTCCCTCACAGGATATATATGTCACGTGTTTATGCAGACACACACCCCTTTCCCCAGGTATTCTGCAAAACAGCAAGGCGGGGTGTGGGGGGGGGGTGGGGGGGAGGTAGTGGGAGTTTTTGTCAGATTCTGGAAAGTGTCTCCTGACTAATCAAGCAGTTTGCAAATTCCTCTGTGACAAGGTTCAATGCCTCCACANCTTGCTGCTGCTGGTTGCAGAGCAACCAAGGAGAGGAATTCTCTATATTATAACAGTTTGGCCTTCAGCCAGGCTCAAGTTCACATTGCTGGGGCTGGGGAATAGCTGACCACAGCCAGGTGAAGAGACAGAAAGCTGTCTACAGCTTTGAAGTCCCCTCCTTAGACCACTTCCTTATGGGGCTTCCCAAAGGCAACCAGGTGGTTTAAAACTTAACAATAA
>RSEF01000001.1:26820500-26838656 GCA_003993805.1 Himantopus leucocephalus
TGGACTAGATGACCTGTAAAGGTCCCTTCCAACCCAAACTATTATATGATCCTATGATCTCATGGCACATCTCAGTGATTCACCATTTTACTGAAGCAGAAATTGAGGCACATGGAGAGGAAGGTCTGAATTTTTGAAAGAAGGCTGTAATTGAGAGTGCTTCCATGTTTGGGGGAGTTGCTTTCAACAAAGTTAACTTCCAGTCTCTGAAAGTTTAGGCTGAACTTGCATAACATTTGCTGCATTGCACAACAACTGCTTTTATTAACCAGACTGGCGTTTGAAGGCTTTTACCTCAGCTCTTTGTCTAAATTCCAACTGCAGGTATCATAAAATTGCGTCCAAAATTTGATATTGATGATTTAGCACTAAATGACATACTGTAGATTGTCAGTGGACTAAATGACAGTCAGAAAAAAATGGATTTCCACAGTTCTGACCTCTAGGTAGTTTTTCCTCCTCATTCCAAGTCTTCCTGATGTACTTGTGAACATCCTCTGTGAATAATTATATTTAGCAGCTTAGTATTTTAAGATCTAAAAAAACTAAGGATGAAGCATTTTATCTCAAGTGTCTGCTTCGTACAGAGTAAATTGGAAAAGCAATATGGAATAGTAATGCAAAGGGGTGAACATCAAACCACACTGACATGGGAGCACCTGTCAGTGACACCTACCTCCACGCTGGACAAAACATTACATTGCAGTACAGATTTCTGCAACGGGGATGAGATCTCCGCTCCTTATCATGTGTCTTCTACTGAATAAACTGAGGCTGTTCAAGTCAGAATATAAAATTACATGCTTACACAGAGAGCTTTTGAGGAGCAGCAAGTCCTTTTATTTACTCCTAAAGCTGCCTTAGAAAAGGGTTGTGGCAGGCTGGTGGGGCAGGTGCCAGGCTATACAAGGGCTGGGTAGGAGCAAATGCAGAAGGATAAATCATAGAGCTGAAATGTCTGACTGTCAACTCAAAAAAGTGAAAAATGGTTTGGCTAACACAGCCGGTGAGCACTTCATTCATTTCAACAATCAAAAGTCACACTGCAATCTGACAGTCCCTACTTTGTCTGCTAAAAAATGACCAAATCTCACTGTCTACTTCTTGTCCTGCTCAGGGGGAAGGCTATGCTGTCAGAGACACGACAGAAATACTCTTCAATAATAATTGATTTATCGAACTGGTACACTTCTAGCAATAAACTTAATAAAAGTTTTACAAGTTTAAGCTCATGGAGCTACTTAACCAGTTACTTGCATCATAATTGACTCATCTGCCGCCATTTGCATTTGAAGCTAAAAACAAACCCTGTTGCCTTTTATGCTTTTTTTTTTTTTTGCACATCATATTGCAACAGCAATTTCTGATTTGTTTACGAGAGATTTATGAGAGGAGACTTTGTTAATGACACAGCATGCATTTGTTTCTATATCAGCTGCTCCATTTAATAATCCTTCCTTTTCCTGCAGTATCTGTAAGCCTAACAATAAGCCCTTTGGCACGTGGGCACTTTCTGGCACTACCTGTGTGAGCCAGCCCAAGGAAACGGAGCAAGTGATGCTCCTAACACANCACCTGTAAGCCTAACAATAAGCCCTTTGGCACGTGGGCACCACAGCCCTTTCTGGCACTACCTGCGTGAGCCAGCCCAAGGAAACGGAGCAAGTGATGCTCCTAACACAAGGACCCGAGGGGTAAAGCAGTCTCTCCCTCTCCCTGCCTGCGGTGAGGGGATTAAAATCCCAATGACCAGATCTAATTCAGACTGGGATCATAAAGGTTTTGCCTTTAAACACGGAAGGTTCACAGTCCCGTCACTCGGCCACGTGCTTTGTGACCTTTTACTCAGTAGGCCGTGCAATGAGGTATGCCACATTTCTAAGATCAGGCCAAATCTGAAACCCACAGAAGAAGATGGAAAAATTCCAATACCTTTGAACCAGGCCCTCGTTTCTAACTCATGCTGCCCCTTAAATACAATTATCATCGCAGGGCATCTGCCGGATAGCATGTATTATCCTGGGGCAGAGGGGGAGAGGGGCACCACACTGTGCTGACACATCCCCTGTCATTACAGAAACAAGGGGTGCCTGACAGCTGAAGGAAATCAATGCTAATTTGTTCATAGCTGCTTGGCAGTACAGCAATTACTTCACTGATTAAATCAACAGTTAACTAACAGAGGTAAGATTCAAAAGTTAAAGGAAACTTCACAGTGTCGCTATGTAAAATGTTCTCTGTTCCGTTTTCAAGCTGTTATGTGATCTGGTGAAGTCCTGCTTTGTTCTCCCTGAGCCTGTTGCCATGGAAGTGAATGAAATATCACAAGTTAAGCATGATAGCCTCTATTTCCTAAACAAATAAGCAGCTTTTCCCTCTGCAAAGGACCACAAATGGTACTTGTGCTGCTCTCAGATATGCATTGCATTTGCTTTCAAGCACTAAGCTCAGCTCCGAGCAATTGGGTCACCTAACAGGAAGGACCAGCTAGAAGGCACTGCCTTGTGTGTGGGCAGAAGGGGGACGTTCTGGAGTTTTGGACTCCACAGTATTTCCGAATCAGATCAGGTCACCCCTCACTTCTGCTGTTCACCAGCAAACAGGCCCATTGCAAACACGAAGAAAAGGGGAAACAAGGTGAGCTTCAACTCCGGCAAAGCTTGAAGTCAGACATCCAGGTGGACCACATAACCCCATGGGCAAAAGGGATGAAACAACAGAAGGTTCAATATTCAGCTGCCAAGCCACTCGTGCCTAGCAGGGAGCGGGAATATACCTTCTTCTTTTGGAGAGGAGTGCTAATGACATGCTTTTCAGAAACGCTCCTTGCGTTCAGGAGAGCGTAGACACTGCTGCTGTGCCCACTGCTTGCAAGGACAGAGGAGGGAGAGGTGGACACCTTGCTTCCCTTCTTCCTAAAACGCCAGATGACATGAGGCAAGCCAGCCCGCAGCCTGTAAGGGAGTGGACCGCAGTGCTTGTTTTCCCTGCCTGACACGCTCAGAGTGAGTGAAGAGGAGAACGGGAAGCAGTCTGACACTGCAGCCTCCATCAGAGTCTGTTTTCAAAGAACAAATATTGCAATGCTTACTTTTTCCGTAGAAGCAGACCCTTTCTCAGAATAAAAGCTTAACTTGGAGAAAAATCTGTTTGTGTGTTGTTTTTCACAATATATGCATTCCTACTGAACAAAGTTTATGGTGACAGAAATATTCCTGACATTTTAAAGCAGCTGCTATGTTTTCCTATTTATGTATTATTCCCCACAGGAAGGAAACTGGGAAGAAGAGAGGAATTTCATCTTCTTTACAGGTTTCTTATTAAAACTTTTGCAGCACTTCACAGATTTATACATGCATCCTGTGCAGGTCTTTCAATCTCATTCTAGATCTGCTGCATATAAGAAGGAATTTTTTTTTCCATTCCTCTATTTTTTTAATTTCTAAGTTGAATTTATCTAGATGTGAGCAAGTACAGCTCTTTTCATCCGAAGGAGACAAGGTTTGGCCCTTGACTATTGAGTCTTTCAGCTTTTTGGCTGAAATGTTTTTGAGCAGAAGTAGGTTCTGGGTTGCTTGTGCTTTTGGCGAGCTTATAAAAACTGAACTTCAGAAAAATTAGGCAATGACTCATGATCTCCAGTCTTAACCACCTTGGCTAGGACTGAACAAGCTAAGCAAGGTCAGGCTCAGTCAGTGAGATCAGTGGACCGAGTGGCTGCTGCTGGGAGCTGCACTGGTGAGTGGCACTGGAGCAGCAGTGTTTCTGAAAGGTGGTGGGAGCACCACACAGCAGAGGAGTGAGACATAAATCTGTATAATCTTCTCATTAATCCTTCAAGTTTTGAGGGAAAACTGCTAATTTTAGTGTCTTGGCCAAACCATATGGCCTATAGAACCAGTGTCATCTCAGATATAAGCTGTGTTCTTCACGTAATAGACAATTTCACACCATGCTTTAGCACACCAGCAAATAGAGGTGATGTTCTGTCAAAAAGCTGCAGCCTTTCCATACATATGAAGCAATTTCCATCATTACAGTTTGATTTGGAGATCCTTTCTGTGTCAGAGGCTCATATTAGTGTCTGGTGTGAAGTGATTACCACCAGGGCACCATCAGTAGAGCAAGGTTACTAAGTTCCTTAACAGGATAGGAAGTATCTAATGGGTAATCGCTTAAAATCAGACTTGGTGTTTAAAGGGAGAAGACTATCTTCTTTCCAAATACACTAAAACAATAATATGTAATGACAATAATGAAATTATTTCCCTAAGAACATAAATAACAGATAATAATAACTTATCTGCTGCAAGAGCCCGTTAGACTTCCTTTCCTACAAAATGTGCAAAGGGCTGGAGCGCAGATTATATTGTGGCTGAAGCTTTGCACTAACATAGGAGGCCCAATATATTACAGTATCAAAGAAGAGGAACACATAAGATATAATTTTGATCACTGTGTAATTTCCAGACACAGCAACGACATCGCTATAAACAGCTTTTAGTCCAAGAGTCCCATTGCACAGCAGCTGAATCCAGCCCTGGATTTACGGCAGACACACACACTGCTGATTAGACAAGATGTAGATTTTACTTAATGAGTAACGTGCAATCGTACTGAATCTTTGAAGTGAAACCTTTGGCTATTCCAGATGAAAACAATGACCCTATTGAAGGAGTCCTTCACCTTTCCGATAAGGTAATGTGGTAAAAGTAACTAGCTCACGTGTTAACCAAGAGTTTCATAACAAACAGAAGATAGTCATTCATTAGGCAAAACCCTATGTCTTTCTTAATTCTTAGACACCAGTTTCATCCAGGGAAGAGTTTCAGATATTACAATTAAGAAAACTGATTGTTAATCTTTATCTTATTCTTCTGTTGCCAGAAGTGTGCTCAGCCCAACAATCTGTGACCACTAAGCCCCTTCTGCCCCCTTGAACTTCAGAGTGCTATAAAAGCAATTATAGCAGAAATGGGTTCAAATTATGTCAGAACATAAGCAAACTTTAAATTCCCTAATATATCCAATAAAGAGTTTTTTGTGCTATTTAAGGAAAACAACAACACACAAAAAAAACCAAACTAAAAATCCCCATACTAACTTCTCTCCATTTAGGTATCTATTAATCACTATTAGACCACACAAACCGGTAGCAGTAAGGCATTAAGGTCTACATTCTGGCCTCAAAACCAACCAGTATACACACAAAAGCTTCTGTGAAAATCTATATCAATGAAAACTAATGCAACTGCTCCAGTCTTGCTGTATAAGTACACATCCATGAAAGCTCTACAAGTAAAAACAGACCATCTATTTTGTAATTGTAATACTAGTTAGTTATAAAGAGATAGATGAAGCCTCAGATTTTTCCATTCAGAATTTGACTGCCTGTTGCAAACATTCTGGGGTCCACGTGGTAAAATAAATGTGGAATAGCTGCAGGGCTCCCTCCTCCCACTCACTTTTAGCCACCTCAGAGTTTCTGGAGGGCAGCCAAAGTGGCGGCTCCTGCCTTAGTTCACAGACAGCCCCGAACAGTCGTTCTGGGAAAGAGTATTGAAGACCTGGAGGACCTTCCAAGATGGGCCACGATCATGCAGAGCCCTTTGTTGCCACCCTTGCCTTTCCATTGGGGTGTAGAACTCTGGCAACCACTCAGAAGTGCAAGGACGCTCACTGTCTATTGAGGAAAAGAGGATGATCTGTATTGCCTCTCCTCTTCCACATTTCTTTTTCCTCTTTATCATTAAAGAGAAGGGTTGAGACCATTGGAGGCCTGGGACATTCCTGTTCAATTGCAGTCTGAAGATATAAAGTGAGACAAGAAGACCACAGCTGGATCTTGGTGCCCTGTAGGTATCTTTTGCCGCAGACAGCTGTTAGGGGTCTATGCCCTAACATACGTTATTAGCTGAACTGTGTTCAGGCACGCAGAGGCAGAAAACACACTGCCCAAAGCAGAGTGGGTCCTGCCTCTCAGGCTATCGGCAATGTGGTCTTTGATCCTGACAAGGCACATGGCTCCTTGCATGCTTTGGTTTCCCCTTTCGACAGCTATAATAAAAAACCTTCCCCAATATCACCGTAATGTGTTGAGACATCAGTGTTTGCAGCTATCTGCTTTGCTCCTCTGCCAGGGTTTTATTACTCAGAGGCAGGAATGACAGAGCCAGACAAGCACCTGCATCTCAGCCACTCTACTGCAAAATCTGATATATTACATCCTTGGTGGAAAAAGAGAGCACAGCAGTGTGAACTTAATGAACAGCTGAGGCACAGGTATGCATGAATGAAAGGCAGAGTAGATAGGGACAGTAATATCTGAAATCATGCCAGTATGCTTTAGTGAAAGACATCTCATAAATAGCTAAATTGATCACTCTATTATCCATATGTCTCCATATTTATCCACAATAAATAAGATACATGAAATTACAAGTCAAACATTACATCAGAAAGCCCTTAAATTATCTGCCTTAAAAAGTACTTTTATGAAAGCATTTGTTTTTTTCGTGTTGCAAACATTATTCTTGCACAGTCTTCATTAAGTAAAGGAAGTTGCATGTGATGTCATGGTGTCTGTTCATTTTATTTTACTTCCTCACAACTAGTGAAAGGAGTATTAAGACAGACTCGAAATGGGTTTCCCACTCTCCCACTGGACATCCACATTGCCATTTGCAAAGCAGAAAAGATATAATTCTATGATTCTATTATCATTCAGTAAACTATCCTCTATTATGGCAATAATGAATGACACATAAAACTAAGTTCAGCTATAATAATTCAAGAACGTACCAGGTCCGGGTGTTATACAGAAATCCAGCCAATCTGGAGCAGGGAACCTGTGTTCAAACAGGAGGCATTCAAAAAGTTGTGGTGAGGATAAGGAAGCTACTTCACTTGTGGGACATCAATAGCAGATGATCTTCTCTTGGGCTCAGTCACTGTTGTTAAGTCTCCTTTCCACCCACACAGGTAGGAAGACTAAGAAAGACACCGTCCCGCATTGTGGAAGTGAGAGACTGCTTACTTAGGGAACCACCCCTTGGCAAGATCTCATTTCTTTCTTTTTTTTTTTCCCCCCCTGCACTTCAATAATTTTTAAGCCTTTAGAAATCTGAGTTCTGAAGAAACAGCTCTTTTGTCCTTGATTTTGCATTGAGTTTTGATAGGGAGCTGACCAATTTGAGAGCAGAACCTCTATTAGCAAACTGAAGAAGATCAGGTTTCTGTACTGGAAGATAATAGACACCACAGGATTTTTTGGCATTTGAGCAGACTGAAGGTGGTGTTTTAATTTTGTTTTTGTTTCTCACTATCCAACTTATTTTAATTGGCAATAAATTAATCTTCCTTAAGTCTGTTTTGTCCATGATGGTGACTGGTAAGCAGTGTGCCTGTCTTTATTTTGACCCACAAGCTTCTCCATCTTATTTTCTCGCCCTGTCCTGTTCAGGAGGAGGAGGAGTGAGAAAGCAGCCTGGTGGGCATCTGGTGGCTGGCCAAGGTCAGCCCACCAGAAGATGCAACAGAAAAAATAGCCTGCAGGAAAACAAGTCCATGCCCCCTTTACAAGTCTTGTTCAACATAAGGATAAGATTATCACTGCACTTGTCCCTACAATCATCACCACCAGCTGAGACTCCTGCTAGGTTTTTTGCCAGCAGTGACCAGTATCCAACATTGAGGCTTCTGCTTGTATGTCTGTATTAGGAGTTAGCTTCTCATGGTCATTCCTTGTTTTCAGCATCTCTAGTTTTCCCTGCTTGACCCCAGCTTATGCTGAAATAATTACAGAGCCCTCTAATGCCTGGACACTGCCTAATAATTCTGCTGGTTTAGATTTGCATATTCATTAATTATCAGGAACCCAGAAGGAAAGGAGCAGCCAATTACTTCATCAAGTCTTCCTTTGACAGATGGAATGACTTCTCTTCCTTTACTGCCTACATAAAAATACTGTTCTTGGAATATTTCTATTATGATTCTGTTTCATTGTAATTCAGTCATTGCTGGGTTTCCCCACAGTTTGTGAAATAAGTACTTTTACAAGCAGAGGAACCAATGGACCAGGACACAAAGCAAACCTGTATCAGGTCAGGAGGTTCAGATCCTAGCTCCATCTCAGCTGTCCCCTCCAACAAATGATCATTGCTGAATTTTTGAGGAAATACCTTAACTTATGGCTTCAGGACTGTTGTGTTTAGGTTTGGGTTTTCTTAGGTTTTAGTCTTGATTTTTCATAGTTAAACAGATTTTTTTCCAAGTTGTGCCATAGTTTTTTGATATTTTCTGGGTTTTTTTCTTGATAAAGTTTCATTTACTTATGTATCTGAAAACAAAACCAAAGCTTCTACTTTTCTGATGCTCTTTCCCATCATGCCCCCCATCTTTATTAAATTATTTTGTACTTGGTAGAGAAATGAGCTAGCACTCCCCGAAGTCAGTACTTCTGATAACTTCAGTGAGCTCTGGGCGAAGTCCTAAAGGCTTACACCTTCTGGACAGAGCTAATATTCTGGCTGGAACAGCTCCAGAAACAGGCATGTTTTAACAAGTACACCTGTGATTAAGCCGAATTGTGAAATCAGTACACAGAACTGGAAGGCCCCTGACAAGTTTCTAACTTTATTCAGCGCGATAAACAAACACAGGTGGTTGCAAAATCCTGCTAGAGTTTCCTGAGGCCCAGCCTTATTTAAAAGCAAGGAATCAAGCCCTGCTGAAATCAGATATCAGTTGTCTTTGTCTCTGACCACAGGGCAGCGCGATTTGCAGCCGCAGGGGTTCAAGATGGCACAAGGACTCCAGCAGCACGCTTGGCCCCCTGATGGGGTGTATTGGGTGTCCGTGTCCAGGTGTTGGCAGCAGGGATGGCCTCTGTGAGAAGTGGCCAGACCTGCTGGGTAGGCGTCTGCCAGCCAGCCAAGGTCAACCTACCACATGTGGACAAAGAGGAGTCGATCATCCTCTAGGAGGGACTGGCTGTTGTCCCCAGAGCCCAGTCCACCTGGCCCCCAGGATGGCTAGCGCCATGGGTAGTTTCCTTCCTTTTCTTCAGGTTTTCCCAGCACAGACCTCACAAGGATGACCTTGCCACATCAAGGGCTACAACACATGGCTTGAGCTTTCCATCACAGGGATATCCCAACTCACTGTAGAAAGAGAATATATGCCTCTACAGGCTGTATTTGCCTGTATTCATGGTATCGTTGTAAGACAAGGTAGAAGGAAACAGCTTTTTCCCCCCAAAAAGGCCTTCCCCTTCGCCCTGGAATGTGTATTGTCAAACACAGCAGACAGTTCAGTCTGGCCCTTTTCTGAGGGCTTCAGTCTTACTGCATCAGCATAAAGCTAATTCAACAAACATCTCTTCCAACATCTGATCCAGCTTGATCTCTTCTGAAAGAGGCTTATCTGTTCACCATGGTACAGCCTATATGAGACTCTGTTTCCTCCTCTTCTTCAGAGTCCAGCCCAGGCAAGCAAGGGAGGGGACAGGTATCCCCAGTGCCACACTACAATCAGAACACTGTGAGCTCTAGGAGAGTCCACAGGCTCAAGGGGAGACTGGACAAATTAATGAACTATAGCTATACCCAGAGTTATTAAATAGAAAGACGCCACATCTGAGGCTGAGGAAGTCCCTGAGTTTAAATGGTGGAGACTGGTGGAACATCTTCAGGAAGTACTACCATGTGCTTGCCATACTCATACCACTGCTGGAGACAGGATCGTGAGCTGGCCTTGTAAAGCTGTTCTTCGGTTCCTATATATGGTCACTGTTGAACAAAGTCTGTTCCAAATTTTGTTGAATCTAGATAAAAGTCATAAGAAAGCTGTCTTCTACAAACCAAGCCCTTTGTAATACCTTTCGTGTCTTCTAGCTATCAGTTACATTACTATTATATCAATTTTCAGTGTCACATTCGTGTAACTTGCTTTGAAGGGGAAATTAATAAAACAAGCCCAGTTGTCTCTACTGGTGACTAGCTTTTTGCAAAGAAAATGTGCCTTTCTAACACAGCGCTTTTGTGTAGATGAAATGCCAGCATTCTTTGAGGTTTTGAAAAACATTTGGGAAAAATATTACAGCAGAGAAGTCACCTCTGGTAGTTAGATATGAGCTTTCTTTTTGTTTTCCAGGTCAGGATTGAATGATCTGGGAGGAATAGCTTCAGACAGCATTTAATTTACTTTTTTTGACTGCATAATAAAAATGTGACATCCAGGAATGATGGGTAGAAACTATTGTTGGCCTAGTTAAAGAGTTGATTCGAACTGTCTTTCCTCTGTATTGTTGTCCTATGACATGGATCAAGATTGGAAAAGTTAGAATTTTCTCATGTGACAATTGTAATTTTGTCAAAATGGTATTTTTTGTTCTTTAACTACTAATTGAACATGCACAGTCATAACAAAATGCTACAGAAGAGAAAGAAAAAGTTATTTTTACCATTTTTTACCAATTCAGTATTGCTCTTTTACTATTTCCTAGCTTTTCATAACATTTAGTAATTCACTCCATAGTCATATTGCCCAATGAGAAGATGTAGCACCTTTTATTAATTGCAAAAGAATCCAGCATATTCTGAATGTTTTCAGGCTTCTGGAATTCTTGAGATGACCATAAACATCCTCAGACTTAAACAGTACATTAGCACAGTGCTTCTAATGATTTCATTTTTTTTTTTACTTTTTCATCCAAACTTCATCACTATTCCAAAGATACCTGGAAAAGGGGGGATGCTAAGAAAATTACCTTATCTGTGTGAAGATGCTGTCTGGATCTTAGGTTACAAGTTTGAAAAGTTGCATTCATTGCCATGACACCAAGTACAATTTTGTGATCAGTTTGGACAAGGACCTATCTCGCTTAGTAAGTCCATCAGCTGTCCATGGCTAAAACCAACACATGAGTTAGCATTACTCAACATAATTCCCACAGGCATACACTGATATTAAAGGGAAGATAAGCCTTAACCCATCCATTCTCATTTGTGATACCACATTTGAACAAAGTGATGTATTTTGAAAAGACTTCTGAAGACCATTTATTTAGTGACTTATACTTTATTAGTTCAGTACTTTTCTGAATGGTTTTCTCAAGAGAAAAAATGCCAAGACACAGTTCAGCCTTCTTAAGTTGTAGCATCAACATGATATACTTACTAAAGAGCCCTTAGAGAGACCAGTGCTTTCAATATATAGTTTCCTATCAAATAACTTATTTATCCTTCCCATTTATCTCTGTTGTGATATCCTTTCTTTGCCAATAATGGTTAATCTGAAGGCAGTTTGTACTGGTCTTTCTAATAGCCAGCTAGGTTAATAACCTCTACAGCCTCACTTAGACCCTTAACACAGACAGCTATTAACAAATGGTGGTAACAACAAGTAGAATTATTATTGTTGCCAAGCATAAGTGTNGTAATAACCTCTACAGCCTCACCTTAGACCCTTAACACAGACAGCTATTAACAAATGATGGTAACAACAAGTAGAATTATTATTGTTGCCAAGCATAAGTGTCCTTTTTATGTGTAGTTTAATTACCCCTTTCTGCTATGATATCTTTCTAGGTTACACATATTATGAAGTAAAAGGTTATAAAAATCATAAATATCAGAGCAGGAGAAGCTGGAGCGGCATTAAATCAATCCAAGGCTATTCTGTCTGAGGAACTGACAGAGATGGACCTTTGGGATCATCAAATCTGCTGTTTGTTGTGAGCTGCATGATCATATGGATGCCGTAGGCCAGGATCCACAGTAAAACTATAGATGTCACCAAGCCCATCCAGATTCCAGGACTGAAGAAGCCTGTACAGTCACTTGCATAGGAAAACTGGTTGTTTTCAATGTTGAAGCCTTGAATCTGGGAACGAAGAAAGGTAGATAGATGAGTGCAAGTAAACATGGAGTGTAGGCCCTACTTTCAGGATGTGTGCGGTAATTACAAAAAATGCACCTGTTAATTACCACTCACACGCTGCCCATTAAAAAAGAGTGAGAACCAAATCCTCTGCAGAACAATTTTCCAGGTGCCCTCTTCACCCAGAATATTAAAGATGCAGAATTCATTTGTTTGGCAAGAGGGAGGTTTCCCACTTCAGAAATTTGTGTTACTTTTAGAAGTAAAGTCCCAATGGGGATGTGTGATCAGTATAGCACAATGACCACTTAAGAACCAGGACACTCAAAGCGCTCAAAGGCATCAGAGTTAAGGCCACCACAGATCATGAGATTTGTTGAAAAGCCCTGAGATTTTTAGCTAATAACTGCTTGACAAGCAGAACTCCTGAAACCTACTTTAAAATCCTTCTAATGAAGGTGACCTTTTTGGCTGAGTTTTAGTGAACGTTGAAGGAGAAAACAGTTTTGAAACCTTTCTCCTCCCCTCCTTAGACATCAGAGACTCAAAACAGGAGAAAGGGCTTGCTTTATTGAGGTGTGGGACCTGTGTTGTCTATTAACATATGAAACCCGTATAAGCTTTTCCAGCAGTTAGAAAAATCTGTGATCTCTCTCCTTTGACCGGATTCTTGAGGTCTGCCGCTGGCTGAGCTCCTGCCATATTATTTTCCTCAGAAAAAAACCAACTAATCTGGGGATCTATTCTTGGCCTAGCCACCAATTTTGCAAAAAGTATCAACAAAATAAGTGTCTTTGAGGCCACTATCCTTCTAAAAATTTTGTTAAATCCAGTCAAAGGATTAGAAAACATTGAAGAAAGGGAAGACAATCCCCCTTCTAAACCCATGCACATAATGACATAAGCACTGACTCGTTCAGGAGGAAGGGAATCTAACTGGTGGAAGAAAATGAAGGAAGGAAAGAATTAATCTGATCTGTGTTTTTGAGTCTTTCTTGAATAATTTTATAAAGAAAAATGAAGACTGGTTTCTTACGTATTTACAGAATCTTTGAAATGAGTGTGTAAAGAAAGCACCAAACATCATAAACACACCAGTAAAGAAATAAGACCTTAAAACTGACTATTTTCTATAAAGTATTATCGAATAAAATAAAAAAGGATTATTTTACTTAAATCACTTCCCTTACCAGGCAATGAGCAAGGAAGCAGAAGATCATGGATTTCTACTTTTCTGTGTTCCCACTCTGTGATTACTCTATGCTTTACGATAAACTAAATGGAAAGCTTTGTGGTAATAAAAATGTTTGTACTTCCTAGGAAAGGTGTTGCTACAAACATCAAAAAACTTAAGTCTGTGGCTTGCATACCGTGCTACATCAGTAAGCACTCTGGGTTTGAATTCATTCATTGCTCAGGCACCTACAGTTAGTGTGTATGTAATATGCGTGTTAAGACCAATGTCTATACCTTCCCGAATGCTGATTAATAAAACTATTATCCTATGCAGAACTAAGGGCTATTTAGGTACTGCGGAGGTGAAGACAATTTTAGCAATTCAAGCTTTTCTGGGCCTCTGAAAAGAATCTTTCCAAGTCAGACTATGGTAGCTAACTTGCAAATAGTGCCTGCTTTCACTATAGGCAGTCAGACTTCTGATTAAAGCAGGATTAGCAAAAATAAGCTTTTGGGTTAGATAACAGTTTGCACAGTTTTAGAGAGTACAGGTGACTACCAAAGCCTTTGCTTGTTAAGCCACTGCTTTGACAACAGATGAGAATGTGACTGAAAGTCATGAAATGTAGTCTGAAAGACTTATTTACAATAAAAAACAGAAAGCAGGCATGCTTGATTTATGTCATTTATGTTCAAAAAATTGATTGAAATTCTGGAAAACAATACACACTTGTTACTACATTTACAAGAACTCTCTGAAGCACTTCACAGGTATATTTGTTTTAGAAAGGCTTTAACACTTCTGATTTAGAGCCAGAAATACTGAATTTTATTATGTCAATCCTACTGGGGTTTTTTTGAAGCAGGATTATGCTTATTGAAGCTTCGAGGTGAAAGCTTTAATTGTACATTCTTAAAATGCTATGTCTACTTTTAGGCGGGAGATGAAGTATATGCAGGGTTCTTTTATTGTTTTTCTGAAGCTTTATCATTTCTGTGGGGGTGTTAGATCCCAGGTGGGAGATAAGAATGTGATTCCTAGCAGCATTTCTGCCTATAGAAAAGTTAAAAATACTTACATGTGATTTTCTAATTTTTATGAATGTAAAAGCCTTTTGGATACAGGCCTCTGTACCATGGAAGTTTTAATTTTAGTGTTTGGACAAGCATCATTTGTCTTGGTTATACTAGTCTGCACTTACTGTTAATTTTGAAACTATTTTTTTGAATGGAGTTTGATCTTTGACAAAGCCTCCAAGTAAAATCTGTTGTGTTCACAGTTCTTAAGTGTACACGGAACATCTAATTTTTTAACTTAGAAACATTTAACCACAAAGAATCCTAATATTCTTGGTTTTCAATTCTTTGGCAGTTTTTTTTAGGAACAAATGGACTTCTAAATCACTATGACACATACTAAAGAAAAGCAGTGCTTTTGGTGGCAGCCTCCTCTTTAACTTCATAGACAATTCTGGGATCCTCAGAAGGATAAAAGGTATCATGGTAGAACAACCATTCCTGTAACAACCACAAAACCAACATAAAACCCCACCAAAACCAGAGCAGTTTTGCTACTGTGTACAGCTATGAGTGCTGACATCCTAGACTACGGTCATCCCCTGGGGGTTCTTCAGGTGGTAGTGACTGAGCTAGCTCCAGAACTAAAGTAAAAGGCTGCATCAGTTCAGCCTTGCCTTGGAACAAGCTATGCAAGGCTTCACCGTCCAGCTGCCATGTCCCTCTAATACAGTAGTACTGTTTCCAGGACGTAACATTGCAAAGTACAATTGTACCAGCTAGATTGAGATTGCATCCTGGTTT
Organism: Himantopus leucocephalus; assembly: GCA_003993805.1. NCBI lineage: Eukaryota > Metazoa > Chordata > Aves > Charadriiformes > Recurvirostridae > Himantopus > Himantopus leucocephalus. The sequence continues at coordinate 26,835,378 of RSEF01000001.1, forward strand.
CTAATTCATTGCATAATATTGATATGAAAATCATGTTTCTCGGTTTCCATAACAAGATTTTGTGCTGGCAGCAACCACTGAGCACAGCCCATTTGGTTTTTTCACTCTGTGACAGAGCTTGGGGGTTTCTAAACCTCATTCTAAAACAGAAACTGATATTGAGACCAGTCAGATTTCACTACGTATCAGTTGAAGATATCTGGAAAGGTATGATCTAGTTCAGACAGAACTTAGAAATGAGCCCAGGATGGTGACTTTCTGTTTTTTCATGCAACACAAGATCAGAACAGGACTTTTCAGGTTGTGTTCCATGCTTAGGATTTGATCAGAGAAAAAGGCCTTTCCTAAGAGGAACTGGAAGTTCTGTTGCCTGAGAAGTGGAAGCAGCTGCTGCTCCAAAACAATAAGGAAGATGGGAAACCTACTACTTTTACTCTTGATCAAGACCTCAATGAAAGGATGCCTACCAAGCATGGAGCAAAGCCTCTCTCTAAGCTTTGAGAAGGCAGCAGTACCAATATCTATAGAAATTCCAGGAAAAGATACATTGTAAGTGGATGCTTTGTATTTTCATAGCCCATGTACTTTCATAGCCTAGTGATGCCAAAGTCTAACTTCAAAGAGTTGACTAGGCAAATACAGTCGCATGACCTCAGGTATTTTCAGGCCTTTCCATAAAAAACACTGTCAGGAGGAACTTTTACAACATTGGTATGTATTGCTACGTTGCTTATCAAAAAAACTGTGGAACTTGATCCTGGAATTTGTGGAAAATAAACCTCAGCACCAATTCTGTTCCCTTGAGATTTCCATTGTTTAAGCAGAAATGTCAAATCTGGACTCAGATTATTGAGATTTGGTTTGTTGCAGAAATGTCAAATCTGGACTCAGATTATTGAGATTTGGTTTGTTATCGAAATCAGAAATTCAATTATATCTGTATTTGTATCCAGTTATCGCGGGCTTAGCTCATCTTTGAAAAATAGAGTCCAGTTTGGAATTATTCCTATCATATCCATGATGTCTTTAATCAAAGAGTGCAATAGTGTTTTAAGATATAAATGTTGATGTGCTTCTCCTAAGTCAAGATCAATGCTCAAAATAATAAAGATGCAATCGTCTACACCTCAAATACGCAGTCTGTACTACCGCACTAAATATACAGAAAATCTATGTCTCATGCAAAAAAAAAAAAAACCAAAACAAAACAACTGCTTTCCTTCTGGGCCACGTGGGATCTGGTACTGCTCCTGATTGAAGTCCATGGCAAACCTTCCATTAAACCTAATTGCACTATGCTTTGTTTCTGTCTGTAGGAGTATAGTCTATGTCACTGAAAACAGTAACCACGCTAAGCTGCACTTTCCCAGGTAAACAAAGTGCAAAGAAATCAAATAAAAACAAAGTAAGCAGCATAAAGCCACCCAGCTAATAGGCCCATGTTTCCAACAGCAGCCCAATTCATTAAACAGGCATGGGGACTTAGTCATTCTTTGCCTGATTAAGCGCATTTGGTTTTATTGGTTTTTCTTTTCTGTGGACAACTTCGTAGGTTTTTGTTTTTCAAAGCTGTGCTTTCATGTTCTTATTGTTCAGCAACTGCCGTCTTTTTTACCCCTTTATTGAATAGCTCACCTAGGGAAAACAGCTTTTCTTTTACATTTTCCCTCAGGCTGCAAAGAAAGTGAGGGCATTATGAATGTGTGTCGTTCAGCACCTACAATAGCAAGTAATCATTCCTGGAATTATCTCTGAAATGTCAATGTGTACTCACTTGCAACCTGGAAATGAAAACATCCCAGTTTTTTGCCTCATTGTTGGATGGAATCAGCCTTGCAGGATAGAGATTGCTTGTTCCCACCAGCTGACAATGAAATGAATACTCTGCAGGAGCAGAGATGACAGAAACATTAAATTTAGCAGACTTTCCTCCATCTTGCACAATCTCAACTGAATCTAAAGTGGACCAATTTCTAGCCGAGCCTCCATAGAACTTGTTGGTCATTAAAAACCTAGAAAGGCAACAGAGGGAAAAAAAAGGTCAAAATGACAGAAGGAAAAAGTTAATATTCATTTGATAAAGTACTGGTGGCAGATAAAGGTTCACTACTGCTAGCTGCAAACACCACAGATAGTATCTTAGCTGGGCCTCCCATGTCATTAGGATTGTTCATAAGTGACGAGACTTTGTGAATATGTTTTTACTACTTAGAGTTTCATCTCACAAGCACAGCTTTCCATAGCTATGGCAGGCAAGGAGCAAATGCGATTTCATTCTTCAAGGGCCTCTGCCAGTGCCATATTTCATCAGTTACCAACGCTTTATGATCAGTGGAGCAGAACCTGAGAGGCTATCAGTAGGCCTGCAGCGGCTCTCAATGAACTTTTTATGGGATTTTTTAAAAATTGCTTTTATGATAGGTACAGGCATGATAACCATTCTGATTTATCATTGCAATTCTTCCTTGGTTCAGGTGCCTAAATGGCAATTCGCCTTTGCAAATGTCTGAACTTGCAGTAGGAGACAGAGTTTTCTCTCACTGAAGGGTGGGGAGGGATAGTCAGCCCTAGTTTCCCAATTTGTAGCGGGTTAGGCACAAATAAATACTTTCTCATTTTGAAAAGGTCTGTGTACGTGCAGTATTGCAGGAGTTTCCAGTAGTTTATAATCATGGGCTTTATATATATGTTACTACCACTGCAGTCTGAACACCTCCCGAATGTTCTGAAACACTACCACTTTTTACCCAGTTACCTTTAGGTATTCGAGTTATCTCATAAGGAAATGATAAACTTTTCTCCTTATTGTGCGTTGCTTAATACTTTAACCCTACTTGATCTATCTATGTATTGCTCTATACAGTTTGCTGAAGATTTTTTTTTGCTTATTGATAACCACAAAGAATTTAGAAGAGGAATCTTTTTAGCAATAAGTGAGACTTGCTACAAAATGAAATATTCTAAAACGGCTGTCTACAATGCGTAACACTGTATGTGGATTTTAAAATGTTGGGTAATACTTAGATGCAATTATGACAGGTTTGAAAAATAAGCAGTCATCTATATTGTGGCACAATATAGAATATTTTATGTTCCATAGGCTATATGTATACATAGAGAGAATACTCTGTCTTGTAGAATACTGCTTGTTTGTTCAAATCAGTTGCTTTCAGTAGCATGTCATTCACACAACACAGAGTTTAAACTCAACACAAACAATGCTCCTTGGGAGCAACACACAAAATTTGACAGGTTAGGTTACTACAGTACTTGAGCCTT
>RSEF01000001.1:26838663-26858914 GCA_003993805.1 Himantopus leucocephalus
TTTTTTTTTTTTTTTTTGTAATCTGTGGCTTTTGAGTCATATAACTTCATTAACCTCAAGAGCTTCAAAATGCTCAGAAGGAATCCTAGAACACAAAGTGTCATTCAGGTGAGAAAAAGATGCTTTGTCTTATGGCATTCTTTACATTTTGAGCCTAAACAGTTCTTTTCATACAACTTTCAGCTGCAAGCAACTGTGAAAAACAAAAAAAAGCATTTGAATTTCATGTAGTAAACGTTCACAACTATTTATGGAAAATATTCTATTGTTGTAGCGATGAAGTTACAAAATTAAAACATGTATTAGCCTGGATATTAATTGCTAGAAGAAAGGAATTTTTTTCCCCGTATACAGCACAACCTGAACAGAATTTCCATGGTGTCTCAGTGGCAATGCTATAGGCACTAGCTGAAGGCCAGTTGTAAGCACAGGGAAGTTTACATAAATGTTCATGCCAACCACAGATGCTGGGTGTGCTCCGTACTTTTGCTGAGAAGATAAGAAAAGTGGTAAACAAGGAAATTCTTTGGACACTTACCATATGAACAAACAAGTTTTGTAAGGTTACGTATGTGAGTACAGTGACCTCCAAGAGAACGCTGTCTCTTCATGTTGCACCAAAGACTAGAATTTTATGTTTCTTGCAAATTTATGAGAATTAAGATTCTAATTAGTGAACTATGGTTTAATTAATAGTGGAGCATGGTTAACTTAATAATACAGTACAATACAATAATAGTGATCTTAAAGGTCCTTTCCAACCTTAACAATTCTATGATTCTATGAATAATGAATAATACAGGCTTTTACCCTTAGCATTTTTCTAAACAACTGGTAGTGAATAGCCCTCAACAAGCACGTGCTTAACTGATAACTGATACAACTATAATTCTTTAAATTACAAAAAAGATGTTCAAACAACAAAATCAATAGAATTGCTTCATTTAGTTTAACATTTTCTCAGATGAGTAGATAGCAAATAGAATGAGTGCAATATAGCAAAAGAATGACAAGGGGAGGAGAGAAAACACAGACTTTTATCTGCAGAACTGAAAGTACCTTGGGTTTATAGGAAATGCTGTGTTCATATTAAACATCAGAGCCAATGCAGGGAGCAAACTTCCACATAAACATTGTGTATCTTATGTATTGTGGCACAAACAATTCCTGGTCATAGGCCAGACTCCCTTTGTGCCAGATAACCATATGAACTCTAAACGCCATCACCTGTTACTGATCACCATCCCATGTGGCTGTTCTTTACAAGGAGAGCTATTTCTGAAAAGGAAGCTAGCTGGAATTACTGCTGTTTCAAAGACTCAAAGAGAAACACATTGGTTAGGTGAAAGTTCTTGGGTCAATTCTGTTCTGTGCATGCTATAGGCAACAACAGTCAAGCACTTACCAATGCAAGTGGCAAAAATACTAAGGAAGTTTTGTCCACCTAGGGCTCTGCATTTCCATCCACTTTGACACCTTTTCCCAGGGATGACAGACAGGTGCTTCGACAGCTGGATGTCATCAGCTGCTGAGAGAGCTGAGATTATGCTGCTTTCAGCAAAACCTGCTGCCCACTGCTCCTACCCGTGCTGCAGCAGTAGTTCACTTTTCTGAAAGCAGCACAACTAGAAACACTCCACCATCACTCCTGAACAGCTCAGCTCCCTGTGCCAAGGCAGGAAGATNGCAAAACCTGCTGCCCACTGCTCCTACCCGTGCTGTAGCAGTAGTTCACTTTTCTGAAAGTAGCACAACTAGAAACACTCCACCATCACTCCTGAACAGCTCAGCTCCCTGTGCCAAGGCAGGAGGATGAATGGGACTGCTGTTGGAGGGAGGAAGAGGGAGATGGCAGCTGTTTACATAGGATGAAGCAGCTATTGCAGCTGCTAGCAGGAGGTAGGATATCACTAGCTGCTCGGCACAAGGTAGTAGACTAGTGGTGGTAAGGGCAGGCTCTGGATGCAGCTCATGCTGCTGAGGTTAGAGCCTCTTTTATTGAGGAATAAATTGAGCTACTTGAATGTGGTCCACTCTGGTGTCACTTTCTGTTTTCAAGGGATGCTCTCCTTCACTTAAGTAAATGGCCTTTACAGGGGAAAAAATGCAGCCATGGGTCTAATCTCTGTTCCTTCCCACCTCTTTGCCCTGCTTTTGTCTTGTTTGTTGAGGCAGACTGCAATCTTACCGAGGAGTCATCTTGAACAAGAAATGTAATCTAAGTGAATCAGAAGGGGAAAACAGAGGTTGTAATGTATCTCCGCAGATTTTAGGAGCTTTTGAGAATAGATATGCTGAGACAAACAAGGTGAATAAAGTGTTCCTGAATCATTAAAAGATCAATGGATTGTTCTGGTTCTGTTGAGTATACCTTATTATTTGCATTATATGCCATGCAATGTTCTATTGTGGTAGCTAGTGGAGACCTAAAATGACATGATTGCCTTTTAGATCTAGGGATAATCCAACATGAAGCAGCACAAATAACCAGGTGTGTCTTCAGCAGAGAGATATCTTTATAAAGACTTCTGAGGTGTTGTGGGTTGACACCAGCCAGCAGCCAAGCACCCACGTAGATGCTTGTTCATTCCCTGTCCCCAAGAGGATGGGGATAGAATAGAAAGAGCGAAAATGAGGAAACTTGTGGATCAAGATAAAGACAGCTTAATAAGTGAAGGAAAGAGGAAAAAAAGCAATGCAGGAGCAATCGCCCACTACCTCGCACAAGCAGACCAATGCACAGTGAATGCCCAAGCAATGACTACCCTGGAAGTCACCCCCCACCTTTTTCATCTACTCCGTTTTTTATTGCTATGCACCTGTGTCACACATGAAAAATAATTAGTTTAGGCATTTTTGTGTCTAAATGACCCTAGGGGTTATTAAAAACCCAGATCACACCTAGCGCAATGGAATAAATAAAATACTCCTGCAAAACACAGCCAGCCTATGCTACTTTAATTACTCGCTGGGCATGACGACAGGCAGGACTTCACCTACTCTCTTTTCAAGTCCTCACCTATTGTGGAGCCTGAGTTTCTTATCCCAGCTTCAAGGGCTGTTTATGCATTTTGATATTTAGTTATAATGTATTCAAGTAGAAGCACAGGTCAAGAGAAACTTTGTGAATACTTCTGCCTTTACTACAACAGGCTTAAAGGATGTAAAAAAATATTCCAGAATAAGAGCGAAAACATGAACCATTCACCTTTTGTACTGATATTCTCCTTTAATTTACAGTCAGTCTGTCTGCAGAGTTGCTTCAAATTTCTTCTCTTCAGATGCACCTCAGATTCACGACATTAAAGTTTTCTTCCAATAATTAATTAAAATTATAAGATTTTAACAAGCAGATGACTAAACATAAATCTGAATAATCCTCATTAAGTCTATATGCATGCACTAACATCACATTTGATCTTCTTATGCTTACTGCAGCAATCAAAATCTAAGATAAATATTTCAACTGCCAAAGTATTTTTTTTCCAATAGTAGCATCCTAAGGTTTACAGTTTGCTGTTGTATAGTTGAGCAAAACCTGTTGACCACTTTAAAGAAAACAGCCCCTCTGAGATCTATCAGTTTACTTGGTAGCTAGTTTTGCAGCACAGTTTCATGCTCCATCTGATTTTCGAGTGCTTTATGATTCATATTATTTTCTTGGAACTGTAATTTTACTAGAAAGCATGGTATTATGTTGAGGATGGTGACATTCAGGACAAATGTAGAAAGCAACCAGATTCATTCACACAGAAATTACAGGAGAGCAGCTAAGACCTGCAACCAGTATAAGCAAAGACGCAGAATGAGAATCCAGGGCACTGTTTTGGTGGGTCTGTCTGTACGAGAGTGAGACAGGAGCAGGAGAGAGCAGACAAAGAAGCACCAGAGGAAGCGATATTTTGTAACATGGAGTAAAAGCAAGGACACGATTTGGGCAGAGTCTTGGTTTGAGAACAGTATTTTTGGAGTGGGATCCAAGGAAAATGTTTCCTTAATTCCCCGTGCTGTTCAGGGAAATGCGTGCCCCTTTGATAATTTAAAGTATTGAAACCAAGAAATGCTTGACTTCATCACCAAGGACAAGAGTATCAAGGATCCTATACAAAGCTAACTACAATAGTCAAAAAGTAAAAATACTGTACTAACAGCTGTACTAACTACTGTACTTAATATTCTTTCACAAAGCTCTAGGTGCTTGGGGAGGGAGGGGAGATGTTAAACAACAAAGCATGGGGGTTTTTTTGCCACCTATCATGGTCTCTGGTGATGACTGCAAGTGTCTCTATGCATTCCAAATACAACTCCAAACACATCACTGACTCTGTTCAACACAAGTCCTTCTGGGGGTCTTTCTACCTAAATATAGAATGTCGTTCTATCTCAGTGTAGATAATGGTATTTACTCATTTGTGCTTATCATCTTGGTGCCATGTGCCTCTTTTGCACTCCTACCAAAATGTTGTTCAAGCTCTGATTGTCTCCTACATTATTACTTTAAACTTCATCTCTTTGGTTTCCTTGGATTTCAATTTCCCTTGTTCAAGATGTCAAAAACATTTTAGATGGCACAAGCCATTTGTCCTGCTGCTGCCCAAGCAAAGGTCTACTTCATCCTCTGATACATGCAAATTTAAGGCAGTGTAAGTTCCCTGGCCCAAGTCCTTCCCGAATAAATTGAAGCAATTAACTGAGATAGCTAAATGAAAAGAACAGGCCCCATTATCCTTGCTAGAGCTTAAGAAAGTAATTTTAACTGCTGTTCCTGCTGCTGAGGAAGGAACCGAGTTTTGTGTACCAGCAGCTGTATGGCAGCCCTCAAACAGTGGCAAATGCTTTCCCCATCCCTAGAATCCACTAGTGAGAGCAACGGCAGCAAGTTCTCCCTTTGACTTTTCATCCCAAGTCTTCCCATTCCTTAACTTTTCTTCCCTTTTCTCATGGTTGGAGAAACGTGGTCTTGTCACCGTCCATGGAACAGAAAAATTATGAGTTTTTGCACCCCTCATTAGCCACAGGCTAGCTCTGACAGACCACACTAGTAATCCACATTAAGACTAAATACAACCCTGGCCATGCAAGTAGACTTCAGCCCCTAGAAATGTTTACAAATCACAGTTAGATTTTCCCGAGACACGATTGTGGTCTGATCCTATTAGCAACACACGATGTTTCATATACCAGTACCTTACAGTATAGTTGTTTGCCTATACCACTTTTTCAGGACTTTACCTGAGTGTATTAATATATTCTCTATATAAAGACCATATTATTGTTCTCCTGTATAGTTACTCCTCAGAACAGATATCAAACTGTAATTTTGAAAACATTTTCATTTAACTCCTCCTCTTTTTTGGTCCTAATTTACAAACAGGCTTTGAACATCACAAAGATCTATTTAAGAATAAATCATAAGTTACCTTATCTCTAGGCTGCTGATTCCATTCACTGGCTTTGTGTATTTTAATGACAGTCTAAGAATAAGAAACAGATTTTTAATGTTAGAGTAGTCAGCTTTAATTAGATCATTGTGACATTTCAATCCAAGAGAATATTCTAAATCAATAGGCAATTACAAAAGTCATATAGCAAAGGTTCAGTACACAGAAAAATATGACAAAATATTTATATAATTTTTTTTTACCCGAGAGCAGGTGCTTCAAAGTAAAGGAAAGCAGAGATCATGTTTCATTAATGTACTTCCAGCTGAATTACTACCTAGTAACTGGCAATACTCTCCTTCAAGGGAATTTTACAATGAAATGATGATCTCATTAATGCCAGTGGAGATTTCTGTTATTGTAAGATCCGACACAGGGAAACTTATTTGGACCAAATATAAGCAAACAAGGAAGTAAGGAATGTAAGAGGAAAAAAAAAATGTGAAAATGAGAGGCTGCATGTGAAAAATTTCTTTGGTCTTGACTCAATCTTTTTCCTCTAAGAATATCCAATTTAGGGGGTTTTTTTTGGATGCTTTAGAAGAAGAAAATTAAAATAGTATTAACTTGACATTGCACCATTTCTGATTAGCTTTCAGAATCACATGTACTATGATATGAAATTTCTTGCGCTACTCACGTTGTGTTGATGTCTGAGCACTTAGAGGAAGAAATATCCACATTCTGGGTTACAAATGTTGCATTTGTCAAATCTATAAAAACTGAATTGTTGGCTTTGAGGCTGAAATTAGTAGCGTAAAAAAGGATGCATATATCATTTCCAGTGGTCACGTTCAGCGGAGGATATGATAAACTGTCTTCTTCCTCAGTGGCCATTAATTGTCGCCTTAATTCCCACATGACATCAGCTCTTCTTGAAATCTGGAATAAAAGCACATTAACAACTCATCTCCTTTGCAAGAGAGAATATTAGTTGAACATCGACCTCACCATTCCGTACCATGAGAATCCATCCTTCTGAAATCCTCGGTCAACCTCAATATTTATTATCGTCTGTCTATTTAATTGGCAGTATGAGACAAATGAAGTGGTGTTAACCTAGGTTCCCATGGTCAGGTGTCCACATGAGAAAACAAGCATCACTGACATTAGCAGATGACCGTAAACCCATGTTGGTAATGCTGCCTTAAGATAGTAGCATGCATTAGTGATTTATTTTTTTAACAGAAGAATATACTGAAAGAAATTAACCTTTTTCTGTGATAAAGTCACAAGAAAACTTCAACTTGCCAGTTCAGTGACCACCCGCCTTAATAACAATAACAGGTTTTGCACTCTTTTTAACAGGCATAGAAAGCAGGCTACTTAACTACGGCAGTGTTATATTTAGACTCTTCTGATGGCTTCTGGGAAAAGAAGATCTATGCTTATTTGGCTGATATGGTGAACTCCTACAAGAAACTTTACTGCATATATACATTTTCTTTTAGGAGGTTTCCAGGAATTCCCTTTAATAGATAATGCCTTTTTACAAATGTGCCCAGGGCATCCTTGGTAAAACAGCCCCATTGATATCAATGGTAAAAGCTAGCTGACCTTATCAGACAATAGCTTAATCCTGTTGTTCACATCTTACTCTTCACTTCTTTATCTGTTCATATCTGGGCTATTCCATCTATTTTTAAGACCCATGTCAGTTTTAAAACTTCGCATTCTACAAGCAGCCTCTGCCCTGGAATAACTTTTGGATACAAGAAATGAGAGGCATCACAGGGGTTACAAGAACTATAATTATGGGGAGCTGTTGCCTGGAACCACTTTTAACAGGTTTAAAGACAGGGAAAGACCATTTTCCAGTCTGGAACAGAGGCTATAACATCGCTTTACAACCTGCCTGCGGAGAGGAGCCCCAGAAGATTTTGTCACCTTAACTGCTGCTCTCTCAACACTATGGGCCATCTGTTATTTACAACGTGTCTTTGCAGATACCTCATTCTACGAACAAAGCAGAATGGGCTGAGTTAAAAAACTTTGACTAAACGCTCAAATGAAGATTGCAATCTTCCTCTCCCATACATGCATACTTTATGAATTTCTTTTTAATTCACGGTAGTGCCTTTTCAAATACATCAGAACATGCATTATTTTAAATGAATACCATTTTCTTTAAAAGAAGAGTGTACAACAAAAGAAAATACTCAACTTTCGATATAAAACTTTTAATCTTCCCTTAGGCTCTCCTGAAATGTAATCATTTTATTTCAAACTGAGAGGAAGAGCTGAAGTCTAAATTATATCCTGTCTAACAATTGACTTCACTATGTGGGCCCCACGTATCATCCGGAGAGGGTTTTAAAAACCACCTGCTAATAGCTGAAAACAATGCTACACCGGAGACTGTGATTGGTCTAACTTGGGGGATTAGGTTTAAGTATCTTAAAATAAAAAGAAAGCCATTAGAATATAATCATGAGACTACAGCTTTATCTCTGTTGCTGTGCTGCCAGTACTTTGTCATGAGGCTCTCACATAAAGATTCCCTCTCGTCTCTGGAAAAGCATATGAACTGAAAGAACATTTGCCCGTGAAGAAGGGGGTGTCAGGGACTAAGAAACCCACTGGCTTCGCATAACTAAACCTGCTTTTAAAAATTTACCTATGCTGAAGAAGGGAGGCAACACAGCTTGCCAAAAACATTTCTAAAAGCAGGCTTTGTTTCTGTCATATCTGTGGCTGAAAATACAGGTGGTCATCGACTGTGCAGCCCAGTGAGTCCTTCCTTGCACAGCGATAGGCAGCAGGATGGCTACACCAAATGGGAGCCTGAAAGCGTGAGCTCTCTGGAGAAATGTTCCCCAAATGCTTGCCGACCTCTATATTCATCTCTTCAGCCTGGAGTTGCATTTCTCTAAGTTACCTGTGCGTTAGGTGGTTTAGCACATTCAAAATCACAAAGAATACACTCACAGAGATTCAATAAAATTTAGTCATGAGGCTGGAAGGAGGACCTCTAAAGCACCCCAGCCTGGGACCCACTGGAGACCTGAAGACCGCAGTTGCTCCTTCCAGCTGACCCGCAGTGGGAAGCTGAGAGCTCCCCCAGTACCTCCCCGCCTCTCTGTTTCAGGCACGTTTTCTTACTCTTTTGTTGCTGCACAAACATGAGCTTACTGAATGAAAATCATTCTCCCAGTGCCATATATTTCATGCTAAACTATAAATGACAAGATACTTCCTTGAGAAAAGGATTATATTTACACTGAATTCTTGTAAAGCAAATTAGGTTATTTAGGAACAATCCGTAGTGGCAGTGTTGTCAATCTTCAAACCGTATTTTATTCTGTTTAGTGCCCCCTTCACCTTTATCTAATCTGAACCGTGGGATGTGTGAGTCACTGCCTGGTTCCCCTGGATTTATCAATGACATTTTTGATCTTAGATATGCAGTGAACAACCATAAGACCTGATTAAATAAGATACAGACAAAAAAGGGTGCCACTTACATTGTCCTAGATCAGAACTGAACACTGTAATTACTAACTGAACCTGCAATAGAAGTAGCCTGGGCAAAATTCTTCCCTTTGATCAGTTTTGCAAGCCTCCTAATTCAAAAGCATCTCTCTTGGAAAGGAGAAAGACAGCTGATCTGGCACCATTTTGATGCACCAACATACTGATCTTTTTCAAAGCAAACAGACCTTACATCCAAAATTATTCATTTGTTTTGTTGTTGTTGCCGGGCTTTTGTTGGCTGTTCCAAAATAGAATAGCTAGAGACAAGAAAAAAGATTTGGGGCCATTTTATATATTTGAATTACAAACAAATATAAATCGAATGGTTGCAAACACATATGAGAAAAATACAAAATACTGGGAAAGTAAAATTTTCATTGGCTGAAATGATAAATGGTAATGAACCATAGAAACAGGCTACATTTCACACTAGTTTCAATGTGGGATTTTTGGATATCAGTTCAACAGATGGTTCTGCCTTCTTTTTCAGTCTTGTACTTCTTGACTTTTTTATTGCTATGTTTAGGTGTGCACACCAAGAGTAAGAAAATTGCCCTGGTGGTGCTTGTTGCTCCTTTCAATTTCTAACTGTATGGATCTATGACCACATCCTCTCTGTGCAGTTGTTGCTTTTATTGTAACAGCTAAGGGAAGGGGAAGGACTTTCTGTACTTTCAAGGAGGGAGGCCAGGAGGAAGAAGGGTCCAGTCCCCTTCTCTTTTTAGGTTGTATCTTAACCTAGTCCCTGCCTCCATACAGTACTGTGCACTACAGTGTGCTCTCTGTATATACCCTACGTAGATGGCAAATGTTTTTTTTTTTTCAAATTTAGCCATAAAATGATTAAACCAGTTGTTGGAATCACAAAACTACCCAAAATCCTTAGCTTCGATTAAAGAACCAGATACTGCTTAAAAGCATTAAACTTCACAAATGCAGAAAAGAGCCTGAAAATATTTAGGGCAGGCAGGTATAGACAAAAGCTCAAAATCCATTGTGAAAGGGGAAGTCAAAGAATCCTTTTGGGTCACTTGCGATGGCTTGAATCACGAGGTGTAACACCTGAGGAGGGCCGGGCAGGCACTGCAACTGCTACCACAGCACTCCAAAGACAAATACCTGCTACCTGAACCAGATTTTGGGTTTGGTAGCTTGAACTGCATCTTCCCATAATGTACCATCAGTCATTCTTTTGACAGGATACTAAGCTGACTGTACGCTTGCATTTTCTCAATTCGCTTTACAATCTATTTTTTCGCAAGGTATCATTTAAAAAATGGCACTAGGAGGCTGCCGTGTGCTGAGTGCAGGTGTGCTGCTCCCAGCAGAATGGCAGATCCTGCTCCTTGCTGGAGTTTGGCTGTGGTACATCGGGAGCCACTCAGCATTCACATCCCAGCCCAGTTATCAGCACATTTCAAATCCTTTTTCTGAAATTAGCGTTTCAGTTTCCTTCCCACACAAAGCGCTCAGTTCTCCTCCATGTTTTCTAACTGGTGTGTAGCATCATGGCCTTACTATGGACAGCATCACCATCACCCCTGCTAATACATCAGTTTTTCTGAAAAAAACCAATGTGCGATGCAGGCAATGGCTGTTTGTATCTCGCTGCTAAAGGCAAGCATTAGAATTTTGTATAACCACAAAGATGTTCTTTGCAGTGTAAAGCCTATAAAATCACATATCTAGCAAGCAGAAAGCATTTGATTACGCTTATTTCAGTCATCTGTCGGTGCAAGAGTGTAGCAAAACAGTGCTTTGAGCTGTCAAAATCTAGAACATTAAGCAAAGTTACCAATTATCTGTATTTTTGAGAGTTTGAACTGTTTATATTTTTAGGATTTCTAATGTTTTGTGGAGTTTGATTTTTTCTTCCCTTCTAAGCTCTCTTAAAATATAATTTCAATTTTTGCCCTAGATTTGGTGAATCTTGCATTCCATATAAACCTCAAGCACTCTCCCTCTGTTTTATTGAAGAAACTGGATTCCTCCTGGATTCATCCTCTGATACACCAGAGTGTTGTGCTTCCAGCCAGGGGGACCTCCACAGTGTGAAGAAATGGGCTGACAGGGACCTTGTGAAGTTCAACGAGGGGAAGTGCAAAGTCCCGCACCGGGGGAGGAACAACGTCAGGCACCAGTACACACTGGGGACCAACTGGCTGGAAAGCAGCTTTGAAGAAAAGGACCTGGAGATCCTGGTGCACACTAAACTGAATGTGAGCCAACAACACGACAAAGGAGGCTAATGGTACCCTGGGCTGCATTAGATAAAGTATTGCCAGCAGGTCAGTTACTCAGCACTGGTGAGGCCACACCTGGAGTGCTGGGTCCAGTGGTGGGCTCCTCAGTACAAGAGAGACACGGACATACTGGAAAGAGTCCAACAAAGGACCACAAAGATGAGGAAGGGTCTGGAGCATCTCTCCTATGTGGAAAGGCTGAGAGAGCTGGGACTGTTTAGCCTGGAGAAGAAAAGGCTCAAGAAGTGGATCTCGTGAGAGTGTGTAACTACCAGAAGAGAGATTATAAGGAAGATAGAGCCAGCTCTTTTCAGTGGTGCCCAGCGACAGGACCAGAGGCAATGGACACAAACAGAAACACCGGAGACTCCATCTGAAGATTAGGAAATGCTTTTTCTACTGTGAGGGTGACCAAGCCCTGGCACATGTTGCCCAAAGAAGTTGTGGAGCCTCCATCCTTGGAGATTTTCAAAATCCAACTGGACTTGGTACTGGGCAACTGGCTCTAGGTGGCCCTGCTTGAGCAGGAATGTTGGACTAGATGACTTCCAGAGGTCACTTCCAACCTCAATTATTCTGTGATTCTGTGTGATTCTGTCTTAAATCATCTACAGGTCTAGACCTCAGCGTGACCTGAGTAGGATGCAGGATTAGGAAGGCTTCTTCATCACAATGGTCAAAGCCTAGATTCCTAGTTGTCAAAAGATATAGAAGCCCAGTCTTGTTAGGATGTATTTTCCTGTCTACTAGGTGAACAACACATATTTTAGCTACTACTTTTTCCAAGTCCTATTGTTTGAATTAAGTTATCACTACAAAACCTGAACCTTGAGATACTGTCTGTCCATCACCTACAAAGATATGAAATTAGGCATATGTGCTGTTTTTTCTGGGATACAGTTAATTTTCTTCACGGTAGCTACTATGGGGCTATGTTTTGGATTTGTGCTGAAAACAGTGTTGATAATGCAGAGATGTTTTCGTTATTGCTGAGCAGTGCTTACACAGAGTCAAGGCCTTTTCTGCTTCTCACACCGCCCTGCCAGTGTGGGAGTGCAAAAAAAGTTGGGAGGAGACACAGTCGGGACAGCTGACCCCAGCTGACCAAAAGGGTATTCCATACCATATGATGTCATGCTCAGCATATAAAGCTGGGAGAAGAAGAAGGAAGGGGGGGATGGTCAAAGTTGCAGCATTTGTCTTCCACCCCAGATGGGACTTGAACCCACAATCCCTGTCTTAGGGGACGCGTGATGGAGCCCTGCTTTCCTGGAGGTGGCTGAACACCTGCCTGCTGATGGGAAGAAGTGAATGAATTCCTTGTTTTGCTTTGCTTGTGTGCACAGCTTTTGCTTTACCTATTAAGATGTCTTTATCTCAACCCACGACTTTTCTCACTTTCAGTCTTCCGATTCTCTCCCCCATCCCACCTGGGAAGAGTGAGCGAGCGGCTGCGTGGTGCTTAGTTGCTGGCTGGGGTTAAACCATGACAGCATAGTACTGAAAAAAAACACTGGTTCAGAGCAGCATCAAATTTCGAGTAGGTTCAAATTCAAATGCAAGCTCCAATGCAGAAACTATGGTTTTCTGTGCTCTGTTGCAAAGGATCTTACCTACCTGCAACTAATTTTGACTTTCGTTCTTTATAACAAAAACTGACAGAGGCAGAATTTCTGCTCTGCTGCAAGTGAACCCAGAGGATGTTTAAACCACATTTCGCACTAGGAATGTTTGTAAGGTGACCTAGTTATACTCAGAATCCCCCAAACATTTCCAGTGGAGATGCTTAGCTTATCATGAGTTACCAGAAGCTCATTTGAATACACTTTTCTTGCTCATTTACGTATCTCGTTCAAGGTGGTAGGTTATCACAACTTCAAGGTATCTTTTCAAATTTAAAATTTCTGTTCATACTAAATCACCTGAAATTTTATATCTTGCATATAGTACAGTAAAGCTTACATATCTAAAGACTGCACAAATCCCAAGTAATTGCACTTGCAAGTGTTATCAGAACCAGAATTCAATTCCTGAAATTGTTCTTTCCTTCCATGTTAATTCTTTTCAATGCAAACAGCATGAGGTAAAGCTACAAAACAGCCTTCAAGGGAAACAAAGTAGGTAAAAATGTGTATTGTGTAGATTCAGGAAAATTTAAAAACCTCGTTTAGAAAAATCAATTTTTGTATGTATGTATGTATAAGCTGCAGTAAGCTCTTTCAGTTGTGAGAGCCAAGCCCTTACATTTTTTACTCAGACATATTTCCTGTCAACATTAATAAATTTTTTCCTAAGTAGAAACTTTAAACTGACTAGAATCAGCAGTTTACGCAGAAAAAGCCAGCAGGTATGTAATGCACTCCTCTTCAGTGAAACACAAAATAGAAAATTTGTTCTAAGTTATAAGCAAAGAGAGAAACATGCTTTAACATAAAGATAATGTAATTCAAAATCCATACATAATTGAACTATGACAATACTTGGCAATGAGTATGGTATTGACAATGAGTATTGGCAATGGGTATGACAATGAGTATTGGCAATGAGTATGACAATAAGTATGGTATTGGATACCTGTATTGCTCACATACATATGTGCATTCACACATACACAGATACAGAAAGAGTAGAGTGGAAATAGACCCAGAAGTGGAGAATTTATCAGAAATCTCATTCTTTTCCCTGCTGGCTGCATGGATGTACAGCTAGATCCGGATCGAGAACGCAGATCTGAGGGCATTTACAAGAGGACCGAGAGAAGGAGCTCAAAGTGGTCATACTTAAAAGCACACACAAAGAAAAATGTTTCCAAAACAGGATTAAGTTTGCATTGCTGAAACTGGAATGTACTCCTCACAAAAAACCTGAAATTAAACTTCCAGAAAATGGTCTCCTTAACACTATGCTTTCTCCTTTTTACTTCCACTTCAGCAGCTGGTTGGGAATCATTAGGCCACTGCTTGCTATCACACTGAAGTGAATTCTGTGCTATTTCACATTTGAAAAGCAACTGTAAGCCTAACCAAGACATCAGAATAAATATCAATAGCATGACATTTTGCCCAGAGGAATCCTTCACCTCTTTTTCCCTTCTTTATTAATATTCTGATAAAGCAGGGGGAAAAGAATGTACAGAAATGAGGGACATTATATCAATAGCAATACTTTATTAACAATGATTACTATCATTTTAGTGCCCTGGAGGATATAGGACCAAGCTTACTGGCTCACATTGATCTGATCTGATCTGATGGCTCCCCTTCCAACCATGCGTACTTCTCCCAGCAAGTCAAATGGCTTGGGGACAGTGACGCTCATCTCCTACCTGGTGTTCTGCATCTCCCAGGGTTTTTCACAAAACTGAGGCTGGGACCTGAATGTTAAAGTCAAAATGTAAGTTTCGCTGTAAGCGATAATTATGTAACTGTAAAAGATAATGTTCTCTTTGATAATTGATAGTAATGTTATGACTTGCGGAAAGTACCCAAGTCATGACCAAGCACTTGAAGGTCTGCTGTTAGAAGGGACAATAAAACTGCAGTATTTATTATACTGCTCAGTTCAGTGGCCTGCGTACACACACAATCTGCAGTGTCAGTTCGTATGTTTATGACTAGATGTGTTTCTTCACAGGCCTGTCCTTTTGCAGCACTGGGCTGTACAAGAGATCTCTTGACTGTCATTTACAGAGAATGTGACTACTCTGTGCAAGTAAATGTGGTGCAGGGACCGTGCAAGTAGCAGAACCCAGAGCAGAGGAAGGTGCTGTGATGCAGCACTTGTGATAATCATCCTGCTTGAAAGGTCTTAAAATGAGGTGAGGGATTTTTGCATGTATGGGACGTACAAGCACATCCATAAATGCCACAGTACTCCCAATTTTCTGAAGAAAATGGTGATATTTCCTGTTATTTTCTTGCTCTAACTTTTCATGGATTTTTTTATACCAAACTTTTTCAGCTAACTTAAGGAAGAGGAGGAATTGGCCTATAAAGAGATCTTGATTTTAGAAAGTAAACCAGAGTATGTATAAGCTGGAGCAGCAGTGGAAGGAACTGTTACACTTAATTCTCCACCTTAAATTTTACTTTGGACAAGTAACCCTAATACGATTATTCCAATGCAAACAGTGTCTTGGTCATCTACCAGACTGTTAAAACTCATTTACATCCTTTTAGCTAATCAGATTTTTCAATCTAATATACAAAAGAGGAAAAAAATTGTATTAAGAGCTTGCGTTGTAAAACAGAATTAATCCTGAAAGGAATATACCAGTTGTATCATCCAAAGAGCATTCGCTGATGCCAATCTCCCCAGGTTTAACATTAGATTTTGGGCCCTGTTTCAGGCAATTCTGCCATACAGATAAAAGAAGCTACAGATTTTACATAATTTTTAGACCGCTAAGGGGAATACCCACTCAAACTGGTTGTTTTCCTCACTTTCTTACGTCCATATGTGGAATCCAAGTTGCCATGGGAGATGTGAAAAAGGATGAGGAGCCTCTGCTGCAGTAAGAGGAAATGGCTATGTAGTGAGGGTCGGACTGAGGTTAGATAGGGGTCTGGTGGGTTACCTAATTAAAAAATGCAGGCAGGGGCCAAAATGTGTTACTCTCAGTGCCAGGAGAGTTGCCAGCACTGTTTGTCCCTGATGTAGGCTAGTCAGAGGGAAATTAAAAATCTGAAGATCCATAAAAGTCTCCCTCTCTCCACTTAATATTTTGATCCTGCAGCACTTTAGAGGACTAATCTGCAAAACTGGGGGGGCCTGTCTCTCATTTTTTACTAGCTTGAAGGAAGAGGTGTGGACAGGAATGATAGTATTACATGCTATATTTCAAATTTTTATTGATACTTCAAGGAAATTAATTTGTAGCTTTAAAAAGTTACACATCATTCTTACAATTCCTCAGGTTTAAATTACAGTCTAAACACCAGTAAGTTTTTCAGATGGTCAGATTCTCTCTGTAAAAATACTGTGTTCAATGTGACAACACCATTCTTTGCTTTTGGCACCTCCGTCTGTGTGTGACAACTCTTTTGGAGAAAACAGACAAAGCCAGAACTTGCACTGCAGGAACTTGTGAGGGGAGTCTGGCTCTGTCTTCCTAGTTTTGCTGAATCAAAATGCAAAGGCCAATAATTCTACCAAACTGGATACCTTTGACAGAGAAGTTAAAACAAGCATTTTTTTCACAGAAAATCAATAAAAAGGTGCTTACCTTCTATTCTGCTTTCTTGTACTCAGTATCCACTTAATTTTTCTGACAGTAGTGTATGTAAGCTAGAAGGTGTATATATAAATGAAACCCACACCAGGAAGTCTAGACAAAGCTAATCTTAGAAATAATGCCCACTTTTTTTTTTTGAAGATTATCATGCTTTCTTTTCTCTTGATAAACTCTTTTTCCTCTTCCAAGTTTGTCTCAAAATAGACATTTTTCCACCAAAGCCTGGTTAACCCTTCCAGTTGACACATCTCAGCCAATGTCATCAGTCTCATAATTTCCTTCATCTCCTACCAGTCTCTGTCCCATCAACTAAACCAAAATGAGACTAAAGCATGCAACCTTTGCTAGCAGCTAGGTGCAACTGCCACCTCTGTGGGTGGTAGTTACTGACCCTTGTCATGATGCTTTCATATTAAACTTCGGAAAACTGAACTTTATAAGGTGAGGGGTATTAACAAACTAAGACCAACTTCCTTCCTTCCATCACTCCTGTGGGACTGCTTTAGCAGCTTGATGCCTATTGCTGTTCCTACACCATAGCCAAGCTTCAATGCCAGGTAACGGCAAGTCTGGCCGGGGGTTTGGTTCAACCACAATCAGTTGCTCCCACTGGCAGTTCAAATACTGAGAAAAACTGTGGAGCAGTAGCAAGGAATATTGTGAGGGTCATGAGGAAATCATGTATCGGGGAGGAGGAGGAGTTTTCAACAGCGAGGACGCAAAGTGGGATCCAACATTCACCTTGCAATAGTTCTGCTTAACATAAGGTAAGAAACGCTCCTTATTCTGTTCCAGGATTTTCCAAGTGATTTGGCTGGAAGCCTCACAGGAAGAGATATCTAGCTGTTAGAATACTTGGGGTACTCGGGTAGCGCACTAAAATGCAGAATGATACTTTTTATGCTTCATTAAATATCTATCTGTGAAGTCACACAATCATTTGGGCTAATACAGAAATCCCATCAGAGGAGAACGGCTGCAATGTTTCAATAAAATTGTAAACACTGAGGTTTTAGTAAAATGAAAAGGACAGAACGGGAACAAAATATGCCATGTAATATCAAATTTGATGTCAGGCACCACTTTGTGTATGGCTTTTACAGCAATGCTTCCATTAACAAATTAAATAAGAAGCCTGTGGCATTTTGGCAGGAAAAGGACGAGTTTCTTGCCTTTTTTTTTGTTTGTTTGTTTACTAGTGACACTAAGGACATATGTCATACAACAATAACAGAGTTTTCCATGCCAGGTTGAAGTGAACTGGTAAGCCTACATGGATCAGTACAGTACTATGACACCAGGCTGGATCCCAGAAGCAACAAAGACTTGTCAACCTCATGCTGGGCAAATTTGCCTCTTCTCTTACATCATTCCCAGCCAACAGTCCAGGGGTCCACTGGGGAGTCCCAGAGCCCTCCCACCATTGCCTCTGGGACTGCTGTAGTTTTGCTGGTGCTAACACAGGTGACTGCACAGAGGTCTGACTGTACAGGGTTATTTCCTCAAAAGATATGAGCACCACAAGTTTCTGTAATCAGTTTTCTAATTCGACAACTTTCTAAAAAGAAAGATACCATATATTAGGTGACTGAAATCCGATTTGATTTAAAGTTGTCATCTACAAGGGATGGGGTAAGACAGTTCTCAGAAAGAAATAAGATCTGTGTTTCAATACACAAACACTGCCGTAACAGTCTGTCAACATTTTATTAACACCCTGGCCTAGTTCTTAGCTTTGTCTGCTAAAACTCTAATGTGCAAACTTTGTGAATAGAGGCTTGCATGCAATTTCAGGTTCACAGGTTTTTATGGAAAAGCCCGTAGGATTTAACAAAAGTAACTTTTAGAGAGAACATTTCAACAGGACTATCCATCACTAAAGCAAGGATATATTTCTCTGTTAAAGTCATAAATATGCTTGAAAATTGCACCAAAAAAAAAAAAATCATCCTCTATCCTAATTTTAGAGGCATGCATGCTGTACTTATGAGTTTAATGGCTGCATAGGCACAATGGCTATGTATGAATAATGATGGCCCCACTTTTCTGTTTCAGATGACAGAATGTCATTAGCTGATGGCTTTGAACAGAGTCTAATACTTCAGGGTATTTCAGGCAGGGTAAGAGTTAGAAAGTAAAGAAAAACACAACCACTACATGCATAAATATAGCAGATCTAGAAATTGCTCAACAAAATGCCGTCCTACCACAAAACACTGAATTTCCAAAAATGAAACATTTTGTGGCACTACATGAAGTGAGTGAATTCTTTTCTAAAGTGAAAAGAAAGATAGAATATGATGTGCCAGTTGAAACCAAAATGAAACAATCCGGGTTTATTCTAACTAGTCTTAACTGCGTTACAGATTGGATGGACTAAAACTTATGGGTTTGTTTTTCTGCCATCAGATCACACACACTTCCCAGGACCAGGGGTCTGCATTTTACCAACTATTGGCAAATTTTTATGTCATGTGTTGGTAAAGTGTGTCTTTGTTCCTCTAACAGCTATTCCTTTACCACAGATAACGGAGGCTGCAATAGAAATCAAATGGTGTGGGATATAAATGCTTTTGTTTCTGCATGGGACATCCCAGTGGTTGCACCAGCTGGTTCTTTTACCAGTTTTATGCATTTAATTTCCTACAAAGGGAAGGAAGATGAGAAGTACTGCAGGTGGGTGTTTAGGACATGGCTGCTCTGACCACATGCAGAAGCTACCTAGCCACACAGCACCGAGCTCCCGGCTCTTCAGCCCTAGGAGCATGTTGGGAGGACACACATACACTGTGATCCTCTGGGTAGGTGGGATCATTTCCCGTTTCTAACCCTTTGCTTCCCCAAAATGGGAATGCATGTCTGCCTCTGAAAAGGTCATACCCACGGGCTTTGGTGCCTGGAGAAGGTGCTGAAGATCCAAGTCTGTGCTCACCAGTAGCAATGAATGGGGAAAGGATTGACAGTTCCCAGAGGTGCCTTCCAGAACCTTAATCACAAGGAACTGGAGAATCCAACCCGTTTCACTGCACTGAAAGTAGGGAAAACTGCAACAAACTTGGGGTGCTACCTACCTGATTTCCAGCTGACACCATCATTTTTTGTTACGGATTTCCCAGTTGCCAGCAGAACAATGATTTACAAGCAGCAGGCATTTTTCTGATGTGGCAACTCTTTTCATTTTCAAAGTGGCAACCCTATGACAACCTAATAGGAGAGCATGAGGAGGAAAGTCCGTGAGCTTCCTTTAGTGGAGCATTGTATAGTCTGTTGGCTGCCTCTTCTGGCTCATGGCCTTTAGTTAAATAAGTTACATATTACCTTTCAAATTCCTGTCGCAAAGAAATGCTATGTCAATACCCCAACCTTCCTCTTCCAAGACACAAGACCAGCTAAACTGTGAGTCCAAAGGTCCACCTAGCTCACTGCCAGTGCTACTGATAGTAGCTGGCAGCTAAAAATAAGAAAAGGGGAAATACAAACCATACTTGTCCCAAGATACCCTCCTTGATTTCTGTAAACTTTGGGTTAGAAACCTTCAGAGCTGAAGGCTGCATTCAAGTGAATACGTGTAATAGAATCTTTCTTCCTGTCTTTCTTCCACTAGTTCCCAAAATCACTGGATTCCATGTACTTCTGTAACCCCAAAATAGTTCATTTTGTTCCGTTAAAGGAATTTGGTGCTCCTGAATTCCTGCGTTATGTTCTATGAGTGGTGATAACCGTGAACGCTGGCCAGCGTCGTGGTTTAGGCTGAATCAGCCACTGGGGACATGGGGCACCCCAGATGGGACCAACAGTTGTTCCCCTCTACCCCTCTTCTAAGGGAGAGGCAGAGAGGGAAAAAGAGACTTATGAGTTTA
>RSEF01000001.1:26870131-26886087 GCA_003993805.1 Himantopus leucocephalus
TTGGCAGTGTTAGGTTAACAGTTGGACTTGATGATCTTAAGGGCCTTTTCCAACCTAAATTATTCTACGATTCCAAAAACCTTCAACACCGCACGGCGTTGAAATCAATGGACCAGTGGCTTTTCACATTTGTTTGAATTATCTCCTTACTGTTTATTTAAATCATCCTTCTGAGGTTGTAAAGCACATTTTTTAAAAGCAGTTTAAAAAGATAGGCAACAAATTTATAAAGAGGTAGATTACTATCTATATGATTCATGTTTTCCCTCTTGCCATTCAACCCATCATTTTTTATCAATCCGGAAGAAGCCCAGTCTTAGAAGCCATTGCTATTTTAAGGCTCAGATCCTGGAAAGCACATAAGTCAACTGGAATGCTCAGGTGCTGCAATTCTACCATTAATTCAGTACTGAACTAAAATCCAAAATCTGAATTTAATAGTAAAATTGATGGAAAGACTCCACTGATGTTAGAACGCACTCATCAGTCAGGTACTGGTTCTACAGTTCATGTTCTGTTGAGGGACTGAATCCAGTTTCCAGCTGTTTGCTGCCAAATATATGCTTATTTCAGTTTGTAAATGCTACTGCTTTTTCCTAGACAGTTTTATTTGTCAGAGCAAAAGGTTTTGTCCTGGGTCAAAAACATGTCTAGAATAGAGGTTTCAAGCAGAACTTTGCAACTTTCTGTAGGACTTTACTGAATGTACACCATATCATATTTTTCTCTGTAACTATAATCAAACATAAACATAACTAAATAAGTTTATGGAGAGAATTGACTTCTACTTTAAATAACACAAGCTCCTCAAAAAAAATGAAAAAACGTTCCAAACAGTCTGTATTGTGTATTTCAAAATGTAAGTCTGATTTACAATAATTTCAAGATCTTGGATACAATAATTACATGCTAGTAGTTCCACTATGACCATCAAGATCAGCTATAAAAAGTGAAGTTATTCTTTTGCACACGTTTGCAAGGCAAAGCAGCTATATGTGGAAGGGCACATCAATTCTGTAGTTCTGTAGGAATTTAGGGTTTGAGAGGTTTTCTGCCTTACATGGTTAAGATGAGATAAATACATTTAACACAGTGTTTGTAATATTATTTTTCCAATTAAAAGGTAAGAAAGAATTATCTAAATTCCCCCAACAGGAGTATTACACTACATACAGGATGTTCCAAGCAACACAGGCATACACAGAAAGACAGTCATTGCTCTAAAAATTTAGAATTTACAATTCTCATCAACAACATTTTGCTTTTTAAATAATGAGGTTACAAAACATGAAATGCAGTTATATTGACTGGTCAAGATCAAATTATTTTATCCTCAGAAGTTTATTTTGATCTTTGTAATACATTTAAGGTATTGGTGAAAAAGTACATTTCTTTAGAATCAAGGAAATTGTATTAATCAATAATTCAGTTAACTTCTTTAACTTCAGTTAACTTCACCTAGGAGTTATTTTTTTGTACCAGTAGGAATAGGAGTAGCTATTAAAAATTCATTTGCATTAGCCTGATCGTCACTCCTATGCAAAAATGATGTCATCGCTGGAATCTGAGCAAAGTAGTTTTTTGCTCGGATGTGCTTATGTTTTATTCTGTGAATAAATGCCGCTTCATAAGCCTGAAAGCAAAAAAAATCCAAATCCCATTAAATACAATTAAAATATCTAGCAATCTACATGTTGCTTCATATTTCAGGCAGTATAAATAGTGACCGTAATTAAACCAAGCCAGATAATTTATTCGTATATGATACATAATGAAATATTTTGTAGTACTATACTGCTATCTTATGGCCCAATAGTGAAAATTACTGACAGCTGCTTGTGAAATTAGTTACCTTTTAAAAGCAGAAAAACTTCTGGCATTTTTTTATCCATTCAAGATAACACATTTATTTCTTTTCGGGTAAGAACATTTATACTTCCCTTTGAAAATTAAAAAAGGCAATGCCCAAATATCAACATTTGCAAGGTGATGACTATAGGAAATTTCCTTGACAAGAATCAGAGTAATTATTTCCAGATAATCATGGCAGCAAGCATTTTGCAGCATTTCAGTCAGCCTTTGCTTTCAGTGGTGACATTTTCCTAAATTTCTAGTGATTAGTAGTAGTTCAGATGATGTAATAAATAACCAGAATATTTAAAGCCTTTGCTATTGCTGTAGTCATTGTTATGAATAATGGCTATTAAAGAAAGTGCTTGAAAGGCCTTTTTTTATTTCAGTGAATAAGAAACAATGATTCAATTTACGACATTCTAACTTTGTCTCATTTTCCTTATTTCACATTCTTTTCTCTCTCTTTTTTTTNAACAAAGCCTTGGCCATTACCAGTGAAGAAAGGTAACTCCTCACTACCTCACTATAGCTGGTCTGCTTCTATTTTTGTAGTGAAAATACCTTACAATTTTTAGGTAGGTTTGCATACCTTACCTGTTGCTCTTCTGGCCTAACTCTCAGCTCCACTGAAGCTCTGGACCTAATCAAGTTAATGGCATCTCTTTGACTACGACATCCGGACTTACGAAGTTAAACCAGATAAGTGCATAATCAGAATCTTTGCCTGCCATAATGCGGGTAACATACACTTATGGACGCTGAGAAGCCTCGCTAGATTCAGACTGCCTGAACTGTCTTAACTAAAAGTGAGACAGAGGAGTCAATAACGGGATTTCCAGCTTGAAATTGATTGTACCTTTTAAAGCTAATGCTCACATAAACACGTGTCTGCTTGAAGACACAAGCTAGGCACACACACACAAAACATCATGGACAGCAGAATTCCTTTTACCTTTAGAATTCCCTAACAGATATATTTCGTCCCCGAAGCAAACCTTTCATTAAGAGAGCAATTCATTTGCTCTGTCAGTTTAGTTATCACATACTCTTAAGACTTCCAAAAAGGAAGGGCAACGCGTAACAGCTGAAGTTGCATTTGTGATGCACACATATTGTGTTAGAAATTGAATTAGGAACACCCTGAACAAAAGGACACTACACAACAATGATCTCAGATCGTTACTTACATAAATCAATAATCTAGAGGTGAAACGCTTAATAATACATTACTAAGTGCAGGACAAACACAGCTCACAGGATCCTCCTGTGCCTTAGAAAACTAAATACTCTACCATATGATGTCCAGTGGAGTGAGATATTTACCAGACTACCATGTTTAGATTTGGAATTTAAGGGGAGTGGTGTAAAAATATCTAGTTTCAATGACTCCTTCAACAAATTCTTAAGTTTTTTAACTCAGAACAGCAACTATATTTTATTGCTTAATTGCAAATTATAGGATTACATCATCAGGCATACTTAAATGAAATTTATGTAAGAAAGTAAATCGAGACAAATTTTATTATGACAAATGGTCAAGCTCTAGACAAAGAGCCATTCTGTTCTTTGACAAGAAATTTATAAGGCCAGAAACTAATGAGGCCAGAACACGTGCAAGAGCACAGGCATGCAATTTTCACAGTATTTATGGTTAGCCTTTACTATGTTTTTCATCCAGGCCAGCTCCTGTCTGACCTCAGCTGAGGGAAGAGCATAGGCATGGCACTACTCTAAGCAGGCAGCATGGACGAGGCCACTTAGTTCCTTGCATTTCTGGAGGGAGAACCAGGGCAAGACAGAGTTCAGGTACATGGATGTGGGTTGTATGTGCCAGCTGCCCTCTGGACTAGTGGCTGTTTTATTTAATAGTACAGATGCAATCATTTAAATAGTCACAATGTGCTAATTTAAACATGGATGAGTGTAAGGATTAAATTTGGCCAAACATCATTAGTCACAGGATTCTATTGGAACATAACATAAATATTTTAAAAAATTAAGCCCATCAGATTTTACCTTCTGAAGGTTACACAGCTTAAGATGCGCATCTGCCTCATCTTTAGTGAGGAGAATAGTGTTCCACGGAGACCACTCACGCTGCTTATCCCATCTGACCATAACCAACTCATAGAGGTCACCGCAGGCACTGAGAGCTGACTGACAGCCCCATATGTTCTCAATCATGTACTGCAGATCTTGATGCTGAAATGGAAAACAAGGTTAAGAAGGATGAAGCATGTTTCATTCTACAAGAAAAGCACTGTAACTGTATAAGAATCCAAATAAAGCTTTGAGTAAAAATTTTTTTTCTGCGTATGTCATATAACCACTTGGTTAAAGAATGTCTAGACATAAACATCTTCCTTCAGCATAGCATGGCAATCATTAACTGCATTTTTCTTGTATCATCTCTAAAATATTGCATTCTTACTTTGATTGTCTCTGCCAATGGCAATTCATATCTTCTGTTGACATCCTGATTGCTTAACTGCTCTTATAAAGCTTCTTAAATCTCATGTTTTTTCTCATATAGCATGTTTAAGCCTATTCAGACCTTTTTGGTTAATAACAATAATCCATCTCTGTCATTACTGAGATGACTTCCCCATTTAATTCTTGAATTCAGGATTAATGTTATTTGATAAACGAGTTATCACACTACTAAATTACTTCAACTTTACATGAAATCAGAATAATCTGGCCTGGAAAATGCGGGAAATTAGGATAAAAAAATTCCCACCGATGACAGACCCCAAATCCCTGCCTGCTTTCTTTCTTCCCCTCACTCTGCTGTTGACATACAGAGAGTGCATTGTGCTCATGATACTGTTGCTCATTTTACCAAATGAGATTATAAAATCAGGTAGCTATGCTACAATATTAACAAAAAATAATAGAAGGTCTTCTAGTACAGAAAGACCTTTAAATGTACTTTTAACCTACACCTAAGGTTAATTTATGTCAATCCTAATTTGTTTAATTTATTACTAGCCATCTGAAATTACTACTAAATCTTGATAAACACAGCCTCTTGAATGAAAGAGAAAATAAATTTGGGATGGCAGTTACTACTGAACTTTGGCAACTGTTGTTGGGAGGGAAAGGGAAAAAAGGCAAGTAGCTCAGAAAAAAATTAATAATTTAAGGAAATTTTAGGGAAAAAACAAAGCAATTAGCAATTTAAGATATAAACCTCCGTTTTTAGGTATTTACAACTCTAAAGAAAATAAGTTTATTTGGATGAAAATGACATAGTATCTAGAGATGTTGCAGTGGTACAACCACAAATGCAACTGCAGGTGAGGGCTTTTGGTGTCAGCAGTTAAGAAGCAGTCATGTTTCAGTGCATCAATGACCACCAGCCTTCTCAAGTGATGTGATATGAGAGAGGTCCAAAAGATTTTGGAGGATGTTTACATATTAAGATAAATTTAGACACAGACAAAAAACTTCTCAGCTTAAGTGAAAACCAATATGGATGAACATCATCTACAAAATCCAGGTTCTTTGATAATATTTCTTAACACAGGCATGATAATTAAAGAATCCCAATTTTCCTTTTGGCAGCTGCCATCGACAAAGTGCTAAACTACAGCATGGCTTGTTTCGGTAGCAGCAGGATATTGATTTTTTTTTTTGTTTGCTTGGATGTTGTTTCAGGCATACTGAAAATACACTTCAAAAACTATTCTATGAATATTCATGCTGTAGAGATTTTTATTACTAAATCTCAGAAAGTTCAAATAAATCTTGGCTGTTCAGTATTTTCAATAAATAAAACTTTGCAATTACCTCAGATTTAAAACTTTCCCAGTGGACATTGGATGTCAAACTCTTTTGCTGACAAAATAAGTAATAACAACTAAGACAGAAAATTTTCTGAAGACAGAGGCAAGAAGTTCTTTGAACTGAGTTGTTTCAGTAATGATTATTAAGAAACATTGGCTACTTAGTAATATTGCAAAAGATTACAGATGATGGTAAGAAATTTAGAAAATTAAAATATTTAGTGAATCCCTCTCCTAATAAATGCAAAACAGTAAAACTTCTAACTATACAGATATTCTGACATAGTACAGGAATGTCAAAACCTCAGCTCCTTTATTTTTTTCCTTCTGAGAATACAAAACAGTTTAGAGGTATTACTAAAACAGTGAAAATGATGGGGCTTAAAATGTTTTAATAGCATTATGTCTTGAACAATATTACAGTCACAAAATCATTATTGTTGCTTTACAGATGATGCTAGTGTCTTTAAGCAACAGGAGAGCCATAGCAGAAACAGAAGAATTTGGATCATCTGATTCTTTGACCTGTCAGCTAGACTTCTACCTTCTTTTAATGTATAGCCTGAAATCAATCACTTTTGAAAGTACAGCTATACTTCAAGAGCTTAAGTGCTTCTTCTTTATGGTATGGAACATCCCATATCACAGGAAGAAGGTTTTGTAGCTTTCAACCTATTTCTCAACCTGTCAACAACATACACAAAATAAAGGAAAAATTATA
This sequence comes from Himantopus leucocephalus, assembly GCA_003993805.1. Taxonomy (NCBI): domain Eukaryota; kingdom Metazoa; phylum Chordata; class Aves; order Charadriiformes; family Recurvirostridae; genus Himantopus; species Himantopus leucocephalus. Next base: position 26,876,495 of record RSEF01000001.1, read on the forward strand.
GTCAAAGCCATTGGTTTCCATTACTAGCAATGCTCTTTCAGACAGTACCTGAACTAAGAAAACAATTTTCGCATCATCATGATAATCAACTTCAGACTTTTTGAGATTTTCTAGTATAAGTTTGTACTTCAAAGATGCTTCTCGTCGCCGAGCCTCATTATCAAGCTTGCAACACAAGTGACATCTGCCAATGGTGCAGGAATTAGCAGGAACAGGAAACTCAGTAGATGGTAAGTAATTTTTGCAACTATGACAGAGGTTAACATTTTTATAAAGCTTTAAGGGATCTGGTGGAACCTAAAAGATTTAAAAAAAAGTTAATTTACGACAAAGTATCTTTGTATTACTTGTTTGTCACCCTAACTCTGTCAGAATAGATTTTACGTATATCCACGCAACTATTCTAATATGCAAAAGCTAGTAATATTTATTTTAAGATACCCAATACTTTTGTTTTTTTAAAGAAACAGAAGATCAAAAGCCACTGTATTTTCTTATTGTATTTGTTAAAATCAGTTACGTAAATCAGTCAGTTCATTTTTAAGCTATATGAAGATCCTAGACATTATACTCCAGTGTTCTTGCTGGCACTTGTATGTATTGCAGATTGTCAGATATTCTGGAAAGCTGACAACACAGACAAAAGAGAAACTAATTCTTCTGCATTTAATTTTTCATATAGAATCTTCCGTTTATGTCAAAGATAAAACCCTGAGGTTATGGGCATACTAATATTTTGGCATAAGAATATAAAATCATCAGAGCTGCATGTCCAAAAACAATATAGGGGAAGATAATAAACTAAACTTGTTAATGATCTCCTTGTCCTCATATTGCTTCATGGGTTCTGGAAAGAATATAACATAGTCTGTGCAGAGGGCCCAAGTCTGTAACTGGGTAGTTTGAGTAGTCTGATAATCCAGCTACCTTTTGTGGTCATCTGCCTTTTTTTTGAAAACCTGAGGATTTGGTCACTTTGACAGTCTGTTGATGAACTGCCATCTTTTTTATGGTCTACCAAAGGTTACAAGATTCAAATACAAATATAGGTACAATTCAGCCTTCAACTCAAGGTACAGTTAACCAAAAGCTACAGAAGACAAAGATCTCCTGTCTCCAGTCTCTGCTATGACATATCTAGGTGACCCTGTTCATAAACCTAGTATAAAATAACTGTTAGTTGGTTCTAAATCTAACTACCATTTACTGACAGATTCTCTACTCCTGAGATACCATCAACCACTGTAAGATGAATCCTCTTCTGACAGATCGAGAATACATGTTGCTACCTAAAGCAGCAACATATGATAGTGAATCATATTTTTAACTGTAATCTGTAGGCAGAAAAGAAAAACAATCACACAACTTGAGAGGTGTCTACCACTTTCTCCACTTCCTGGCTATATCTTCTCATGAAGTAGCAACTGGTTGTACAACAGAAGCTCGTAACATCTCTTGCTTAGGTGCAAACTCACTAGACATCACTTTGACAATGGCAATGTTCTTCCTTTCTGGACACATGGGATGCTACCCCTTGTCCAGAGGGGGAAAAAAAAAAAAAAAAAAAAAAATAACTGCTCTCTCTATTGGTTCCCCATTTGCTATTACATTTTACTGTTACTATCCCATAAGATGTACAATTTATAATTCTCAGATTTTTTATTTCGTGCATAGAGTTCCTGGGCTTTCTCAGTGCTACAAGCCACTTTACAGGTTCTTATACCCATGTCTACTCCCCATGTTTCCTATATGTATATAAGCTTATTTGTGCGAAGCTTGTGTACTTGCTACATTTTACTTCTTTACTTTACTTCTTCCAGTAATTCTACAGCAAAATGTAAAACAAAAAAAGCTTTCATTCTTTTCCACTCCCCATCTCCACCATCTTTAGTTCAATGGCCACTATGTCAGACTGCAAAATAGGAACATTACCTTAAGTATCCTAGCAACTTCAGGGTTAAACTTTGGAGTTTTAATATACTGAAGAAATAATGTACAAATTCTTTTCCTCAGTCCTTCTAAGTTGCATTCTTTCACCTCTCTTGACATAAGATCAACTTCCCTGTCAATTAATTCCACTATTTCCTGTGTTAATTTACATTCATGTTCCTGAAAGAAAACACAATGGAAAAAAAAAAACTCCACAACAATCAGGAAGTAAACAGAAAAAATAATTCTAATGCAGATATGAAAGCAAACTATAGATGCTATGCCAGTCATCATTCAAACCTCTGTATGTTCACATAAGAACGTGTTCATAGAAGAACCCCTTCGTGTCTTAGGAAAACGACCTCCAAGAAAACCAGTGTAAAGAATTACAAACTTGAGAATGCTTACAAATTCTGCTTTAAGGGGCCTGTACATATACCACAGCTGTGAGCAACTGTAAACCTGGAGGCATTAAAGAACGGTAAACAGAGGCACACAACACATGCAAAATTTTCAGTCTCCAAAAGACCCAAGAAATATCTCCCTAAGAAGCTTCCTTTGGTTATGCAATAGGAGGTGTAAAGTATATACACAGTAGATGGTTTAACACCCCCCCCAAAAATAAAACAAAACAAAAAAAACCCAAAACCCACCACACAGAAGACATGGGGGACTTGATAAGTATGCTTGGAAATGAGTCGTCAATATTTCAAATGCTTAGCAGGAGATTTTCCAGAGAAAGATAAGAGGTGAATGAGTTCAATATCTTCTCACCTCAAATAAGTGCTAATTTTCAGAAATTCTAGAATTTGTTCACTACAGCATTATTGACTTGTATTAAAATGGGCAGGAGTTCATAAACCAGCAGTGCTCCCAATGCTGTATTCGCGTTAGATCAAATTCTGGTACTACCAAAGCAAACAGCAAAATGTTTGCTTTAATAAGACCAGGAAGCAGCTTTCTATTCGAGTTTGACGTCAACAGTATCATCCTGAAAGTACCTTGAAACTCATATTATTCTTTTTGTACATTAATAAATAAATAAATAAATCAAATATGAAAGACTAAGAGAAATGCAACCAGCTTCTAATGCACTGGGAACAATGGCAGCAGCAGTGGGGGTTGGGAGTGTGGGGCAAAGGAAAAAAAAAAAATGTATCAGCATTTGCCACCCAGAAAACCGGTAACCTAAACCAACAGAGACATAAGGTTCTAAATAGACATTTCAAAGAAATGAGGGGGGAAAAAAAAGTAATAGCCACTGTCTCTGCCACAGTTTTCATCAAGTTGTTATAAATATTAAGTTAAACTTTGTACTAAAATTGTATTATGTATTAATATACAAAGAAGTCTAAAATCATGGGGTTAAAATTCTAACACAACTTGAAGAAAAATGTGCACAAAGTGAAACGTGAATTTAGAGTATATCTAGAATGGAAATTACACTCTCATGCCAGGTGGTACTCTAGGCTTTCTCTTGCTGCAAGCTGATCATCCTGGCGCCTGTCTGCCAGAGGAAGTATTGCTTATGTGTCAACAGAAATAAGTGATGGTATATTTGGGAAGTACAGCTTCAAGCTAAACATAAATAGAAAAATAAAACATACCTTTACTGTGCGTCTGAGCGTTAACAGCACGTCTATTCTCTCCTCTTTTGGGATGTCATTCATGCTAATGCTGCGGTAGATTTCAAATAGTTCTCTGGCACGGACTGTGTACTGTGTATCCATTTCAGTGACTTTTCCATCATATGCTTTCCATCTCTTAGGTTGTGCACACTGCAGAAACAATTTGTATAACTGAGCTATTATAATCTGATCAGCAGCTCAACAAGTGTGCTATGTTACATAAAGTTTCACAAGAGGTGAAATAGGTACTTAACATTAATGCTTGACTAATATGAAAGGCTAATTCTATTGTCAGTACCTTTTCCACCAGAGCAAGTATTCAATTGCACACTTTGTTTAAAGTTGCAGGTCATGAAAATTTTGACTTATGGTTTATTAAAAGTAAATAATACCCTCCGACAGGGATATGCTCTACTTCTTTAAAATTAATTTACTGACAGCAGTGTTAGAATACATTTGCTCTGCATTTCATCTTGCAGTCACAAATCTGTCTAAACTATCAGTAAAAATCAATGGAACTGTTGACTGTGTAAAGACTGGAAATTTAAGGCCTCAGAATCTACTGCAGTACAAAATATCTCCAGGGGACTGTTCTATTTATGCTACCTATAGACGGACAAGAGGCACAGACTTTGTTAAACCTGACTAAGGCAGAGTGTGAGTTTACAGCTTATCGGATACTTCACCTAGCTTGTTTGCTAACTTAACCACATACAATACGCCTACTACTTCAGTTGTCTCTTTGCTTCTAGAGACAGTAAGAAGTTACACAGTGTCCGCTGCCCCATGCAGTATAAAAACTCCAACCATTCTCCTCTTTCAAGATGACTGCTTTTGGTTGCAAACCACACTGTTACATAGGGAGGTAGGCACCTAAATCTGATAGAAAGATAGTACTCAAAACCCTCTCCCCATCATTACCTAACTCCACTCCCTTTCCTTAACTGGGACAGCTATTTTGAACCTCATTCTGTGTATTAATTGTTCTCTTTCACTGTATTTGGAACTTAAGTGTTCACAAACACTTGTGAACTTCATGTTGCAGTCTCAGTGCAGGTTAACTACAGCAACATTTCATGCAGCATTCACATGCCTAGAGTAGTTTTCTGGATATGACCCCAGCATTGATGTAATCATTATTTTGACCAAATATACACACTTGCTATGGTGATAAGTCATGGAAATACCAAGAATATTAGATAGTTAGAACAGATCTGATTAGTCACCACCACAATCAAAACGGAGCTTTCCTCACTTTTAAGTAAATAAATTATAATGTTAGGTAAGCAAAAGAAAGACAAAATAATGGAAAAAAAAGATTTAACACTGAATAACTGACACTTAATTACATTATCAGTGGGGGTGGAATTCTAATTAAAGGAGGTGTTGTTAATGAGAGGTCATAATTCAGAGCCAAAACTGATTAAGAAATGCAATAGTAAAACCAGACATTAGTAAAAAATAAAACTCAATTCCTCAGTGAAATGTTCGAACTCCTTCAAAACTAGAAAGAGGCAATTTTCTCTCTGTCTTAAAAAGGGAGCATTGTACTGTAACTTCATGACTTTGTTTCACTACCTTTGTACAATGCTAGAAATTCTTTAAAAAAAAAAAAAAACACCCCAAAACCAAGCAAACAACAAAAAAACCCCACCAACTTAGAAGCTATATCATGCTGTGTCTCCTTTGTACGGTAGACTGGCAAAAATCACTGTTTTCCCCAAAGTAGTTAATTCAGTACCTACATTTGATCCTCTTCAATGAAATCACTTATAATAAGAGAGAAAGGTCATTTGCTTATACTAGTGAGAGTCAATGGGCAGGTTATTAAATTTCTATAACCTAGGAAACTGTTATTAAAACTAAGTTCTTCTGATAAATTTGCAACAACCCACATATGAGATAGCAGTCTTGGTATTCCACTCTGCAAATGACCCTTAACACAGACCAACTATATTATAATGTCTAAACTATTCAAAGCACAGTATCGTATCCGTAACTTCTGTAATTTTTCTTACTACCTTATCATAACTGGGTATTATACAAAATAAAATAATTTAAAAAGAAAGTAATTATGCAGCGTTTTACTGAAAAAATTAAAAATACAGAGGTCTCATCAATATGAGGATTTCCAGTACTTCAGAAAGAATCACAAGCTGTCTGACTTGGGGACTATTTTCATGTATTCCAGATTGCTGTGAGAAAACTAAAACTGAGAGATTTTTTGCCAGCTTTTTCTTGCCTTTTAGTCTGCTGGCAGTGCTGTGGAATTTACAACAATCCTGTTATCTGTATTACTTCAGAGAGCAGGACTACTATAACTGCACTCTGCTGCCAATGCATGAAAGTGGAAAAAAAAAGCACCTGAGGAGAGAAACACACCATCACAGACACAGAGAGAAAAAGGTAAGAAAAATAAGAAAAAAAAAAATCCATAGGCTGGGTGCAGAAACAGCACATAGCACGAAAGGTATGAACTGAGCGACAGTTAATAATTACACCAATTCCTTTAAGAAAATATGATTGCTGTATGAAAGCTTAATCAAGTACCTCCTCTTCAAAATACAAATGCTGAGGAAGAATGAGCTCAGCATAGAAAAGAACCCCCTAGAATGTCATGCACACACAACCAGTAACAACCATTGTAAAAGCACACATGCCTGAGGAGGTACATGCTTAAAGTAGCAAAGAAGGGGACGAAGGTTTCCATGGAGAAGCAAGTTTCATATCACTTTGGCTATTGCGGCAAAGTGAAATGCTTGCAGTCTTCAGATGTGAAAGGTGTTACTTCAACTTTTGCTGGCAAGTGTCCAGATTAACATTATCAGCTCAAAGTTCAAGAAATAACTGAAAAATCTATATTCCAGTACTCCAACAATAAATTTCATCCTAGAGTGTTTAAATCGCACTGCTACAGACATAACAAACTATCCATTTAATTATGAGACTTGCAAAATTCTTTTTAATTTCTTTTATTTTTTAAGAAATGCAGAAATTGTTACTTTCTTTACCTCTGAGTTAGGCTGCCATCTACGTCAACAGTTTAGAACACTACAAACCCTATAGCTGACACGATAAAATAACATGAAAAGAAAAAGTTTCAGTAGTTCAGAAGCTCGCTCGATTTGCAAATTAAAGAGAAACCAGTCTCTTTAATGAAAAAACATAATTTATAAATTTAGACTATGAATAAATAAATTAGTAGTAAGTGCTTCAGAAACATGTCCCCGGTTTGGAAAGAGACAGCATCTTGTCTCTAATGCGTCTCCTGAATCTCCAATCAGCAATTGTCGCTAAGAATTCTGGTACTGAAGAACATTTTGCTTCTGATTCCTAGATGTAGGAAAACTGTACAAACTGTGAGAATATATACTAGAAGTAATCTATACAGGGTAGGACATTGGAAAGCAGTCCTTAAAGGAACAATAAAGGGAGAAATATATTTGCTTTGACTGGTCCAGACTTCTTTTTCTGAGATGATAATAGAATAGATTGTAAATAGTAGAAGCAAACATTTAACATAGAAATAATTCATGGTTTTGATATCATTCCTCAATATTTAGTTTCCTGGTTTTTTGCACTCTTGAAAGCAGTAACGGAGAATAAAATCACATCACAGCAGTAAGCTTGGTAACAGTTATACCAACATTTCAGATAAGTAATTTGTTCATAAAGAGGAAAGGTAATAAATTTTATCAAATCCCTTTCTAGAGTCCAGTTCCCATATATCAGTAATAAAAAGAATGAAAAAAGTCTCCTTTGGACAAAACTGCCGTATTTACTTTTAAGCATTAAATAGTCAAATTTAAAAAAAATAAAAATTAGATAGTAAAAAAACTATTTCTGTTGCAGTATTTCTTTACATAATTACGTCACATACTATGGAAACAATCAGAAAATAAGCTTTTTTTTTTTCTGATTGCTGGGATGTCTACCTAAAAAGGACCTTTTTTTGTATTTTACATTAAAGGCACCACTGAATCTAATGCCATTCTAAATCATCTTTGCGTATGAATGAGTTCTCATCTTTGTTTTATAGATGAAAGCCTGAAGAACACTTACATTACATTTCATCCCCAAGATTATACAAGAATAAAATCCCAAGTTAAAGTTCTAACACAACTGAAACTAGTTGTCCTGGTTTGAGTGACACAGGATTAACTCCTCTATCAGTGATTTTACCTTTCTGTAAGGTATTTTCTAATGCTTGGGAATACTGTACTTTTAGAAGACTCCAGCGTCTGAATTTCTGAAAATATTTACTTCATAGCCAGCTATGGTATGTGGGTTTCAAGATCTCAATGTTTTCAAGCTCACCAGGTGCAGGGATGAGGAGGAGTGAGACCCAGGCACTTGACCCAAGCTGGCCAACAGGATTATTTCATGCCATGACCATCACATTCAATATAGATTAGAAAGTTTGCTGTGAAGTTCTGTTTCTCCCTTGATGGCTGCCATCCTGAGAACTCCTTGCCCCAGTGTTGGACCCCTGAGCCCTTCCCTTCCTCCTGAAGCCGTAGCGCTCACAGTGTCTGACATTTGCTGTCCACTGCTGGGAGCGCACAGCTTCCTACTGATATAGTTGGCTGGGTATAATCCTTGTATATTTTATATTGGTATTGGGATCAATATTGGTTCTTTCATGTTATTAATGTGAATTATTTAGTCTTATTCTATNCATGTTATTAATGTGAATTATTTAGTCTTATTCTATTAAATACGTTTATATTTTAACCCTCAGGTTTCCTTGTTTTTCCCAATTCCCCACCCGGAAGGGGTCATCAGGTGATAGAATGACAGTCTGAATGACAATAAATTGTTGTGAGTTCCTCAAACCATAACACTAGTTAATTAATAACTGATGACCAAAGGTCTGTGCTCAATGGGGAAATAAATGACAAATCTAGTTCCTGAAGGATAACATTTCTGAGGGAAGAGAAGAAAAAAAAGAATTAATCCATTCTGCAGGGTTGAAGTTTAATTTTACAAATACTTGCTTAAACGTTTGCATTTAAGTTTAAATGCAATACCAAACTTTTCACTATAGAGAACAATGAACATACCAGAGGGATGACCACTTAGTCGTTATTTTTGATCAGTGAAACTATTTTTGAAAGAGAAGCTAATAGGCAGATTTTTAAAATTTCAAAAACAGATTAGGAAAGAGCATAGTTTCATGCATTAATTCCTACATCACTGTATATACAATACAAAACATAGAATGGTATACAATATCCTGATGCTTTATAACCTCAAAATAATCATTCTGAATTGTTAGAATTTGAGTCTTTAATCCTGGTAACAGTTCCATAAGAATCACGTTCTTTATGCAGAATAGATGCATAATACAAAATGAATCCACTCGGTGCTGTTTTTTATATTACATATACACAACTACCTTTGTCTATGATAAATCTCAGGTGACTGTCTTAATGATGCACTTTTCATCCTTCAATCAGTCACAGAGCTAAGAAATTCTCAGCTTGGAAAAATAAACTTACTGAATTGTATTGACATGAACAACTAGATAATTTGGATATTTATAACGTTACCATTCACATGATTAACTGTTAAAGCTACAAAAGTTACTTTTGGCAGGTAGTTTGCAGATATCTTTTCTGTTCCTGTACTTTGGTATTCTTTATATTCAGCCTAAAGTTAAATCACTGACCTTATTCAGAAAGTGCAGTATTGCTTTTTGTTGATTCTCCTCATCTGCATTTAGTTTGTGTCTCCCAATGGAAGCAATCAGCTGTGCCTCTTGTTCCAGAAGTCCACAAAATGCTGCCTTTCTTTCAGCTCCAGTAAGAGTTCTGTTAATCCGTTCAGCCTCCTCCTGCCTCCATGCTACAGATACAAATATTTGGGATATTTTTTACAAGATCTTTTCCAGTGAAACTTCTACTTTCATATTTAATAAATAGCATAATTAATTTTCAATACTTGTTAAAAAACAGTTTCTATGTTAGGCAATTGATTGTTATGTATATTTTCAATTGTCCTGGTTTGAGGTAAAACAGGACGTATTTTGGTCAG
>RSEF01000001.1:26906163-26922016 GCA_003993805.1 Himantopus leucocephalus
CCCACCTCTCAAGCTTGTCCAGGTCCCTCTGGATGGCATCCTTCCATCCAGCATGTTGACCACACCAAACAGCTTGGTGTTTTCAGAAAACTTGCTGATGGTGTGCTCAATCCCGTGAATAGGTGTTTCAAACTTTGATGGACAGGTGCAGACAAAAGTAGTGATTACACTAGTTTTAACAGATTCGTCAACAGATAATGTGATTATTTTGTAAATAATCATAATAATTATAAAATCTACTGGAAATATGCCCCATTTAAGTTACAACCTGTTAGACAAATGCCAAGAGTGCTAGGGAAAAAACTTGTCACCTGTTCTATTGCATTAGATTAAAAGAGTTAGTTCATTGAGAAGTTCTGAAGAACATTCAATACTGCATTGAAATGTAAAATTTGTTTGGAAAATTATGTGAGATGAGAAAGTCAACCAGAGAATATGAACTGTCATTTATCTCATTATGTAAGTTGCAATGTTTTCCACTTTCATCAAAACTGTTTGTGGGTCCAAAATTACAGAATTTAATTGCTTGGTAAGAATGAGGACAACATAGATTAGATCTTCAAGGGATGCAGGTTTCTAAATAATACATTTATTGTTTTGTACTTTTGTATGCTTTCTGATTTTTACACATGAGCTTCAGACTTTTGGATGTTTACATGAACAGAACTGAACTCCTGAAGATTCTGAGAGTACTAGTCAAAGTTAGTGACAAAGATTAAAACATGACTGATGAGAATATATTTTTTTCAGATGTATATGAATTAGAAAAAAAAAATCCCCTCAAAAAAATTTTGTTTGCATTCACCTAATATATAAAGCCTCAGATGTCAGTGTTTTTTCTCTGAAATGGTAGAAAACATACTTCAAAATACTTTTGAATGACTCACTTCCCATATAACAATGACAAGAATATCCAGAGGACATAGAACTTTTTGGAAAAATCATCTTATCAAGTTTATTCCTCATTCCACATTTTCTTTCTCCAGTAAAACTGGTCTGCCAGATTTCCACACTTTCCAATGTGAAATCCAGTAACTAAATTTATAGCAGTTGGAAAATCCTCAGACAGTCATATGGTTGCAACCTCTGAAATGAGAGACAATAGCCAGAAACTGAAACAGGAGACATCACATATCAGAACATAAGCAGAACATCACATAAGCAGAACAAAATCTGCATCAAAAATGGAAATGAACAGGATCGCTTTAATGTAATTTTGTTCAGCTTATTTTATATGATTTTTCTATACAACTTTTCATTGAAATTAATAAATAACAGGACTAAGGAAATAACTTAAAAGAGACAATATTTCATGGTGATAACAATTCTGCCATTCACAATTGGTGATACTATGCATAGAGAAAGTAAAGGCCCTTTCTGGGAGGCAGAAACTTGTCCTTATTTAGTGTTGGTTTGTTTTAAATACTATTGGATTCATCCATGAAATCAGATAAACTTCTGTAATGTGATGTGTAATAAATGATTTTGGAGATGTTGAGAATATGGGGAGAAGGGCTGGGTATTCAAGCAGTAGTATGATTATTTATCATCCTAATGTGAAGTCACCGTGGAAGACAGAGTAGAGTATGTCACTGGCTCTTAGATCAAGGCTGGTGCAACTTGCAGTTGCCTTAAAGGAGAACTTTGCCTGTAAGGAACAATCAGGAAATTTGGATAACACTCCTCTACTCACTTAGTCATTTTAGACAACTATTGAAAAATGTTAAATTCATTTGATAACTATGGACCAAAAATACCGTAAGTGTAGAGTGATTGAGGATTCTGTTGATTTTAACTTCGTAGACTTGACAATAGGATCCCTCAAGAAAGTAGCCATAAGTTGCTGAAATTGCTTTAAATGTTTCGATAGCTCCTAAGTTTACCTATAGAAGGGGAAAAAACCCCTCTGGGTTAAGCAGATATGCATTATCGGTAAATATATATATATTTAATACAAAATTGGAGGGGAGAAAAGTATGTGCCTTTCACAGTAGGAAGAGGGTTCAATTTTTTAATGTTTCAGGAAGTAATTAAAGGGGGAAAAAAGTATGGAATATGCCAAGTGGAAACTTTCCACAGGAAAATGAGTACAAATACCTTCTCTTGGACTGATCAGTCTTTCACAAGCTACAGGTTAAATTTCACCAGGCCCAATGAAATTATTCTACCTCCACTACTATAGCCTGAAAGCTTTCTTCTTACTCACAGGCTCAGTGGATTTTTTTTAATATATATATTTTATAGATTTATATTTATATTTTATATTGCATACTGTGCTCCTGGCTGTTGTACTGACCTTTGAATTTGTGTTTTCTGATAGAAAGCATGATCTGAAATCAATTGAGACAGTCGTATTCTTGTAATTATTCTGGTTCTCAAGAGCTTGGATCTTATCTGGATTTTAATCTGTCTGACTGGGAGGAAGTAGGTACATACTTTCTGGGTTTGGTCTTGCTTCAGTTCATGGTGTCTACAGACAGTGAATCACTCTCATAAATAATGTGAGAACCTTGCCTATGGGCAACTCTAGCCTCATTGGAGGGAGCAGTATTGGCTTCTGCAGGAGATAAATGAGCTGCCAGGAATCTTAACCTTTGGGAACGTGTGGTGTATTATTGTTCCATTAGAATCTGGGAATAACATCATCACAAATCTGTGATGATGTAACTTTTGTTACTGTTTGTTTATTTTGTAATATTTTGAAAATGTAAATGAAGTTACACATGCTGTGACAAAACTCATTGGTTTTACACTTTCATTGTTATTATATTTAATATCTCTTCAAATATCCAAGTTTGGGGGATATCCAAATGCATGTGAAAATCATTACACTGATTTTAAAACAGAATTACTAGACTACAATAGGCTACATTGTATTCAGGAAAAAATGGTAAGTACAATGGAATGGCCCTGAAAATTCAGGAAGTGTCTAAGTGAAACAAAAGAACAGGTCATGATTTTTCAAATTAGTTTTTCTTTTTTTTTTTTAAAGGTTGGAGGTTTTTTTGGGTTTTTTTTAAAGGTTTGAGGTTTTCAATATTTGCCTCAATTGTTTTCTTTGTAACATACTTTTTGCCATTCAAGATTATTCTTTGCAAAACAAAATGTCGGTTTTAAGGAAACCTGTCAAACAAATGAACTGATGTTTTTGCAAACCATAATTTTTTATTATAATCTACAAAAAGTTTCTCATATTCCTATAACAAGCATTTCCTTTTTCCAGGAATCCTCAAAGTTTACACAAAATTTTGTTTTCAAAGTCTTCCATTTGTTTTGGCCAACTTCTTGTCCTTCTTATTCTTATAGCTACTTCTGGCAAATACAGACTGGCAACAGTATTATGTTGCAATAGTCAATTTAGTTAGATGCCAGGCTGCATTTCTTCAGATCTCTTGTCATCTGCCTCTCCAGGCTCTCCAGAAAGAGATGTTTACATTGAGGGGGGAAAAAAAAAAGAAAGAAAAGAAAGAAAGAAAGCTTAGCTTCAATCGTAATAAAAGTGAGACAGTTAGTTTCTATAAATATTATATACCCTACAGTAAAATTTCAGATGTGTTTTTTTAAAAAGATCTTGTGTCAAAATCTGAAACATAGTAGCAAAGAAATACTTTACTGCAAGAAGAAGCATGAAATATGCAGCAAATCTTGTAGGTCTTTTTGGCTTTCTCATATTCTCTTTTATAATGAATCTCTCTTTTCTTTTCCATTTCCATTCATCATAGCTCCATTTGTGAACGCCTGCTCATGTGTTTAATTGGTTTTAGTAATTCATGGAACATCTACTGTGTCAGTTAGTCTCTGATTTTCTTTTTGATATTGGGCTTTTTTTCCCCTCCATTGTGTGATAATTATTTTGTGTAGTGTTTAATCCAACAATCCAGTTTCACTCAGTTCTTCAGTGAATACCATCACTCTAATACAATTTTGGACTATTTTACCTCTAAATTTCATCATATAAAATAGATATGATCATAAAAAGCAAAGCATAAAAACCAGGATGAATCCAGTTTTTAGTACTCTTTCTAAGACAACTGTTGCTGTGGAACATGGTCTTCAAGAAGCTGTCTATATTTCTTCAAGGGCATATATTTATGTTTGCAAGAAGCCAGCTATGAAATTATACATATATTGGCAATAAAAAGGCAACAGAAGATATTTTGCCCAAATGTGGTAATGGCTGAGAGATGAAAGCCATAGCTCACACTTAATTGTGAACATGCCTAATTAATTTTTTTTTGAGAGAATTACATTAAATAAATTATCACTGAGGAAAGCATATTATTCAGTGTCAGCATGTACATAAGCTGTATTAGTGATCATTTGATTACATACCTTTTTTGGGTTTACTACAATGCTTCCGTTATTCCTATTTAGCCTTCATGTTTACAGACATTCTTTCTTGCTAAATCTTCCCTGCTGATCCAGTCAATAGCCATACATTTTGGAAATGCTATTTCCTGTCCAGTCATTGTCTTGCTGGTGCTTCCTCTCCACCCCTAATTTTGAGAGGCAGTTGATTATCTCCTTATTCCAGAAATTATACTCCATCGTGTTTTGCATCCACTTTCCTCATTTAAACCAACATCTTTCTTCTTATTTTCATTTTAGAGAACATGTATGCTGCTTGGAACATTGAACGGAATCTTGCGGCTTGCTTTGAAACTGTTCTGAATACCCAAATTCTAGGAAAAAATTGATCAATTTAACCTATTCATCTTAAAAGGGATATATATATACATCTGCATTATATGGATAAATTTTAATTAACAGCTCATTTAATTTTTCTTAATTTCTTGTCTTCCATCCAGGGATGGCATAGTATTCTCTGAGGAGTGGAACAAAGATATAAAATTTGGTCTCAATCTTCATTCTGTTATTTACTGGGACAAATAAACTGTAGCATCAACTTCATGATTACTTTCTTTACATGTCCCAGTACGGCTCATGGCTACATCAAAAGATAGAAAAGCTGCCAAAAAAAAATGAAATTCTTACTCCTTTAACTTTTTTTAATTAGTTAAGTTATTTAAGACTTAAATAATCATGGTATGTAAATTAAAGACTCTATTAAAGAACACAACTAACCAAACAAAAAACCTTGAGTTGTGCCATATTGCAAGAATAATTCCACTGTTAAGGCCACAGAAAAATAGTAAATGTTCGCTAAATTAATACTATGGAAATTAAAAATTTAGACCAATTGAATATCAGTAATTAGTTACTATTATATGCTGTTTCTAATGTGACCAATCAGCAAATGGAGAGAATAGAGAGAAAAAAAAAAAGAAGGCAAAACTGTAGCTATAATGATACTCTGGGAAGCAAGTATGGTCTGCTTGTAATCTAGCTGAATAATTGTCTTTAATTGTCTTTTCCATTGTGCATTGTTTCTAATTTTGAGCAACAATATACAATGATTTTGAACAATGATATGTTCCATTTGTTCTGTTCCTCTGTTCCTCAATCAATGTCCTCAGAAGCTACTGGGAAGTCTTCCTATTTTAATCATGACATTTTCAAATAAATTCCTGAGTAAGCGAAGCATGAATCTGGTAGAGACAACTATGCCATACAAAAGGATGAATTTTGCCAGATCAGTTCCCAGTGAGACTGCTTTATCAATTTTGTGAATATTAATGTATCTAGAACTCTTGATGACTGCCACTTCGAG
Organism: Himantopus leucocephalus; assembly: GCA_003993805.1. Lineage (NCBI taxonomy): Eukaryota > Metazoa > Chordata > Aves > Charadriiformes > Recurvirostridae > Himantopus > Himantopus leucocephalus. Next base: position 26,911,835 of record RSEF01000001.1, read on the forward strand.
CGTTTTTCAGTCATTTAGAGAATGGATGGGAAAAGAGAAAGTATTGTTTTATTAATAAACTGGGAGAACTTCCAACAGTTACAATATATGCTAAGTAATAATTCCTGAAGCAGTTCTAATGAACAGTGAGCATGATTATATTTGTTGCTCAAAAAAGTGTTATGGTGAAGGCAATAGCTGTACTGCAAGACCTACAGGACACCCACAACATTCAGTAGTGGCATCTGGAAGCAGGGTGAGATACTGTAGACCACCAAAAATGGCCCATAAATCTTTGTTTATGAAATTGAATCAAGTCCCACATCCCTATTGCATGGACATACACAGGACCTAAAGATATCACCATGAAGAGATCTCCATTTAGATGTCATAATCTCAAATGTTATCCTATTCCAAGTACTGAAGCTTGAAGCTGAATTAGCTATACGTCATGTTAGGGCCAGATTGCGATACAAACCGACACGTCTTTGTTCTAGCAAAGCTCCAGTCCTTCCAGCAGAGAGGAAAAGGATCACCTTACTGCACTGCCTTGTATTAATGACTGTCCTCATGACCTGTCAATGGCTCTTCTACAACAGTTTTATTTCTTAGTAAGAAAAACTGACTCTATAAAGTTATAGCTCCTAGCTGGAAAAGATATCCTTTCCATAGGTACTTTGAATAATCTTTGCACATACTAGAAAATAATTCTAACTTTCTATTAAGTCCTTTCAAATGGTTAGAATTCATGCACTTGCTTTCTAAATTTGTGCTCCAAAATTTTCTTGTTAGGAAATAACCTCAATTCTATCAATTTCCATCCATGCTATGATGGGCTATTGTTACCAAAACCACTTTTCTCTGACACAGAGTTCTAAATGGGTTTTGCTAGAAGTGATCAGGAAATTGAATTTTTATTGTTTTGTTTGTTCGTTTTGTAAAAAAATAATATTCTTAGTCAGAATGAAATGGCTAACTTAAGAATTCAATACTGAAAATCCTCAGTATTTAATTATGAAATGTTTATTTATAAACAAAATAGCACTTTGGACACCTGCTATGTAGTAGTTAAACTAATCCAACAATTCAGCTGAATTTGTTGCTAGTAGTGGTGGGATGAAATGACATTGTAGGGCTAACAATTTTATCAGCAGTATTGCATCACACCCAGAGGTTTTTCTGTCTCTTTCTGGCTTTGGAGACAATTGATTTCCCAGGCAGTGTGAGTCACACAGCTCAAGTGTCTGGAATGCCATGGATAATGTGCAAATGACATGAAAGTCATGTAAAAGTGTTTTTCAAGGCAGGGGTCCTGCAGCCTCCAGAGCAGTCCAATTTCAGCTAAACTTCCAGCCTTATGTGCTTTCCAGGCTCCCTCCTTCCTTAGCAATCTCCGTAAAACAGAAAGAGCAACTACTGGAGAAACTGCAGCCCTGTGGTCTGCACCCACAAAAGCTGAGAAATGACAGAAGATTCCAACTCCTACATAATTTTCTGTTTATTTTGCTTGTTTGTGTGTTCTTTCTGGGAAATTTCAAGGAGTTGTAATTGACCAGAGAGAAAAGTTGCTTTACGCTATTGAAAATTATGGTGGCTAACTTTAGAGGAGAGTAAAAAGGTTCAGGGAAGTTTAAAAGTTCTTGTTATGATATTTTCAGAGAAAACTTGTCTTTGAACTTTTGCATGGCTCTCTTTTTAAGGAAAGTTTCCCAACAAGGCTTTTGGGAACCATTCCAGCTAAAGGAATGACATTCAAAAACTGACAAATTCTCTCTGGCCCTATATATATAATACTTTAAAAAAAGCTAATTCTTAGTGAAATTATTGGATGTCAAATGATTTTGCACATCAGATGTTTAAAGCTTTTTTGGGTTGGAGGAATGTATAGTTTGTCGTAGAGAGAAGAGCTTTAATCCATACTGTTAAGCATACCATACGTTTAGCTGTTTAAAACTATACGTGCAAACCATAGAAAGGCATAGCATAATGAATTTAAACCCCCAAATTTGGACATAGTTCATCTTCAAGACTGGGATGCAAACAGACTATATAATTCAGACCACTACTTTCTCCACAGTGCCCAAGTTTTAAACAGTATAAAGGTCATGTGTGTATACTTTTCAATGCAAATCCTCATATGTCTGCTGGTATCCTACCCTTTCACTGACGTATTGTTCTAGTTTTGCCATTAAAATCTCTAAAAAGCGGTGGTGTTTGTGCCTTCTTGATAAAATGTCAAGCATATTGGGTGCACTTACACAATGAGCTAAAGATTTCTATCCAACTTCCTTCTTCAGCAATCATTATTTTCATTTCTAGCACTGTGTCCAATCAAAAGACAGACACCTGTTTTTCATCTTCTCTTCATCTATGTTGTAACTACCCTGAAATGATGTGCAATCTATGGCATATTGTCTTAAAATGTGAGGAATCCTAAAGGGAAAGGGAACTGGAAGCAGAAAGCTACCCTCCCACAATAAATACGCCTGACAATTTTGAAATCCAGGGCGTATAGCACTTATGGATAAATGTGGTGAAAAGGCAGAATATGTACATTTGACATTTGGAACAAACCCCATCTCATTATCAAGGTAGTCAACAACCCGTAATTCTGATACTTGGACCATCATATACAGGGTGAGGTTATTTACTGTGGTCATTAAGACATCAGAAATCCTGCAGATAGAAAACTCTTAGAAATGCTTCTGAACTCAAAGTTAATAGTAACATTCCTTTAACCTTGCTGTGAAAACCAGAATAAATAACATAGTTGCAGGCCAGATCATAGGAGGAGCTATGCCTCAGTGTCAGACTCTGGATGATCTCTATTTCTTTTTAATATAGTTAAAAATCTTATTTGGTTTTTGTTTCTACTGAACAGATGTTTTCAGTGAATGGCTACAATGATACGCATGATTTATTTCCCTGAAACAAATTCCAGGATGCGAGTAATTTTTATAATTTCCTCTAATTTGCATTATACTGCATTTGTCTGTTCCAACATATTCTAGTCACCAGTGGTCTAAGTGACTGATTTCAGCAGCCGAATGATGAAGGTAGCTGGCTGAGAACTACTGCAGGATTTTATGCAGATATTAATGGCCACAGCTGCCAGAGGGAGAGTTCTTTACTTTCAAGGCTAACAGGCAACAAAACGTCATAAAAAGAAAGAATGTTTGGAACAGATCCCTGGAGATCACTCAGGACAACTGAATGTGGTTCAAACCACAAACACAACCGTGGCTTCTAAGTTAGACCAGGTTGCTCTGAGTCTTGCCCTGTCAATTTCTCAATATCTCTGACGGTAGTTATTCTGCAGCAATTCTGCACAACTTACTTCAGTGCTCAAACACTCTCTGTGCAAAGAGTTTTTTTCTTATGTCCAATCAGTATTTCCCTTGCTGAAACTTGTGACTGTTGCATCTTGCCATTCACTGTGTGAAGCTGGGGGAAGTCCACCTCCTCTGCAGTCCCCCTTCAGTGGAAGTCTGCAGCAAGATCTCCCTCAGCCTTTGTTTCTCTAGACTAAAGAAGCCAATTTCATTTGGCCTCAAACTATGTATTTTTTGCTCCATCCCCAGATCATCACAATGATTAGCTCCAGGTTGCCTTGTGTTGTGGGACACGAAAGTTCAGGGAAAAATCACTTCCCTCAACTTTTTGCTATATTCTTGTTGATAACCCAGTATGGTTATGTATAGGGTCTATTGTGAGATTTACCAGATCTTTGGCAGCTGACTCATGGTGGCCTTGCTGTCTGCCAGGACCCTGAGCTACTTTTTTTTCATTCCTTCAAGTTTTGTACATCTGCCCCAACCATCCCATCCCCGCATCATTTTAGGATGTAACCCTGTTGTTGACATCGCATATCACTGTTATTATTGGAATTCAGAGCTACATAATAGAACTGGGGAAGTTTAGAGCAGCCCAAGAAGTACAGATTAAAATGATCAGGTCAAGGCACCTATTGCTTCTCTTCTATCCCAGCAATCCCATACGTGTTGCAAGACCTGGAGCTTTTACAGACTTCAGCTGATATGGTAAGGTCAACTCATGCTTTTGCTCCTTCTGACCCTTATTATACGCCCCTTGTTACGGTTGAATATTTTTAAAATGGACAAAGTGACTTGTCACAATAAAAGTCACATAACAAACACTTTTGTATCTCCCCTGACCAAAGGCCTCTTAAAAGAACTGAAGACACAGAAGGTCTTTATATCTCATCAAGGATTCAGCTTTCACTTAAAGGAACAAACACCCTTACTTCAGTCTGCCCAGTCTGTGCCTATGACACTAACAACATCAGTAAGAATACTTAACAGTCCATATGTTAGATGTCAGTATGAGTCAGCAGCTCAGCTCAAGAACCATAGCTGACTCAAGCTCATAGAAGATGATTGATGATGCGTGCATGAGTATGCTTTTCACAGTAAATAAATAAATAAATTAAAAAAAAGTTCTTAATAGGCAATTCAAGTGCTTCTTGCAACACAGCTGAAAATACTGCCAAGCAGATGGAAAAAAGGCACAAATGATGATGTGGACTCCAGAAATTGCATGCCCAGCAAACAGCCAAATAAAAAGAAATACAATTCCTCTCAGTGACAGGACAAAGACAAGAGAGTATTTGCCGCTGTTGTCACTGTACACTACTATGAGCTTACGCCTCTGCCTTCCATATTGATACACGTAATTCCCATATTTTACCCATTCTACTTTCACAAGCTGACACTCCTGGTGGCTGGTTGGTGATTGTACAATATTAATAAGGCCAAAGGAGTCTGCATGTATTTACAACACCTGAGTGTGATCACAGATGTGGGGGTTGATTTTTACTCTCTGCCATGCGCATCAGCTCACTTGTTTAGGATGACTATTCATCTTTTCTTCTGTTCTTTTTCTGACTTTCCCTCATCCCAAGATACAGATTTTCTCTATTAGTTGCAATTGCAGGGTCCTTTCTTACTGCCTTTGAAGAGTTTTTCTTCTGTTATTTTACTATGAAGCCATGCATGTGACAGTAAGATACCCTGTGCTCTCATACCGAAGTCTCAGAGGGCAGGATTCATCTACCAAATGCAGGGCTTCATTTGGTCTCTTTCCAGGCAGTCAGCAAAGTCAGTAGGCATTTTGGTGGCTTGTTTTATCTTGTTCTAAAGTAGATGTCTAAAATAAGTCAAAAGACTCATGACCTGGTATTGCTTATTTTTCCTCATTGACTATAAACTAAGCTTAAGGTGATTAGTCTAGACACAGGTACCTACCCAGAAAACACCTAATTACCTGAGGAGAAATCCAGTCAGCATCTATGACCGCTAGTGAATAAGTCTACAGTATAATAGACATTATATTACATATAAGAACCTAAATTCTCAACAGCATTCTTATTTGATGAAAGGCATCTCCTGTTGAGAATTTTGATTTTAAACAGTTGTTGGGACATCTTAAATCTTGACAGCTAAATGCTGAATTGAATGGGATTTTTTCATTGATTTTAAAGGTGTGAAGTTTTAAAAGTATCTGATTCTCTTTTAACCAAAAGCTTGCATGGTTGTCTATAGTTGGGTGATGTAGGTGCTTAATAATATGCTTGACATTTGGCAGTGGAAAATAATGCTCTGGTATTGTCTGGATTTTTTCCTAGGGTCACATGAAGGTTTTTTCTGACATACTCACCCCATGATTACTCAACCTTGAGATTACTTTCTTGCAAAGACGGAGTGGGCTGACAGTACTGTCTAATTTCAATTTTTATTACCTTCCTGAAACTTTTAATGAGAATTTAAACCCTTAAATGTCAGATTTTAGGGTATATTTAGATAAGGTTAATGATCTGGTCTGGAGTTATTTTCTGATGGGTGTGAAAACTGTGAAAAGCAGCCAGATTGCCCTGTTCCCAGAAGAATCGCTGTTGCAACCGGACCTCGAGTTACTTCAAAAGCAATGAAGGTCCTCTGCAGGCATATTACTATCGCTTGCACTGACAGGACAGCAGAACAGTTATGCTAATGCACCAATTTTACATATGACAAAAGCTATAATAATTTTGAATGTGCCTATTCCAAAACCCTAGGCAGGAGATCATCTGGGTTTACTTTTTCTTTAAGGGAAACAAAGAAAGAATAAGGGGCCTGAGGGGTTAAAGGAAGAAGTCTCTAGTCTCTCACATCCGTGCACATGGGAACTATGACTGTCCGGCAGACCTACTTAAAGAAACAGAGGTCACAGTCACATAGCTGTATGACTGCTTAACCATAAGCAGCTTTAACTGCATTTCAGACCTGTCTTGTTACACAACTGTATCTACTGCAGTTTATTAAAAAGGAAGACTGCCAATAGCTATGTCTGTTGTCATGCATGTCTGTTTTTGTGCAAATATGCCTGCCGCGTATGATTGTGTCTAATTTTATGTGTATCAGCCAGATGCCACTACTTAAGAAGTTTATGACTGCACTATATTTAAGGAAGTGTTTCCTCAATGCAGGTTTAGAGACACTGCTTAAGCAGACTCCAGGCATAAAATAAAGCCATTTTTCTTCATTGTTTGAACAGATATGAAATCATTTTAACATAGACCCAAACAAATATAAAAATAATTTATAGCTACCCAACCACCTGAGAAAACTAAAGTGACAAAGGTAAATTATATGTTCACATGTACATCTTCATTCTAGGCCTTTTTGACTTAAAAAATACCTTTTTACAGCAATGCTGATAAGTGTTCCCTTCCCCTCGGGAATCCTAATCTTAAAAGCTATCCTGAAGGTACATAAGGTAATGGCTTTCTTTCTCAGACTAAGTAGAAGCCACTCTGGTTGCACAGCAGTAATGTTCCTTGCACTGAATAGCACACTTACCAGGATGAGTGGATTTTCCATGGAAGACTTTTTTTTTCTGGGTAAGACTTCAAAAACAAAGTGCTAAGTAATCTGTGGATAAGACTCTCTTGATGGTGCTTCTTTAAGAAGTCCAAGCTTCACTGTGATGCTTGTGGAGCCAGATCTAGTTGGCATGAAGTAGCACAGATGATGATACATGTTCGGGAATTTTTATAGTACCCCTTGAGGTGAATTAAACACGTATTTGTGCTTAAATATAAATATAATAAAAAATAATGAACAAAGCTTTGGGAAAAGTCCTACTGCCTTAAGTTGTTCTATAAGGGGTCTAAAAAGATATGTCTCAAGCCAATTCCTTATATACACTTGTACCAGCACCAATCCCGTGAGCAGTTGCATGAGGCACCTTGGCCCAGGCTTGGGTCCATTCCCCAGTGCAGCTCTGCTGCCCAAGGGTGGCCCCTGAGCACACACATTCCAGGATGGCTACAAGATAATAGTTCCTCTGCTTCTTATCACCAAGGGAAACTTCACTCCCTTACAGGGAGTCCTTCTGTCTCTGGCATTCCTGCTTCCACCCATTTTAACTCCTTCTGTAGTTAGGCTTTTTTGCCTTCCATGACAGATTATTCCTTGATCACAAATTACCACTGCTGAGCAGTTACAATCTGAATTTCCCCATCATACCAGTAGCTGAACAGCTGATTTATAAATTATGATGAGGTACAGGGAACCACTGTCCAGCTGCAGCTGCCAGGCATAACTTCTCAGCATCAGTGAGAGTCATTAGGAAGAGCCAAAATTAGTGGTTTGACATATGTTATTTCAATGTTCAATGCTGTTTCAGTATTCAGTGTTATTTCATATGCTATTTCAAGGGCAATATTAGCTATGTCAATGCTGCTATTCTTCTCAATTTAATTCCATATGCTTTCATTGAATAGAAAATAGAACAGGGTTATTTCTGCTGTAGAGCATACAATAATAAGAACACTAAAAATGAACACACACATACACCCACACACACCCCCACCAGTCCCTTCAAACACACACATACACCCACACACCCCCCCACCAGTCCCTTCTAATTGTTACAGAGTACATAGGATCTATTTCTTATCAAACATGTATGTGATGCTTTTCTAGAAATACATTCTAACCACATTGCAGTATCGGTTGCATTACAGGGACAGAAGTGGTATTTTACAGACTCTACTTATATAGAAATTGGGCCACATGATCTGAAGAAAGCCCATTTGAGTTTATAAATCACACTTGTGATTTTATATTACCCGTGGAAAATACATTATTTTCCAAAAGCAAAGAAGCATTTTATTTCTAGATGCTGAAGAGGACGCATATGAATCTTCCCAGGGAAAACTGTTGTGCAGCTTCTCTGCAGCTTGTACTGCAGAGAACGCGACATGACCAACAGCATGGAGAGATCACAAACTGCTTTTTTAAAAGTATAATAAGCATAACTACATGAAGCACATTGTTGCAAACAGTGCAACCATGAGCAACTCCTTGACAGAAACGGAGTTGCAAGACAGAATAACCAACATGGATAAGATCAGAGATAGGCCCTGTTTAATGAAATTTGTGTGTTTTTTGGCTAGTTGAATAAGGACAAGGAGACCACTTGCCAATTACCATCATGGTCAAAACAGACTCAACTTGGGGAAATTAATTTCATTTATTGCCAATTAATAAGAGAGTAGGATAATGAGAAATAAGAACAAAACTAAAAGCATCTTCCTCCCACCCATCCCTTCTTCCCAGGCTCAACTTCACTCCCAACTTTTCTACTTCCTCCCCTCAAATGGTACAGGGAAACAGGGGGCCTTGTGGTCAGTTCTTAACTTTTTGTCTCTGCCACTCCTTCCACCTCACACTCTTCACCTGCTCCAGCACGGGGTCCCTCCCACGGGATATAGTCCTTCACAAACTTCTCCAAGCTGGATCCTTCCCACAGGCTGCAGTTCTTCACAAACTGCTCCAGCATGTGTCCTTTCCGTGGGGTGCTCTCCTTCAGGAACAGACAAAGTGGGTCTCCCACAGGGTCACAGGTCCTGCCAGAAGACCTGCTCTTGCATTTGCCCCTCTCTACAGGTTGTAGTTCCTGCCAGGAACCTGCTCCAGCGTGGAGTCATCCACAGGGTGCAATGTGGGTAGCTACTCCACCATGGTCCTCCATGGGCTGCAGGGGAATCTCTCTTCCAGTGTCTGGGGCACCTCCTCCCCCTCCTTCTTCACTGACCTTGGTGTCTGCACAGTTGTTTCTCTCACATATTCTCACTCTTCTCTCCCAGCTGCTGTTGCACAACAGTTTTCACCCTTTCTTAGATATATTATCACAGAGGCACTACCAGTATCACCGACTGGCTCAGCTTTGGCCAGCAGCAGGTCCGTCTCGGAGTCTGCTGAAATTGGCTGGATCAGACACGGGGGCAGCTTCTTGTGTCTTTTCACAGAAGCCACCCATGCAGCCTCGGCTACAAAAACCTTGCTATANGTGGGGTGCTCTCCTTCAGGAACAGACAAAGTGGGTCTCCCACAGGGTCACAGGTCCTGCCAGAAGACCTGCTCTTGCATTTGCCCCTCTCTACAGGTTGTAGTTCCTGCCAGGAACCTGCTCCAGCGTGGAGTCATCCACAGGGTGCAATGTGGGTAGCTACTCCACCATGGTCCTCCATGGGCTGCAGGGGAATCTCTCTTCCAGTGTCTGGGGCACCTCCTCCCCCTCCTTCTTCACTGACCTTGGTGTCTGCACAGTTGTTTCTCTCACATATTCTCACTCTTCTCTCCCAGCTGCTGTTGCACAACAGTTTTCACCCTTTCTTAGATATATTATCACAGAGGCACTACCAGTATCACCGACTGGCTCAGCTTTGGCCAGCAGCAGGTCCGTCTCGGAGTCTGCTGAAATTGGCTGGATCAGACACGGGGGCAGCTTCTTGTGTCTTTTCACAGAAGCCACCCATGCAGCCTCGGCTACAAAAACCTTGCTATATAAACCCATTAAAAATATTTGTAGTTTTTTGGACATATTGTAATTAGTTATTTTGAAATCTGAATGTTAAAATGTCATTCAGTATTGTGAATTATTGAGAGCTGGAACTGTTTAGCCTAGAGAAGAGAAAGCTCACGGGCAATGTGTACAATATACATAGTGTGTACAACGTGTACAATACATACAGTGTGTGCAATTGGTACAAACACCTGAAGAGAAGATGCAAACAGGAGAGAGCACCACTTTCCAGTCGCGTCCAGTGACAGGACCAGAGACAATGGGCACAAACTGAAACACAGGAGGTTTGGTCTGAACATTGGGAAACACTTTTTTTACTGTGAGGGTGACTGA
>RSEF01000001.1:26923016-26933731 GCA_003993805.1 Himantopus leucocephalus
CCCTTCCAACCTTAACAATTCTATGATTCTATGACATTTCTTCAGTGACTACTTGAAAGAATAGGGAGCTTAGCACCCTACGCACAGAAAGAAAACATGGCAGTTATTCTTAACAGGCATCAAGGATGACAGCTGCTTTTTTGCATACCTGGCACATTGTGACTTCCATCATTTGCTGCAGATAATGGGGTTGTGCAGGTGACATCCGCATCCCAGTGACTGGTCTTGGACCACGTACTTAGACAGTAACTGGGAGCCATGGTGCCTTATCAGTAGACGGCACTTACACTGTAGTTTCATAATCTGCTGAAAAACACCAGTTCACCAGGCCCAGGGGGACACAACACACTTCCTCATCCCATCTGCAGTGGTGGGAAGCTGTCCAGTGTCAGCACAGAATAGGAGAGCGGGCTTAGAGCTCAGGCTGCTCCAGGCAACATTTACTGCTTTGAAAGAGTTTTTAATTTTGAAAGAATTTTTATAGGTCTATACAGCTAATTAATATTGGCCCCAAAATCCCAGGTAACTTCTCCTTTATTTTTTTTCTTTTTACTAAAACTTATAACACTACTCCACCTTGGGAACTGACACATCTGCCAGCCTCATACTGGTGATCTATTACAATAATACGGCATAGGAGTGACAGGTTCCCTTAAATAGTATCAGAATAACTAGAATAGCAATGGCTGGCAATTGACTGGAATTATATACTATATTTGAGGGGGGGTTAGGTAAGCCTAACTTTGCAAATAAAGTATACGCAATCAACTGAAAGGAAAAGCATTTTTCCCCCGTAATCATTAAATTATACTTTCTGAGGGACAAGATGCATTCCAGTTTAGAAAATACAGTATCATTGTGGTGAGAAAGGCTTTCTATTTCACCAGTGATACAGCACATGCAGGTATTGTAGTGGATTTTCCTTTATTTGAAATCTTTACATCAGAATTATCTTTCCAAAAGACACACTGTAACTTAAATGGAAAATAATAGATTCAGTGCAAAAATTACTGGCTCTACTAAATCAAGTGGTTAGCTTACTTGATCACTGTATCTCTCTACAGTTGGAAATATGTAACTTGCTGAATAAAGTTGACCAAACTTAGTTAGGTTAGTGATGTATGTAGTCTACATACAAAGGTGTTGCAAATTATCGGGAAAATTATTTCACTAATGACCCATCCTACTTTGTAAGTACTTTGATACTCCAGCCCAGAGCTTATGTTTTCATTAAATAATAACATAGCAATAGAATTAGGAAATAGAAAACTGTTTATTTTGGTGAAAGCAAGATGGATGAAGTGATGCAGACAACAGAAAATGAATTAGAGGTAGTATTTAAAGATCTTACTTATTTTAGTTCTGATCAAAATGAAGATTTAAAGTCCTAAATTGCATTATGCTTCCAGTTATTTTTCATCTAACTCCTATTGTGCTCATGACATGAATAGAAACCTGACCGTAAACTGTAAGTTATGAGCATCAAAAAGAATAAAGTAGCTGAAAGCTTGCTCCATAAATCTTCACAGAATTTTACATTCAGCCACAAGTCCAGACAGAACACTTACAGAATCAAACTTAGATTTACGTAAACTAATTAGGTTAACCAACTAATTTACAGCCTTATTTAGAGATTTGCACTACCCTCTGGAGTTCTCTGCTGTTTTCTCTTGGTGAGACACCTAGGTTGCCAAATTGAGCTTTTGCGTCCCCATAGTGTTGAGAAGATGAAAAAAAAAAACCCACTCTCTGAAAGAGATTTGGGAAGAAAGGGAGGGAGAGGAAGATTTAAGAAGTTTTGAGGTAAGCTGGAAAAGAGATTTTCTTCAACATTTCAGAAAAGCTGGATCCAATTTTATACTTAACCTCAGGGAGGAAAAACCAACAAATTTTGAAGAGACAATAGGTATGTTTGAATAGAGCTAAAGAGGTTTTGATTGCAAAAGTCCTTTTAAAGGTATATATATGCAATTAATTATTTAACAGTTTAACAAAATTTCAGGACTGAATGTAGGATGCTGAGAGCCTCTCCAAAGTTAATACTGAATATGTCATCTCTATATGCTTCTGGTATTGAATACAGCTTTCAACTTCAGTCCTTTACTTCTTCCAATTTCTATCAAAAGAGAGAAAATATTATACAATTTAGACATAATAGCTCAGCCTAGACTAGACAAGTTTTGAAAGGTTTTTAAAAGAAATTTTGATAATAAAAGTATTTTTGTTTATTTTTTAACTTTTTTGAACTTTATTTTCTAATTTTCTGAAAATGACAATGGGAAATAGCATCATGGGGGAAATTTATTTAAATGAGTATAGTTTGTCACAGACTCCGTATCCTTCTGAAATTATCTGATAAATATCTTATTGGAAGTGAATGTTAGGAAAGTGGGGGCCTATGATGTCAAAACTTGGAGCTACTCATTAGCCTAAGAATAGCTCAAAGTCAAAGCCATCTTTTGGAGCAGCCCTGAGGAGAAGCACTTGGGGGTACTGGTGGATGAGACGCTCAACATGAGCTGCCAATGTGCGATCCCAGCTCAGAAGGCCAAGAGCATCCTGGGCTGCATCAAAAGAAGCGTGGCCAGCAGGGCGAGGGAGGGGATTCTGCCCGTCTGCTCTGCTCTCAGGTGACCACACCTGGAATAGTGTGTCCAGCTCTGGGGCCCCCAACATAACGTGGACATGAACCTGTTGAAGCAGGCCCAGAGGAGGGCCACAAAGATGATCAGCAGGCTGGAGCACATCTCCTATGAGGACAGCCTGAGAGTTGTGGTTGTTCAGCCTGGAGAACAGAAGGCTCTAGGAAGACCTTATAGCAACTTTCCAGTACCTAAAGGGGGCCTACAGGGAAGACAGGGAGGGACTCTTTATCAAAGAGTGTAGTGACAGAACAAGGGGTACTGGTTTTAAACTGAAAAAGGGTAGATTTAGATTAGGTATTAGGAAGAAATTCTTTACTGTGAGGGTGGTGAGGCACTGGAACAGGTTGCCCAGAGAACTTGTGGATGCTCCATCCCTGGAGGTGTTCAAGGCCAGGCTGGATGGGCGTTGAGCAACCTGACCTAATGAAAGGTGTCCCTGGCCATAGCAGGGGGGTTGGAACTGGATAATCTTTAACGTCCCTTCCAACTCTAACCGTTCTATGATGATATGATTTGGCTGTAATGGGTATTATTTGATAATTTCAACAGTCATGAAGTAGCCTCCCAGTCACACCTGTCACTGGTTTAGCTCCTTTGGTTGCTCTAAAAAAGTCCAAACCAGGTACACGCACCTCTTCACATGTTCCTCTCCAAAACAGGATGCACATTGTCCTCCCAATGACGTCAGGCAGTCCAGACAGTGGGCAGCACAAAAGCTGCAGGCACAGCACATAAGCCTTGCTATTCATTTCTCCCCAAAATTTATCTTTTTTCTTTGTCACCAGCTACCACTCCTAAAACCTTCTTCTTCAGGGAATGCATCCCTCTCTTCACTCCCTCAAGACACATTTCAGTGGCTAAGAACTAGACAGTGTCTAAAACATCCTTGTATCTCTTCCTTCCTGATGGAAGGAGGGAGAAGATCCCACTTACTATACTGTCCCTTTTTACTAGTCCTTGCTGACCCACTTTGTGATCTGATTGACCAGATTTTCTATGAAAAAGTACTATCCTCCTCTCCTATTCCTTGTATCAGTCCAATTAAAGCTTCTAACCTCTCTGAGGTGGGAAGACCATCCTCTCCCTGGCTGGGGAGGTGAAAACGGGAAGTTGCGCATGGCAACATCTGTCCTGTGTGTTTATCCTGCATGCAAGGGGCAGACCGTGGGGCTGGCAGCCTCTCCTGATGCTTTGTCTGCAATAACTGCGGTGTCCAAACAGCTCCCGGGATATATGCTGAGAACATATGCTGCCCTGGGATTTGACCGATATATTCTTCTGGGCTATGAGGGCTTTGGAACAGGCTTGACTCACAGTTGCGATGGTAGAAAGCCAGTTATAAGGCTAATAAATGCAATATGGAGGAAGCTTGTAGTGCTGTTGTTGAAATGCTCTCCGCAATGAAGTGTACTCCATCCACATCCTTATCTTAATGGATCTCAGATAAAATTGAATGCCTCTCAGTCTAACTCTTTCCATCCCCGTCTCTTCATACTCATGCCTTTTTCTTTAGTCATGCTTGNATAGTAACAATTTACAAATTACAACCTAGCCTTATTTTCCACCTCCCCCTCCCCAAAAACAATGACACCCTAGTTGGCCCGTCTTATGTATATAGCTGTAAAACATGGCTTTACAGTTTTATGCATAGTTGAACTTTGTTGTCCTGCATCTGCCATTAAACAGTCTTTGTACAATTCTGTTACCCCAAACGTAAATATAAACCAACATATTTAAGAGTGATTATGCAAAATTTAATAAAATATGCTAGAAACCACCTATTTATTTCTGAGCCATAATGAAAGCACATAGCAGAGGTTGAAAAAATGGATAAACATGTATTTATATTATACTAATTTTTAAGATAGTAATTATTAATAAATAATATTGAAATCTGATTATAATAAATACTTTAGGAGTATATGAATAATAGTTACTAATAACCATTATGTAATTAAAAGATTTTGTTTTCTGTGCATGTATTTATATATTCATCAGTGATCACTGGGCTTAAAAGACTTCACTGCAATTGTGTGTTCACCTTTCATGCAACCTTGGCTTTTTCTTTCATACCATTTATTTATGCAATATATATTTATATCATTGACGACAAACTTTTCCCCTACACTTTTCAGCTACTTCTCTGGACCATTCAAATCTTTTCCATTTGGATTCCTCTAGGTCAGGCATTGAAAGACCCGATCCATAGAAACCAAAATCCAGTTGAATATAATCAATTGACGTTGGGGGGGGCAGCAGCATCCCATTCACATTAAAAGTATTCCTTCCTGGCTCCTGTTTGAATCCTGGTATTTCTGAAAACCACTCACCAGTCTGGAAAGGGAAGACACAGAGAGAACAGAGAACAGCGAAACGAGAGTTTTGCAAAAGCCCAGGGCAATGGGCAACCCGCCGGCCCAAATGGGGGTGCAGCTCCTGGAGGAAAGCAGTCTTCATGCCTGGCAGAGCTGGTGTGACCTGCTGCTGCTGGGGCGCATCCATCAAGCGTTCCCACAAGTCACATCAGCTTAAGCCACCCTCACCACCACCAGAGAAGCAAGGCTTAATTCAATCTCTACCCCCAGTGAATCAGCAAACCCATCCTTTCCTTTCTCTCTCTTTTTTTATTTTTATTTTTCATTTTGAATTTTAGTAGTGAAACAGAAGCCACACTTAACAATTCCTCCATGGGTTCTTGCTTCGATTAGGATTTGCAAAACCTTGTCCTTGGCAGCAAGTGCTTTCCCCACGCTAACAAAGCCTCTACTAAACAGCACCGCTTACCTGTGTGACAGCACTGTCCTCACAGGAATCAGGGACACATGGAAAGATGCAGAGTTTAGCACTAAGACTTGTATGAATATTCAGCTTAACTATCTATCCCTCTGTCCCTCACTGCCATAATTAGGAAAGGCTACCAAATATCATAAAGAAAGAGAAATGTATATGGGTTTCTGGAAAACGTCTAGCAATCTCACTTCAAGTATTATAATTTCTTTCTTACACTCTCTTATAATTTCTTTCTTACACTCTCTGTTGTTGTTGCTGCTTGTAGCAGATGGCTAGTTTATATCTTTTGCCCTTTGCGCAGGAATTTTTGTTGTTATTGTTGTTTGATGAAATAACTGGCTTTCAACAGCGTTTTTAGTTTAAGTGACGTACTTTTCGGGAGATGGGTGAAACTTAAAACTTTGTTGAAGCAAAGTGTCTGGTCACAGACACACATATTTAAAATGAGGAACATGTACAAGGCAATTTGGGTAGGATGTTCAGAACAATGTATTGAAAAAAGCTGCTGTTTGTAAGTGCCTATTTACATAATCTGCCATTTCTGTTATCTGCAGCATTCTGCACAACAAAATTACTGAGAGCAAATGAAATTTAAATGTCACTATATGAACTAATCTTAGACAAAGCATAAGAAATTTAAATTAGCTCATAGTTAAAGCAGCTTGCATGACACACTTAGAAGATGAAGTAATCTTTTCAGCAGGACAAGGATGGTGGCTCAGCCCTGATCTTTGCTCAGCTGGTAATTTGGCCATCCCCCCGTATTTTGAAGGTGAGAGGTGTCATTCTTAGAAGGTGACACACCGTCCTGCCAAAATAACACACTTCTCACACGGGGGACCCACCTGCAGGTCACCTTATGCTTCAGTTTGAACTATTGAACAAAGAGGATGTTCTCCTTTAACTACACGATATTTGATACTGTCACATCTGGGACAACTAACCAACAATGAAAAAATGTTGAGCAATATGGGTTCAATCCCTGCCTGAACCCATGTGTCTTCTGGCCCTGATTCAGCAAAGCAATTAAAGCTATGCTAAATGGGACGCATGTGAGTAGTCCCACTGAAATTCAAAATTACTTTGTGCTCTTTAAAATAAGCACGTGCTTACAGTCTCTGATGGAGTAAGGCAAGAAAGAGCACAAGTTTGTGGGAGCGAGCCTGTTGCCCTGTTGATAACAAGGTGCTTGTTCGGAACTGTGGGTCCCAGCATGCTTTATGAATTGGCTCACACAGTATCTATACCACTAACAACTATATTTGGGGAGCTGGCATAGAAAAAGGAACACAAAGTAAGGTATGTCCTCTGACCAGCCATCAGCAGTCTTTGAAGCAGAATTGATTTTTAGTGCAACATGGTGGGGGCCCCTCTCATGAATAAACCATAACCTCCCCATCTATGGGGGTTGTGTGGGCCAGAGAGAAATAAGATGTATGGTTCCCCCCATTTATCAATGCACGTCTTGTAGCTGTCAAGGACAGTCCACTGCATCAAATGATGTCCCTAATACAGCCTGTGCACCCCCCAGGATCTCCTTGTCCTATCTTACTTCATCTCCAATATCATTACCCACATGAAGACACTCTGTGAATCTTTGCTCCTGCATCACACCAGAGATGTGCACTCACTCACCAATCCTTGGGGCTGCTGCAGGTAATAAAGTCCCTTCCTTACATCCACTATGGCCTTAGTGGCTGAGGAACTCAAGAAGAAGACCTGGCTCTTAGGCTACAGCATCTGCTTGTGGACACTCAGCACTCATTCCAGAAGCACATGGACATGGAAGTTCAAGCACAGCCTTCCTCTCCAAGATCTCATCCAGATCAGCATAGCATGGGCAATTAGGTTCATTTGCAACCAAGAACCACACCTGTATGCATGTGTCCCCCATCTCTTTAATTCTGGATCAACACTGCGATGTAGTTTGTACAAAGCCAGCTCAATCCAGGTGACCCAGTGCAGCTTCCACTAGGACAGGGGAAGGGAACAAGAGAGAGAGAGAGAGAGAGAGAGAGAGAGGAGCTTTATAATCCCCAAATTCACCAGTACAAACACTATTTTAGCAGATGATGGTTCTTTTTTCCTACCATACAGGTCCTTAACTATGCACACGATGTACGATCCCATACACATCTTTTTGTAATGGGATCCATATATGACTCAATGATAATGACACAATCATGGAGATAAATAATGTGGTTACAAACTCTGCTCATGACACTAAGGCAGTGTAGACAACTGCTACTGTAAAGAGGTGCAGACACACCTTATGATCCCAGGTCACGGGATGAAAAACACTTCTCACCTTATATATAAAAAGGATGAGCTTTGAAACAACTATTTCCAAGCCAAAAAATCTGGTCTTATACTAGATGGATTTATGAAAAGTAAGATTTCCCAGTCTTTAGATAACTACTTTCCTGGAGAGGAATAAATTTATTTGTTATTCTATGTAGTCTTAAGGAGCACTTTGTAAAATAATTTGTTATAAGAGTATTACAATCATACTTTAATAGTTTTGTATTTAAATTGATATTGTGAGATAAAACCAATGCAAATTCTTTTATTGGATTATTTCTTGCACTTTGTCAATTCCTTGTCAGGTTGCTTGTAAAGACTACGGAAAAATCCTGAGGGTACCATAATTATGTTTCATAATACGGTAATTATATGTGCATAACTTTAAAAAGGAGAAATCTTTAGGGATATCTTCCTTTTATAGACTGTGGTATTATCACAACCATCTACAGTCATCTAGAAATTTATATAATTAAATGTCTGAATTCGCTCCTGTTTTTAACTTTTTCCACTAACTGTGTCACCATGATTTGTTAGTACATACTTTTGTACCCACATATACAGAGCTTTCAGAGAAAACCTACTTACAAAATTAATATTTTGGATTAAAATGACAGAATTAAAATCAACCTTTCCTTTTAAATAATAACTCTTTTAAATAACAACTGTTTTAAATACAGGGGAGTTCTTTGGTGTTAACTCAGGATGGCAGCAGGTACTAGATCAGTAGTACCAAAATGAGTTTTGCTTTTCTGCAACGGCATTACAGGACTAGATGACCTCCCAAGTCCCTGCCAACCTCCGTGACTCAATGGCTCTGTCATCATTGCCTGAGGGTGAGCCTGTGGCTAACTGTAACTGTCAGACCCTTTCCTGCCCTGCCAGTATTCCCCCATTGGTTAAATACACTCTTTGTGGGAGGAAAAAAACTGGCCAACATTTTTAATTTCCACCCTTCTTTGTGAGGAAATGAAGAGCTACAGTATAACCCAGCATTATAACCAGAGTCTGAAACAGGTCTGAGTCTTCTATCAGTTTAACTCTGTTCACTTTGGCTGCCTTTTACAGTGGCACGAGTGTGAAATGAATCATGCCCTCTATTTTTTATCACCATGCCTCCAGCCAAAGTCAACTGATACAGATCAGCCGACACAAAGGGGGCCAGCATCTTAAAAAGCAAACTGCTGAGTTGCTGCCATAGCCTGCTCCTGAGCTGGAAACTGAACATTTCAAGGCTGAGATGAATAAAACCAGGAACGGTGAGAATCATAAGGGCTCTGGCAGAGAAGAGGAGGATCCTCAAACAATGGATGTTGTCTGGTCTCTGCGCCTTTTCAAGTCCTGCAGTACAAAATTGTCATACTACTACCTGTTACAGAAAGGAGTGGTAAAAATCAGTGGAAGAGGAATTATAGCCTTCCTCGGACTGCAGTTTTATTCCATTTAATTGAACCCCTCCACAAAACCAAAATAATGTTATTAGCCAGTTAAGTGATGAAAGGCTGTTTTTATGTAATAAA
The DNA here is from genome assembly GCA_003993805.1 of Himantopus leucocephalus. Classification (NCBI taxonomy): domain Eukaryota; kingdom Metazoa; phylum Chordata; class Aves; order Charadriiformes; family Recurvirostridae; genus Himantopus; species Himantopus leucocephalus. Next base: position 26,932,273 of record RSEF01000001.1, read on the forward strand.
GTTTATAAGGCTTTAGCATAACAAAACTCAGACAACAGAGTTTGTCCTGCTTAACATAAACTCTATTATGAAACACTTAACCATGCACTGATTCATTTGACCTGCTTCCTCATGATAAATGGAGACCTGTGCCTGCCCATGTGTAATGAATCTCTGCAGCAAAGGCATTCACACAATGAAAACTTGTAACAGTGGGTGTCATTGCATTAAATAGTATTAAAAACTAAAGGAGAAAATCAACACAACCAGTCTTAGAAGACTGTACGGTGACTGTTTAGATATTTATACTAGAGTATCGAGTTTTGATATGTGAGTACACGCAGGCATAAGGAATCCAAAGGCATAAAATAGATGTGTCCTAGAATACCAGACTAATGGGCAAGTAAAGGCTGAACATTCATTTCCAGCAAAGTGAATCAACATATAGCAGAAGACAAAGCTCTGTCTCTCCAAGAAGAACCTGATTCATGAAGAAATGAAATGTGAGCTAAATACAAAGCCCTCAGGTAAAGAAGAAAGGTACAGGCATCCATTTACTGGACTACTTAAAAAATTTAGAGACTGAAGACTAATTTTTAATTTCACTTTAATTAGCGTAAACTCAAAGGCACTTCCCTGATTTCAGTGCAGTTGCTTCAGACTTTTTGCATTTTTAATGACAACTCTGTCCTCCAACTTTCCTTTTGTCAGAAAGATCAATCTTTTTCCTAAACCCTGGGTACTATTGTCTGGTTTTCAGCACTGTAGGAGTTTTGAATAAGATCAGTATTTTATCTCTTTCTGTTCTTTTTAATATTCCAGGCTACCAGATAGTTTCTGTAATGTTCTGTGTGGATGCCTCCATAAACTGTCCTTCTTCTGAATTCATTGAACAGGTGTTACGTTTATACACCTGCAGATGGTAAGTCTACCAGAAAGGACATCAAAGCAAAGCTAAATAGCACTTCTGATAATATAATGCCAATTCCTCGTTCAGCATAGAGCTATCATGAGTAACTTTGAAATGGGCAGGCTCCAAATGCTGAATTGGACTTAGATGGAGTAGTAGAGACACAGAGTTAGGAAGAATAGTCCAGGACGTCTCTTACTTTCTACAGAAAGAGATGCTTTTGGTTTATTGTTATTCCTTTAAGGAAGGAATACTTACCAGAGCCTTGCAAAAAAACCTTTCAGAAAAAACAATCTCAGATAAAAAGTTCTTTCTAATTTTGGTAAGAGAACCACTTGGGGTTTTCCTTTATTATTTTATTGCAATGTTTTGTATATATTGTGTTATAATATTAAACAGAAGTCAAAATTTCTCTCTTTGATATGGTTTGAGGGAGACAAGACAAGGCTGTGACTTGCAAGGAAAAGGCCTTCTTTGTTGTTTTGATTTATTGGCTGTCTGGCTGAAGGTGTGTCCTGGTTTGTCCTGGTAAAACAGAAACAATTTTCTGTTCAGTAATTTCACTTTTCA
>RSEF01000001.1:26933741-26977071 GCA_003993805.1 Himantopus leucocephalus
TAAGTCTCTTTCTCTCTTTCCCTCCTCTCCTTGAAGAGAGAAGAGGGGGAGAGCATCTGTCTTTTGCCTCAGTGGCCAGTCTGGCCCAAATCATGACAAGGTGTCTCCCCAGCACTGGTTCTTTTCATTCTTCTGATAATCAACTTTTTTGACTAGATGATGTCTTAACTGCTCCGCCTCATAAACAATTGCACAGAGTCAAACTGATCCAAAGCTGCCATAATACAACCTCATTGCCTTAGTCTAGTGCCTTTTTGCTTCAAGAGGAATATGAGCTTCTTGTAGTGTCTTAGATATGACCTTGCACCCTTTGCCTCCTCCCCACCACAGTTCTGCTGTTGGAGGCACCTGCAGTTCAGGGAGGTTACTTGCACTACAGGAAACTGAAAACAACAGTTTCTAATCCTATACTAGCAGTTTCCATGGACTGGCTAAGTTTCTAAATGNAACTGAAAACAACAGTTTCTAATCCTATACTAGCAGTTTCCATGGACTGGCTAAGTTTCTAAATGGGATGAACAATAGGACAGAGGGAATAGTTTTCACAGCAAAATAAAATAAATAGTTACGTCAATCTGAAGCAAATGGAATTGCAATTCTATTGTGTATCAAAAAAACAAGACACAGACTGCACTTTCGATTTAGGGAACATTTAACAATATTNGGGATGAACAATAGGACAGAGGGAATAGTTTTCACAGCAAAATACAATAAATAGTTACATCAATCTGAAGCAAATGGAATTGCAATTCTATTGTGCATCAAGAAAAACAAGACACAGACTGCACTTTCAATTTAGGGAACATTTAACAATATATACAGCACATAGTAAGCATTTTGAACTAAGTTATACTAGTAGCCTCCATGACACTATGTGCTACTTGGTATGTGCCAAACAAAGCAGGTAGACATTAACAAAGCCTTAAAACATGTAAGCAAAAAAAATATAAAAGTCTACTACATAAATCTTAAGGGCAAGATACGCAGAAGACCAACAGCTATTCATTTATTTTCTTAGGCTCAAGTGCTGAGAAACTTGGATAGCTTTATTTTTAGAATACACCACCAAAAGATCAGGTCCATGCATGATAAAGTAATAAAATACTACTTTTTTTAAGGACCCATATTTCTCCAGTCTTAACCATAGGAAAAAATTTCATTGCTTTAATGATCCAATCCAATTAGCACTTTTTCATTCCAAAATAAAGCTAGAGTATTAATATGGTAGTGGGGTTACAGACCATTTGGCACAAGGCAGTGACACAGCTGAGAGATGTCATTTACCCTACTGGCAACACTTCCACATCAGAGATCAATCCTTCTATCTACAGGCAAATCTGAACCAGTATACAGTGTTGGTTTATGTACAAATGAACATTGACATGGCTGTTGGGGATTAAAGCACATAAAGAGCGCATAAAGTCCTAGTCCCAGAGGCTACAAGGAGACTTTGGGGAGAGAATGCACTTATTTACTCAAATTTGGGTTCATCAGGGTACATGATAAAAATCTTCACTTCTGATGCTTTCTGTAAAGAGACGTAAATAACTTGACTTCATTTCTCAACTCCGTCACATTATCAGCCTTGGATCCAAATGTATTTCTAGTCATTAACTAATAGTGATGATTTTAATGAGCTTTTCATCAATGTTGGCCATAAATGTTTTACTCCTCCTGAATGACTCAGCATTCCAAGGCTGTAAGGGAATTGCCTGAGAAAAATCATGATCTGCAGTCTGGCCATTCACAGCGGGTACAGTTTGTCATGAAAATACCAGTTAAGAATTCCCAACTGATTGTTAGTTACATTAAAATGTGATTAACTAAGAGCTTCCAGGGAAGCAGAGAGAGAAATAACCTCTTGATTTCCAAAGTTATTGGCTCCTCAGTATAATAGAAATCTGGAAAAAATGGATTCTAAGGATTCTAACCAAATATAACATTTCAAGCAAATAAGCTAAGCCATACACATATACGGTGAAATGAACCTTCCTCGTTACTTGATTATGAACATTAAATGAAGAAAAAGCTAGCTTAATTCTAATCGAACTATTAGGTCCTGAAAACTGGTGTGCTATTTATCAAGTCCAGTTGGAAACCACTGTAGATCAGTACCCAGACCTGAATATACCTGCAACTAGCTGAGCAGGCAGACAGGTTGTGCAAATACTCACGTTCAAGGCCAATTTACATTTATGAGCGAGTCCTGAATATACATAGATATGAAAGGGAGTTCTGTATTCATGTGCTTGTTTATTTAATACACAAATGCACCACCAGCTACATTAAACCAGAAGGCATAATATTTTATTAGGCAAGAATAAGAGCCTACAAAGGGAAAGGAAGCATTATTATCACAGTTTTACAGAGCATGAAATAATGAACAAAGAGCTTAGTAGCTTATCTTGGGTTACACGGGAAGCCTGTGGCACAGGCAGGAAATGAAACCAGGTCTGCCCGCTTCACCCCTGTTTTCTAGCACAAGATCAGCCCTCACCTTTAAGTCTGAATATCTGAAATCAAAGGTGTACACATTCTTTCAGACTAAAGCAGGGAAGGTTTGTACAGCTCTCTTCTTGCAAGTAGTAAACTTTTAACTTAATCTATAATTGAAGAGGCAGCATTTCCAGGAGGCAAGCCCACGCCAGGGCACTGGTTCAGTACAGAACATGGTTACTCATGAAATTTTTAGTACTTTTTCTCTATCGCCTCTGTGGTCCTTAAAGTTTTCCATTTGAACTCACTATACCTAGTAAGATCAGGACCATAAATAATAGGTCAGCAAGAAAACGAAGCAATAAAGGATATCGCAGAAATAACCTGACCAAGAGACCACTAGCTTTTAACAGAGCATAACAAGAAGCATTACCTAATTAGACCTAAGGCCACAAGTTTGTAAGACAAAGTAATGTTGACAGGTTATTGGCCAATGTAAACTCTTGCTGGCACATCTTCACCATGAAGTGTGCACCCACACAGGTCCCCGTTACACAGGTACCCAGATGCCAAGACTGAGGGGCCCACCGGAGAGCCCTGCCTGGCCACTCGCTTTCTTTTCTGAGAAAATCAGGGTGCACAGAAGACTGACGTGAATCAGATTTGCCCTGATGTAAAATCTGCAGGTGGCCAGACTAGGCAGAGCTACCACACTACAGTCTTGCGGTACACACACAGCTGCAAAGGCTCAGATCTTCCACCACGCCTCCTAACTTTTGATTATGCTTGGCCCATCTCAGCACTAAGAATTTTTTTAACCTTTAGCTGCTTCTAAATCCTTGTGAGAAATATTTTCACCATCTGCAAAGAGAACATACCTGGAGAAATAACTATAAACCTGAAAATACCATTTTTTAATAGTTCTTCCCCCAGTGTGAGACACCCAAGGTAAAATAAATGAACTTCTGTCTAAATGCAAAACAAAATTACAACTGTAATGTATCTGTGTTGTTATGGCTTAGAATAATTCTGTGAAATACTGTTGCTAACAAAACATACTTTAAGATCACATAATAAAATGGATTACGGAACAAATACTGCTCAGTTAAAGAGTTGGTACTACAGAAGTATTTTATGAATGGTGAATCCACGCAGGCACTTGCCGTTAATATTAATGACTTATCAGTGCCATTCCTTACTTGTTTTCCTGAATGGAATAAGAGTACCTGCTAAGAAGAATAGATTCCTCACCTCAAAATGAGCAAAAAACCCCTAAGCACAAGAGTCATACACTCTGCATGTAATTACATGTTGCTTGATGGATGTTAATAGAATTGCACTAGCTGATGAGTTGGTCCCTTATAAGCACAGGACTGCATAATCTCAAGATTCATATACATAGCTGGATAGATATGTGTATACAACTAGTCTACCCGTACTTTATCATTACTACTACCATTATTATTGTCTGTTTCGCTGTCACGGACAGGACAGACATAGTTCTTTACTTATCATATGGTCTTTGCAGAAACTAAGGCAGATTTTATTTCTTTTTGCCCTTTCCACTTAATCTTAAAGAAGCTCTCACCTTCTGGAGACACACAGGAAAAAATGACTTCTAGGAAATTTGCATTTTCACAGACAACAATGCTCTCTGTCCAAGAAAGCCCTATTGCAGCCAATGGCAGTTATCCACCCAGCAGTCCTGCATGGGGTGCAGGGCTGCAATTCTGTTTTCTTCTGTGTCTGAGGCCTTCAGAGAGGAGCTTCATGTACGTATTCAGAGTGTTTCAGTCTCTCTGGAGTCTAAGTGGAAGCTTCTTTTAAAATCCTTTCTATTTTTTCTGCTATAGCATCATTACTTGAGCAGAAGTGTTGGAGCAGTCTCACCTTCCTGGATTCCGCACTCCCAGGTCCTCCCACTTCCCACAGTTTAGCTGACACCCTGGGACCTTCCCACCACGTCTTCCAGTCCATTAGAAGGAGTACCACAGATTAACAGCTAGTTCATTAAAGTTCTCCCTGTTTTAATTAAGAACCAGACTACACCTCTCGCTGAACCTCAGGAGCTTGCCACATTCTTGAGATTGTTTTGCACCCCCTTGAAAAGTATGACAAATTCAACCTCAGTGATTACAGGGTTTTCTAGCTCTCATTTTGCTCCTCCATGCTCACTGCTTTACCCTCAGCTCCTCACTTAGCTGCCATGGTTCTCAGGAAGTGCTGCTCTGCTCTGATCTCCTCGTTACTGGATTCATCTCCGTCTCCTACATCTTCTCAGTGTGGCTGCCCGTCCTGGGCTCATCAACTTTTCCTGCTCAACCTCTCTATGGCTTTAAAACTGTGAGCCTTAATGACTTCTCATCAGCTCTCAATCCTCTCCTGCTCTGTCTGCCCTTTAATTTGCTAATGTGGTACTTGGTCCCACGTTTATGTTTCCTCCACCTTTGGTCATTACCATGGAAACTGCCTCCATCTTGCCTGTCAGTCAAGCCCATAGCACAGCAGCACCTTTGGCAAGAACTCTGAAACACCAAATGTTTTTCTAAACAATATTTTTAAATTAAGATCTTTCTTACTATCCTGTAGCTAAATATTTCACCAGATTCTTGTAATGTCAATATTTGATTGCTGTGACATATTTTTTTCTGATTTTGCATGTGTCCTCTTGCCCAATTCTACCTATCAAAATTCTTATTCAAGGAGCACCTTCCTGACTTGTGGCTACAGCAGCGTCACTTTCCTCTCTGTCTCTCCATGGACTCTCCTTTTGCTGCTCTCCAGCCACACACCATGTGTCTTGAATTCCTCCCAGTTTCTGTTTATTCCATTATTCCATCTGAACCTCTTATTCAGTGTCAGGAGTTGACTCACAGCTTTAATTTCCCATAACACCAGCTTCCACCACGCACTTGCTAACTTTTCAAGAAGGCATCTTTGGGCTGTCTCCTCCCAAGGCTTGCACAAAACTCCCACTGGACATCTCCAGCAACGGTAGTCGCCACTGGCTGTTGCCACTGCCCTGCCTTGTGTCTGCTGTTTCTTATGTTATACTTGAGAGGCCACCTTTAATGCACTCTGTTTGTTGGGATAAACAGGTCTGAACAAAGGCTTTAGGCTCCTGGGCAGCGTGGTGATGGAAGTAATATAAATGTCTCAAGATCTGAGTCTTAATTCCTTTGTTGCTGAATTTAATGGCCCCAGAAGACCCTCTGAACTCCAACCAGACCAAAGGAGAGCAGGAATCAGCCTGTGCATTGCAGGTTTCATTTTAATCTGTATAACATGATTCCAGCCTGAATATGGTTTTGCAGTATGCAGGGACCATTTATTTCCAACCATGTACATCTTTAGCTGAGGAAAAATGAAGTGTTGTCACTTAATCACAGGAACCCTTCCTCACCATGAATTATATATAAAAGTCTTGTTATGATGTATTACACCTTCCAAAAATAAAAATAAATATCTGCACTCACGTGTCAACATGAGCGATTGCAAATTTTGGGCTTTTTTGCAAATACCTCTACTCCCGCCTTTAGGGTTACCAGTTTAGATTCTCTTAGTACTCCATAAAACTTACCCAGGAAAGGTTAAAATATTCATCAAATTCAATATTGGATGACTTAATTAAATCTACAAGATAAAGAAATAAGACGGAGTAAGCAAATGAAGCTGAAAAGCAGTTACATCATGCAGCAGGAGAACTGCCTTAGTCTTAAGTCTTTCCTAAGTAATGGATTCTTAATTTCTGTACTGGGATAACACATTGTTTCACGTGGGACTGTTGTCTGCTAACCAAAGGAATACAATTTATCCAATAAGGTGAGGAAAAAATACTGGGATTTTATATAAGCTCACAGGAGCAAATCAACTTTGTGTTATCAGGGTGGAGGATCCATGATGATTCCTGATTATAACCACAATCACCCATTTAAAACTCTGTGAATGGTTTTTCAGCTCTATTTCCTTTGTGGTCAGGGAGTTCAACAACCAGTGCGAAGAAAAGTTAGTCTGAAACAACCTCATTACTGCTGATATGACAGCAGTTTGAGAGAAGTCCTCCGTCAAACCAAGTCATAACAGCAACGAACAGACCTTGTGGGGACCTACAGCCCACGCTCAGACAGGTCACACAACTGCACCAGGAATCGCTGCCTCGCAGGCGACTAGACGGCACCGTTCTGCTTAGCACAGCTGCAAACAGAAAGACATTTGCTTGTCTACTGAAACACCCTACGTCCTGGCTGAAGTCGCTTTCATCATCTGTATGAACACAAAAGAAAGATGAGTCAAGCTCTGTATCATTTTATATCAACAAAATATGTTTCATTCTTTTCTTGAAGAATTTTGAAGCATTTCTTTATTGAAAGACTACTTAAAGGAATATAGGCATTAAAAATATGTAATCAGGCAGACAGACTTTAGGTATGAAGAGGTATTACCTACAGGTCAGTACACTCAGGGGCAGACTGGTATAAAAACCAAGCAGAATAACGCTTTGTAACAAAGTGTAGCTTAAAATGGTTTAAGTAATTCTACACCATATTTACTATTCTGGTAGTCTTGGATATACTCTCATTAGCTAAATGCTTTAATTCGTTATAGAGTCTGAGTTAAAATCAAGCTGCAGTAAGCAATGACAGTTATATTAAAAACATATTTTTCAAGTAGGTGTCAATGGTTTTAAGATGCGCTATTTTTGATATGACTGATGGTCTAAGAGGAAGGCAATACCCCCTGTCATTCAGAGGGATATTCAGAACCAATTATATATATGAAAAGTAATTGTATGTATGAAATCGAGGAACTCAAGGGACAGACCCAAAGGACAAAATTGTTAACAGTTAAATGATGACCTTTCTCAGTGCAGTGTTTGAACCAAGATAACAATCTCTGATTAACCAAATCAGGGTTTAACTCTGCTTTGCTAACGACCTAGGGGGAATTTGTGGACTGGACTTTCAAGCCGCGAGCTGACCTGCACCTGCAGAGCCAGCTGGAGCCGCAGACCTGCACGGATGCACCAGCTGGAGCTCACGGGTTTTCCGGCGCTGGTGGAATGAGAGGTGAATTGTTCATCATCCAATTCAGGCAGAATCAGCCAAATTAACTCAGATCACCTCCTTTGCTGCTCCAAAGAGAATGCTTGTGTGATCCCATCTGTTCAGCAGAAGAGCTTGGGAAGCAAGTATCCCCAGAAGAGAGGCTGCAAGAAATGCTTGTGGGTTAATAACTTCTTCAGTCATTGCAGCTGTTTGCAAAGTTAATGTCTGTGCTTGACATCTTTTTTCCTTTATAGGGTTTGTCTGTCCAGGGGTTGAAGAAGATCTAATGCAATTCAAATTGCATAGACAGAAAATCTTTATAATTAACATAGCCTTTCCTGGTATGCTTCTGTCACTGTATGCAATAGTCTTGTACATCCCTCACCTCCAACTCAGACTCGGCTTTTCTTTTCTGCCAAAGCTGTGAGGAAGTTTTTACAGAGAGCTTCAAGTGTCTATGTTTGGAAAGGGGAGAATCTGCCACATGCCAGATACAAAACTTTTAGGATCTCATTCTAGCACTTCAGTCTTTTAATCTGGAATAGAAAAGCCAAAACAGTGGGTGAGGACTTATTATCTTATATTTATTCCGACTTCTGAAGTATCTTTTTCTACTACATCAAAGAATGCTGCAGACTGTTACATGACAAAGGATTTGTCTGGTTCATCAAATCTTTTGCCTGGGGACTTCTGTGCCTCCAGTATTTACAATGAGGCACCTTCAACTTCTAGTAGCTACATTATTCTTTAACAAACCTTTGCCCTACTATTACTATAGTCCTAATGTAAACTATTCAGCTATGCCCACAATTAACCGCAGAATGAATTGCCTTGCAGCACAGAGAAAGAAATTATGACTCGAAGACCTTTAAAATCAATTCAATAAAATTGATAGAACGCTTCCAGCACTTTGCCTGGGAGCCAAGCATTTCTCAGCAGGCCCATCAGGTCCAACGCGGGGAAACCAGACGCCTCCCGGCTGGGGCTGAAGCACACACATTTATGCAGAGCAGCCTCTTTTCCAGCCTCTGATCCCACATGTCAGACCCAGTTAGTTGATGGGTTACTCCTGGGTGTTCAGAGGAACGTTCAGTTATTGCTTTTTTTTTCATTGCAATTCTGTTACACATAGTTTTGCTGATAAGGTAAGATGTTATCAGTATTATTGTTTAAGAAGGCTGTGAGGATGGTTTGTAAAATCCATAAGCTTTCTGGGACCATTAAATTGGTGTTAAAACTAGCTTATCTGGGGGTTTTATTATAATTTTTCTTCTCTTTTTTGTGTGTGGTGTGTTTTAACCCACTTCAGATCCCAAGTCCTTTGTTGTACTGCTGACAGGAGGTTGGCTTAGTACAAAGGAACTAATGATGTGAGGATAAGAAGAAGCAGGCATGGGAAACGGTGGCAGAGGTAGCTTTTCCTATGGCAATGTCTGGTTTGATGTTGTAGAAAAATACAGCCTTTGACTTACTCAGCACAGGAGAGGCTGTTGCCCAAGGTCCTCCTGAAGCACAGGATGGTCACTCCTGGCAGAGGTGGGAGTGTAAGGTCAGAAATGCAAATAACACAACGGTGGTAAGCCCTGTTCCTCTATGTCTCACCAGAACGGTAATGCTGCAGAGAGCTCCATTTTTCCCCAGTGGGGGAAAGTAACAAAAGATTGGCAAGGAGGATTGTAAACATGCTCAAGTGACTCGCACCTGGGGTGTTGGACAACACATATACCACACTAATTGTTGTTCAGCCTTGTGTGCTCGCAAGTAGAACATCCGCACTTAGATAACGTAAGCCTGGGATGGACTCGGGGACACTTTATCTAGCATACATGAGATCACTGCCTTGCTGTTGAAGAAGATCAAAGCACAGTGGAAAACTACACCTGCTTGAACCCTTGAAAAGCGGGCAAGGACAACAAGTCGGAGCTCACATGCTCCTGCTAACAAGGACTTTCTCCTGCTCTGCGGTGCCTGCATGCCCTGCTCGTGTTCCTCTGCCCGGGTGTTGCTTTGAAGATTCCCCGATTCATGAGGTATTGAGACTAAATTTGTTCTTTGTCTTTCATGCATGGTTTTGTAGTTGTTCCTTCATCCTGCCCGAGTCAGCTCACACACCCAAGTATTCAAAGCTCAGGAGTCAACCATCAAGACTGTGAGAGTATTTAAAAGAGTAACATGCAAAGAGGTAGTTTACTATCTAATACCTACAGCTGGGATATCTTTCAAATCTCCTTTTTCTACCTAGAAACTCCTTAAATACATTAAAACCTACTTTTGTTTATTAGCATAGAAAATCAGGCATCAAGAAAAATACCACTACCACAAGCTTCAGGATAAAATTCTGTAAACCAGCAGCGCTGAGTGTATGAGATGCTATTCTGAATTACCAATCCATTTTGTGTTATTTTTTCTGCCTTATTTCCAGAGTGAATCCATCTTGCTGCCTCACCAGCCCCTCTCTGCTTTGCTTATGAGCTCTGACAAGATCACAGCTTGAGGTAGGGTGGTTGCATACAATAGGCAGAACAGGGTTGTGATCGTGGTAATTGGCTGAGACATCCAGGCCTGTAATTGCTTAATAATAACCACATCTAGTCTTTTTTTCCGCAGCAATCTTGTGTTAAAGTTGTCTCTGACAGCTTAGCTAAGAGCTGTGGTGCACAAAGTAGAGCTGCATGCAAATGGTGCAACACACATAGAAACCATCAGATATGTAAACTACTTCAACTCAGGGGTAAGAGACAGTCAGTAGAGAAATTCCTGCTGTGGAAAAACAAGGCTTGAGAAGCCCTTGGTTTCCTGAAATAAAACAGTACTTAGCACTTCTTAGGAAATATAGTTCCATATTTCAAATTATCGTTCTATACAGCATCCTGCCTGACAGATTTCAGAGAAAGGCATATTGCCATTGTTCGCTTGTGGCCACTTTTAAATTTTTCTTAATTGTTTTTCTGCAAATTGATCTGACGGTGAATCCTCATTCCTGAATATGGTTACCTTATTGTCTCAATGTTATTCATTAAAGAATGCCATCTGGGTGAGAGTTAGAAAGAGACAGTCTTGGAGAAAAGAGTTTTGTGAAATGCTTCCTGTGTTAAATTATTTTAAGGACTGTGATTGATTGGCATGAATTTCTGTGGACCAACCACTATAAAAGTTAATTTTAGCAAGAGCAAGTCCTGAGGATATTCAGATGACACTTTTTTTAATGCAGAAGGAAATTAATGTCTGGGACAGGTTGTCAAGCAGTAGTTGTATCTGTCACCATCACTTTGTGTGTGTGTGATACACGAATTGGACAACCATATAGAACAAAATGATGGTCCAGATGTGAAAGATAGACAGAAGGATATACAGACTCAGATAAGTCACCTACCTGCCTTTTCTGATGAAATTTTACCATTTGGAATTGTATCCCAAGGCAATAAGCACGGCAATTATATGAATAAAAATGCACACTAGCTATTTCATTTAATATTTTAATGATTAGTTTCTTTTTCTCAGCATTTAGGAGTATCATTACAATGTAGAGAGTGCTACTGAGGAGAAACTAAGAGGAATAAAAAGGGAAGCAGCAGTAATCAATACAAGGGTAGGAAATCTGGTCGAGGCAAAACAAATGACATAAAAGACATGGCATAGACTTATTAACTACTGAAAACTTATAAAGGTGGCTGATATTCATTGAATTTCCTGACAGCCCACCACTTAGTCAGCTGGTTGCTCAAAGGTACTTGAGAAAAAACAGACATTTGCTTCAAAACTGGGTGAAGTTGGTTCCTGGCAGCAGAGATAGATTATGGTTCTCCACAGGTAATTCAAAACAGTTATGCACAGAGAGAGAGGGCCTAAATACAGAATGTAACAGCTCTACAGCTCTGGTGGTGACGGGAACGGAGGCTGGAGGCACAGGACTTCGGGACAGATGAAGTAGATACTGTAGCAAAGGACTGGACTGTGCAGAAAGCAGGTTATATCTGGAATCAGATTCTCCAAGGACTTCTCCGCTTCTGTGGTGATACAAGCTGTGCAAAATGACGATGTTCTTAAATCAAAGTGGTCTATTAATTTATACTTTTGCCTGTGGTATGTTGCTATGGTCATAAATAACTGTGCAAGATGTGCGTTACAAAAGTCCAGAGACTCACAGCTGCAGTTACAGGGAAAAAAGGAGAAATAAGTCAAACAAAACTAGCTGGCTTGAGGGCGCACATAGCTGTTAGACTTCATGGTGTTCTCAAACAGACTTCCAAGCTGTACAGTTCTCAGCCTGCTTAATGGCATTGTATTTTACAAACTTGCGAATAGATTAGTCTAAGGTAAACAGCATTTAGGGCTGTAGCAGCTGATTTCATTCTCTGAGGAAGCTTTCTAATCCTGAAGTCCAATTTTTAAAGACTTTTTGGCAATTGCGACATTAAAAAAAAAATCCTCCCACATATTTCAAGCAGGAACAGAAAAAGGAATTGCTAGTTTCATCAATCTTACACTGCGTGAGCTTTCCATACTTAATTTTTACCCATCAGATCAAAAGACTGAATTCTTCCAGGCGCCATTAAACTTCTTTAATTTCTTACAAATAAAAAGGCCGTAATATCACAGAACCATGTTGTTAATAAGTTTTATCTATAGAAAAGCATCTTCTGCATTCAGATCTGTAAANATAAATTCCTAAAACATGTTCATGATGGAGAGTTCAAGGATTCTGCAGTTTTAAAGAAACGTAAGTCTTGCAGTGTTTTAAGGAGTTTGTAAACCTAATTAATGGGCAGACTCAAGTTATTAAAGGGATTACTGGGCCTCCCAAGTCTAGGTATCTAACATTGGTTCAGTTGCTGGACTTTAATGGTAATAAATCTAAGGCCATGGTTCAGGAAAATATATGCGCTTACACATGTTTTTATGCAAAAGCCAAGACATGAACTCATACATCTCCTTAGGCCCGTGTTTTTTAACTAGATGTATATGAGTTGTCTTTCTTAGGAATATTTTCCTAAATTAAAGCCTGAAATTTNGGACTTTAATGTTAATAAATCTAAGGCCATGGTTCAGGAAAATATATGCGCTTACACATGTTTTTATGCAAAAGCCAAGACATGAACTCATACATCTCCTTAGGCCCATGTTTTTTAACTAGATGTATATGAGTTGCCTTTCTTAGGAATATTTTCCCAAATTAAAGCCTGAAATTATATACCTGCTGCAGAATGTGTAAGTATTCCTGGTGGGTGTAGAGGATGCTCTTGCCTCCTGGCGTTCTGCTACATGACCAAACTGCCACAGATATTTTCAAGGACAGCTAATCACACTGCACTTAAACGACCAACAATATTCAGCTACCGAGTGTTGGAAAATCCAAGGTTATGAAAACAACATAACACTTTAAAGGAGCATAGTAACCATTTTGTAGATTCAAGTTCACGGCAAAGTTAGGGAGCTTAAAACTTAGAGGCACGGGCACTTTATGACCCAAANAAAAAAAAAAAAAACAAAAAAAGCCCAAACCTGTCTGTGTGTCTGTGTGCAAGCTACTATTGTGTGGCAAAGCATGCTCCTTTCTTTGCAATATACATAATAAAATACAATCCCTCACTGGTTCATCACTCAAAGAGCTAAATCTGATTTTACAGTGAAAATGCAATTTCATCTCATCAGGTTCCATAGTGCTGAAATACTGAACTTAACAATAGAAACTGATGTGATATGTTTCAAATTAAATTGAACCATTGCAAACAATGGGTTTCTTCAGAGGCTGGCCTTGACTGAATATGTTTTTCCACTTCATTTTGCAAAGAAATCATCAAGTCTAATGGCTTCAAGCAATCTAAGTGATGTGCAGGTTGAATGGAAAAAAAAAAAAGCAATGCCACTGAAAAAATGCCACACACAAACAAAGAGAAATTATCACACACTGCACTGAAGGCCTTATCACTTCCCCAGTCCATCTGAGGAGCTTCTAACCAAAGCAAGGAGCCCAGCCTTAAACCAGTGAAGTCAGTGAAAAAGATTTTGACTCCTTTAATCCCTGGATAAGGCCTGATGTCTGAAGAATATTGTGTGAAGTTTGTGTGTGACCTGAAAAGGTGGATACGGAAGCATGAGTTTGAATTTTTATCAAACACCAGGTGTTCTCTCAAAAACAGGAAAGCAGAGGAGCAAGCTCTCAGCCCACAGGAGATGCACCTTGGAGCCATCCTGCTGGGCATCTGTGGCCAAGGCCAGCCACCACCCATGGCCAGCATGGGCCATGAGCTGGGTGGAGGATGCCAATCACACATCGGCCCTGTCGTCTTCCATGCCATACTGCTTCCTTCCCTGAGGAGGCATAAGGAGGCTGGAGCCAGGCAGGCTGGCAACATCTGAGTAATGAGTAACACTGATCAAGAGACTCCAGTGACTGGGGTGGGCAGGGTTAGGGCTGTGTCACCCATGACTGCATAGTCAATGCCTTCTGCATGGTTGCTCACTCCACACAGAAGAGTCAGGCATTTTCCTCTAACGGGAGACTTACAGAGATTTTCATCCACTTTCCCTGGCAGAAGGGGACAGTATAGGCCTGAGAACATGTCACTGATATATAATAAAAAAAGGTTTGTTTAAGCCATAAATAGTCATTAAGAAAAATTACAAGTAAAACAGGAGGCATCTCAGTCTGAGTTTAGTCTTCTGTGATCATTTATTTCCTTGCAGATACTGTGAGAGACAGTTTTCTTCAATATAGTCAGAATGAACCGATTATTTTTTTTCTATGCCTACAAATAAAAAATAAAAGGTGGGGGGGAAATACCCAGAATTGTTTGTTTCTTTTAGAGCTGAACTGCGAGCCAATTCCTCCTTTCCAAGCCAGATGGCTGTGAGCTAATTCCAGTACCAACTGTCCAATTCCTAGATGCCTATTTGACAATATTGTTCTTCTTTATTTGTTTACTTTAGGAATAGGTCTGCAGGGAGGTTTACGGTCTCTGTCATCCTCACTTTGGGGAAAGCCTATGTGAGCAAAGAAAGGGTTGGGAAAACAAAACCTGGGAGGATTCCCAAGGAAGGCTTTCTCCTAATCCTTCCAGGAGTATAATCAGCCGAGTGCCTTACTGAAAGCAAAAGCACTCAATTGCCAAACTGCTCCGGTCCTCACATGATATGGACACCTGAGCCTTCCCTGAAGGACAGTGAGTACGTGTCCATAGCAGTGTTCTCACTTAAGAACTGAGCTCCACTGCCTTCTCATTGGCCTTCAAAGCCCTCTGGCTCAGCGACGTGCTTCAGAGGGCTCACCTCAAACGCTATAATGACTTGCGAAGAAGTTCTGAGGAAAACATGTGAATTCCCAGAAACCAGCCCAGCACCCCACATGGGAAACCTGCAACACCTGGGCAGTGGGTTAAGGTCATTGCTCTGTCTGCTAAGATGGGACCCCAGTATTTACTTAAAACAACAGTTACATGTTGATGTTTCTAGGTTCACCTTTTCAAAGCTTGCTACAGTCTTTCTCTTGGGGTGTTTTAGCAATACTGACACACAGATCTTGTGACACCTATTAATCTGTCTAAGCAACGAACCCTAGGGACTGTCAGCAACCAGCTGATAGAGTTTTTCTGATTGATTGTAGGTATGAAAATGGACCTACAAGAGTTTGTTGCTCACCCTTTATAAAAGTATTTGTAATACATCAATTACTCATCTGAGCAAACTACTCTTATTTTCCAGAATCGTACTCAAGGCAGTTGAAAAGCGAGTAACTGATATGAAAGGGCTTGATTGGTCACACACGCCAAGAGATGTTTCACCAACTCCAGAACAGCAGTTTTGAAGGCTCTAGGCTTCCCTCCCTGGCTTACAGCTACTGTTTAGCTCATAATTTCAACAGATATATCAGAACAGTGCTAATAATAATGAAATTTGGCCTTCCTTCTACATTCATGTTCTTGCTCTGGGTAAGTTATACAACTAGGGTGAAAAAACACAGACCTGCTACCCTCAATGACCTAAATTCAGTTCTACCAGTTGAGAATCTGACAGATGGTATATCAAGAACACCACGTGAGTCAAACTAAGAGATTTTTACATTTGCAAATATAAAGAGACTTTTAAAATTAAAAGTATTCACCATTTCCTACCACTCTTACATTAAAAATTAGTCTAGGTTGTTTGGGTTTTTTTCTTTCCATGGGTAACACTTCTGAAAATTTGGCAAGCCAGTTGTTATCCCTGGCAGCACAGAAATTTCCCTACTTATTTTTTATATGATTACATGAAAAGCAAAGGCTACTGAAATAATAATGACATCATCTCCTATGATATGACTGCCTTTTTATTTCTAGGATATGAAAGAAGTCTAATGCAGTCTGGAAGAATACAGTCTACTGATCAAATGTGTAAAAAATAAGCATGGAAAGCTCACACAGCTAACTACTTCTTTATACATCATTTTATCCTGGTGAAAATCGTTTTGCAAAATGACAGCATCTCAGCAACTTTTACATCAAATGTTCCTTTACAATGAAACAGACAATTTTTCAAATAGCCACCCCTGGAAAGGCAACCTGTTAACTGGGAATCACATCATGATCCTTTTGATTTCTTCCAGCCATGGTGCTTGGTGGCAATGTTTCTGCAGGTCAGATTCTGTTTTGCTTCTATCTGTGCAGCTGCAGTGTTTTGAAAGAGTGTCGGGAGCAGAAAAGACAAAAGAGATAACTGAGAGCACAAGAGAGAACTTGTGCTCTCTTGGGGCAAAATTTATATGTAGGGCTTCAAAGGGAAGGTTCAGTTTTATACAATAAGAGGAAAGATAGTAATTTAGGAATTGTGTGACTAGAGAGTCTGGAGATAGAGATGAATTTTGGAGCACCTTTTTGGTCATGCTGATGTGAACAGAGTATTAGGGTGAGCAACTAAGTTGCCTTGGGCAGGAATTTTAATGGTGAGGGAGAGAAGAATTTGGAACGTTAATCAGGAAAAAACAACAGAAATTTGAAAGCAGGTTGATCTTGGGGAAATAGAGACAGTGATTAGGGAATATGACCCCAATTACATATATTATCTTAGGAATATTTGTACTTAACTCAGACATTATATATTGAATGTGTCATTCTTTATCAGCCCTTTCTGTTCTATTAAAAGGGTTACACAGATAGTCTCTTGAAGTTAACCTGAAAATTCCCTTTTTCTTTTTTCTATTTTTTTTTTCAATCAAAGACTCTCTAAAGGCTGGTGAACAAAAGTAATTGGCTTTCACACAGTAAGTAGCAGGGTTTCATTCTGATTTGATAGGGGATTCATTTAAAATTGAGTTCTCAGTGCCTTCTTTCTTAAAATGATCCAAGTATATACATTTTCTCCATTCTTATGTTCATGCAATCTAATTAACGGCAAAAGGATTAAGCTTTTCTTAAAAGTTGATAAATGTGAGGTTAATGAGCAGTGGAAGGAGCAATTTGAACCATGCAGCCACACTACTTGGTTCTAAATTAACTGTAACCATTCAGGAAATGGACTTAGGAATCATTGTGGACAGTGCAATACAAATCTCTGATCTGTCTGTGAAAGCGGTTAGGAAGCAAACAAATTGCTAGAATTTAAAAGGAGAGGGAGAGAAAGTAATAACAAAGGTATAATAATGCAGTTCTCTGAACTGGCAGAACGATACATCTGGCTCTAGTCTCCCTATCCCCCCCACAAGATGCTGTACAAAAGTAAAGAGCTCAGAGGTAGATAATGGGAATAATTAGATATAGGAAAGAGGGAGGGGAGAGAATGGTACTATTCTCAGAGAAGAATTGATACAGGTATGCACAATACTGGATGAAAAATCTCTTTTTAAAAATATTTGTATGTTGTCCCTCCCTCTTTCTAAAGCATCTATATTATGGTGCAACCAGTCCTGACAGTGTCTGCACTACACATACTTCAGCCTTGTCTACTTCCCAGGTGATAATACTAGCACCAAGAAATCTATATTAAAGATTTTCTTTAAGCCAGCCCTGTGGGCACCTTGTTATTTAATCTGTCTTCTACATTTGCCTGTGACCTGTCTCCTATCCCTAATGAGGCCTATTGATGCCGTTGAAAATAATGCTTATTGGGAATCCAAATCAGCGCATCCATGCTAGCGGTAGGTGAGTCGATGTCACAGACACGCATGGTACTGCTATGCAGATGACACACAGCTCTAGCTATTCTTCAAAACGTTTGAGCACGTCAGTGGCAGTGAAGTGCCTGGACCTTCAGCATATTCTCTCCTGCATGAGGACCAGCAGGCTGGCTTTGAGTCCAGGAGAGGCAGGACGATGTTAGCAGGTAGTTGAAATCACTTTGAAGAATTTTTTCTGTGCAGCTGTCTGTGGTTAGAGGTACACACTCATTACGGCCAATTGAGCCCGTTGCTAAGGCATGCTCTCTCTTTTCTCAGTGTCACTAAACTCCCACAGCCAGCATCTCCGACCGGCTTCAGTTGCCTGGGAGACCCCACTCCAACCCGGCGAGAGGCAGCCGGCCTCCCTTACACACACCTTCACGGAGTCTCGGCTGGGCTACAGCAACCGGCCTCGGCACAAAGCAGTCGGGTCAGTGGCACAAAGTGCACTTGCCCATCCCTCCAACAACCTGGGTATCCATGGAACAACACCATTGTGCACGTGTGCAGTACTAATTTCCCACAGAGTACAGTTCAGAATCACAGAAGCCATACTTTTCTTAACGGTGCCCCATGGTACGGGCCCAAACCAGCTGGGAAATCCAGGATGAATATCCGGGTTTACACCACAGGGACAAAATAATTTTATTCCTAAATTATTACGGAAAGCTCGTATTTTTCAGGCATATGAAAATGTGATATGAATTCCCATAGGCGGTAAGGTCAGCCACAAAATCCACCCTGTTGCTTCAGCTGCAAAGAAAATATCTTCAAAATTACCTTCTTTTAAAGTAAACAGTGATTATATAATAAAAATGAAATAAATAAATAAATACATAACCTTAAACAATAATCTCATCAAAGCAAGGCACTGCACTTCACACATTTCTCTCCTTTGAGAACAGATGAAGAAGAGAATGAAGCACGTGTAATTTTGGCCAGTTGGGTCATCTAAAGAACTACTGCCAAAAAACTGAGAGAGCTTGGCTGTGACTCACATTTTTCTATTAAAATCTCATAATGAAAAACCACACATTTGCAACAGACCTTGGCTCCTCTGTAATAGCACATCACATAATTGCTTGAATCTTTGGGCCTTTCTTATTTCTAAACCAGATTTCTTCAAGCTCATAGTTTCCAAGGAGGATTATGGTTATTTTTCTGAAGAACCTAATTTGCATGGGGCTTTTCAAGAAAAAAAACCAAAATCCTGAAAATACACAAAGCGTATCTTTTGCTATGACAACTAAAAATCTTCAAATAACCTAGATCAGTGTTCTTTACATGTGAATAAAGTTATCTGGTATACTTTGGAGCATTTTATAAACTTATTTAGATCCTGTTGAACATTAGATATGCAAGGAATACAGATGAGATACTGGTTTACACCTCCACTTTATCACAATTTATTGAAATTCAGTTAGGCTTTCAAATTACCCATCAGATATATTTCCTTCAAATAAGCTTTATTATTTTTTTAATAAGTGTCCCTTTAAACCTCAATTGTAATCAGGCTTCAGACAAAATTTCCAGATGGCAGTTTCATTCTAGACAATCTGCTCTCTCGAGTGCCTCTCTCTGTGAAGCCCAATGAGCATCAAGTGCATTTATTATATTCTGATGCAACTCCTCGTGCAAGATAAATTTACTTTTCATCTAATAGTATACCAAATATTTTACATTGTAATAATTGATGCAGTGATTGCAAAATTGCTGTTCAACAGAGGAAAAAAATGCCATTACAGAACACAGCCAAGCACCCTGACAGCATGACATGAACCCTAATGAATTAGATGACAAACGAGCACAATAAGTTCTGCTCAAGTATGCTCTCTAAGCAGCAATTCAGCAAATCTGCTTTTCACTGTATTTTTCCCTTGTAAGGCCGAAGTCCATGCAAATTAGTTCTCAGCTGGGGTGTCAGGTGAAATGTGTTGAAAACATACAAAGACCAGGTGCCAGTCCCCCTTCCAGCTCTGCGTTACGCTCAGCGCTTCCTCTCTGTACACTAAATACCTCCGAGCCTCACAGCATTAACCATGCTCTAACACTGCTGGTCTATGACACTGAAAGAGATAGAAGAGGCAGAACAAGGACATTGCGACCACAGCACAAACCAAGCTTTGCTCCTCTGAGATGTGCCTCCCTTCGCCTGCTGTAGCCTTTGTTTCAGAAGAGTCCTGCAGTATCCTCCCAGGCCCACACTGCACCTGATGAAACCTCCACTGCACTGAATCTGCTAAAGACATTTTGAAATTCTCTACCCCAGTCCTAGTGCAAAGTCTGCCCACCCACTGCTTTGCAAATATTGGCAGATTTTGACTCAGGAGCAGGACGCCACCCTTATCTCAGCAGAGATTGCAGATAACGTGGCACAGGACTGTTAGTTCCCTCACCTCCTTAAGGAAGTCCATACACACTTTGAAAATCACCGTTGTAATATTTCTAATCTTAAGCATGTTTTTCACAACCATTTCCTCCACTCTGTCACAGTATTGGGTGGCCTGGATGGCTGTTGGTTGTTCTTTGTGAATTGCCGATAGTCTTCACCACTCTCAGTGGGTCTTTCGTCCACATAGAGACAGGAAAATTCTCCACCAGACCACCAACCCACAGTTCCCTTTCTGAACCATCAGGGAAGACTAGCAACATGAAACTGGAACTGTAGGATCCAGTGGCTTTAGGATGGGATCACTCTTCATGACACTGTCCTCTACATAGCCTGAAGATCTCATACAACAATGGACATAAAAGCCAATATATTTTGGAGACAGAGATTCCTTTGCGCTGCTGGTGGTTGGCAATAGGAAGAACCAGTCTCAGCAGCCCTGTCTGCTAAAATCACAGAGACAAGCAGATCAGCAGCCATCTCTGTGGGATGGTCTTAACTCAGAGTGGAAGGAGTTTAGCTCAAAGCTGCATCCGTATTTGTAGCTGCCCCTCAGTTACCATCTGAAAGCTGAATTCCCTCATCATCCTCACTATCTAGCCACAGGAGCACCTGACAAACACACCAGGAATACTCAGGCACAAAAGCATGAGGGAAAGAAGAGGAGGTTCAGGGCTGCTCAGCCGTCACAACACTCAGGAGCCCTCTGCCCAGAGCACCCCTCAGAGATGACAGTGACTTTCCATCCATCTGGAAGGAGTGCCTCTAGAAAAGCAGTTTCTGGAAACTGCACCACAACTGTCACATAGGAGACCTTGCAGGGAAAGCACTGCAACTGGGTGTGATGGTAGGTAAAGGTGAAAAAAAACTGGAGAAGACCCATGGTCAGGCCATGGACAGCAATTCTCCATTGCAGAGTTCCACTTGCAGAGGAGGCAGATGTACCTCAGCAATTACCTGTCCCAGAAAGACTGTGACCAAGAGGTCATAAATGTGCATGGAAAAGATGCTGTGAAGGATGCCCAAACTTCAGCCCCCAGTCCACTTCAGAAGAGAATGGGAGTCCAGCATCATAGACCTTTATGCAGCTACACTCTGCTTTCTACAAGCAACCCACTAAGGATATTAAACAGGCAGCAACAAGCAGCCAGGTGACCTCCACCAGCACCAAACCACTGGTGCCTAGAGAAGAGAAGGTGTAGTTGGAGGAGCTTGAGCAACAAGCCAGGATATGATTAATAACAAACCTGAACAAGGAACCTGGCTGGGGAAAAGAGGTGGCAGTGTGTGAAAGGTGTGTTGTGTCCCTGTCAGATGCAGGTACACGATGTGCGCATCGATTATGAGGCTGTCCCTCCTCTCTTGGACACCTGCCCTCTTTGCCTCTCAAGGAATCCGTCAGAGCTGCTGTCTAGCTCAAGGAGAGCAGGGCTGAGGTGATAAACCTGCAGGAACAGGCCCTGCTCCATCCCTGTCCCGTACGCAGATGCAGTCTCTTTTCAGGGCAGGCCCAAGCAGTGACTCAACACTGTGGTCCTGGACAGGAATGGTGTAAGTGACAGGACCCCATGGAAATGCTGTGGGGTGTCCTGAAGCTGCGGTCACAGTGGATACTTGGGGAATTACAGAGGCACTGCAAGAGTGTGTAAAATAGATGCAGGCTGTACCCCAGCCTGGCATGTCCTCAAGAATCTCTACATCAGGAACAGAGGATAATACCTAAGTATTCTTAATGCTATAGGACCCAATTGCTTGATTCATTACCTCCCTTTTATGTTCTATCAAAGAACCTGAGTTCAGAGGAGTCATTTGCTCCTGCTCTTGCTGTTGCATGGGACTTGTTAGCGTACATCTCTCCAGAGGGAACCTTTGCTCAGGGAACCTATTCCTCATGTGACACAATGATGTCTTCGCTTGTCAGAAAGACTGTTAGCTGCAAGCATCTATGACTTTTATGGCATATCTTAGAATTCACTTTAAAAGTTAGTTCTGTTTTTATGTCATTTATATACCTACTGAAAACACAGCATTTAGTCATCAGCTCTCTTGGAGATAGCTGCTTTATAAAACAATAAAATAAATACATTCCAAAAACACTTTACTCTTCTCCTTTTCTTATTTTGATGATAGTGTGTATATATATAAAGCAAACCAATAATTCTGTCATGTTAAGATCATAATGGATGAGTTCATGAGTTCATCTTTTTTTTTAATAGGTCTTCTTGGTTTTGAATTATCTAACAAGTTTCACAAAGTGAAAAAGACAAAGCCAAGGGGCATTTTGGCACTGCTGCGTATGTATAGCTTTTACCCTGAATTCGTGCTTGCCACTGAAACATTCCATCTTTGCAGAAACGATGTGAGCACTTTGCTTTGTTGATGTAGTACACTACCTAATGTATCAAATGAATGAGGTATCAGGTGGCATTATAATAACACAGCACATCAGCAGAGTTAGCTGTCTCTATAATCAGGTCTTGCATCACTACACCGAAAAGCAATCAGAATGCTGCTTGAAAGATGGCACAATAGGAAGGAAGAAAAATTCCTGAAGTGTGTTTAACAAGAATTCACGGGATTAAAGTAAACTAAAATATGACAGCATCTNCTTGCATCACTACACCGAAAAGCAATCAGAATGCTGCTTGAAAGGTGGCACAATAGGACGGAAGAAAAATTCCTGAAGTGTGTTTAACAAGAATTCACAGGATTAAAGTAAACGAAAATATGACAGCATCCGTTACACGATGCAAGGTAGAAGTTCTAGCCTTACATTAGCATGTAGCCTCTTGAAACTAATCCTATAGCATCTGATGAATAATCTGGCATAAACTACATTTGCTTCATATATGTATATTTTTAGCCTCCAATTTATACTAGCTCCATTAAAGTAGCTTATGCTTCCCTCTTTTCCTCCTTGATCATCTGAACTGGTTCAAAAATTAATTTGCCTGCAGGGAGGTGTTATCACATAATCGTGTACTATTAAGAATGATATTTCAGTTTTTGCTTAACAGCTAAATAACATGGAGAAAAATAAAAATATCTTTCAAGTTCGTGCTTTATCTTTCACCAAAAGGAGTAATTTTTTTGCAAGCTAGGGACCAAAGTTAGGAGTATAAGCACACAGGGTTTTCTACATAACATTTACCGGCGAATGAAATTGATTTGCGAGCTGGAAAGGAGTCTCTATCCTTCTAATGAGGTAATGGGAGTCTCACCAGGACTGGAATCAGCAGGGTCACGGGTTTATCCAAAAAGGCAAAGGAGGATAAAATCTGCAGAGAATGTCATCTCTATCCCTCAAAAACAGAGGGATGATGTCACAATTCTCTTACTGACGTGTTCCATCTCCTGGTCTAGCATGGATCAGCTCAGGCGCACTGCTGACACTAAGTGCTCTCCCTCTCCCTTGACCATGGACAATTCACTTGCCATTTCCTTTTTTCCTTACTGCCCACAGCATGATGCTGCACCAAACCCATCTTTCCTTCTTCCTCTTCTTCTGCATTAGCCATTTTGTATATTGTATCTTCCCTGACTCTTGTTTTCAAGGAGAAAAACTGACTCAGACTATGTAGACATAGCTCCAGAAGTAAATGTATAACTGAAATAAATTATATTGAGAACCAGAGATTTATCAGGTGATCACTTGCTCCTGTCATCTCACCCCTTCAGAGAAACGAGCAGGGCGAAAAATGTACGGGCAAACCTGAGTGATTCATGCAGGCAAAATTCCCAGTGCAACAAGGTCTTTGGAGGATTGCAGCCTTCTAGCTGAAACACATGTGGAATTTGCAGGGACCTCGGCAGATGTGACAGCCTTTTCCCTCTCCGCCAGTCTCTTTTCCCTCCTCCTGCCAGCAATTTGGCTGGCTTGGGCTGGGAGCCACGGTACCACTGGCAGCTCAGCCCTGGCTGCGCATTACTCCAGCCATGAGATGTGGGGGAAGGTGATTGCTGAGCTATAATCCACTGCCCAGGATCCAGCAGGATAATGCTGTAATTGGTTGCTCTCCAGCCAGTCCTCCGTTCGACACCATTGTTCTCACCAAAATCCTGCAATACTATGTGTTGGCTGCACATGAAATTTCTGCTCGTGCTGCCTGTGTGGGCGGTTATAATGTCTCAGATTCATTTCTCCCACAGTCTTTTCATTTGCTGGCCAGATTTGGCCATTATCGCTCATCTTATCCCTTTAAATTGAACCCCCAGTGTACCATTTTGCCTCTTTTCCCATTAAAGTCATGTCTGGAGGAGTCCTTGGACCATCACTTGCCTTTAACAAAAAAGGATGGAAAGAAACTGGGTTGTGAAAGCAAGCTACTGGCAGCTCATGCTCCAAGCGCCACTGAAACTACCTTTCAGCTGGTTTTACATTTTTCAGGCTTGAACAAAGATTCTGTGACTAATATTTTAATACATGTAAATTAACATATTGGAGTGACTGGAAACTAACATTTGCAATATGCCTGCCAAAAAATTTGTTACCAACACTCAGCTTATAACAAGAGCTCTAAGCTATAATTGCAACATACTTTTTATTTTTCAACGCAGATGACTCTGGTCAGATTTAAGATACAGCACCATCTTATGGATATTTCTGTATAGATTAATGAATGCAACTGTTTCTCTGCTGGCAAAAATGTTTCTTTGCCAACAAAACATAGCAAAGCAGAATTATCCATCACTGTGCACTTTCTATATATGTCCAAAGTCAGAATGAGCTCTGGGAATGAGAAAGGACATTGTTCCGATACACTCTTAACTACCAAGTCTACGATTAGGATGCCGAGTATTCCCAGTATTCTAGTACCACAGCTTCCAATAAGTACTAAAATTTCATGTAAGAGATCTCAAAACACTTGAGATTCATTTTTTAGTCATGATATTAAGAAACACATTTAAATCTCATTTTATTTGTCTCTTGGTTTCTGGGCCATTAAGATGAAGTAGGGTCATACTTTCAAGATTTTTCTCTGCAATTTTAAATAATGCTATCTTTTTCATTTTTCTTTCCATGACAGTTGAAGTTCATTCCTATTTCAGTGATTCCAGAAGCTCCAGAAAAAAAACCCACATTCAAATAGCAAGGACTGGCAATCCTGTTTTCCAGTTTAACTCCCAGCTATTTAAGGGACCCTGTAATTAAAGGAGGTGTAAATGTTCACTCTCATTTCATGCATTTTTAGTCATAAATGTCACAAAGAATCTTTTGTGTAAGTAAAAGACAGATCCTACCTTTTTTTCCTTCCATCAGCATTACAAAAAATTAAATGAAGGCAATTTATTTTTGCCATTTCTCACTCGGCAAGCAAAAAGCATTAGCTGAGGTTAATGCTTTGTTTATCAAAGTACTATATAAAGCATAGGAGACCATTGAATGCCCCAACTCATCAACAGTGACCTCATACACAAACCCAGACTACTTCTACTAAGGCAAAAAAATAGGGAAAGGACATATTGTCCCTTAAAGAAGAAGAAGATGCCTCTTTGGGAACCCACGTAAGTATGTCTTTAACCATAAATCTAAGTTTTAGTCTCATTAAACTAAACAGTCTTAAAATTTTGTAGGCAGTTTTTGAACTTGGGTTAAGTTTACATGTAATAAAGTACCTTCCTGAATGGTGGAAAAAGCATATGTAGGATGTATGTCTGTGTGTGTATCATACATAAGTACTTTATATTACATTATTGTTATCAATTATGTTTTATTCTAAATAGATGTAAAAGTACATCTAGAATACAACTTAAAATTCTAATCACCCTGATGATTCAGTAACAGTACAGTACATACAGTGAAATCCTTGGCGCTTTGAAACATTATTTGATTTCTAGAACAACTTCTGCCCAGGATTTCCTTTCTCTAGGAAGCAGTGGCTCCAAAAATCCCATTAGACTGCACCTTTGCAGCCTTCCTGAAATGTCACCACTGAGGGGCATATAAGGAGAAAGGTTTTCTTTGCCTTAGGCCATTAAAAGCATGTTGGTAGCTTCTCCCACACTGCCCTATTCCAGGCCACCTACAGCTTTGTGATTTACAATAAATGTCTTAAATTCCACTGGAAGCCAATGGACAGCCAGAGCAGCATCCTGATAATGGATAACGGTGCTGAGGCTTCACATCGAAATAGTAAGATCACACCTTCACCAGGTGATCAGGCGGGTGGTGTTGGAGATCAGAAAACCAGTTGCAAAACCTAGCAACAAATGGCAGCTGAATTTGGCGTAATTCCGGCCATTCCACTTTGCTAACTTTCTATTTAACAGTAATCTCATGCCGTGATTTAGCAACCATCCCCAAAGGCTGTAATCCAAAGCACTGATTGCAGGATGCAGGACAGCAAAAAGAAATTATATTTGTGTTTGTTGTTTGCCTTTGGAATTAGTTTAACACAAACATTTAAACACATTCAATATGAAGAACATGTGTCACCTTCTGCTTGCATTATCTGTTGTTAAGTCAAATATATTTCAGTAAAATTGTACTGAAGCATATGTTTTAATCTAGGACTCTACTCTCTTTAAATTAGTTTTTGAAAAAATAGAATTAAATTAAAACAGATGAATAAATTGGAAAATGTATTTGGTAAATGCCCACTTCAGTTAAAATACCTATTATATGTATGAAACGATGCCAAAAATGGAAAACAAAAGATTACCTTTGCTCATACGTATGCCCTTACTTTAAAGGCAAATGCAAGAATTATTTATCTGGTAAATGTTTCCAGCTCTCCTTTCAGCTTACTGCCAGAGAGAATGTTGATAATTCCAGAAAAATCACGTCAGAGCTTCATTCAAGATATAAATCAAAATCTTACCTGTCTTGAAGGATAAGAAGAGTGAATTTATGACATCCTCCCTGACAGAGTCACCAGGACACTACAAACGCAGTTTCAGTAATGACAGTGGAAAGATGACAAAATGCTGAAGAGCCAATATGACACTGTAACATGATGCATACAGCACCAGTAGCACCAAGCCCAGGTTCTCAGGAATCCAGGATCCCAAATCATACTATTGCTTTTAAAATCATTAGATCTGAAAAAAGCCAGACTCACATTGCGCTCTTTTTAACTGCCTCCTTTTTGAGAGGCCATTAGCGGGCAGCCACTTCAGCTTCCCTCCACAGGCAGAAGGGTAGCGCTTTTTAGGAGGGGCTGGGGGAATATGGAAGCTGAATTCTTTACTCAGTATATTAACTGCAGTTGCCAAAGTTAAAGATAACACACCCAGATACTATTAAGATTGCATCAAATTCCATGAATAATGCAAATTTATGTTGTAACCAAAAATTTCTAGGAAAAAGGAATCGTCAGGTCACCTGTGAGGAAGGAACTGAACTGTATTAAATCTACACCAAACCTATACTAAAACAACTATATTGAAATCAGACCTTCAGCAAACCCAAAGCATCGCGTTAGAAGACCAAGAGGCCGAGAGCATGAGAAAGCAGTAAATTTTCACATGGTGATGCAGAGAAAAGAATGCAATGTCACTTCCACTTACATGGCTTAAATTACTGGGCTGGTTCAAAATAAAACCTAAAGAAATATTTGATTCAAGTCGAGCCATGGAATAGTAATTAAAAAATAAGTTATTAAAAAAATGATTCCAGCTTGCCAGTTCTAAAAATATCCCCCTTCAGAAAGGGTATAAGAAGGTCTTCTAAATTATAGATCCAGGCACTAACAAGACTTCTCTTATCCCTGGTTTAAAAATGATTATGTTGTGGCATATCCAGCTGGCAACTTCACTCAAGTTCAAACGCAGGGCAGAGTTTAGGAGCTTGTTGAAAATGAACTGAGAAAAGCCCACTGAAGAGAAAAAAAGGGCTGTTTCTGTCATCAGTGGCCTTTGAATCAAGTCCTAACTTATCAGGATTTACATTCAAAACATGGACAACTGGGTACGATTAGAAGGCTTTTCAAAGAGGCATAATCACAGTGACGAGCTTTCTGCCCTTCCCAGAGCGCAGCCTTTGGGTGTGCTCAGTACAGCCGCCTCTATCTGTATTCTCTGCAACATTTTTCTGCGCAATAAAGTGCATAAGCTGTTTGCAAAGAATTCTTCTAGAAGAAAATATATCAAATTGAAGCTCATACATACGCATGTGAGCAGATTTTGACTGTCCGAGTACTCAAAAGGCAGATTTCAACCGTGACAGCAGGGATTCTTTTTGTTTTGACCATATGCTGTAAAAGGTCTGCCAATGTGTTCAAACACTCCCTTCCTTTTGAAACACAAAATTACCATATATCACTCCATAAGGGTTTGGACCAAGCTGGTTCCCTTGTATGCGGTGGGAAGACCTGGTCATAACCACAAGGGTCTCTTGTTGCCGTTTCAAACTCTTGAAGAAATTTCCATGAACTCTCATCATCCTTGCGGGATGGTTTGATTAACCAGCTAATCTTGTTTTGTCATCTGGGAATATTTCCTTTACACAAATCATTTAGGATGAGTTAATGACCCTCTGTACCATTTATTTCATTATCCAGAATTTGACAAAACAATCATTGACTCTGGTTGTTTTTCTAGACGCTAGGGCACCAATGCTTAAAATTAATGTTTTCTTTCCCAGAAGGTTGATCCTCCACTCATCGGTCAGTGCGGTACAGAATAGGGTCGTGTTAAATGACAGTTCATTTCCATAACAAATGAAATGGAAGATAGGAACAGGACATTGTCAGTCCATCTGAATGCCAACATACACCTTAAAGGGAAACGAATTCATTGTAGGTGACTAGACTGAGACTGAAATCCAGAGTTTAGAACAAACAAGAAAGGATCTCCCTGAACTATGCAAGCAGTCAGCCATAGCGCTATTTGGGTACAGGTCCGGTTCCTGGTAAGAGTCCAGAGGAACTGCATTTTTAGTTAATTAATCCCTTACGTACACAGGCAGTAATCTGAGCTCACACATGAAACAAAATTAACAGGATAATAATGACCTCAAAATATTTTTTAAGTGGCCAGTATGCAAAACTGCAGGCTTGCGTGGTGAGAATAAGAAGAACGGGAAAGGCTGAGCCCCTCCTGCATCCCTGTTACCGCTCTCCCCACCTCACCCCTGCTCCTCTCATGACCACAGACCCATCCTCACCAGCAACAGCACCTCACAAAATCCCTGTTTTGACTGGGGAGCGGGGCCACATTTCTAACAGAAGCAGAACGACATTGGTGGCTGCTCAGCTCATCATGTTATGGGGAAAATGCAGCTCTGCCATTGGAAGTATTAAAAGGACCGTCATATGTAAACTCATAAAGTATTCTGTTTTTTCAGCATGATGTGGTAAGGCTGGCGTACCTTTGAGAGTGCCGCTTCAGGAAAAGCGTACTTCAACTGGGAAGAAAAAGGGATAATCAGAATTTGCACCCATCACCTACTCAGAAAGACCGAGGGATCACATAGCCCACAGAAAGCTGAGCAGAAGGAAGACAATTCCTTTCTATACAAAAACATTTTATAAATAAGAAGGGAATAAACTGTTTTCCATGTTTGCTGCAGACAGATGAGACTAATAGGTCTAAATTGCTCAGGGACACGGTGTAGATTTTAGCAGCTCTGAGCTCATTGCTGTCAAGATGTTGAAAACTTCTCTTGCTCTTCTCCCCAGCATCTCCCAGTCACTGTCCCCTCTCTGCAGGACTGAGACCAAGCTCCAAGGCAATGCTGAAGGCAGCAGAAGAACAAGCCACTTGGTCTCCTCTGCTCCAGCCCAAAAAACACCGTGAGTCCCCAGCAGGCCTGCACCCAGCAGCAGCTCCTGGAAGAGGGACGAGGCCTGTCTCAGTGCATGCCTGACCTCTGCCTTCTGCCCTGAAAACCCACCCTTGTACTTCCTTCTCCATGCCCTGGCACCAAGTGGAGAACCAGATCAGGTTCCCTTTTCTCTTCAGCATAAAAAGATGAGCATCATGTTTTTTTTTCAGATGAGCCCCTCTTGGACCCAGGGAGATTCCCCTCGGGGTCTTTCCCTCCAACACAGGGAAAGCTCTTAAGGTCTGCCCTTGTCTAGACTGAGCAGAACAGCTCCCATAGGAAAGGGAGTGAAGGCAAAGTGCCGTGTCCTCCTGCGTACCCAGGAATTGTGAAAACATAGTTCAGAGTGAGCAGGGACAGGGTTTGGGACATTTCGAGCAACAATAACAGAGAGCAAAAACATGCTCCCCAGCACGGCACTAGTTTCCAGAATGGGAGGCTTAGGGTAACATTAAGGCAAGCTTTCTGAATTGAAAGAGAGTTCAATGTTGGAACTGTTTGCCTAAGGAGGTGAAATACTAGAAGGTACTGAGAATAAGGTTAGACAAGCATCAGTCACAAATGAGTTAAGTGTAGATCTTACTTGGGAGCAGAAGTACAACCCAAAAAACTTCTTAAGATCCTTTCCAAGCCTACTTTCTTTTATTGCTTATAGACCTGAACAGGACTTAGGCAAGCACATTCCTCTGAAGATGTGAGAGGATTTACTGGAACTCATGAGCAACATCTGGAGGTGTCCTACATGCAGCGTCCGTACCATCCCGTAAGAGATACCACATTTCACTATATTACTCACAACGCTCCACACCGCTTACATCAGCAAGCTTTGTGTCACCTGGGCTTGCTGAGGAACCAAATATTTTAGAAAGCAGTAACAATCCTTAGTAAAAATAACACTACCTATGTGTTAATGATAACAACCACATGAAAGTATTAATGTATTATGGATAAACAACAGCTACTTTATGACTCTGTAGATTTCTTGATGTTGCTAATTCAGAAGTTCATTAACCTATAGTGAGACTAATTCTAAGATTTCCTCTGGCATTATTAAGCTAAGGGGACAATAGACCCTGTGGTGTATATGGTCTTAACATCCTTCACCAATAAAGACAGGTTGCAGAGTAGAGGGGTTTCTCGTGGGTAGAAACATTCCTTTAAGAAAAATGGATTTGGATATTTCTTGAGAATTTTAAAGGAGATATTAATGTCACTTTTTCAACCCCACACTGAAAAATCAGATTGCCTTAACTACTTGAGCTTAAGGTGTGGAGAACAACACTGCATTTCAGACACAAGGCTACCGTGAATCAAATTAATTCAAAAATGTCAGTTTTTTAGAATAGCTTTTAGTACTAAGTGATGATGTGACATAAATTTTAATCTGGCCTCTTAGCAATAACCTGCTCATTATGTTGGTGCTGCACAGCTTGTGAGTAATGCAGTGCCTCCAAAATGTCAGAGCAGGACATATGATTAGCATTTTCTCACGTATTTCGGTACATTTACTTACATATGCATGGACTAAACCTGAGCTACAAAACTGGAATCTACACATGAAAATACTTTGATGCAACTTATGTTTTTGATTTACATGGATCAGCTATTGACACCACTTACCCTGGCCAGCTGCCCCTGGGGACTCATCTGAGGAGAGGATGGCAATTTCTCTTAGGGGTTAGAAAAGCTAGCAGGAATCAAGCATGTGGACACTCTTTATTCCTCCCTCTGCTCTTTTCTGAGACCTATCTAGCTCACGAACACTGGCATCTAGTTCTGGCATGCCAAAAGGAAATATCAGGACATAAAGGCCATTTTGTTTAATTATTACTCTTAGGGAGTCAAATCAAATAGAATAGTTTGGGAGGAACAATTTCATGAACTCTGCAATTCTGATATGGATCAGTGGAGCAAAGCTGTTTGATTTAAGCAGGACAAGAAGAATGTATTCTATCACTGTCTGCAAATGCAAGAGGTTGTGGTGGAGAAGAAAGACTTTGCAGCAAAGCAACAGTGTGATGATGATGTCAAGAGTGCAACAAAAACATAGAATCATAGCATCATAGAATAGTTTGGGTTGGAAGGGACCGTTAAAGGTCATCCAGTCCAACTCCCCTGCAATGAGCAGGGACATCTTCCACTAAATCAGGTTGCTCAGAGTCCTGTCCAACCTGACCTCGAATGTTTCCACAGATGGGGTATTTACCACTTCTCTGGGCAACCTGTGCCAGTGTTTTACCACCCTCATTGTAAAAAAATTCTTCCTTGTATCTAGTCTGAATCTACGCTCTTTTAGCTTAAAGCCATTGCTCCTTGTCCTGTCACATAAGGCCCTGCTAAAATGTGATGTAATGTGTTCTCCACCTTCATTGTAAGGCTTAGTTACTGCTGCCAAACCCATTTTAGGTGTGGCCAAGACCAAAATGGTACTTAGTGATTTCTCTCCACAAATGCACAACCAAATACTTAAATCCACACAGAACACCTGAAGTTAATGGAGAGGTACCATCTGACATACCTCTGGGAGAAATGCATTCCTGAAATGAAATGAACTTATATGGGTTCAAGTTACACCAGGCAAGGTTTAGGATGGATATTAGGAAAAATTTTTTCACTGAAAGGGTTATCCAACATTGGAATAGGCTGCCCAGGGAGGTGGTGGATTCGCCATCCCTGGAGGTGTTTAAAAAAAGGGTAGATGCGGTACTTGGGGATATGGTTTAGAAGTGGTTTTGTCAGGTTAGGTTAATGGTTGGACTAGATGATCTTAAAGGTCCCTTCCAACCTTAACAATTCTATGATTCTATGATTCTATATCCCAGAAGTGAAACCTGCAGAAATTTTAGTCACCTCCTGCAAACTCTTCACAAAGGAATAAAATAATCTGCTGCGTGGGAAAGCTGGAGGCCTGGGAAATGTATTGGCTATGCACAAACTTCTTTCACTGTAGAGCTGAGCGCTGCACGCTGGTAGCGTGTGAATGCTGATAAATTTATCATTATGAAGATCTATTGGACACTGTGAAGCAGAATGCAAACTCTATTGCTCTTTCAAACTTATATGCTTCCAGGTGGATTGTAAATCCGTATCACTTATTCCATATGCCCATACAGCATCTCCATTATGTGTTCTTGCCTGAGCGAAAACTCATACATATCAATGGACAATAGTGTCAACAGTCAGAGGCCTTCAGAAACTGTAAGCTGGGCAGCAGATGCGATACATGCTTAGCTTCACCATCATATTATGTAAAAAAAAATCATTAAAAAGTGGTTTCTTCAACTTTACTTTGAGGTTTTACACTTTTGTGGCAGCATTGCTTCGGGCTTTCAATTTTTTCTCCACAAGTTCATGGTATAGAAACAAAGGTGGTCACCGTGGGTAAGGCAAAGAGTAAGGCAGTACTTCACCCCCCACTCAGTACTGTCTGGGGTACTCTATTCCCATGATAAAGCAACTACAAAGCATCCTAGAAACATCACCGTCATGTCTGGCTTTGGCTATGACCTGCTTACAAATAACATAAGGTGAGATTCTTGCTTAATCGCAAGATTTGGTAATCCAAAGCATTATGGAAAGATAGTACAAGAAGTGTCTACACTGACAATGCACTGCACGAAGTGCATTACTGTGAACTACTCAGCCTCAAAATAATAATGAATTTTGTGACCAAAAGACAGTTTATAAGTGAATTAAAAGGCACTGATTCTATAATAAGAAGTCTTTACTAAGCATAAATACATATTTATACAACTTACTTTCAATCACGTATTTTCTCAAATGAAGGATTTGAAAACATAGCTAAAAATTTTATCTGCATCTTGAAATAAAAATCTTGGATCAGTTCAAACCGAGTTTTTCACCATTAACATTTTTTACTGCTTCTTTTATCCCCTAAATAGAAAGCTTTATTGACAAAATCCTCATTTTATTGCCCTATAAAGATGTCCAGTCCTTAACACCATTTTGTTAAAATAAATATGCTTTACAAACTACATTAGGCAAAATATAACATCTAGGCAGAAAAAAAATTGCACTTAAATGAGTGCAACTGTAAATAGACTTGTGCTGATGTTGGACAAAGTGAAGAGAAAGTACAAATAAAAAGGGATTGCTTAGATTATCTAATGAGGACTAATGAATGACTTTTCATTGTTGTGGCAGGATATTTTAAGCATACAGGTATTTGAATATAAACATTCAGCATTGACATTTGTGTACTTAACCG
Organism: Himantopus leucocephalus; assembly: GCA_003993805.1. NCBI lineage: Eukaryota > Metazoa > Chordata > Aves > Charadriiformes > Recurvirostridae > Himantopus > Himantopus leucocephalus. The sequence goes on from RSEF01000001.1 coordinate 26,967,735, forward strand.
GTTGAGCAGCATTTGAACACGAACATCTGAGGAATTCAGGGATAAATTTTGACTGATTCCTACAAGACTGATACCACCAATGTTTGATGGTAGCATTATCAGTAAAATAGAGAAAGGGCATTCAGGAAGGGTACCTTTCATGTCCAGCAGAAATATTTAAAATATAAAAGAAAATACTCTACATTTAAATGCACCAGACAAAAAAAAAAAAAATAGCACCAAGAACCAACAAGAGATCAGAACCAAAAACTCAAATAATGTTAGACGAGAGTAGCTTTACAAAATGGAAACACACAATACCAAATAAAGGATTGTGTTAAAAGTAGCTGCAGTAGGTAGGAATGTTTGTCCTAAGCTGTTAGATACGCTGATAGATATTGTCAATTTATTTTATCGATGCAGTCAATTCCAAGTTGAGAACATTCTATTTTGAGCCTGGTCTGATAGAAAACAAAATCTAAATTGTTCTTGTTTTTATCTTTTTCCCCAAATATGGAGGCACAATGAGAAACGATGAGGCCTGAAAGCAAAGTACAAGACTTTTGCTGCCTTGCTAGAAGTACTTTGCATGCAGCTTTAGGGAAGATATTTTAAATGGATGTTTTAGGTGGTGAAAGAAAGCAAATAGCACTCCTACTTTCACTAAAGGTAAGAAAAAACAACCACAGGCCAGTCAGCCTCACCTCGATCCCTGGGAAGGTGATGGAGCAAATAATCCTGGAAACTATTTCCAAATATATTCAAAGCAAGAAAGTGACTGGGAGTAGCCAGCATGGGTCTACGGGGGGGAAATCATGCCTGACCAACCTGATAGGCTTCTATGACATGACTGGCTTGGTGGATGAGGAGAGAGCAGTGGATGTCCTCTGTCTTGACTTCAGCCAGGCTTTCAACACATAACATCCTCATAGATAAATTGGTGAAGTGCAGGCTACATAAACGGGCAGTGAAGTGGACTGAGAACTGACTGAACTGTCTGGCCCAGAGGGTTGTGATCAGCAGCACAAAGATCAGCTGGAGGCCAGTCAGTAGTGGTATGCCCAGGGATTGGTACTGGGACCAATACCATTTAACATCTCCATTAATGACCTGGATGGTGGAACAGAGTGCACTCTCTGATGGTTTGCAGACAACGTGATCTTGGGAGGAGTGGTTGATACACCAGATTGTTGTGTGGCTGTTCAGAGGCACCTCGACAGGCTGGAGAAAACCTCAAACAGTAATGTCAAGAAGTTCAACAAAGGGAAGTACAAAGTCCTGCACATGGGGATGAAACACCCCATGCACCAGTACAAGCTGGGGGCTGATTGACAGGAAAGCAACTTGGTGGAAATCTTGGTGGACACCAAGCCCAATACAAGCCAGCCATGTGCTTTTGCAGCAATGAAGGCCGACAGCCTCCTGGGCTGCATCTGGACGAGTGTTGCCAGCAGGTCAAGGGTGTGATCCTTCCCCTCTCCTCAGCACTGCTGAGGCCACATCTGGAGTGCTGAGTCCATTCCTGGGCTCCACAGTATAAGAGGGACATGGACATACTGGAGCAAGCAAAAGGTCAGGGAGGTGATTAATGACTTGGAGCATGTGAGCTATGTGGAGAAGTTCTGAGAGCTGGGATTGCTCAACGTGCAGAAGGCTCAAGGGAATCTTATCAATGTACATAAATACCTGAAGGAAGGGTGTAAAGAACACAGAGCAGGACTCTTCTCAGTGGTACCCAGGGAAGGACAAGTAATGGGCACAAAATGAAACATAGGAAATTAATTCCATTTAAACATAAGAAAAAGCTTTTTTACTGTGAGAGTGGTCAAACACTGGCATGGGTTGCCCAGAGAGAATGTGGCGTCTCCATCCCTGCAGATATTAAAAAACTGGCTGGTCTCAGCCCTGGGCAACCTGCTTGGGGTGACCCTGCTCTGGCGGCTGGACTAGATGATCTCAGGAGGTCCCTGCCAATCTCAACAACTCTGCGATTCTGTTACGATGCATGAAGAAAAACAAGAGATACCTTCCCTCCAAAAAGGTGCAGGCAGCTAGTGGAGCTAACATGATGTTTTCTATAAAGAAGAGTAGTGTAATCTTATGTATGATAACATGATCATCCTCACCTTAATGCAGCAGTAGTTGTCAGGTGACGCTGCTGGACTGAGCCATTATGTTTTTAAATGTTTGGGAACTGACTGTTCTGAAGTTTCAGAGAGTTCATACCCCAGCTGGTGTTTTGCATATATCTTTGGTGTCAAGTTGTTTACAGTGTTACTTTACTTTTATTTGCCATTAGAATGAGAAGAAGTTATTGCAAAAAGCACCCACAAAGCACATTGTATTTGGCTTAGTGAAAAAGTAGTTTACAGTAACCAGTTCNTTTTTTTTTTTTTTTTTTTTATGGAACTACCTCTTATTTACTACAGGACTAGCACTACTTGCAAAGATACACTGGGAACACAAGCACTGACATGTGACTGGTTATGGTGATACCTGTGAAAACTGGCCTTAGCAATTCCTTCACTAAGGAAATGTGACCAGAGATGTTCAATATGTTGACATCCATACTTTTCACTGGCTGCCTTTCTGCATCTCACAGATTTTGCCTGCTATTATCAGTTAATGTTAAGGACATGAGCCAACCATACAAATAACCCACCTATTTTTCTATAACAGCTACACTTAGCACCCAAACTTCCAAGAAAGCCAGTGTGTTTGTCAGCATGGCTCTCCCTCACTCCCCTGGTAGAGATCCAGAGGCAGAACCAAGACTCCTGGTGCTTAATACTGCCATCTAGCTAACAGCTGCCGCCCACAGCAGGAGGCATTTCACCTGCTGAAAGCTGCTTCACTCAGGAGATAACTGCCAGCCTTAAAGATCCTTTCCTAAATCTACTGGAGGACTGGGCACTTCGAAGTATTGGTAATGGACTACAGTCTTTCACCACTCTAAATCCAGTGAGAACTGGGTAGGCCTTCTGAGTTTGTTCAGTTTCCATTCGGGGCGTTGAAAATGAGCAGAGGCCCAGAGCTGTGTGGGCAGAGCCTCAGTTGCCATCGTTGTAAAGCAGCGTGCAGGGACACTGCCTTTCTGTGAGCCAGTCCATCCCTCCAGCCTTTGTCCTCCTGACCCCTGGTCCTTCCCCGTTCAGCAGTTCCCACCTCCTCCCCGGTACCTGCACCGCCATGCATGGGTGTGTAGGGAGCAAGAGAAGGATGTGTTGATCCACCTGAAATCTGATGTGCCTTCCCTCCNAGAAGTGTAGCTTTCTCATGGTGAAGCCCTTTTTTTATTTTATTTTAGAGAGTGGTAGTGGTAGGCTTTCATATGTCTCTCTCAGCCTTAACTGTGAAAAAAAATCGTTGTGAATACGAACCTGGCTGGATCCGCAGGTAGCCTGGAACAACGGTTTCAGAGAGATGTGAACTACCTATTTGTGGCAGCAGGCGCCCAACAGAGGTATCCTGCGAGAGCAACGCATGCTTCAGCATCAGCTCACTCCCCATCCGGGAAAGGCACGGTTTCCGCGGCTTCTTGTTCTGGGGCCATTTGAGATGCCCCTCGTTTTTCCCCCGCACTGTACGGCAGAGGATGCCAGCGAGCTCGGGGTCGGCGGCGAGCCGTGCCGTGCCGTACCGTACCGTGCCATGCCATGCCGTGCCGTGCTGACCGGAGGACTCAGCCCACCGCTCTCCCCTCCCAGCACGGCGTCCCCCGGTGTGTCCGAGCCGCCCAGCCAGCGGCGGGCGCGTTTTTCCCACGCCGGCGCCGGGGACGCGGGGCAGGGCGGAGCCGGGACAGCCGCCGTGGGACCGGCCGAGGGGGACCAGGGGCTTTCCCGGCCAGCAGTTGCCCTCCTCGCTGGGAGCAGGGCAACCGAGCCGAGCCGGGGCAGGTCCGGCACAGCTCCGCCCGCACCAGTCACCTGCGGGCCACCACCCCCCTCCGCACCGCGCCGGGGCGGGCGGAGGTGTTAGCCCGGCCCCGGCCCCGGCCCCNCCCCCCCCCCCCCCCTCCCTCCCCAAACCCCGCCTCCCCTCCCCGCCCCTCCGCTCCCGCCCGCCGGCCGCCGCCGGTCGGAAACAGTCTGTGTGTAAAACTCGACGTGTCCGGAAAGGTGCCCGCCGCTCCCCCGCCTCGCTCCGCGCCCGCCGAGCGCGATGCTGGACCCGTCCTCCAGCGAGGAGGAGTCCGATGAGGTGCTGGAAGAGGAGCGGCGGGACGTGCTGGTGGCGGCGGCGGGCGGCGTCTCGCCGCGTTCGCTGCCGCCGCCGCCGCCCCGGGACCCGCGGGGCCGGGAGGCCGGGGCGGCGCGGGCGGGCAGCCCCAGCCCCAGCCCCTCGGTGCTGAGCGAGGGCCGGGAGGAGCAGGAGCGCCTGCAGCGAGAGGAGCGGGAGAAGCGGCTCCGGCTGCAGCTCTACGTGTTCATCGCGAGGTGCATCGCCCACCCCTTCAACGCCAAGCAGCCCACCGACATGGCCCGCCGGCAGCAGAAGGTGAGACCCCGACGACCACCCCCCGTCCCCGTCCCCGTCCCGCTGCCGCCCTGCCCCGCCGCCCCCCGGCCCCCGCCGCCTGCCCTCGCCCCCCGCCGGGCCGTCCCGTCCCGTCCCGTCCCGTCCCGTCCCCGCCCGCCGGCAAGTGCCGCCGCCTCTCTCCGGCCCCGCAACAGGTTGAGGCGGGCGCCGGGCAGGGCGGGGGCAGCCCCCGCCGCACCGGCAGCGCCGGCCGTGTTGGAGCAGGGGCTTGGCAAAGCTGGCTTTCAGCGCGGGCTTCTCCAAAAAGGGCACGTTTAGCGAGAAACCCGTGGGTCGGCAGGGGAAAAGTCGCTTTCTCAAGTTTTCAGAGCCGCGCTGGAAGGCGCCGTGCGGAGGGGAGGGGAGGGGGGCGCAGGGCGCGGGCGGAGGGGCGCTGGGGCCGTTTTGCAGTGGAAGAGATGTTGGATGATGGATGGAGTTAAACCTCCCAGAGGTGCCTCCTGCAAATCGTAGTCTGGCCATCAGTGCCCAACTCGAGCAAATTCAGCCATAATACAGAGGTGAACGAGAAAACTGTTTTGTTTCATAAATAATACAATAAGTGCAGAGAAACAATTAACAGGTGCGTTTGTGATGAGAATGGCCTTCTAGTGAAGGTTGACCAAAATTATTCTCTGTGTCTCGTACATCAGAGACAAGCTCTTGAGAACTGGCAGGTATGTGGTAGGTATTTATGCTGCAATGGGGCTTATTCTCTGTTACTTTTGAGTTATTGAATAGGTAAAATACTTAAAGTTTTGAACCAAGGCACTGCATTTCCAGATAACCACTTAAAAGCTCAGTTCTTGAAATACTTGGTCTAAAAAAAATTATGTGTCTTTTTTTCTTTTTCACTTTCAGTTCTGTAAAACAAACAAACAAACCCAAGTCAAAACAGAAAAGAAACCTAAAAAAAACCCATTTCAGCATCACTTTCCAGAGGGATAGTGATAGACACAAAAAAGAATTCAGTTCCTCTTGGCTTTTTATCATCTTGGTGCTTCCATATCTCTAATGGTCTGTAAAACCCAATACTAAATGTTTTGGGGTGTCTGAATTTATGCTTAGTGAATTCTTTGACAAGTTAACGTGGCGGTAATAATAAGATTATTTCTGGAAGAACATTTTGGTTTTTTAAGTGTTAGATACTTAAACTGTGAAGCCTGTATAAAGACATCTTGTAAGCAGGAAGCCAAAGAAAATCTGGCGAACTGAGAATTGTCACCACCCCACCCCAAAAAAGTCATCATAGAAATGATGTTTTGAAGGGGCGTCTGGAGGTCATCTAAGTGTGACTTCCCGCTGGACAAAGCCAAAGCTGACCTGATGTGATGTCGATACTGGTCTAGGTTCAAGCAGGAGGCTCAGAAGCCTCCAGAGATGTGACCTGCTCCCATGTTGCATTGCCCTCCTCTTGATGAAATTTTCCTAATCAGCTTCCAAGTTGCAGCTTGTGGCCATCAACTGCAGAAGATGCTCAACTGCAGAAGTTCTCACTGATCTCAGTCACTAAGTATAGGAACTGTGTTTTAAAAGTAACTACAGTATTAATTATTTTTGTTAATAAAATATGTGAAAAGAGATTACTGATGCGCAGCGAATACAGAAATACAACAGTTCTGGATTTAACGTAAGCAATGAACAGATTGATTGACAGAATTGACTTGATACCTAAAATTAAATGTTACTCTTGCTAATTACTGTTTTTAAGTGAACTCTGACACTCAGTTTAACTACTATACGTAGAAAGAGATTTTTGTTGTCTTTAGGAATTTTGTTGCAGAACAAGGATGATTTGTCTTTTGCTGACCAGGAACTAGTGTTTTTAAATAAGACCTAACACAAAAAAAAATAATTCTTTCTAGGAGTTGCACTTCTGTCTAGAGGTAATGAAACACACATAATCATCCTTCCTGTTATTTGACAATTTGATGTATTACCCGAAGAATTACTGCATATAGGGTAGCAGAACTGCTTCTGAGTTTTGAGAGTTCAGAAAACCTGCTCTGATAGTTCAGAATTGCTGAGAGCCGTACTAAAGAGCCCTCTTTTGTGTCCTGTAGTAAGACACTTTTGGATGTGTGATAGCTGCACTCATACTCCATAGAATGAAAACCTGTCTTATTTCCTGAATGAATTTTCTCACTGCTGAGATACGATACAGATGTGTACTGTCCCTTAATGTCTTGCTCTCTTCCTTCACATCTGACTTCAATGTGGCCGGCTGGCCATTGCGAGCTGGACTGAGATGCCTTACCTGTGTTATTTAACTGGAGCCGTGAACTACCGCGCGCCCTGTCCATCATCAGTGGATAAGCGATCCAAGGTATGGTTTCAAACCAGAACCTGTGATGCTGTGTGGTTCCAGCTCCCAGCCCAGTCTGCCTGTCTCTGCTTGTGCACTCTTCGTAACGTTTTTGCACCAGCAGTCGTTCTGATAACCTAAGAATAGTATCCACCCTGCTTGAGAGCAGAAGTAATGTGTTCTTTCTGCCAGTTCATTTGGCATATTGCTGAGCAAATATTGCAGAATGCAGTTTCCTTCTTTTTTTAATGTGGAACACATTATCCAGTAAGGGAATGAGATGGAATTCACATATCGAATATCCTCAGTTGCATTGTAACATCAGTAAGGAAATGGTTTACAATATGGCTGGCTTCTTATGTTCCTGCTTCAGTATCAGATTAAAATGTACTATATGGTATCTTGAAACCATCATACTTAATGGACTGAGTTATACTAAGTAACGCAAAGAATTTTAAATGCAGGCAGTGTTTACTCTGTTGTCCTTTCTCATCTTTCTTTCTTCTCACTAAGTAAAATTAGTTCGGCTCTATTATGATAGATAAGATTAATTTAAAAAAATAATCAAACTGAAGAAAAAAAACCCTATCATAATTCACCAGAGTCCATGAACTCCACTAACTTGCTTTTAATGCCAAATTCAGTGTAATTTAGCCCAGACTTCGTTGAAACACATACTTTTATGATCTGGCTGCATTTCTTTTTTTATTCTGTAGGATATGTGGCCGAAATACTCTTCAACTGTTCAGAATTAGTTGGTGACCTGCTCTTACATCCTGTCTTACTTTGGTTGCTGGTAGGTTCGTGGTGGAGAAGGAAGAATAAGCTAATACAGGAAACGTGGAACTGAAGCATGGTGTGTTTTTTCAAGGCGGGGTAGCAGATCCTGAGAAAGATGGAGTTAGTGCTACGGAATAGAACTAATATGTACTTAGTAACGTATTTTCAACAGATATTTATGGACATTTGGTCATGTATTTTCCAAACTTTTAGAGAAATATTAATGCATCAATGCATTACATGTCATGCTTTTATCAAGAAAGGTTTGTCTGTCCCTGGTTTAAAGAGAGTTTGTCACTTTTTTTGTAGTTTCCGTTTTTTTGAATGAGTCCTCGGGAACATATTTCAGCATCTTTCTTTTTTTGCCTCTCTGCTCCTCTTCCTTTCTAGTCCAGCAAAAGAGAAGAAGAGAATAGTTAACTAATCCCATTCCTCTTCCTTCTCCCACCCCAGCCAAACCGAATCTCAAACCAGCGGATTGAATTTGTCCTCAGAGTGGGATTTAGGTGGTGAAAAGAAACGCATTCCCTGTGTGGTTTCCGTCAAGGGAAAGTGGTGTATGTGAACATGCACAGAGTCAGTGGTTAGGTGATGACCCCGGTAACTGTGCTTTATACTCATCAGTTGTACGCTTGTATGTACACGCTCAGTTTCACTCAGGGAGTGTGTGCCAAAGGCGGGTTCTGTATCTGGGAGGTGAATCAGAGTTAAAGTTCCTGGGGAAGGAAGGGACAGTGAAATGCTTTGCGCTACTACACAAACAAAAAAGATGTTCATCCAGGTTTTTTCCTTCCTCAACATTTTAAATTTTACTTTAGTAACTGAGTGGTCACACAGCAGAAAACCAAGACTGGCGGAGAAGTAACACTTCTCCGCTAAACAAGATTTGGTAATGCGTGAAAGGCTTAGTACATCAAAGCTGATAATTCAAGTCTTGCTTTCACAGGTGGTAAGTAGCAGAAGTAATTGAGCTGGCTGTTTAGAAATCATAACTAAATGAGTTTACGTCCTGAATACATGCCGACCTGTTTTCCTTCTATTTCTTCTCTTCTCTCCACCTGCTGAATTGCAAGTATATCAAAAACATTGACTTCTAGTTAATGCTCAAAAGAGGAGTGGTACTATTCGATAATTTATTTTCATCTGAACTCCGTAATTTATTTTCATCTGAACTCCATGAGTTTGTTCTTTCCTGTTTCTTGGACTTTAGAGGAGAGGTTTGTAATGGTACGTATCTACTAAGTAACATTATCAGGAAGATGTTAGTTGCAGGGATAGACTTAATTCTCTGGATCACAGTTTTATTCTCAATGTCTTTATTTCTCCTGCTCCAAGCCCCATTTTTCCTTGCTTTTGAGTTGGTGATGTGTATCTACTTATTTGTTGGCTCAGCATGTTCTGGGAAAGAAAAATTGTCTCGGCTTCTGAACCTCCTTCATCAGATGCTGTTTTCCCACTGCTAAGGTAGCAAGGAGAGTATATCCAAAGCCATTGTTGCCCGAAACTCTAGACGTAGTTCAGAGGAAGTGCTTAGCTATAAAACTTGGCCACCTGGTCAAAATTCTGCTCAAGAGCTTTCTAGGAGCACATCTTCTATTCCTACCTTCAATGTTTCCTTCACAAATTTCATTTTTTTTGTGAAGCGTTTCAGAAAGTCATTTTAAATCAAGTGGTTTTGCATCTTTGTTTTTCCCCATCACAAACACCTTGAGAACACCTTATCATGGTGCTGTAAGCCGTGTGTGTTTTGTT
>RSEF01000001.1:26982621-27004543 GCA_003993805.1 Himantopus leucocephalus
CTCCTTCATATGAGGGCTACACCAGCAAATCTTTTTGTCTGGAGGATTTTCAAACGCGCAGAGCTGCATGGCTAAAACTACACTTTTGTCATTTGCTAACAACACGTTCTGTTGGCATGTGATGCCTCAGATAAGGTACAGGAAAGCTCATCATTTGCATGTATCATCTGAGTGAATACCAAAATCAGCTGCAAATCCCTTTCCCCTCAGCTGTGCCCTCAATGCAGTACCACTGTTGGGAACCGCTTCTCACCTGAACCTGAAGGACTCTTCCAACTGCAGAAGAGCTCCTGACGCCACCTTTATACTAATCTGAGCATAGTATAGTTCAACACTGGTGTTNAACAAAACACAGAGCCAAGACTGCACCAGTCGCAGGCTCTGAAGAGAAGATGAGTAAGACAAGTCCAAGATGAGTTGTCACCCTTACCTGAGTAGAGTGTTTATCACTGTTAGAGGAGTGAACTTGAAACATACAGGACTTGTGGTAGTGGCCATTGGCCCAGATATGTATGGATGCTGAAGTCCTTTTTGTGGATACCTCTGAAACAAGAGCCGAGTGAGGTGTCACCTCAGGGTCTAGGTGAAGAGTACTGCTCTCTGCTGGAAGGATGCTTTGTTTCTGGCATTAAGCAAGTATAAGTCTCCTACATTTTGAGGATGAACCCAAAACGAATATGTAGCCTTTGTTTCCTTGGCAATATNTACTGCTCTCTGCTGGAAGGATGCTTTGTTTCTGGCATTAAGCACGTATAAGTCTCCTACATTTTGAGGATGAACCCAGAACGAATATGTAGCCTTTGTTTCCTTGGCAATATCACAACGATGGGTCTGAGAACTGCAAGCAGGCTGCTATCCTTCCGACGTGCCAGCCTGATCATCATGACCCGACATGTGTGCAGCTTGTATCTAACTGCATTCTGTAGGTCTGCAAAGAGGAGACTGAATTGTCTGCCAGCATTACAAGACAGGCTGATGACGCAGAGGTCAGACTTCTGTAACCAAAACATGGCAGCAAGAGAGAAAAAACTTATGTGTGAGAGTTGTCATAACTGTTTTAAGACAGCCTGTGGAAAAAAGATAAGGCCCCTTTGAACAGGAGCCACAGAGAAATTTCCAGGCAGTTCAGGGGAAGATGTTTTAACTCTTTGTGGTTGTGAAATGTAGATTTCAGTTCTGCTAATAACTCAGAGAAGAATAAATTGTGTATATCACTTCAGAATCGGGTTGATCGCCGTGGGTGTCTTCAGGCTCAGCATTGTTTTATGTCTCTTGATCTGAATATGCATAGTCATCTCTTCTGACTTTTAAAACATGAAGACTCATGATGGCTGTAGGCTTCACCATAATTCTTTCTTTAAACCTGATCCCCTATACTGGAAGGGAAGGTCTTTCCTCATGTGAGATAGCAGGTACACGCTGCTTCCAAAACATGCTCATATTCAACAGTTAAGAAGTTGCATAAATAGTCTTGAAGGTCTGAAAAAATGCGTAGGTAAATAACAGGTGCTACAGGGACTGCAATAACTTCAGGTGCCAAGGAATGAGACATTTCTTTTAGAAGAAGTACGCGAGCCCTGTCTTTGTGTACAAGCCCAGACCTGATCCTTTGAAAAAGTAATAATGACAGTGAATACCGGTGGCAGGGGAGTCTGCAAAACAGGAGTTTGTGTAGACTGAAAGCTGTGCTCAGTGTAAGCAGTAATGAGAAGTCCTTCTTATTACTGTTAGTTTAGAGGGTGGGAAAAAAACCCTTTTTTAATGAAAGCTCTTAAAGTGTACTGAGGTTAACAGTATAGAAAATAATACTTATAAAACAGTCTGCAAATTTCATTTTTGAAGGTGGTCGTGGTTTGACTGTTAGCCTAATTTTTGAATGCATGTTAATGAATGTTAAGTTGATGCTGTTAAACTGTCAGAAAAGGTTATGGTTAAACAGCAGTGTGGACATGTTAACAGCTTTCAGTAAAGACAACTTTCCCTTTCTGCACAACAGACTATGGCACAGGAGTTGATGATTTGAAAAAAGAAAAAAAGTCTGCTTTTCCTGTCAAAATAATGTTATAGCTAGCCTGATGACAGCCTGAGACATGGAATTTAATTTGTTACCTTCAGCACCAAAAGCATGACTCTTGATACTTAGGCTGAAGCAGTGTTGCTTCTTTTTTTATCACCTTGTTCTCTGCATAGGGCAGGGAGCAGAAAGGTCTCTTCCACCTGCTGTATGTTCAAATGCCATTGCTTTGTTTGAGGAAATGCTCAGGACCTCAGTGTCTGGCATTCTTCTGTTTGGCTATCAATGTAGTAATAGAATAATATTTATATTAAGAATATTTGAATTAATGGAAGTATTTAGCTCAGTCTTTGTTGGTTCTTTAAAACATTTATTTATTCACCTTTAAAACATATTTCTAAAATAGACAAATCAGTGATCTTGAAACAGTAGTTATTCTGGTTGAAAGCAACTGGGGAGAGAAGCCCATTGTACTTCTGAGATTTGGAAGAGGTCCAAAATACCTAAATTACTGGGTTTTTTCCAGTGTGTGGTTTTTTGTTTGGGGTTTGTTTTTTCCTTACTTTGTTCAGTAACTGAGTAAGCATTATGCTGAAAGAAGGTAAAGTGGGTCTGGAATATCTACAAGCTTTAAAATGGAGGTCTGCAAAAGCCACAATGGCACTTTTTAAGATGATTTCTATAAAAATGTACTTGGAGCACTTGAGGTAATTCACACATAGCTGTGTGACTCAAAGTGATCCAGCTGTTACCTGTCAGCTGGATCATGGGTCAGGCGGATGCCCTGAGCATAGCCCAGTAGTGAAATAAAATGCATTCATGAAGAACAATTACAAGGGAGGCTGTTTAAATTTGAAATTCAGCACACATTTAGCTAATTAATAGAGCTCCAGCAAGGGACTCATCACATTACAGCCTACAGAAATTTATTTATTCTGGACTACAGCAGCATATCAGGCTACATTTTGGAGAAACGCTAAGGTTCTGGTGCTCACATCTGGATTGACAGGGCTGTTTAAACTAGAAATCCCCCTCAATTTGTTAGAAGATCTGTGCCAAGTTTCAACGTGTCCTGTGCAAGGCCCAGAAACCCACCTTCTCCCTTACGTGGAGGTTGGTTTAAAATGTTTTTGAGTTCCTGAATAATTACTAGACATGGTGTTTTAAAAAACAGGATTTAAAATGGGTTTTTCCAGTGGTCATCTGTTCAGTTGAAGGGGGAATAACAGACCAAAACTCCATGGGAATTTTATGTGCATTTATTTACAGTTCTAGCATAAAGTCTGTGTCTTACCCAGAAACTGCTGGTGCTGCCTTCCCTTCTGTGAGGGATGGGATGGATAATCAAATACATACTCTGCAACAGAGGGCTAATGAACTTAAATGGCAAGAAGCAAGAGGTTGCCATAAGCAGAGCTGAATGTTTGTTTCTTCAAATTTCCATAACTAATTGACAGCTCATTAGGAAAGCTGAAAGCTAGGTGCAGGAAAATAAACTCGGTGCAGCAGAGGGAAAGTATTCTTACAGCGTTTGGGTAACAGGGGAAACTTCAGCCATGTTAAAAAACTATTCTTTGGAAAGGTAGATGGAGTGGTCTCTCAGGAGCCCTCGGGAATGACTTTCAGCTGGGTTTGTTGGTGTCGCCGCTCATTTCAAACAGTGGCCATGCTTCTGCAGCACGCTGCTTAACTGCTCTAACCGCAACCAGAGAAACAGTACACCTTGCTGCTCGTTCTGGCTTCCTTCGGTGAGTGCTCCTGTTGTCCCTCCCCTGGGTCTCCATGCCAGGTTGGATGGCTGCACTGCTCACCTGCACAGGACCCCGACAGGCGGAGCGCTGGCTCCAAGGGATGCCCGTGCTGAATGGACTGTGGGTTTTGTAGCTGGTCGGAGACCTCTGCCATGCGTGAGGCACCCGATGTTGTTGTTGTTAGGTTGGATATTAGGAAAAATTTTTTCACTGAAAGGGTTATCCAACATTGGAATAGGCTGCCCAGGGAGGTGGTGGATTTGCCATGCCTGGAGATGTTTAAAAGAAGGGTAAAAGTGGTACTTGGGGATATGGTTTAGATGTGGTTTTGTCAAGTTAGGTTAATGGTTGGACTAGATGATCTTAAAGGTCCCTTCCAACCTTAACGATTCTATGATTCTATGATGCTGCTCTGCAGGGCCCCTCTGTCTGCTAACAGCATCCTGAGACACACATCTGGAAAAGAAACTCTGTCCAGGGCAGTGTCTGCTGTATCATACTGATTAACAAACAGGGGAACCGAGGGTGGGGAATGAAAGGGTGTATCCAGCCTCAAGGAAAAGATGTAAAAAGCAAACAGCCCCACCTGCAAAAAATCCACTTCAAGCACCCCAAAACACAAAAGGTAGTAATTATGTTAAAAAATAGCTCTAATCATATAGGTCTTGTGGCTATTTTTTTGTGCATATTTTGTGCATATTTTTTTGTGAGAGCATGAATGGAAGCAACAGTCTGAAAGATAAGAAACACAGAAAAATTAGCTTCGCAGATAAAAGAGAAGATATCTTATGCAGGCTGCTGATTTGAGAGTGGAAGAAACTTGTTTCTTAATTTCTCTTTCAAGGATGGGAAAAGTTATGGAAAAAATATATTTAGATGGCTTTGGTTGAAGATTTCATGTAGCTGGTTGTAAAATACCATCAGCTCTTTTAAGGCTTCTTGCAATGCTTTTTCATACAGGATAGGCTTCTAAAGTGAAGGAATTCTTTTGGGTCATGTAAAAATAGGATTTAAAGAGTAGAATTTCCATAGCAGCGTTCTGAAACTTGTCCTGCCTGCTTAGCTGGCCCTGTGCCTTGTGCTGGAGCATTTCAGTATGTTCTTGAGGAAAATGTTGCAAGGAGGAGGAGGTTTGTTAAGAACTAGCAAAAGTTTCGGCAGTCAGAGCTGTATGAAAAAGACGGGCATCACCTAAGCCAGAAAAGAACTGGGTTGCTGGTACCTAAAATTAGAAAACGATTGTACTGAATTTTTTAAAGTAAACGGTAGGAGAAAGCAATCACTTCAGGATAATACATCGTTTGTAAATGAAATCATGACATCATATCTTAGAAAAAATAACAAAACACATTTGTAAAAATCAGTTACTAAATAGTAAAGAGCAATCTAAACAGATGTCATTTAAGCAGAGCATGTCGATTAAAAGCTGAAAATAATTTCCAGTAAGTTCAGCCATAAAATCCAAGTGAGTAGTCGTACAAATGCTCCCTGTAGTCAGTGGAAGGGGGCAGACATCTTCAGGCAGGTGCAGCATATTTTCAGATGGCAGGAACCAAACTATGATCTGTAGAGAGCAAGTGATAACTCTACAGAGGTAAGACCACTCAAGAAAGAAAACAAACCCGTAATTATTCTGTATGAATTTAATTGCTGTCTACTGCTAATTTTGTTCCATCTCCAGAAAAGGATATAGCAGACCTAAAAGAGCCATAGAAAAGGGCATCATATAGATATTCATGTGTATATATTTTATATTCATATATAAAACAGTTTGCAGATGATAAGGGCTAACTTTTTGAAGTTTAAGAAACCAGTGAGATTCACTGGTTAGAAGGGGAAAAATAGAAGGGGAAAATTAAGAACTGTTTAATGAAAGTTGATTACCCACAAACCATGATTGCAAATATAGTGGGTAAAAGCAGCCATATCCAGGAGGAAGGAAAGCCTGCAATTAAACTAAGAATGAGTGTAAAACAGCTGGAACTGGTAACAATCAGTATAGCTGAGAATATATGAAGCGTAGGAGATTGGTAAGAGAAGTATTCGTTGAGGGGGTGGGGGGGGGCCGGGGGGGAAGAGAAAAGCCATAGTTACCAAGGCAAAGATGCATGTTCCCTACCTTTGATTTAGCACTTCATATAGTTCATAAAAGAAAATAAAATGAGGGCTACAAATTAAAATGCCAAAGGTGTTCCTCAGCATTTTCTGTAACTGCTACCTGTGACTACTATTAAACCAGTTTTAGCCTAGGATAAAGAGACATAGCTTTTAGCTATTTTTCTTTTTAACACAAGAAAAAAATTAATATAGGAGTAATTGATAAGACGGTAATTAACTCCTTGGCTCTTAGGGTAGAATTCCATAAGAGCTGGTTGATTGGATCCTTTAAGATCAGAATAGGTACCTCCTTTGATATATTAGTTAAATACAACCTGGGTTTCCCTTGAGTTATCAGACTTAACGCATGGTAACTGAGTAGGATTCCTTGCTCGGAAGGTCAGGTATTTGTTTTCTAATGATGAAAACATGATCATGTTAAGCTTGCAAGCAGTTTCTGACTCTAGGAAATATAATAGCAATAGCTCCTCCAGAGTTTTTATCTATTTTTCTGTCTACTCTGTTGGCATTTCATCTTCTTTAAGGCTTCTCTCCAGCAGTTTGTTCATGCACTTGTTTATGTATTTTAGGTTAATTGATCACTGGTTAAAACAGATTAACATGCCTTGGAGGAGGAATAAGAATACAGACTGCTGCCTCCCAGGTGGATGTTGTAATATCACTAACCTGGAGAGCCAGCTTCCCATGTCTTGGCTGTAGTAGGAAGATGGAGAAGGTTCCTTGACTGAGGACAGTCAGTCTCTTCATTGATGGAGAATTAGTTCTTCTAGGAAGTAAGAGATGTAGTTTTCATTGCCCCAACTCCCATCACCTCACATCGTGGATAAAGGGGCTTCTCGTATGTGTCTGGGGTAAATTATCTGACCATTTCTCTCCAGGACAGTGTTCAGGACTGTGAGGCAAGTTACGTCCTCCAGCCTGATGCTTGACACTTGAGCTCTGAAGAGGAATAGGATTTTTAGATATGATCCCTTTTCTCTGTGTTTAGACATGTGTTGACCGTGTAATGTTGTGCCAAACCTCCTGGTACACTGATTTAGCGTATGGAGGCACCTAGGTCAGGGCTCTCCACTGCATGCTAAACTCCCACCATCAGAGCACCAGGCTCCTTCTGAGTTCTGTTCCTGAGTGTCCCCAGGTCCTTGATGTATAGAGGGCACCTGTGGCTTCTCTTGTCTGTTTGCCACAATTACTTAAATAATTGGTGATTTAAATAAATGGACAGAGTGAAGTTATGGTTTTATTATGTGCATGTAAGTGTTTTCAAAGACAGCAGTTTGAGGATTCATTTAAGGTAACCTTAGTGAAAACTGCCTGTGGAAGGATTTCTCTCCCCTCCATCTCACCTTCCCTGCTGCATGGCCATGCTGCGAGCCAGACTCATCTGAAAACTAACTCGTGGGCAGAGAGATGAAGCAGGTTGTTTCAAATATTACCTGGTTTTGTGTTGTTTTATTAATTTTCAGCTAGATCTGTTCCTTGATTTATATGACTGGGTGATGTAAACAGGATCATCAGCAGATCCGAGTCAGCTGAAAGGCACTGGACACTTGATGAGGGATTTGGGCAAGAAGTATGGGCTGCCTTTTGTTGGCTGCCAATCTGAGATTGCTTTAAACATTTCTGCTCAAGACTGCATCTTGTTCGCAACATTTTAATAATTTGTGGGGGAAATTGAATAAGAATATTATTGGCCTTGTTAGATGTCATTATTTAGGTGACAGAGACTGTGTTCATGTACATGCATACAATAATTCATACTTGATCACTAGAATAACTCTTAGTAACATTATTGTGGAAAATAATTGGACAACAATTCCAGTGCTGCTTCACCTTTTTTCAGTGTTCTGTAACAGAGGTCCTAAAACTTCGTACGCTCAGAGGTAGCACATTTCTTTTTTTAATAAAAGGCGGTACCCCCCCCCACACACACACACAAATTTTCACTTTTAGAAATGGATAATCATGACTGTGCTCTGACATATGGAAGAGCTTTAATGTGCTCCATGTACTGTGTAGCTCATGATTCTTAGAGACACGAAGTGAACCCAATTAAACACCTGCAGGGATGAAAAAGGAAAAGTCAGGGGAGAAGCCACCTCTGTGTGCTTGGGGTACATATCTATAGTACATTTCTTTCCTACTCCTGTTTGCACAGATTAGAAAATGTAACTTTTTTTCTGCAATGTTCCCAACTAGAAAAAATGAGAAAAACTGAATTTCTGTCCTCTAATCTTAATTGAAATACCAGAAGATGTCATCTAAAAAGATGAGAAACTCGATACATCAGTTCCATTGGGGTTTAGATTGATGATATTGATTTCTTCTGTATGGCTGTGTTGGAATCAGAAATTCATATTGCTTATATAGCATTTAGACTAAAGTCTGTTCAGTATAATGGATTGTTTTGAAGCTCTCTCCAGTCCTTCAGTTGTTTCTTCTCTGAATAAGGCTGCAGAACGGAAGCCCAGCCTCAGGTTTACTCTAAAATTAAAGACAAACAAAAAAACAACTAGATGAAGCATAGTGAATACGAGCATAATATCTGGAAAGTTCTAGCAAATTAGGGTTAGCTAAGCTACTTCTGACTGGAACCATGCAATATTTGACAGCATGTAACAAAACCGCCTTTTTTCTCACGTTATGACTCGCTTACCAGGTAACTCAATGGGCATAATGTTCATAAATGGGCACTGTTCATAAACAGTGTTTATGTTGAATAAAAGTGTTGCGCAGGATGGATCTGGTGACTTCGTTCAGTGTAGTGTTTACTTCCGAGTGTGTGTGGGCAGGCAAGAGAAAGGAACTGGGCTGCATTTCAGTGGCTGTGCACGCTGGGTCAGGGGAGACCTCTCATGAGGGGAGGTTCAGTCTTCTTGGATGGAAGACCAGGAAGCCATTGAAAACTGGGAAAAAGGGGTCTACCTTGAAGGGTTGCTGGACAGGAAATTGAGTTTTGCGTTCAAGGGCTGTTTTAGCTGGATTACCCAGTGCGTCTGAGTTCTCAGCATTCAAAGCTTTCTTCTCCTAGATTACTATTTCAAATTTTTTTTGATGAAACATAGGTTTAGAATTTGGAAGCTTGATATTTTCTGATGTGCTTGATTTAAACTGAAGGTGGAACAAAGTTGGTATAAAGTCTTATCTCACATGGCAAAGGTAAAGACAGCTGTTATAAAAGTAACATCTTGCTTTTAATTAAATACAGGGAAGGATTGGTGGAAAGTTATCATGCATCTTTATTCAAATTAAAGCCAAGATCTGGTCAAACTTCAACATAAAACTGTTTCTGTTGCTGATGTTAAGACATAACTGCCTTTGAAGTTTTGATTTAGGGTTTATTCCAAGCTAGCAGTGGCTGCTCAGCTGGATGTTGTTTTATTTTAGTGTTGGTTGTTCTTTGCATCTGTCCTGGTTTAACCAAAGCCAGCAACTAGGACCACGCAGCTGTTCACTCACTCACCCCCCTCACACAACCCAGTAGGGCAGGAAGAAAAAGGAGGGGAAAAAAACCCCATGGGTTGAGATAAAGACAGTTTAGTAGAACAGTAATGGAACAGAAAAAAAAAATGGTAAAAGAATACACAAAATAAAGTGATGCAGTACAATTGCTCTCACCACACAATGATCGATTGCCCAGCCAGTCCCAAGCCGCAGTCGCGGATTCCTGCCCCGTGGCCAACCCCCATTTATATACTGAGCATGACTTCTATGGTATGGGATATTCCTTTGGCCCGCTTGCTCCCTTTCAGCTTCTATGGGAAGCTAAAAAAGTCCTTGACTTAATATAAACATCGCTTAGCGGCAACTAAAACAATATGTGTTATCAACATTATTCTCATACTAAATCCAAAACACAGCAGCTCCTAGGAATAAAATTAGCCCTATCCCAGCTGAAATGAGGACAGCATCACAAAAGATCGAAGGCTGAGAGTGACAGTGAAGTCTTCATCCCTTCTGACAATGTGTTTATGATCTTCCTCTATGGTCATTTCACTGCCAGTCTCTTCCTTGATGACATTGCAGCTTTAATTGCTTCCTGATTACAGGAGTGATGCTGCACCTTGCTCTGTGCCTGGAAGCAGCAAGATTTTTGGTATAATTTAATGCAGACAGATTCCAAATGCAACCTGCCAAAATATATATTATCTTGGAAGTTAAAGATATTGAACTTGGCTCTGTCAGCATGTGAAGAAGTACCTGCCAAAACCAATTGGATGCACTGAGCCAGGAGAACGAGGGCAGCTCCAGGTAATGCCGAAGCAGCTTTCTTGTATTTGCTGCAGCTTGCGCATGTTGTTTTAGATACGTGCATCTTCCTAGTTGTGGCTGCTCCCCTAGCATGTGCTCTGGGACGTGGCAGTGCTGCTACGCAGCTGTATTCTGATGTGCTGGGCTTTGTAGTCTGTATCTAACAATCCTGTAAAAACCCTTACCTCCTTGACTTGGCAATGGAGAGTTCACTGTTTTCTCTTGTTGGGCAGCTATGTACGTCGTGGCTGCAGCAAGTATTAGACTTACCTTCTAATAATAGGCTGCCTCCTGTTACAGTTTTGTTCCTTCTCTTAATCTTTGTCCCTTACCTGTCCAAATTCACCAGCTTTTTGCCTGTTTAATGATTTATGGGCTCAATTCTTAGTGTAAGGGTGAGATAATCTGAATTGTTTCACTGAGTAGAAGCATGAATTCTGCAACACCAACAATATAAATTCTAAATACATGGCTTATTGCTTTTTTACTAACTGCTTTTTTTTCATTACTTAAATAGTGATTAAGATATGTATGCAAATGTCACAGTAAATTAATCTGTTTGTAATATAAATGTCTTGGAAGGTACAATCATCTGTAGAAGTGGCCACGATAAGGAGGTTCTTTCTGGCTGTCATAAAATTTATGATTAAAATAAAAAACCTTGAGGGATTATTCTAGGCTTTTCAGAGCATCAAATTAGAAAATCTGTGTTTGAAGATGGCAGAAGGCTCTTGGTATGAGTAATGTGTTTCAGAAGTTGGCAGACGAATAGTGCAAATGTTTCCAAATAGCCTGACACCGAATTGAGTTACCTTTTTTATAAAAACTACTTAGATCAGTGCAAGTCTGCTTCTTAGATAAGTAAGTGGGAAATATGTTTTCAGAATAGTCTAGAAGAAGCTGTAATAAAAATGAAAAATCTTATGCATTAGTGGAATTATGACTAGAAATTGAGTGGAATAACAAAATGAAAACTAAAATGACAAGAATTTGCAATCACACTTTGGTTTTGCAGTGTTTGGGATTTAGCCTTAGAGGTGACAAGAGATGTGCGCTGTTCTGTCTGCGCATTAAAAATGCATTAGGATGTTGACTAATAGGCTAGTCACAATAACCAAATAACTTAAGCCTTATCTTGGTGTAAGTAGCACTGTTTTTGCAGCAGGAGGGTACTGTTTTTTTGCTTATTGTATTTGACGTCTATACCTTTTGCATTTCTTGCCAAAGCTCTTGACTGGCTTAGCTTGAAAATATTTTGGAATATCTGTGTAGTTACTACAGGCATTTAAAAGAAAAAGCTAAAAAATAAACATACCTTCCTGTATCTTNAGCTAAAAAATAAACATACCTTCCCGTATCTTTCTAGTTTGTTGACACCGGTGCCCATAATTGGAGAAAAGAGAAGGAGACGAAGTCTCATTATTGCAATTTTGAAACCGGACTAGAAGCAAACTGGAGAAAGAAAAACTCATAAGAAAACTTTTCAGCATCGTGGTGGTGGTTTTCCTTTCTTTTTCCACCCTCAGTTCTCTACCCCATACTCACTGCTGGGAAATGTGAAGCAA
This sequence comes from Himantopus leucocephalus, assembly GCA_003993805.1. Lineage (NCBI taxonomy): Eukaryota > Metazoa > Chordata > Aves > Charadriiformes > Recurvirostridae > Himantopus > Himantopus leucocephalus. The sequence continues at coordinate 26,994,321 of RSEF01000001.1, forward strand.
AAAGGTTCTGGGCTTTGGGGTTTTTGGGGAGGTTAGAGGGGAATGCTCAATTATAAGAGCTCTATGGAGTTCTTTAACTTTTTTCCTGTTTCTACGTGTAATTGTCCAATAAACCTGTCCGCAGGATCTTGAAATACACTGGATTTACACTAGGTTTTATTCCTTGGTAAACAAGCCAAGTTATCTCTAAGGAAGAGGTTCCTCTGATTGTAATTATTTCAGACTACCCCACTAAATGCAAATGAAGTTTCATAGGTTGTTTTGCTATTATTGGCATCTCTCTCCCGAAGCACTGAAAAAGGAAGGCATCAGGGTGGAAATGCTGATGGAGGAGGACAAAGTTGCGTGGACAAGGTCTTCCCTGTTGCCCTGACCTGGGTGCAGATTTTCTTACCTCAGCTGTAGCATCCCTTTGGACTTTATGCAAGATCTGAACAGTATGGGCACCACAGAGGTCAGGGGTGGCAGGAGCTCGGCGGGTGGCAATTGCTGCTGTAAAAGGTAGAGGCAGTAACTGGCCAGTGTGGCTGTAGGGAAGTTATTGTTCACTTCTGTGTCTTGAATTGTTTGCTCAGTTAAATCCGCGCCGTCGAATATCCTGCTAGCACGGCAAAATAACTGATGATTGTATAAAATAAATAAATTGAAGGTGTTTCTGACTTGGGGTGATATATTGAAAAGTAATCTTTAAAATGGTCTAGAGAATACTGTAATAGAGTGAATTAATATTTTCAAAAACTTAAGTATTCTAAAGAGAGAGCAAACTATGACTAAGAAGCCTCAAAGTTACCATTAAAGCTATTTGGACTTTGACATATAATTGGAATGCATAAAAATAGTCTAATTTATAAAAGTTTGCACTTTGCATGCTAAAATCTAGAGGGATTAAACTGCAGACCAAATGTTCATTAATCTTCCCATTGAAGCATTGCTGTCTGAAGTGTAGCCAGCTGGGTGATTATTAAATCTAAAGAAGGGTTTAGGATTCAGAATGCATTTTGAAGCTTTTGTGTGTATTATAACTTTTCTACCAACACCATGAATTGATCACCCTTGTGAAAAACTAATCAAGGAAAATGTATTGTTGTTTTTTGACACACAAAGATTACACTTTACAATGGGGGAGAGAAAGGAATGTATTTATGAGAGAGGCTGACTTTTTAAGAAAGTTGTATTGGAACAAAAATATTTATAAGACTGCAGTTAACAGCTAAATGCTACATGCCAATGGCTTGGTGTCTAACAACTCTGTATAACCTTTGTAGCACTTTCCAGAAGAGAAATGCATTATAATGAGTGATGAGATGGTATTGCTGTAAGAGAAATGTCCAGACAAATAATGCATTTTAAGTGTAAAAACAAAGCAAACAATTCCCCGAGCACTCACATTTTCATGACGCATTGTCCCTGCCTGCATTTTCTCTCATTTTCCGTTATTCATGTCTTTCTCTTAAAATAGAAACACTTTGAAGTACAGGTAGTCTTTTTAGGGGGACAAGGAGGCAATTTCTGTGACACCTAGTATGTTGTCACCACGAAGCAAGTATTATCTGTCACATCAACTTGCACTTAAACTTGACTGTGTTGTTCCATCCTTTTTCTCCCAAAATAATTTGAAGTCTGTTTTAGTTCAGAAACTTTTGGAAAGCATTCGCACCACTTGCCTTGAGATGCTTTGTAGAACAGTCTGGACAATGAATCGTTGTGAGCTTCTCTGTCCTCGCTGTAGAGAGAGAGGTTCCTCTAGGGAGTGCTTCAGAGCAGAGCCTGCGTTAAGTGCTCTGAGTTGTCCTCTGGATGAGTACGCCCTTTCCCAGCACATGGAAAGGGGTCTAAAATGGGTGAGTTGCGTAGCTAAACATGGGTTATAGGACTGTTTGTCCTTATTCTCCTTTGAATGGTTCCTTTCTCTTCGTGAGTAAATACAGATGGAGTTACAATACTAAGACTTTTCATTTTTCTCTTTGCTTAGAGCTTAGACATTGCTAAGTTACTAACTAGATGGGGTTTTACTCTTTAATCTTCTGGTTGGCATCTCTTCTTCATTTACTTTTCTCTAGTTATACAGCTTTTGATGTCTACAGCACTTTTTACTTTCTTTTCTCCTGTTTAGCCTATTTGTTCTTGCTTCCATCGTTTTAGTAATGATGGGGTTATAATTTTGAACAATCATAGTACATTATCCCAGCAGTTATTGGGTCATACAGGAAAAGACAGGTGCAGACAGCCTTTCTTTTTTGTTTTGGGATGGGAAGTACGCAGCTGTGGCCTTTCTCGGAGATCTTTCTCTCTGCCACTTCTGCACGCTACAGGTTCTCAAAATCTCTAATTCTCAAAAATACTGTTAAGACGATGTCACCCTTTGCAGGATGCTAAAGTAGTTTTTTTCTTAGATGGAAAGGAGCTGAGTTTTCCCGTGTATGTATTGTTTCCTTAAATCCTGGGGATCATAGTAGGAGAAAGGTGCTCTATTAAAAGATGAGACATCATCAATAAGCCTTGCAAGGCTTAAGAGGGTCTACGTTTGTCTTTGTTTTCCAGTGACTATTCAAGTTTTGCACTATTCATGGTGTGTCAGTTCTTTTCTAGTTTCCTTAGGATACAGAGTGAACTCAATGCTTTAACTTTTCTTTCCACCCAACAGTGCCCTTTCCACCCCACCAAAAAATAAACCACCAAAACTGAATAGTATAGGGAAAAAAAGTGGCAGGTTTATTGCTTAAATTGCCAGTTTGCTGACACTTTTTCAGTTGCTAAAGCAGAGACGGAAAAAGAATAATGTTATGTGATGATGTTTCAGGTGGCTTCAGCCCAATTTGAGTTTGCTCGTGTACTTTTTGAGCGTTCTTCTGGACTGGTAGAATATATAAATTGGAAATGAAAAGGTGATCTTGATGAGTAAAAAAATATATTCTGAAACAGTGTCCTCTTCATTTTAAATTAAAGTATTTGGGGTGGTGGTGGGGAAAGGATCTCAGCAGAGATACTGTAAGCTGCCTGGTATCATGTTTAAAAATAGAGATAGAGTAGTATGTTCATTCAAACTAAAAGCTATTAATCCATACTTAGGTGAAAATGGTTAATGCAGGAGAACATTAATGATAATAGGGAAATGAAATAGCCAATTGTTTTCATCTCTGACAAAATAAGCCTAGTGCGATACCAGTGATGAAAACTGTCACTTACATAACTTTCACTTTTCAGTCAAGCAGAATAGAAATCAGAATCACTACTGACTCTACAGGAAAATTCAGTGAGGGACTGTTTTCCTTTCCTTATTCTACTTGCCCATTTACTTCACATTTTCCTCAAACTTAATGCAAGAAATTGGATCTTATATTTAGAAAGATTGTATCCTAAGAGATAAAGTGCTGGGTTTTCTTGTATTTTAAACAGCACTAAATAAACACCAAAAAGTCATCAAATTGAGGAGTTCCTTAGCAAGGCAAATGGAAATGTGAGCTATTGATTTTGAACAGCTGTGTGTTTTTCTCAAGTTTGCACGTACCAAAGGAGGTAGTTATGCATAAACTAATCATCATCTGTGATTGTGAAATAAATAAGTATGCTAAGTAAATGTTTTTTCTAATCCTTTCAGCATGGCTGTGTTTGCTACTCATCATTTTTGTGTATATATGTTTCATTTTTGAAGTCTGTTTCTTTCAATATTCAGTTTCCTCTTTCTTCTTTCTGCTTTATTATTTCTAGCTGCTTTTGTTGTCCTTCACCTTCTTAGAATCATAGAATCATAGAATTGTTAAGGTTGGAAGGGACCTTTAAGATCATCAAGTCCAACCATTAATCTAACCTGACAAAACCACTTCTAAACCACATCCCCAAGTACCTTGTCTACCCTTTTTTTAAACACCTCCAGGGATGGCGAATCCACCACCTCCCTGGGCAGCCTATTCCAATGTTGAATAGTCAACATTCCCTCAGTCAGGGTCGGACATGTTCCTTCTGGACTTTGTTTGCTGGAAAATGAATGGGACCGATAACACAGTGATAGTAAACCTTTTTTCAGTGATATCTCCAAGGCACGCTGTGTTACACGTTCAAGTTAACAGCCTTTTTCTGGCTTATGGTAGCTAAAATAGACCCTTTGAAATTCTTGCCACCTGGAGATTTTCACCAGTCCCTAAAGGGAGGAGTTGTGGTCAGGCAAGATCAGCGTACTGGGGAGCAAGTTTTCAGCTCTTTTGTAAAGAGGGAAGAATCTCTGGAAGCAGTGTGTTGATGAGCTCCTAATGCCTGCTGAATTTCAGTTTGCTAACCAAGAAAATGCACTTTGGCAAAAAGAGGCTTTGCAAATGACTTATTTGCCAAGTAGGTGGTGATGGATATAACCAAGGACAGTGAGCATGTTGCAGCCTTACACAGTGGAGGAAGAAGTTCCGTATATGGTCAAGGAAAACCTCTGCTTTGTATCTCCATGCTGAAATAGTTTCATGTCTGCTTTAATTGCCAAGCCTTGAATAAACTGGGAAAATAGCGTGAAAATAGGTTGTTGATAACTTACCTGGATTGGTGACAAGACAACCTCTGCATTTAACTTGCAAGCAAGCAAATGTGTGCTTCAAAGCATAAAACTCTTCTCTCTCCCTTTGGGGTTGCGCGTTGTTCAGTGTAGAATACTTTTCACTTGTGCTTATGGTCTGTATCAGTCAATACATTAACAGATAGACGTCGAAAACAGCTCATGTCTATCATGGAGTTGAGGTTTCCCTTGCTATGATGTTAATTAACATCTTCCCATGGGCAGGCTGACAACTGGAGGACCATTTCTGTTTTGGAACTATTGAACTTAATGATTTATTCTGAATGCACTCTGTGCAATCTGTTCTTTCTCCTATATCTGAAGGTCTTGAGAAGCATCTACAGAGATAATACGGCTTTTTTAGCAGGAAAGAGCTGTTGGATAGAAGAGCCTAGGCCCATTTGGAATCTGCTCAGTCTCCAGTGGCATTTATGCATTTATTTCCACAGTTAAATAGGAAAGATGAGTGGACTGTATAGGGGTGATTTCAGACCTCATGGCATTGTCTACAGCGGGCGTACAATATCCTAGCCAGGAAGAAAGCAATATGCAGAGGGAACAGTGCTTTCTCTCCCTAGCAGCACGTCAGATGTCCCAGTCCCATTATTGAACACAGAATTACTGAGACTTCTTTAACAGCAGGCTGTTTCTTACGTTTCAACAAACCAAGCACCACAACATTTTGAAATATGCAGATCTATCTATTTCTGCCGTCCTTTTACCTGTTTATCAACTAATTTCTCCTTGCCATAGACAACTGGAAGACAAGAAGTCATTTTTGTAATTGCTTGCTTGTAATGACCCTCGTGCAGGGTCTAGCATGAAGGTATACTCGAGCCTCATCTTTGGGGAAGAGGATTTGCCTCTTTCTGGCTGCCAGTGTCGAATATGTGGCTGTGGATCAGCCCGTACAGATCTCGAACCACACAAACATTCATCTCTTGTGTGAGCAAAGTCACTCAGGAGGGAAGTTGGACCACTTTGGAGCTGCACGTCCAAGTGATATTTGGAGAATAACTTCTCCGGAGTGCTGGTACCACCTGAGGGCCAATACCATGGTGCACAACGTCCCTCGGCACGCTTCAGCCAGCCAGTGAACTCTGGGGCTTGGTGGAAGGGGAGACTGTGCTTTTAAAGGGAAGATAGCAATGGCTGTAGCAAGTAGAGCTATTGCTAAAGTAATCCACAACTGTGCTCATATAGGCGACAGTATATAACTTGCTATGTCTCACACGGGTGCAAAAACTATTGTTACTGTTGTCACCCTTGAAAGGAGGATAAATATGCTTGTTCCAAAAGGGCGTCTGGATAACTTTAATAAATGAATCCAGAAGAAAACACTGCTTCTGGGTGAAATAGTTTTGTGGATTTTTTATGGTGATTGTCACTATAGCTCTGTTTGTTCTTGTGCCCAAGGCACGAACATTGCAGTACGTGAGTCTGAAATGTGTAGCCATCAGGAACAGAAATTTGAGAAGCCTTTGGGCAATTGCTTGTGCCAATTTGAAAAAGGAGGCAAAGAAAAGAAACAAATCCCAGTGCGCAGTGTTGTGTAGTATGCTTACAGGCATGTAAGCCTGGAGAAGTAGTACACGTTTTAATTTGCAAGAGTTTGGGTTTTGGTGGGTATTTTTTACAGATAGCTGGTTGCTAAGCTGTGGGATATGTCCGATGTGCAGCTATGATATTGCCCCAAAGAGTTGACCAAAACAAAGTAAACTTTCTAAAGATTTCAGCTTGTGATGGTTTCTGAATGATTACTCTTGATAAGAAGAAATCATAGCTTAAAATACTCCAGAAGCGTAGTAGACATATTAAAAAAAAAAAGAAAAAATATTAAATGAAGATTATGATTCTTCAGATGATGATCATTTATGGCATCAGGATGAGAAAAGGAAATAAAATTTAATGTAATGTGGTATTTTAAGGAGGTTTTAAAAACAAAAAAACCTTGCTGTTACCCAAAATTTAAGATTTTTTTTTTTTTTATTTCAGCACTTTTTTCCCACAGAATTAGGGAAAAGTGTACAGTGTAGTATACTTTCAGGAGAAAAAACCTGTGATTAACAAAATCATGAGAGAAATAATTAAAGGGAGAAATAGGAGTTTATTACTATGATCTCTTAAATTTGAGTATCCTTTGCTTTTACCTGAAGGTAAGGACTTGGTTCTGAAAACTTAGATGAAGAAAAATGACCCTTTAACTCTGATAATTTCATTGGAAAAAAAAAGAAATCATAGTGCCTGGAGGATATTTCTAGGAGGTGAAAGGGAACTAGAGAGGAAGAAGACCTGCAAGCCATTCTTAGAATTTTTTTTTTTTTTTCTAAAAATGTAAAAAATACTTGTGGTTTCAAAATATTGAGTAAATCTCAGTAAGTAGCTCCATTTCCACTTGTTCAGCAGCCAATAGTTATTAAAAGTAGTTATTAAAAAGCATTGGTATCTATTAGTCTCTTCTTAGACTATAAATGCTGTTTCAATGGCTATTTTATTTTATTCAACTAGCATAAAAATAATTAATATGTACTATTAGATGTGTGAAACTACTGCATAAGCTATTTATTTTTGACCCAAAATGATCTTGTTCTTGCAGCGTGATTAGTTGATCAGACTAAACCGAATCTAAACATCAACTCCGTAATTTTTGGAGTGGTTTTTTTTTTTTTATTTATTTCCAGACTCTCATAAGTGCGGTAAGAACATCGTATCTGAAACAATGTATTTTCTTCTGCAGCTCCAGGGTATAGCAGCAAACAGTGTTGGTTATAACATATGTTAATTCCAACTAGGCGAAAGCCTTTGTTCTTAAAATATGTAGTTGTGGAAGCTGTTCTCCAAACTGTCAGAAGTTTTTTGCACCTTGATCTAACTAGCCCCAGTTCTCGCTGCGATACATTGTGCGGTTTCAGAATACCATAGAACTACAGAGGGCTGTGTGAGCTGGTCCCAGAGAACATCGATCACGCTAATGACTGAAATGGGGAATGTTTTTCTTCCTGTGGAACAGGAAGGATTTTAAGAAGTGGGTGAGAGCTGTTGACTGCAAGAGAGCTTTTGTATGAGAGGCTTTGAGGAGGTGCTGCAGTAGCAGCAAAGTTGCTATTCAATATCACACAGTAAATGTCCTGTGCTTTGTTTTGCATCAAGTAATGCTTCTGGCACAGCATAATGATGCATGTCACCTGAAATCTTTAAATAAGAAATTTATTTCAATTCCTTTTAGTTCCTAGAAAGATAATTATTTGCAGAAGTTTTAGAGCTCAATTTAGCCCTGCAAAATTGCTGGCCTTTTAAAAAAATTATTCTGTCTCATAAACTCAAGCATTCTTGTAACTGTAAGAAGCACATCAGGAGGTTGGGTGGAGAACACATCAGAAAAACACATCAGAAACCTGAAAAGCATTCACAAATGTCAGTGTTCCTGGGACTTCCGTCAAAGTCCCTTTTGTCCTTGTTCAGTCTTTATCAAAGACGTACTTTTGTTCATTTATATTTTTAATTTTAATTGCCAACGTCCAATATGACATAGTTTCCATTAATATTAATATAGCCCTAGCTTTGTTTCAAGCAAACTTAAAGTAAAAAAAAAAAACAAACAACCCTTTAATACAAGAATGATTCCCTAAGGACAAAATGCTGCCCTCTGTAGTTGTGTATCTGTGTCTGGTTGGTAGGGTTCTCCTGAAAAAAATCTCCAAAGAGAAATATCTGGGAGGCTCATCTGACAGTCTTTTTTCTTAGTTATATGATAAAGTTCAGTTTTAACGTTACTGTGTTTAAGGATGCCCCAAACATCAGTTGCAGTACACTGGCATGAATAAATGCATTGGAGATGTAGGTAATTAACTGGCTGGCTCATCAGTCGTTGTGAGGAGACATGCTCCTTTGTGTAGGAGAGACAGTGTTCGGCCCTCGTATAGCAATACACTTATAATTTATGTGTGGAATACAGTTTGAAAGCTCTGGAAACACTTGAAAGGTGGAATGTGTGATGTTGGCAGAAGTTGAACTTTCCTCACATGCCTTACAGTGAAATTTGCTCTTNTTTTTTTTTTTTTTTTTTTTTTCTGAGAGAAAGAGAAATTAAACTAAACTTCAAAGGTTTATGTGGGGGCATTGATATTCGATGAATGTAGGATTAAAGTACAAGCAGATGAAATTGGGGCAGCTGTTGTTTTGGGGACAGTGGGTCTATCCCCACTTTCACCAAAATCTTTTGAGTCTTATTTCTCTGCACTGAGCACAGGAGAGTGACATGGCAGTACCCCAAAACACAGGAATGGGAGGTGTATCCCATCTGCCCAAGGAGGATCCCACCAGCTAAAGAGCAGTAGTGCCATCGCTGGTGGCAGTAATATGGTGAAGCAACACAGCTCCCAGCAGACTGAACCTCTGTGACAAGCTCAAACTCCCAACTGGGTAAAATGCCCTTGAAGTGTATTTCTTCATGAACAGGATGTGACTGGGGCTGGGAGAAGAGAGGCCAAATCGTCCCAGAGCTTATGCTTTGCAGTCTTGATGGTGCCCTGTCTGCTCTGATCACAAGAAGCCCATGGATTGGGAGTTGCTTGCCTAAGCTTTTTTTTCCAGGCTGGGAAGAGGACAGTGTGGGAGTAAGCACCTGGTGGAGTCTTTGGAAGAACTTCGACATTAAAGAGTGTGTCTGGGTTGGTGGTACTACTCAAATGAACACACGGCAGTGCTTGCAGCTCCTTAGCAAAGCTTCAGGAGGCCAACAGAAATAGAGACTTGGATAGTCATAATTAATAAGAGATAATGTACTTTCACAAGCAAAATAAAGCGTGCAGCATCAATAGGAGCAATTTGTGCAGTCACTTATAAATGTCCAAGTGTAGATAATGAAGCGTTTCCCACGGTCTACATCAGTGCAGGGGATACTGTTACAGCTGTGATTGGTAGTCTAGAAGACAAGGACATTTTATGCTTAATTCAGGATGGCATACAAGTAAGCATAGTAACGGAAGTAGGAAGCTACCACACCTCCCGGGTGAACCGTTATTTAGAGGCCCTCTCTGAGGGCTGTGGTGGTTTATGCCACCTATTACTGTGCTGGAACATGCAACTTGGATCCAGTAATGCCAGGATTTAACAGAAGTGAAAAAAGCTATTAGGCAGTTTGCACTATATGTTGTAAAGAAAGGTGATAAGGAAGCTGATTCAGATGATGTCTAGTACGTCTAGAAGTTTACTGTCCCCGAGATGTAGTGTGCATTTTGAGCTGCAGCCATCTTTTCCGTGAGAGATGCATTGAGCCCTGACTGTTAAGACATAGGATGTGTCTAGAGTGTAATCGTGATCTCCTCAAAACATAAGAAGCAATAAGTCATAGCTGAATTTAGTTTGGCTCTAAAAATGGATAATGGGTGAACATGCCTGACTACAGTGCTTTTCTCTGTGTGTGTGTGTATACACACGTGCATTACATAGAGGTACATAGACATTACATAGACACATATGTTATACTCACACTTGCATTCACTGAAACTAAAATGTCTGTTTTCACGTGCTTAATAAGAAGGCAATTTTAGGTTGAAAAAAGTGTTCCATTATAACTTACTATCTACAAAACCAAGGATTTTTATTTTATAGCTCTGGATATGCACAGATGTGAGTGGTGTTTTGCAAGTGATCCGTGTTGTAGACACAACATTTTTGCAATTGA
>RSEF01000001.1:27004643-27040175 GCA_003993805.1 Himantopus leucocephalus
CCCTCGACCTGCTGGCCATGATTCTTTTGATGTAGCCCAGGATATGGTTGTCTTAATTGCCTTATGCTGCTACCAGTGATGGAAAGGTGGCCAAGTGGAGGATGTCTCTGAGCCCTGATGACAGGAATCAGGGAGTACACTCATGGAAATCATCACATGGGCCTCCCCTGCCCAGGTTTTCATCAGACATCTCCTTTGATCTGGTAATATCTGAGAAAGGATATTGAATTCCTTGGACTTTGATCTGAAACAATGTTGATGCTTGGATGTTATTAAGTTTGGGAAACCTGTAATTGTCCACTGCCTTTTTTTTAAATCTAGTTTCGTAAAAGATCTGGCTGTGTATTTTTTTCATAGTTTTCTGCTAAGTTTATTGAGATCAAAAGCCAAGTAAAAAGGTAACTTGCTTTCCATTACAAAAGGTTAGATTTTAAAATCACAAAATTCTTAATTAATGGCAAAATTAAAGGATATTTTCTAATTTGCAGATCTATCTCACGTAAGAAACTGCTGCACTACTGCCCTTGAGGAAGGTGCAAAGAGAGAGTAAAACCAAAGGGGTCTGACATGGGCATTTCAATACTACTGATCACATTGCATGTGCCACAGCTCATTACCACAGTGCAAGAAAAACAGTACAGAACTAGACAATTCGCTTTGCTTTGTTTCATTTTGCTTCCATCTAATTTAACTACTTCTAGAGGAAATACTCTTGAAAGCATTAAAGACTGAATTGCATTCCAAGACAACCAGTAAAACAGACAAGGGACAGTACTAGGATACTGACTCCTGTAATTTGTCCACAGATTTCTACCACAGAATTCTAGATTGTCTGGGCATAAACAAACCCAGGAGAGGAACTAAGAAAGACCAAATAAACAAGCTGTAATTCCATATATAAACTGACAAAGGTATACTCCTTTTAATGGTAATGTTGAGATTATAGAAGACTTGCAAGTGAATAGACTCAAAACAGGGAGAAAAGTATATATTCGTGGCTATTTATGCTGGGCAGGAAGAAAGGTCTGAGAAAATGTCAGATTTCATTGAAAATAAAATCTGATCTCTCATTAAAATACTTCTTACTCTCAGACTTGGAAGGCTCTGCTGCAGTAGTATCTGCATATGATGTGCAGAATAACACATTATTCATGGTGCATATTTATCCTAGTGAAACTGCAGAGATACGAACACATACAAACAAAGGATGCCTGCTGCTCTCGGAGGAAAACCTTTCCTAGATTTAGGAAAGATACACCAAGAACAGAAAACTTAAATGTAAAAAAACCATCATAGTCTCACCCCCAGGAGATTATTTATTTTCTCATGCTGAGGTGTGAACCAGCGTGCTGAAATTCCAAACTGAGGGAAAACACTGAAAGGTATGTAATGCTCACAAGTCCCAAACACCCCACTGCAGTTTTCTAGCTGGGAAGTGCTGGCCTTAGTAGCACGCCACAGGTAAGCATCTTAACACTTATTTTGCCATCACTGTTGAAAAGATGAAGAAACAGAAAGACGTGCAGAGAAATCATACGCACATCGAGGACCGTATGAATACAGATCTGTCTAGGACCATAAATACAGATGCAGAGCTGCATCTTTTGACTATTTCATTTCAGAAGGAAAAAGAAAAAAACCAAACTAGACAGCAGCGCTGTCTTTAATCATCTTGCCAGTCACTGCCAACTGTGCAAGCAGGCATGCTGTGTGGGACTGGGCTCTGAACGCTGGAGTACACCTCCATGACAACGTGCTGGCAAGCAGACAGACAGAAGCCCGTTCTGCACTAGCTAACCAAGGTATTACAGACAGGGTAGCTCTACGTACAGCTGCCCTAGACACCTGCTCAAAACACCTGCAGACGTAGCTCCACGGCCCACAGTATTTCCTATCCTGGTACAGTCGCTTGTGAATCCATCCTTTTTTACATCAGCCTTAAAATTCATAACCCTGCTGATCACTCGCTTCTGTAACGACCGTCACCTTGCCGGGTGAGAGGAATTACAGAAGTAAGACATAAAGCAGTACAAAATATCAGAACCGCACCAGGATTTGGGGCTGCGTCTGGAACGCTGATTTAGAAATAAGAAAAGTGAAAGGTGCAAAGAGGGACCATAACAAATGTCTGATATCAAATTATTTTCTACGGATTAAGAATATGCAGTTTGCTCAGCATTTTTGTTTTGCTAAGGAGGCACAAGACAGACCCATTTTTACAAAGGGTAATACAATAAGAGAAGAGATTGTGCAATTTACATTTAAAAAAGAGCAAGCTAAGCAATGAACTTAAGTTAATAAGAAAAACTGAACTAGGAAATTAGGGGAAATGGTTTGATGGCAAGGCCAAGTGGAAAGAAGAACAGTTTCCTTAATGAGGTAGTTACTGCTCACTAGCGGTGCTCAAAGCAGGCATTTACTAACTGGAACAGACTGGGTAATCTATTTCTCTTAGTATGCTCCGTTTAAGATAATGTTGTTTCTTGTTGAGAATCTTGGGTGGAGAGCAACTTTATGCCTGGATTTAACTTTGAAGAAACCTCTTTCTTGCTCTGTGAGGAATAAAACCTTTTTAAGGCAACATGAAATAGAAAAAGCCATCTCTACGGCACCATAAAGCTTACTTCAGAAAATAAAAGCTTAAGAAGAATCTCGTTTTCCAATTTGCCTTTTCAACAGTACCCTATGGTGGGAAATGTAGATCAATCAAAACCTGAAAACAATCACTAAGAAAATATTTACATCTCCATTGTCTGTGCTCTTCCTTCACAATTCTCAGGATACAAGAATTTGTTGTCATCTTCTGAAATTAGCAATAGAACAGAAATGAAATGGGGTTGAGAGAGGATCAGTGAGAATTTAAAATCTCACTTCTCATTTACTGACTTCTGGATTTCAGCTATCCATTTGCTGACCTTTTTTATCCCTTACTGCCATGTTCTCTCTAGCTTGGTTTACTCAGAGATTATCAATTCACCATTAAGAATAAAATGCCACTTTTCCAAGACATTACTTGAAAGTTTAAAAGATTTTGACAAGTCACACATCTCTAAGGATTTGACAGGGAAAGCTTTCTATCACAAAGTAAAATGGTAACAGAGAGGTTCAATCAAAATATGCAAACAAAAGTCATTTATCCCACCATCTAGAAATCTAAGAGTAAATGAAATAATACCCAGAGTAAATATCAGCCCTAGAAATTCAATCTAATGGTACATAAAATAGGTTTTCTCCTTTGCTATTTGTTTGCTTGGTGGGTTGGATTTGGGGTTTTGTTTGTTTGTTTGTTTTGTTTTGAAGATTGAAAAAATCTTGTAGCTATTAGTTGCTTACAATTCAGTGGAATTGTTAACTAAAAAAACATGGCAACTTTCTACAGTGGATCTCTAATCAGAACTTGAAGCCTAAAGAAATTACGTGAGAAAATTCCAGTGCCTACAGAGCCAGGAGAGAGAGAACCTGGTTGAACTAACTTTGGATCAAACAGAGTCCATAGGCATCTTGTGGAAACCTTCACTTATCTTGTATTGAGATACTTCAAGTGTACTATTAATGTGAAACTACACGTCTCACGCTGGTCATGGAGAAAGACAGTAAGTCAGAGATTGGGCTGAATACCCGTTTGACTGCTGAAAGGAAAAAAAAAGTGTCCTCTTGCTCTCCATTAGTTTGGAGAGTCCCTGAGATACTGTTGACTGGAACACGCAGACATCACAATATAAAGGCACAAAGGAAAATCCATTTGCGTTAACATAACCCTTTTAATGAAATATTTTGCAGTATTATTTCCACTTCCAAAGGCCCTTAAGGTCGGCTTTGTGCTGAGACCAGGAAAAGGCAGCAGGAGGGATAACTTAAAAAGATCCAGAGCTGCCATCCTTTCACCACCTAGTGAAAGATAGCCTTCTAAACAATGATTTCCAAATTTAAAAAAAAGAGAATAAAATTTTAGTATCTCCTGCAAGATTTCTGCAGGACTGATAGTAAACTGTCACATTTCTTATTAGTATCGGGCTAGCTGAAAAAACTCCACTGTTTTCAGACAGCATCAACAAAAATGTGTATAGCCCATGCCTCAGTGCAACATACTGTTAACTGTGCAAAACCAACGTCCAGAAAAGTTTTGCCGTCCTTTGAGACCGAGCAAAACAGCACTAGGATTAGGAGAAAAATAATTAAGCAACGCAGACCAAATTCACTGTTAGGTAACAATCTGAGCCATTCCCGGATTTCTAATTGGTTTGTTCAGATTAAGAGACATTCGGAATTTAACTAATAAACAAGTAAAAAACATCACATAATGCTTACTACAGTAGAGACATTCCTCACTACCCAGTACTAATTACTTCTGGAGTGTCGTGTCAGACCTACAAGGCATTCCTTATTTGCCTGGAACAACAGTGGTCACAAAATGAAGAAAAAGGATGCCTTTATTGGGATTTATTTTTTCTAAAATCTAAATTCAATGAGCCATTTATTCTTCTCTTTTATCAGCACACACCACTTGCAAAGATAAAGATTGGTACAATTAATGCACCAAACTCCATCTGTCAACTACCTACCTCATTTAGAAGTTTGAAATACAGGTTTGTTATAATTACGTCTGTAATGCTAATATGGAAACTGTATGAATGACATCCTCAGTCAAATTAACAGTGATCATCCACAAATACCAGTGCCCAAAGAGACTGGACAGACAGAGTTTCAGCAGCTAGCAATTATGTTCTGCGCAGATGTACAGCAAAATGCTTTGCTTCTCTGACACCATACAGGTTGAAGTGAAAATGGGATTTTCCAGCCTTTGAAAACACAAAGAATATATTTACATGTAGCTATTTGTAAACCAAGAGACTAGAGGATTTCAGCACTGACACGTTTGCCGTGCAAGAACAATACAGCAACACTCTCTCAAGAGAAAGCTGTGCATCGCAAAGCCTGCAATTCCACTCTATCAGATCTCTCCTTAGCACGGAAGAGGTCTAGATCATGTAAAGCACATTTTAATTTGTTGTATCTTATCTCCCCCCTCACTTCTTTGAGGAAAATAATTAGACTGCGAACACTGACACAATCTCCATTACTCGCCAATCTGTGGTTGCTGATCCAAAACGTTGACGGCATTAGAACTTCTTCAATGAGATGGATGACCTAGATAAACCTTCGTTACACCTTGTTCTTGGAGATGGCCTGAAATCATTTTTATGAAGCTTTTCAACGAACTTGCCTAAAACAGAACTCTAAAGTAACAGCCCCCATGCAACATTACACTGACTTCAAGTTTGCCAACATTTTAAAGCAACTGGACAGAAACTAATTGTGTAAGTGCTGGTAAGTACAACTATAAACATATTTGCTGTTGCAAGGCTCCCTCGCAAGGCAAAACACAAGATTATCCTAAAGCTAATGTAAAAAAACCATCCTGTTGAAACAGCTTCTCCAAATGAGACTGTATCAACAACAAATCCCAAGTTGGCCTAGTATTCAGGTTTCTGAAGAGGATCTGAACATAGCAAAAAGCCCATATTCTTCAATACACATGTACGCCAATTAGGACTTTTAAGAAAAACAACAAAAGCAGAAACCAGTGAATTTATGCCCTGAAACCCAGTTAGCTTCTACGATTATTATCCTAATGTATTTAAATACATGTTTAATCTACTGATTCCGTTATTTTGCCTCGATAATATCAAACCAGAATGTTCCAACATTTAATGACTATTTATTTTGTGTGTACTATGTTTTGATTCTAATCAATGCTTTTTAGTTTCTTTAGGGGTCATCTTCATCCCTGAAATATTCATCAGGATCAACTATGCCTTTTGTTGCCTTGAATAAAAATTGTGTACCTAAAATAGCTTATATTAAAAATCAAGCCGTAAAAGCAAACAAAATACCACTTAGTGCAAAAAACTAGTTCCTTTCTGCAATTTCATCAGCAAGATCCTTTTGCCCCTTGACATACATGCAAAACACCTTCAGACCAAGTTCTCCGTAATTACAAGCAGAAATAGCATCATTGCTTCACTCCTTCCTTTACCTCAACTTTTTCAGACTAATCCAACATCTGAATGTCTTCATATAAAAGAGCTCCAACGAACACAATTCATCCTTTTCCAAGGATAAGTGCAAGAAATAATCAATGTTTTTGTCACACTAGTGTGTGCTTCCACTATGGGCCAAACAAATGCTCTGCACTAAAGGAAGGAAAACATTTTCAGGATGCCTGTAAACGCTCACATAGCTTGAATCAAAACAAAGAAACAGTGATATTATCACAGGTACAGCTACACTGGCAGATGGTCATGGGATTATTTTTAGACGTGATTTTCTTCCATTCTCAGTCTCTGTAGAACTTTCAAATTCCTTAACAGCCCAATACCAACCACTCTGAATATGCCCAAGGCTGGGTTTGGCCACCTTTGCCTTGCACAATGACCTTGCACTGGAACAGGTTGTCCAGAGAAGTTGTGGATGTCCCATCATTGGAAGTGTTCAAAGTCAGGCTGGATGGGGCTTTGAACAACCTGATCTAGTGAAAGACGTCCTGGCTTGTGGCAAGTGGGTTGGACTACATGACCCTTAAGGTCCCTTCCAACACAATCATCGTATGACACTACGACATGGGACCTCTGGTTGATTTTCTTTTCTTTCTTATCGTTGATTTTGGTTGTTTTCTACTTTTAGTTCACTGGTTTTTAAACCCTCCTAAACCCTCCCCACAGCCAGGCAGTGCTGANACACAATCATCGTATGACACTACGACATGGGACCTCTGGTCTTTCTTATCATTGATTTTGGTTGTTTTCTACTTTTAGTTCACTGTTTTTTAAACCCTCCTAAACCCTCCCCACAGCCAGGCAGTGCTGATCTATTAGCTAGATTTGTAGACGAATCTCCTGCCACATCAATTTTTGCTATTGGCCATACCTCAGTTCTTTCCTATTGCCTGACTGTGGCAGACAACAATTTAATCTACCAAGGACTGTAACACCTGAATTTAAATAGAAACTAAGTTAAATATAATCCCTGTATCACAGACAAACTGCTACAATAGAAATAAGTCTGATTTTAAATTCTGAAAACCCCTCATAGTGCTAACTGCTACAGATCCTGCATTTAACATTCAGATTTAAGCAGCGTGCAGTAATTACGGCTTAGAACCCCATATTTAAAATGAAGCGGCAAGAAAAACAGGAAAAACACCAGTACATAAAATTTCTTGCAGCTGCACAATGCTTTAAGCAGAGTTGAAAACCTGAGAACTTGCAATCATTACAATATTGGAAAAGTTTTCACAGTATTTTAAACGTTCATTACAGTTCTTTGCACTCATTTTGCTCATATCTTAAGACTGCATACATTCAAGACTAAAGAATTAGTACTGTGAGTTTAGCCCAAGGTATATACGTACCAGTTAAAGGTTTATACCTTTAATAGGTACGTATATAAAAGGTGGCAAATGAACCTCTTAGGGCTGTGCACAAAAGCATTTTCCAATCCTCGTGAAAGAGTATGCAATAATTGATGAATGAAAGATTATCTACTATTTTACTGGTAACTTTTTAAAAAACTAGGTTGAAATATGCAAAGAAAGATTTTATTTCATAATTCACTTTCTCACTTAATTTTACACTTAGCAGTGTGTCCAATATAATTACTCATAATAAATTGCCATATGATTGAATTTTCCTCTTTATCCAAAAAGCATCACCAACATCTGATGTTCTACCGATTAGAATCTGGCTCAATGTCTGTAATGGAATTTTCCACAAAAAAAATTTCCTGTATGAACTCTGAGAGAATGATTACAGAAAGAGAACTGTAAACAGTTCCATACCATCTCCAAAGCTGGGACGGAGGAGAAAATAATTCCTCAAGACAATCTTAATTATATGAATACAAAAATGAATCACGCTAAGTTTCAGTGAGACTTTCAGCAAGTGCGGTGGGATGCTAGGGGGAAACTATGCAGAACACACAAATAATCACTTCTAGAGAGTTAAAGACTTTATGCAACTTTTCCTGTGAATTGTTTTCCTATTAGATTTTTAAGATAAATGAAAAACAATGCCAGAATATTAATAGAAAGTCTTAAAAAAACAGAGCAGCACTGGAAAAGATATAATGCTGGAGGATAAGGCAACAGAACTGACGAGTGTAAATCTTCTCAAGTAGTCCTGACACAGGAGCATGACTCTCTTACAATGCAGTGAAATTGATGCTGAAATTTGTACTTATTTATTTAGTAAATAAATTCCTCTTTCAGCAAATATTTCTATAAAAGTAAATCAAAGACTAAGCTATAAGTTTCTCAATCCTAGGAACTTACTCTTAAATTCTTAAGAGGACAAATTCTGATCAAACCCAGGAATTACAGACAGATCTAGTGACTCAAAACACCTGCAACTAGTGATACAGGATTTGTGTCACATGCCCAAAACAAACCTTCTCTTTCACATTCAAAGTTAAAGAGTTGGGTTTGGAAAAAATCAACTACAGTAATGAGAACAGCCTGGCTTTGCAAGCAATATTGTAATAAGTCTCAAACCATGACTACTGCATAGGATTAAAGACAAATTAATCATTTTCAGAGTGAAATAATTACGGTGCAGACCACGTATTTGTTTCCTCCCATGTCAGATAAAATTGACCTGTAGCTCAGCAACTAATGTATAAGGAAATTATCACTGAAGCTTATAAGATGCTGTATGACCGAAAAAAGCAAGCTGTCCATAATTCAAACTACTAACATCATCCAACAGGAGATGTGCCGATCGTACGTGGAAGACAGAGATGAGAAAGCATCAGAGCACGGCAGCAACTGAACACACAAAGAAGTAATAGATATTAATATTTTCAACAAATGGGTAATGAAGCAAATGAAAAAGGCACAAGAGACAAATATAAGCGATGATACGAGAATACGTGGTAAGATGCATAAAATTTGATTAAAATGCATTGAAGAGGAGCAGTAGTTTGAACTAAGTCTCCAGCTGGATTCCACCATGGCAAAGTTCATTAAATCTAATATTGCATATTCGTAACTATCTACCACAATCCTGAAAATAAATTAAAGATGACTAGCAAATGCTGACTCAAACTGCACAACTGGAAAAGGCTGTGCAAGTCTGGAAGGAAATCTCTGGAAAGAATGGGAAATGGAATTGAGGGGGTGGAATAAACAAAAAAAAAGACTAAAGAACCAAATTACAGCTGGTAGATGAGCTCACGGTGTATTAACACAGGATGAAGATCCCACTAGCCCATGGTGTCATTATAGCCTTGACAGTGATGCTAAGATCTTTGGAATCCTGTGTTTGAAACAGGCCAGATAGAACATTTGTGCACTTAATTCAAAGCAGTGAATGGCTGAAAATAGCTGGAGAATTTGAGCCTTCCATTTTATAGGTCTGTCTTAGATTATTAAGCACAGTCCTTCACTGCATCAGCAGATAAGCTGAAAAACATAGTTCTCGATGTGTCCAAAAAAATCTCATTAACAAGAGACACAGAGCAAATCTTAACAGGACAGTTACTGTTTAGGCATTTATTTTAAAATCATTTTTATTCACTATCACATCCTTTCCAAAGGGCCGGCTACTCCCTCTAACACACCAAGCTTCTTACACAGCTTGCTGAAAGAACCAGAAACATTATGTCCTTTTCAATTCTACCCCACGTTCAGCATCTTGAGACATCCCACCGCTCTGAAACCTACTGCTGGGCAGCTAACTAGCTCAGCCTTGCCCTGCACCATCTTCCACACTGTCCTTCCTCACAGTGTTAACTTCTTCATCAGTTACACAGAAAAAAGGATTACTTTCTAACAACTTCTAAACTTGCACTGGGTTTGCGTTAGGTTTTGGTAGTGGGGGGGAGCTACAGGGGTGGTTCCTGTAAGAAGCTGCTAGAAGCCTCCCCCATGGCCTATAGAGCCAATGCCACCTGGCTCCAAGACAGACCTGCCACTGGGCAAGGCAGAGGCCATCAGCAACGGCAGTAGTGCCTTAGGCAATTAAAACCACATCTAAAGATCTACNTTGGGTTTGCGTTAGGTTTTGGTAGTGGGGGGGGAGCTACAGGGGTGGTTCCTGTAAGAAGCTGCTAAAAGCCTCCCCCATGGCCTATAGAGCCAATGCCACCCGGCTCCAAGATGGACCTGCCACTGGGCAAGGCAGAGGCCATCAGCAATGGCAGTAGTGCCTTAGGCAATTAAAACCACATCTAAAGATCTACCCTGATGGCTGTAGGCACTGAACGTGCCTGGGAGGTCACAGCAGAAGGTGAGAGCTGGCCCAGCTGTGTAGAAAGAAGGGAACAGGAGGTTCCTCTCTAAAAAACTCTGTACGGTAACTAAAAATCATATTTCTCAAGATGGTAACTTACAACTGAAGCGCTGATTAAAAGAGGTAACTTAGACATATGGAGATAAAGATAGCGGTGCCTGGTTGTATCAAACGCTGCCAGAAAGATTTTTAGCACCAGGGGATTTTTGTTTTGTCTTTTCTTGGTTTTCTCTTCCTTCTTCAAAAAGGGTGGATATTTTCCAGTTCAGTTTATCTCTTACGCCCAGGCAGTGGATTTCAACTCCAGGAAAGCTGGAGTAGGAGGAAGCTGTTTCTAGAAGGTTTGGAAGTTCACAGACTTTGAAACTTAAAATTCATTTCCTTGTATCTGCATTAAAAGAGATCCTATGAACTTTTTAAACAATACAGAAAACAAAGCACATAACTTACCTCATAGTAACTTCGCACAGCATTGCAAAATGCTTCATCTGCTACGATTTGCGTCTCCCCATTCAAAAAGGCCTGGAAACGTTCCCGCAGTATCTGTAGCTGCTGCTTATTGAGCTATGTAAGAAAAAAAAGAAGGAGAGGGGAGTGAACAATAATAAATGCAATTAGCCTCAAGGTAAAAATATGCAATACTTGGAAGCTGTGACCAGGGAAGAAAAGGCGAAGGCTCCCTGGCCGCCTGGCTCCCTAGTGAGTCCCACCTGGGCAAGCCAGGTTGCTGCAACAAGTCATGAACGCACTCAGCATGCCACTAAACTTCTGCTCTTTCCCTTGTGTCCTCGGGATGCTACAGGTAAGTCTGCATGGACATTTCTTCTGAGCAATATTTTATATGCATATGCTGAATAAAATGGCTGACCTTCCCCATGGAGCAGCACCAGCTAATAAAATTTAGCTCTTAGCTCCAGTCTTCAAATATTTCATTTTTTTTCAGCCTTCAAACAAGTGAAAAACAACTGAAATGTCTCCATTTATTTTTTTTTTTAGTAATCTAGACACTACCATTGGCATGTTTTAACAAGCATCCTCACTGTGAAGAAAATGGATGAAAGATGCTCCCTGTGAAGAAAATGGACTTCTAGCCACTGGTGTTATACCACTGTGAACGATGTGAAACAACGAATCCCCGGGAACAGCAGCGACAAGGCTCAAAGTCCAATACCAAATTAATTTGGTGGATTACATATCAAAATCGAGTGCATTTTGAAAACAGACTCCTAGTAGAGTACATTACATGATTGAACCTTGCAATGAACCCATTTTTAGCAAAGTTTAATGTTATGGGAAAAGGCAAAATCTGAAAGCTCTCCAGGGATCCAGACACAGGCCTTTTGCCAAGGTTCCTATCAACTCTTGAAATATTTAGTAAGATATTTCTCCTTATCAAATCTGTGAGAAGTTAGGACATCACATCAAAGGAGACTGCCACTAACATTAATATAACAAAGCCACAGTTAAAAATAGTTGTTTTACTTTCCCAGAACTTTAAAACTAATGTAAAGCCTTTATTCCAGTGAGTGTTCCTGAACTTTAAATTTAACATCATGAAAATCCAAACACAAATGATTGAAAAGTCATTTTATCCTGCCTGTATTTTGCTTAATTAAAAATAAACAAATAAATACATAGCCAGAAATTGAAAATATTTTTTCCAGAGGGCAGAAAGTTATATTTGTAATGGCTAACCTGCAACAAATAAGATTACCCCGATCACATCATCATTTCTTATAGAAGAACTTTTTGGCATCTACAGTAAGTATGGTGACCCTAGGCTTTCAGGTCTCCAGTGTCGACACTTTAAACCATTTAAGCCACAACAGTGTTACAAGATTAGCCAAATTAATGCTATCCTGACAATGTGCCTACTGTGGACAATCTCTGTTTCCTTCACATCAAGGGAGGATTTCCATCCTACATAAATTTTGTGAAGTTAGTCAAGTCATGGGCTTCTATGAAACACGTAGCAATTTACTGCAAAACTCTCTCCAAACTGAACGCAAACTTGAAAGCTGTTCTGTTTTCACAGGAAACAATAGTATAGATGCCATCTAAATACTTTATATGAGAAATCCTCTGAAAAATGGTGACATGTTGGCAGCAGCAGTGCAAAGCCAAAGAACTATGCCTTTGAAAAAAATCCAAGCTAGTTAAAAATACATGGTAGTTCTGTTCCTCATTTTAACAAAATGATTAGAAATACAAAACGAGCCCCAGGAAACCTCTACAGAGGGCAAGCGCACTTCAACAGAGGTTGCTGTGACTTGGAAAAATTTCCTGCATGGGCTCTTGAGAGCAGCAGCCCAACACTGACCCATTGCCAGCCTGTACCGCTGCTAGTTAAAAATAATGGGAGAGAAGTTTTTGTATTATGTCTACACATACACCAAAAATGGCATCTATCCACCTGTCTGCCAGACACCCATTCCTTGCACAGAATCCGCACCGCAGAGGTTAGCTGCTTCTAACAGAAACCAAACTTTATTCCCAGATACACAGGACAGGTCTTTCCCTTTATTCGATTCCCCTTATTCTTCTCTTCTTTTCTAAAGATATTGCACAAGTTGAGATTACAGAAAATGCGAGTCATTAAGGACGGTTTCAGGTTTTTTCCAGCACACGCTTGTTCTTGTAGGGGACTTAAAAAAGAGCCAAACGCTCCCACCGACGGTGCACCACTGCTGAGCAAGCAGCTCCTTCATCCCATGGAATATTCACAGCTCTGCCACGAGAACATGCGGGCTTCCTGCCAAGGCAATTATGGAAATGTGTTTTCATGCTTGCAGTCTTCATTCTTTAGGTGATTTGCTTGTCTATTACCCACATATCAAACAAAAACATTATGAACAAGGCGATGAAAAATAAATTTAATTCTGACTTCCTCATTTCTGATCATCATAGTTCAGCAAACTAAAATGCCTTTAAAATACTTATATATGGCTTTCATATTCACTACTTCATGTAGTAAGTAATTCTAAGCGTTGAGTGACATTTTAGGATTACTGTACATATCTTAAATTATTTATGTTTTAGTGCGAAATCTGGATGTGTAGGGGAATAAAGTTCTGCAAAACTGAAAACCAGTAATAATTCCAATGGAAAATATGAAAAGGTACATTCTGCACTAAGGACGATCTGAAGTCTGCTTTACAGGTCCCAAGTGCTGTCATATATAGAGACACAGTTGTGTTAACTGTCAAGATATAGAGTAGTTTCTAGTAATCTGTTGTAGCATACAGTTCCTCTGTTTTTTTTTGTCAGAACATTGAGTGTACAGTGAATTCTCACTTTTTATGTTAATGAATCCATAAAAAATGACCAACACTCTTCAATTTGCAGCCAAATGCCTTTAAAAATGAAACAAAACAAAAAGTAAAAGTAGTAGCTTAGAAATGCAGAGAAAAAAGGGAAGTCTAATTGCATTAGAATGCCGTAATAGCACATGGAGAGAAACAGGCGCCTGGTACAGGACGTTAACTCTTGGACACTGCCAAACAGCTCAACCTGTCCAAGTCCGAGCTACCTTTGAAGTTGTCCCTCTTGGTTAAAAAGGAACAAAAGACGATGACATCACGCATAACCAGAATCCCAAGTGAAATGCTTAAACTTCTTAAAGTATTGCCCTTGCTTAAAGGGCAATAAGCCTGGCCCAATTCTCTCTGGTAGGGGTTCACATAACGGAGCTCAAAATCCTTCGGCAGCAGGATTACCTGTCCACGGCACGTGCCCTTTCCCCTGTGCAAGGCCCATACACGTCAGACCTTTGCTTTCAGTACCTCACTACTTCTTTACATCTTTACTGTCAGTGCCTCTGCGTCCGCATTTTAATTCTAATAGAAAGAACCACGAACAGCAAAATTAAAATAAAGATAAAAATGGACATCACTACACGTACACCCAAATGTAAACTGAGTATCCTCTGAAGCATATAGCGAAGCCTCACTGATTCAGTTGCTTTTCACCAGGCTGCTTCAGTTTTGTATTGCTTATTCGGATTTTGCATTCTCAGTGGTATGAAATCTGCTGTCGTAACTCTGTGTGATACTACATAAATAACTATGGCTGCTTCACGGGAGAATGTATAACTAAATTCCAACAATCCAGAATATCAGGTTTGATTGTATTCTGCAGAATGACTGAGGATAAGCAAAGACAACTTTAAGGGAAAACAAGATTAACTGCCCTCAAATTTGCTTTTTCTTTATTGCAGCCAAGCAATAGATAAAAATTTCTCTTCCCTTCCCTCCTTGTGCATTTCACAAAGGTAACATTTATTTTTTACTTTACATTTGCTAACCTGAGTAGACTATCAAAGAATGAAAACATATTTTTAAGACAGAATAAAATTCTCAAAGAGCTATTTAATTAAGAATAACTTTTTTTCAAGTTGCATTAGCGATTTAACTTTTCATAATTTACAGAGTAATATACAGGTATCAAAAGAGCCTCAGGCACTTAACTATTAAAAAAAATTCTCACCTTGTACTTAACATTTCAGAGAAGTCTTATATATCCCAAGATATTCTTTGAGCACTAATTTAAAGATTTGCTTTTTCCCTTCTAAGGTAAATCTGGGGTATGAAAACCTAGAGTCATTTCTATTTTAGCTCCACTCATACCTTTAAACAATTTCAACAAATGGATTTTACACAGCGTTAAAATTCTTATTTTTAGAACAAGATGCATTTCAAACAGATCTGGCAGTTTAGGGAGTTGTTCCAATGTCACAGGTTTTACTTCATTGAATAAAAAACTCCAACATTTTGAAGGAAAAATTAAGTATGTATGTATTTGTAACAGTAACACTGCTTATACTCTCTTCGGAAGAAGGAAGGAAAAAAATAAAACCATCACAGAGTTTGGCGCTAGATTTAGAGCATTTTTATCTGCTTCTCACTGCCTAAGTACACAGAAGAGCTCACTGCTGCCCTAAACACGTGTAGCCAACAGCAGCTGGCAAAGACGTAACTCACAGTACAACTGTCCCCTACAAAACTTTGGCCTTTAAAATGAAAAAGCTTAAGATGTGGCTTGTGTGTTGGCCACAACCAGCTTCTCCCCTGATGCCCCAGAGCACGGCGGCCGCCAGCCCGCAACCACAGCCTGAGGCTGACCCTATTCCCCGCAAGTGCGGTCAGCCAAAGAGCTGGTACTGGAGAAATAACATTCTGAACCATTGCCACCTTGTGGCAATCTTAGAAATATAGCAAAGAAATAACGGCAGGTTGCCCGTCTTCACGCTCGGAGCTGAGATCTGCGCGAGTATCAATAAGCCCCTGACCTTAACGCAAGCAACAGCATTGCTGCTTCTCTACTCCCACACTGTAGTGTGAAATTACCCTTTCTCAGACCATATGGGTATTTTAGGAAAATAGCAGGAGGTGATGACTGCAATTATAGATGGAGCTAGATAAAATATTTCTTACGCAGACTACAAAAGGAGGAGCCAACTGAAGAGCCGCTCCCTGAATTCTCAGCTGCAATGTATATGACCTGTAGCACCAAACATGACCTAAGTCCCTGAACACTTACTAAAAATAAGAAGCTTTGTTATTTCAGAACTATGGCATTTTGTTCAATGCCTTCCACAGCAGCAGCTGCTTTTGGGCAACTTTAGCCAAAACTATACTTTTTGAGAGCAGAGAAGAGTGGTAAAAGAAAGAACCTAATGAGTGTTCCCTCAAACAGCTGTCTCTCCCTTCCATTTCAGTCAGGAGATAAAAATTTGCATCTCCTCAATGAACAGAAATGAAGGTACAAATAAATGCTTTTCCATCCAACTTCTCACACACTTCTTTGAACATAAATTTGTTTCTTGTCCTGCCAGGCTCTTTGTCAAAGATTAAAAAAAAAGGAAAAAAGAGTAGAAATTATGCCAAGGACTAACTTTCTGATGTCATGAAATGAGTTTCACTATAGGATAATTCATCCCACTTGCCCATACCCTCAGCCAGAACCAAACCTGGATGATACAACAGGTCAACACATTTACAGTGACGCTAAATTTAACCCACCAGTTCCAGGATGATAAAAATTCAACTATCAATAATTTCCTAGCAATTCAAATAGACCGTGTGTTCAAGGCCCTACACATTTCACAGGTCCACTTGCACATCAAACCAAGTTTTCAACCTAAGCTCCACACGCCTACAAAAGGAGCACTTTACATGTTTTTTGATTATTTCTTTTTTTAGATTTTGTTTCGTATGATTTTACTCTGCCTTGAAAGGTAGCTGGTTAAGTGCCAGTCTAAATGCTGCCACCCTGGTCTCCCCACCTTCCCAAATCCTCCAACCGCAGTAGCGTGCTCAAAGATGTGGAGCTCAGCGACTCCCTTCCTGTGTCTCCCCTGCAGGGTCTCCCAGCTCAGCTGTGCGGGGTTACTGGTCAACCCATCACAGTGGGCTTTCCTCTTCCCAAATGACACTTAGAAATGGCAGGACTGCATCTAACAACACTTGAAACAACTCTCCCTCTACTGCTGAGCAAGACTCAAGATCCACCTGAGCCTTTGTCCCTGGCCAACCCTGCTGCAACCCCAGCTTCCCACAGGGTTTTAGCCACAGGGTCAGGCTCTGGAAAGCCACACACACACTTTCTCTGCAAGAGCCAAGGGCAGGGCACAGAGCCTTAGGCTGAACCCATCATTATCCTCTCCTTCCAAAAAACAACACGCCTGTGCCACATCATTGGCTGTTAATGAGCTTCATCACACATGAGCGATGAGAATAAGCCTGCAAAGCAAATAGCCAGTTATAAACAGCGATTCTCACTCCATTTCCCCTCCTTCTCCCCTACCTTGCCTCCTCTTCCAGTATCTGCTTACACAAACAAGAATATTACTTGTGTTTCAGAGCAGAGACAGAAAGTGTTCATTTATAGTGAATTACTCGAGAGATTTTCTTCTGAGGAAGAAGACTAAATAAATAGTATAAGAGAATCTCAGTACTAAGACAGGGATGATAGTTGTGGTTATTGTGCTGAATTATGTAGGTCTTCACAGTGTACAGTAATGGTCCCATACAGCGTGTGGGTGGCACACAATATATGCTGCCCTTTACTATTCCTTACATAAACTGGTTTGATTTTCTAAATAACGGATAAATATTTTGCTGTCACTTAGCAACCTTAGCTGTTCTTTGATTTTCTTAAAGCTGAAGTTATTCCAAGTAAAACAGTGTCTGTAAGGATTCTGGTTGCTGTCACTCAGCACAGACTACCCTGTGCACATACCTGTTGTGCAACAATTCAGCGCCTCGTAGAATCAAATATTAGATTTCGAAGATCAGCCATTACATTTAACCAAACAAAATTCTCATTCTTTATAATCAAATGAGCACAACATGGCATTTGCCTTTCGTTGGTCTGCCAGTTGTTTAAAAAACAGAAACACTACCAATAATGTACTGGTCATTGAATTCCACTTACAGGATATTTCATCATAAGTTAGAAATATTTTCTGTATCATTAAGCCTGAAACATCAAATATTTTCATTGTCCAGAGCAGCGTATTCAAGATTCTTCATCAGGATTGTAAAACGTTTCACAAGGAACAGAGGGTTTAGGTGTTGGTTTTCTTTGGGGATTATAGGACAAAAATCACAGGCAGTGAGCAAAGAAGTCTGATTTATGTGAAGGAATTCAACTGTACCACACTGACCACCAAAATATAGAACTGAAGACAGCTTCCAAAAAGGTCAGATTGGCCACCTGAGAGGAAGAGAAAAATACATATTCTGATAATGAAGAGGAATAAATATTTTTTTTTTTTTTTTTTGGGGGGGGGGGGTGTATTCTTGAGAATTAGGACATTTTTGGATGCAAGAAAGAAAAGGGGAGNAAAAAAATGAAAAGATATAAAGAAATACAGAAAAAATTAACTGCTTAGAAGTTCCTCATAGCAATGGTAGATTTCTGTATTGCTGAAAAAAATTGTCAACCTTTTAAAGACTATGCTACACTAGGAAAGAAAGCATCTGCTACGTGTTTGTCCTAAATGCAGTAAATATCACACCCCAATAAAAGCTATCTCCTCTGAGATGAGGTTGTCAGTGCAGTTGCAATCATTTTCTCTGTACCTACTCCCACTACCTGAGATTTGCTGCAGAATTTAGCTGACAGCCCTCAGCTAGATTTGTGTTACTGTATTTGTTTCTTCTGTGCAGCAGGTTTCCCTGATCTCCTCTTAGTCTTGAGTGGCCGCATAGACACGTTGCAGCTAGGCCAGCTATCTTTTGCTGTCCCTCGTGCCACCCCTGTTTGGGGCCATCTCCCATGCAGAGCACACACTGGCACTGCGGCTGCACTTCCCTGAGGTTGCCAGAACCACAGGGAGACCAGTCATGCCCGAAAGCTATGCAAGCAAAGCTTCCAGCCAAGAAAGCTGATGATGGCTCATGCAGGTGACCATGAAGATTATGCCTAGCAGAGATGCACACAGTGACCCTTGCCCACGGTGTGAACCTCAGCTGCCAGTGCCTTTCCAGAAATGAAAGCTGAGGGAAGTTTTAGAGGTAACTGCTGCTAACATGTAGATAGATGCATAGCTCTGACTCACAGTGTACATCAGCAGTTCAAACTCCGCTGGACTGAATGGATTTGCATCACTTCCTACAGCACAGCTTCTGTCTTCCTCCTCTGCATCTACATCATCTTTTCCACCCCATGTCAACTGTGCACCCCCAGAACTATTTGTCAGAAGAGCTATTTACTCCCAGAAATCAGCTTTCTCATTTTGCAAAACTTCTCCACGTATAAATTAAGCTACCAGAAACAGCTTTTTCATACCTCAAAAGTGTTGCACTGAAGAGCCTTGTTTGCCAACAACCTTTCACCAGGACATTTTGCCAGCAAAGATCTCCAAGCGCAGCTGAGGAGCCTACAGCAGAGTTGCTTGAACTACTAAACATCAGCAAAATACATGTTCCTCCAACCTGCTCTCATCTTTCCAAGGTTGACATTCATGTTCTGGTTTAGCCCACTTTCTAAGTGATCATACAATCCTTCCTTGATTGTGCAAATATCAGCTTTTTCCCCACATACGTAACTTCTGCATGCACTTCTCAGTTTCTATGAGTTCCGATTAAAAAAAAAAGCATGGAGGTTTCACAGATAACAAGATTTTCCCTCCTCTGAAAAATGAAATTAAAGAAAAAAAATCCAGATTTTTCTTCTCAATGATGGAAATGCAAGCAAAACTAAGAGACTGTAATTTCTGTTTGGCACCTGGCAAATACAAGTTATATGCCCATTATGCTCTGTGGCAACATGTTTCGAGACTAGTTTGGCTTAAATTCAAGGAATAGAAAGGACAACAATAGAAGCTGGAATAAAATCCAGAACAAAGTATCCATTTTATTCTGGGTTCTGATAACCTTTAAAAAATTATGTCACCAAACTAGGTCATTTTACAAAATATTTTCCACAAAAATTTTCCTAGCTTCATTAATAAGCAGAATTGTGTCCATACTCCATCTAACTTCCTCTGTGAGGGCTGTGAAACAGAGAAATTTAGGATGCATGGGACCTCTAGAATTCATCTATTCAAACCTCCTTCTCAAAGCAAGGCTACCTTTGAAGGGACATCATGCTGTTCAGGACCTTGTCCAGACAAGCTTCACATACCTCCACAGCTGAAGATACTGCAGATTCCCTGTGTAACCTGCTCCAATGCTTTTTCTGAAGTTCCTTCCCCACCCCCTACTATCTCGTCAGAAGTTCCTGTGTGGTGGCTTGTGACTATTCCTTCTTTTTTTCTGCACCTCTAAAAAGAGTCTGGCTCCATCTTCTCTATAGCCCTGTCCCACTTAAGGACTACAGTAGTTAACCGCTCAACCTTCTCCAGACTAAACCACCCCTGACCTCTCCACCTCCCCTTGCATATCATGTCTTCCGCCTCTCTAAGCACCTGAGGGGACCCTGATGGACTTCTTCCAGTTTGTTGATACCACTCTTCTACTTGGGGACCCAAAAATGGACAGAGTATTCCAAACGTGGCCACACCAGTGTCAAGCAGATGGGAAAATAAACATATTTCCCTTGACCCGCTAGCTGCAGTCCTGCTAATGCAGCTGAACATGCGGCCAGCCTTCATTCCTCCAACTCATGCTCTACTTGCTCTCCGTCAGGATCCCCAGGTTCTTTGGTGCAGAAGACCCAGCCAGTCAGTCCCTTGCCTGTAAAGATGCATGGGGCTCTGGCCTGAAATTGTGGCTTGACTTCTGTCTCTGCTGAACGTCTGAAGATTTTTGTTGGCTTATTTGTCCAGGAAGTCAGGAGTCTCCTAAGTAGCAGCCCTGCCTTTCTGCTGTCAAGTGCTCCTCTCGATTTGATGTCATCTGAGAATGTGTCGAGGCTGCATTCAGTTCTATTTTCCAAGCCAATCTATGCTTCATTACTATACTTGTACATCAGCATTTTTTGGTCAACCCACTCGTACACTCCCTCAGTTCATCATCCCAACAAAACTGAGAAAATACCACTTTTTTATGGAGATTGGAAAGATAAATTGACAATAAATTGCAGCACAAACAGTTATTCTGAACTAAAGCTTTCTGGCTTCCCGAGAACTAGATAGGAGCAGACAGTCCGCACCACTGAATCACTCTTCAGGTTAAGGGCAATAAATTCACACTTAATTCTCATTAATTACATGCCTTCAACTCCAACTAACAAATTAATGTCAAGAAAATTTAACAAGATTAGTGGATAACAGACATGTATCAACACCTTGCCAAAGTACATTGTAGGTACCAAAAAAAGTGCTTGAGAGACTAGACAAGTTTATGGAACAGAAATCTACTGCAGATTATATGCACAAAAATGCTACATGCTAAATACAACCCCCACTCCCCTCCATCTGGTATAGGAAATTCCTGAGATTAATATAATTATGGGAATTACCACATACACTTGCTCCATTTTCGATCTCTGCCTAGGCATCTGATTAAGGCCACTGTTAGAAATAGTGTAGCTGGCTAGATGGACTGTTTTTCAGATCCAATTAACAAACAGAAGAACCAAAAGAAATAGAGGTAAAGCCTGGCCTGTCAGGTCATTAACAGTTATGTCTTCACATCATACAGACACACATACTTTACACATGACCACACACAACCCAATTTAGCTGTGGTATGGTAGAACTCAGATGCTTAAAGAGCCATAATATTAAGGACTGTAGAAAAAAACCCAAAAAAATACTGTCCTAACCCAAATGACCTTCGGTTTTGTCTGGCACAGAAACCACTGTTGCGAAAGAGACTGCAGCTTTCAATGAGCTATCCCGGTATCACCTCATCTCATCTTGTACACTTATGCTTGTCACATACTCTCCTACCTTGGAAACCTGTAGTGGGAGAAATTTCTACTTTGAAATCCTTCCCCAGCCTCTCAAGATGAGCCTTCAAAGATTTCCATCTCCTACTTTTCCGTAAGCCTCAGGAATCTGTTTATCACAAACAACATCTAGACACTATCTGAACAACAAATACAAACATCTGCATAGCCATCACAATAAATATCCTCTGTGACAGACACGTCCAAATCCCTGAATACATTTATTTCTCAGCACATAATATGATTTTGAACCAGCACAGCAGATGATCTGATGAAAACCACAGGGATGAAACTAAGCAACTGCACATGGCAACCAACTTGCACAAACATTTCCTTAACAGCACAGAGAGCCCTCCTCATGAAAGAGCTCCATCTCTGACCTCTCAGCCCCATCTCTCAGGGGGAGAGTTCCCATCTCTGGGAACTAATTTTCATAAACCTAGAGGACTGCAGTACTCATGAACTCCAGAAAGTTTGGGTTTGTGTTGCATTATAAAATTATACCAGAGAAATGTCCGGTAAGTAGGTAAAAGCTTTATCATGTCCTCCTCAATACCCACGTAAACTTTCCACAACTATCTCTTCTCCAACACAGTCTGACTGACTACTGTAATGCAGTTCAACGAAGAACAATTATCCCCAGCTAGCAGTGAGCTCTGAAATTTTATGCTTCTATCTCAAATTTTAATATCTTACATGCCTAAAACTCCCTCCCGCAATCATACAGACCAGTCTGATAGAAGGTATTAATTTTCCCCCACAAATCTTTTTCTCCTTACATCCAGGAGCCGTGATGGCTACAGCATTATTCAACATCAGCAGTCTATCTAATACACTCTCATGAAAATTCTTTAAGAAAAAAAATACACCACTGGGTTTTGCTCTTCAAGATACATAGGAGACTCTCCATCATTTGAAGACTTCAGTACAAAGGAATATCTTCCTGAACCAAATGTTCTAGCAGAAAGAAAGGATTTGAAAAAAGAAACAACAGGATGCATTTTTAAATGCACATAATTAGGAAGTCAGACCAGATCGTCACAGTCTTTCTGGTCAGTTTGCAGGGCTTAATTTATGCAGCTGAAACTACTGGGTGAGCAATACACATTTTATAATGACATCAGATGGCACCTTTAAGCAATACTCCACTTAGTTTCAAATTCTCAAACTGAAAAAAACGCCTTCCAAAAAGGATGCAAAGATAACGTAATCCTCGAGCATATTACAATCAAACATGTTTTGTCAGGTGTCTACGTACATTGCACTCAATTAATCCTTTCTATACCGAAATACATAGACATACTATCCAAATCTACACATGTTGTTGTATTGACCCACGTATCTGAAATGCAAGATCAAGCATTCCACAGTCAATCTCATTTTGGTTATACATACATATACCATACATGACTACAGGGTCCTCTTTTGTCGAAGCATTATTTTAGTCTGTGAAAAGTTTACACACAGCACTCAAACATCTGTTGACATCTTTTTTCCACAGTATCTTTATTAACAGGTAAAGTAGATTCATCAATTAGTGCAAATTCACTCACTTTTCTGGAAAAATGAACTTCTCTCAGGACTGTAAGCTACAACATTAAAATGTAGAAGGCAAATACAGTATATAAATCTAAATGTACAGTTTTCACATTCTAAATAAATCTGTCAGACTTCACACATTTCTTAAGAGAGGCCCAAGAGATTGGTATACTAATTCTATCCAAAGTTATATTTCCCTTGGCAATCTTTATATAACTAAGAGCCACAAGAAAACACTTGATTAAAATTCCCTTAAAAGGAGAGGTACTCAAAAAAATCCCCCTAGAATATCACAAATAAATGTCTGTCCATTCTGTTTTAGAGGTTCCAAGCAATGGGATCCTCATAATCGTTAACTTGGGAAATTATAACCGCAGCTAACAGATTTTATTGTCAGGTTTTTCCTGATAGTGACTCAGAACTTTTTCTTTTTTTTTTTTTTTTCTGCATTTTAATCCTATTTCAAGTGCCGCCTTTTGCTACGCTAAGTGATTTCCTCTGCTTGGTATGTATTCACATCATCCAAGCCTTTTATAGAATTTACTTCTGGTTTTGAGCATCTTTTTCCTCACTTCATCCTTGTTCCTGTGCTTTTTTTGGAGGGAAGAAGCAGCTTCATATATTAAAAAGTAAACATTTGTTGGGTTTTTTTCTTTCATAATCAAGATTCTGGATTCCGTCTCCTTTTTTACTTAATTAAATGCTTCCCTCTTCTTAATCATTTGAAAAGAAGTCCCAGTATTTGCTATCACAACACCTACTAATTATCATCTACAAATTCCATTCCTAAGTGTTAATTCTGCCTTCCCTAGTGAAAATGCCATATAAAGCAATGAAACACCGATGCTCCTTGGTTCTCACCAAGTCCTTCTGCAACCTGATGTGCACAATTCAAGCCACTACAATTCCCATAGCTGCTGAGCTTTAATTTGGTCTCCAGCATGTATGTACTCGCACCTCAGGTAACTTTGATAATGGACAGTATTAATACATTAACATTTCTGAGTAAAATACCTGGTTTTGTCACCTCTGCCAGACAATGTGCTGGCAGAATCAGAGATCAGTCCCTCTGTGGCAAAGAGCTGCAGTGGAAAAGGGTAGCAGGGAGTTCCTGGCCCTCCTGCCTTGGGACCCCTGCACCCCGTGGTGGCTTTGTGGCACTTGTCAGTGCCCCATCTCCTGCCTCCCTGATCCTCAGCCCAATCCTCACCTGCTGACACGACTCCCTGCCTTGGCTTTGGACCTGCCTCATCATCACGGCCTTCCCAGGGGACCACTGGACAGAGGCTGACCCTGAACACTGCCTCCAGACATGATCCTGACTCCGGTCCCCTGCCGACACCCCAGCTTGCCTCCCCTGAAGGGCCAGCCTGCCCCTACTGCTCCCCAGAATCCCCTTCATTTCCCCCCACTGCCCTCAAAATTGTCCCTTTCCCAGCAAAAACCTGGGGCCTCCATAGCTGCTCTCTCTCCTCTTACCTTACTCCTGCCTCCAGCTTTGGTGAGTCCAGATGCTGTTCCCCATCTCACCTCTCCTCTTTCTCTTCTATCCTGCAGGCTCTCAGCAGAAAGGCAGAAGACAACTTTGAAAAACAACCACCCCCACCCTCGTGGATAAAAATGTACCTTTAACATTTGAATCTACATTACACAAAATATATGCAGAAGCACTACAGCATTTATAACATCTCCCTGTAGATCTCTATGTCCACCCTACAGAAACTATGTAAGCTATGCACTGATGTTATCAGAATAGCTTTCATCAAGATTTTCAATGATTTCTTTCCAATCGTAACCCACGCTGTTAACTGTCTTCCCCACTTTTGTATTGTTTTCAAAATTTTGCAGTCTTTCAGCTCTCATAAATCAATTTTGTGCTTATAGCTCTTCTTCCTCACAGATGCTTCAGGGAGGATCCAGAAGATTTCACCTTTGCATTCACGCCAGTGCACATGCACAAGTAGATCGCGTTCAACAGGCTCATCTAAGCAGACGACTCACAACTCTTCTTCTTCCCTCACCTCACTTAGAAAAAGGGACTGGTGTTACATGGCCATTTTGGTATCTCCCCCATGGTGCCCAAGTGTCAACCTGAATCCAGTACAGGCCTCCTTAGAGACTCACAATGTTGCCCACACTCAAGTCCCCCCTTCCTTCCTTCCCTCATTACTCATGGATAGACACAGCAATTCTCAACCAGGACTAGAAATCTAAATCAGCTTCATCTCAGTCCTCCTTCCAGGCAGAATTTTTGCTTCCCCCTAAATAACCTCTGTGATCCAACTTTTCCTACACTCAACACAAGCTACTTATACTTGAGTTATTATTTCAAATTCTACCTAATGAGCACAGGATCATTGTATTCCAAAGACATGACTATTCACCACTGCAAATACCTGCTCCTTTCTTTTGTCATGAAAAAAAAAGGTAGACAGTTGAGATGTAATCCAGTCATATCACCAGTTTTACGCAGATGCATTTTTCTAATTCAATTGATAGAGAAGCTTTGGAGTTTAGGTCCGTAACATTCTTGCATTAGGATATTTTACTAGGTTTTCAAAACAATGTCTAACTAAAAACTTCAGGTCCTTCACAGTTGTATACCAGTAACTCATCTCCCATGCAGCCCTTTGTGCAAGCAACAGGGACCATCAGACACATGGCAATGCACAATACAAACCATTGAGAGAAATTTAATTCTGTGAAAATAGAGCGTAAAAGTCTGGAGACGTCTGGCCTTAACATTATCACTTACCCTACTTAAAAATAAGGAGGAATAAAGTCATAGCAAAATTCTGCTTTCCCTCAAGAAATAGTGCTTGAAGAAATCACCTTTCAATTGAAGTTTCAATTTAAAGGAAAAAAAAATATCTCATCTCCAATTATAAAGCAGAGGTTAGATTTACATAAGATTTCAGTATCAGTAATACAGACTTAGAGGAAACAAAAAAACAAAAGACAAGTTTAATTAAGGTGTTCTCCACCGCGCAATAATGTTAGCACTAATTTGAAAAGTTATTAAGCCACACTTATTTCCATAGAAAGTTATTGGCAAAATGTATTTCCTTTATTGCAGGCTTTGATGCCTTGAGGGAACAGAGTTAAATGGCTGAGTCAGTCAGTAAAACAGCAAACCAATTCCCTTACATCACATTCTCCTCCATGCTCCGAATACTAAACAGGACAGAATATTGAAAACAAAAGCTGACTGTCTGCCAGTTGAAACATGACTCTGTACCATGCTGGAGGTATTGGTAACTTGCTCTTTCTTCAATGAGTAAACCAAATGAATCACAACAAACAACGAGGTTGTACGGTATAATACTACAGATTTGTTTACTCCATACGTGTAAATTCAACTCAACAATAAAGATAGGTAGTTACTAAAACTCATTCCCCAGGAAAGAATTTTTTTTTTTCAGTTGCAATATAGCAAAGAGGATCCACTGGTAATGTTACCTGTAAGGTCTTCGTTCGTTCTTTGTACAGCCAGCACACAGCAAGTACGTTTTATTTCCCTCCTCTTTTTGTACTGCCTACATATATTAAATAATGAAGAACAAAGGCCTCAAGGCATTCTCCAATGTAACAATCCAGATAATCAGGTTAGGCAAAAAGTCACTTCAAATGCATGTACTTTCATTACAAAAACATGTGAATCTGAAGATTTCCCTACGATTAATTTTCTCAAAAGATGTTCTTTTCTGTGCTCATGGTACGATTCACAAGTCTTTACCAGAACAGCCCATGCCTGTGAAACCTCAGTATTCCTGTTTTATATCAACAGCCCACACTTCCCTGCTAGGAAGTTAAAGAGTAGTATACCTGCAGGAATGAGGTTGGAAAGAGAAGAGTGACAGAAAACTTGAGCCTTTTCCTATTGATTTAGACTGCAATAACTGTGGAATCAGGTTTGATAAAACGCAACAAGAGCCTGCCAGGAAAAACCAATGGCGTCGGATGCAAGGCAGGTGGAGCAGGGACAGACAGTGTGACATCCAAGTGAGGGAGTCAATTTTGAGCCAAGCTCAGTAGGCTGTCACTTGCTGAAGCATTCTGATAAAGAAATAACCGCCCTGTGACTTGATAAAGTAACCCAAATGTGGAAATCATCGTATAGCAACAATATTCTGCTGACCCGCAGCTCAACCCAGGAATCAGCCAACAAGTAATCATGTTCATTTCCTCTTCTGTAATGTTTGCTAGAGATTAAATCACTTAAACCGGTGCCAGGGTTTCTTCTGGAGCGACAGGACACAGATG
Organism: Himantopus leucocephalus; assembly: GCA_003993805.1. Taxonomy (NCBI): domain Eukaryota; kingdom Metazoa; phylum Chordata; class Aves; order Charadriiformes; family Recurvirostridae; genus Himantopus; species Himantopus leucocephalus. Next base: position 27,032,072 of record RSEF01000001.1, read on the forward strand.
AATTCCGTTTTTACCACCTCAAAAATTTAACCCATACAATATCATTTCTTTGTTGAGAGGACAGTACATCATCTAATAACTTTTTCAGATAAATATATTACTAAGTCTAGAACTGTTATAAATATCCCTAATTAGCTTGTCACAGATTGCTCATTAAGGTTTGAAAGGGAACTGGATTGACACAGTATTTTGGGATATGTGCATTTGCTAAACTCTGTGCAGAAGAAAAAAAATGAGTCAGATCAAGATTAAATAAATATTGTAGAAGTCTTACATTTCTGATAAGGAGCTAGCTAAAGAAAATAGACAAGGAAAGTACCACACAGTTACAGGAAGTCTAGTTGTAAGAAATATTATTAGAATTCAATGACCGTTTATTTAGAAAACAGCAATCAAGGGAATACAGTCTAGAAAGATAATATTATAAATACACTTTGTTAACTGCTTGATTACTAAACTGCTTGGTTTTTATGTACACGGTAAACAGCTGTGAAACAACAGCTGATTTTGAAATTGGACTGAGGGTGTGAAGGACAGGATGCAGTCTGTCAACCAGCTTTTACACTTGATGAAATCCCTTCATTACCAACATGCTAACACAAGAGAATAAAACTTTTAAACACGTATTGTACTTAGTTTCTTCTTACACAAGAAAAAATTTACTTTATAATGTTGAGAAACAGAAGGGAAAAAAGACATAAACAAATGTAATTTGTTAGTCGTGAACAAATAGCAGAAGAGAACTCTGAAGTATGGGATTCACCAGGGTTTCCAGCACTGAAACTGGCCAGCTGCAAGGCAAGGACAAAGCTCGATGGGATCCAAGCACCAAGGGGCAATGTCCTGTGCCAGATTTTCATAGACAAATACAAAAAGGAAAAAAAGAGAGAGCAAAGAGCTTTAAGAAAAGCCCTAACTGGGTACAACAGCAATTAGAGACTGGCCCTCAGAGGAACATGGGCTGCAGATAAGTGAGCGGAGATGCAGTTTCTTACTTGAGTTATTCCTGAACATTCATTAAAAATCTACTGGGAACACTTTCACTTCAGCCTGCTGAAATTCATTCCCAAATTTATGAAGTGTAGAAATGGAACCAGTGAACTCTTCTCAATTTACCTTTACTTCTACACTGACAGGTATTTGGGATGTGTTTGACTAACATATTACAAGTTATGGTTCCGAGAGTCATTTCACTCCCTTAAATTGCTACCATCCTAACATACATAAAAATTAGGTATCGAAGTAACCTAGGAAGAGAAGCAAGAAACTACACATCACACCACTCTTGGCAGATACCCGGGCACTACTGCTGATACCAGAAAAAATGTTTTAAATTTAAACTAAAAATTACACCTTTGCTTTTCATATAGTTAAAAATCTCAAAATCCCTGAAGAACAAAGTCTGTGAAGTTTAGGATTATGGGTCAAGGTTGTTTTGTTGTTTCGGGGTTTCTTTTCCTATTAGTCAGTGGAGCTGTTCCAGTTGATACGGGAAACACGTTACCAAACAGGAGTTATATCTTCTACCTCTGGGATGCCCCTTTTCAAAAATCAGTTCTATCATAATATCTTATTCTAGATACCACAGAGGAGAGTATTAAAAAGCCGTCATCCCTGTCTCTTCCCCAAGTCCAAACATTTGATCACAAATTTTGCAATACGCACACAATAAACTGAAAAGGGTTTTCCATATGCATTTTATCACCTTAATCTTCTACAACTCTTCCTACTTTTTCCATCCTCACAAGGCACAAAGTTTTCCTAAACAAATGGGGGAAAAAAAGGAATGAAGTAACGTTAACTGTTTTCTATGTAGTTAAAAGAGTAGAGAGATGATGAAAACAAGCAAGCACAGACATACCAAAATTACCTAGTTGACTATCAACAGCTAAAGCTACTGGTTAAACTAAACACTGGAACAAGTTTTGCCTCCAACACACTGCTCTATTAAGCAAAACTTTTTAAGGGCTTACTATAACGATCCGGATGAAGTTTGCATAATGGAGGCTGAGCAACATCTAGTGTGTAAGGCAGTAATTCAACCTCTTTACATGTAATGCCCAAAAGGTTATTTTTAAATTGTTACTTTAAAACTGCAGTAAGCTTTCTAAGAATCACGAATAAACCCATTAATGATCTAACTCAGCTTTTCCAGAGTTATAGCTTTTGCTTAAGCCTTTATTTTTTAAGAATATTTTTAAAAAGAACCCCAAAAAACATGTAGTTTCCCACAGGGTTACAATTATTTGAAGCCAAGCAAATAGGCTGTATTTCAAGGAAATATAGAGTAATAAGGCTAAATTGTAACAACTGCATTTAACTGAAAGCAGGCAGAGATTAAACAGGGAGGGTATTCCGACATCATCAAAAGTCAAGTCTGTCACCATGAGCATTTTCCACGGTACAGGATTATTTCCAACATCATTTACAGTACCAGCGGCACCTCTGCAACTTCAGCTGTGACAAGAGCCCATATATTCCAGTCCACTGGCATGCGGCATTGCTACAGTCCAGCTTCTTCTCTGTTTTGACACTCACATTCAGTTCATGGTTCTAGATCATGTCACCAAATAAGCTTGCCCCATCCCTCCCTAACTGGTATACATAAGCATACTTCTTTCTAGGATTTTCCTAACAGTTGCTTATTTTTGGGCAATGTCGCCAAAGCTCAGTATGTCCCACGCTTTTGAGACACATCTGTTTTCCTGTCCGTGTCTGAATACATCATACAGTTGGTACGCATATGCCCAAATAAATCAATCCAAAATTTCTTGGAAGCATCAAGCATACTGTGCAAGTACACACCATTTGTGTATTGCTCATGCACAGAAATCACAGAAAAACTTAGGATGGGTGGGATCTGTAGAGGTCATCTGGTCCAAACTCTTATTCAAAGCAACGTCCGTAATCAAAGTTGCTGTATTACAACTGCCACAGTGCTCAGGGACTTGGCTAGTCCAGGTCTGCACACCTCCAGGGATACAGATTTTGCAAAAACTGAGCAACCTGTTCCGGTGCTTAACCACATTCAGTATCAGAAGGTGGGTTTTTTTCTGATACCCAGTTGGAGCTTCCTTTCCTCTGTTGCAACTTGTGACTTTTGCATCTTATCCTTTTAGCTGTCCAGCTCTCAGAAGAATCCAGCTCTATTTCTTCTATACCACTAACCCCACTTCTCCAAAAGCTGCCAGGAAATTGCTTTTGAGATCATTATCCATGATTTCTCTACATATCAATAGTAAAGTTATTCATGAAAAAGATAAACACTGGAAGATATCCAGGCAGAAAAGAGGAATACACATCTGGAAATACCTAAATGTGTCTTCTGCACATGTGATTGGCAGATACAGGAACACTTGCACAGTCAAAAAAAAGTAACAGCGCTCTTAAGTACTTAGTTGTCTGAGAGATACTGCACACATTCAAGTTTCTCTGGGTAACTTACCTTGCAAACATCTTTGCATTTTTTAAAGGTACCTCATCTCCAAACCATGCTGGCAATAGGAGAAACCATGGATGTCACATTCAAGGTACCACAGACAGGAGATCCTGTGCTAAGGCCCTTAAAAGTGCGTACATTGACTCTACAATCTCACGCTGCTTCTACCAGAAATGGAATTTCTGATATAGCGTTTCTCTACGTAAAGTAGTTTAACAATATTTTCAAAACTAGGCCGAGTCACAGTATATTGGAATTATGGGTGCCAGTACAAGGTTTTTAGCTTACAGATTGCAGTCATCCTCCAGAACTATGCTTTACAAATAGTTGAAATTTAGAGTTAATTATGCTGAAATCCAAATTTAAGACTAAAAGCAAAAAGTATGATTAAGGCACTCAAGCACAGTTAGCTATTCCTACAACATCACCCAGAGAAGAAAAAAAACAACCACAAAACATGATGAATCTCCTGTTTCTATCAGAGTCAGATCGAACTCACTGGGGAGCAAACGTCAAAGCGTGTCTGAAAGCACCAGTTATTGCGTTGTCCACAGCAGAACAAGACAACTGCTCCGCAGATGTCTTCACTGTGTTTCTAAGAGTTACTTATCCATTTCTACTATACAGCAGTGACTTTTTTTTTCCTAAAAGGAAAAAAACAGTAAAAATTTATGAATATATTAGAAGCAATGTCCTGACTGTCAAATCATAGCCTTTACTGTTTGCGTGGGGAAAGTAGCTGTGGAGGACTAATTATTTCTTGTTGGAGTGGCTGCATTTGCTGGGGGGGGGGGGGGGGGGGGGGGGNGAGAGGAATGCTGTTCCAGTGGCCTGACTCTAGAATATTCCTGTTTGTTTTATTCAAGATGAATCTGTGGGCCAGATAATCAGGTGAATATATTTTCTTCCAGTATTTTTGAACATCAGTTTGCTTAAAAAATCTTCATGTGGACTCTTTTGTTAACAACAGAGCATGGTTTAGTTGGTATTGTGTATACACATCTGAAATTTATCATCCTGACCAGCGAAACAGACTATGTTCACAACTACAAATTACGTTTAGTCATACATCTGGAACACCAACTTATGTCAACTATGGTAAGAAACGTCTGCCAAGACTCTCAATACATTGATTCAGATTTTTTTCTGGTTCATTAATATGTAATTCCTTATCACCTTCTCCACTTATTCTGCAAGAAGATGCGGGAAGGACAACAGTGAGTTCTTGACTGGTATAGTCCAAGTGAGTTTTAACTCAAAGGCTGAATAGAACACGAAAGCAGACAAGCTTCTTATGGAGCAATTGCATCTTTCTACTGGGTTGAAAAAGGTAATAAGAAGTACTGAGTAGAATCTTCTAGTTCCCTCAACACAACTTTCTGCCCTAAAATGATCCTTCCCATCCCTTCCAGTCCCTATCAGACTTTAGCCTGATGTTGTTTGTCTTTAGTTGTTCCACCACACTCCCATTGATTTCCTCCCTGACTTCAAAGGCCAAACGTCCATCCATCTTGAACGAAGCTTTCCAGCATCCATGACTACAGAAGAGTAGATGCCAACTACTTCAACACTGGCAGAATCTACGCTTCAAAGAGGAGAAAGAAGAAAGGGTTTCCTCACACAAGCCCAGACAGGTCTCTGCCAGCACACAGGACAGTAATTTCAACAGATGAAAAAAGATAAGCAAGCAATAAGAGGAGGATTGCAGCAATATGGAGAGCAGGAAAAGCCCTCACACAAAATGGTTGGGTTTTGTGCTTTAAAACACAGCCTCAGATATTTATGCCTCATCAGCGGGATGGCACTGTGTCCAGAAGACGACCAGATGGCAGTACTGGCTCCTGCTACCTTGCCAGAGAGAAAACAAGTGGCAGAGGCAGGAATACTTGCTTCTGAAAGGCCCTCTGATCTCAGCAATGGAGTGAGTGCAAAACATCCAATTCGTAACAAACTTAGATAAATGAGGAAAGGCAAAAAGCAGAAGCATGAGCAAAGCACTACAGCCGCTCCCCAGTTGAGAGCTGCCTGTCAGTTACCACCACTTCCACACCAACATCCACCCAAAAGCAACAATTTGAATACCGATGAGGAAAATAAATCTCAAAGTTCAAGAGCTTGCTAAACTTGGGCTTGAAGAGAGAAGATAAAGAGGCATGATTATTTGAAAGCTGCATATACAGAGTTTTAGTTTGGTGTGTTGTTTTTGTTAAGGGTTTTTGTTTGGGCTTCTTTTTTCCCCACTCGCCTGTTTTTCTCTTCAGCATCTGATATTTTTCACTGAAAAAAAAAAGAAAGAAGAAAAAGAAACCCTTCACTAGATCAAATGATTGAATCTTTTTATGATTTTTGTCCAAAACTCTCTTCAATAAAGCTATATTATACCTATTTTAAACACTCTCAGTTTGGAGGAAAGAACCGATGCCCATTAGCTATGTTGCAAGCTGTCAGGATTCCAGTATTGCTTTTAGCTCTTTGCATAAAGTAACACATCCAATGTAGTCTTCTCTCATTTCAGTATTTTAAAATATTTGCTACTCCTACAAATAACTAAAGAAGCTGGCAATGATCTTCAATTTTCACTGCCTAACATTCTGTCCTTTCAGAAAAGATGCATCCAGTATCCCATAGAAGCTCTGAATCTCAACATTATTTGCAGCAAATCCTTGAAGTTAAATCAAAGCCTTAGATTTTGGATTTATTTGTGCTTGCCCTGAAGTTTTGCTTAGATTCAGCAGCTATACACAGCTGAAAGTCTCCTGGCTTCCCATGCAGAAACTAAAAAACTGCGTGTGTATCAAGATGTTTGACCATACAGAGGACCAAGCACAGTCAATATATTAATAGCAGCACAGTCAGCCCACCTCTCCTTCTGTACTAACAAACATTTGCAGGCAGATCATAGTATGTTCTCAAGACTTGGAATTCTTGTTCTGAGGTTTAAAAAGGAGTGATTATGGAATATGTTTCTATTAGTTAAAAGATAAAGAACTGTATACTGAAGTTATGTTCAAATTACCCATTCCAACTGCAAAAAACAAGGACTCAAAAAAAACCCCAGAACTGAAGTTACCACCTTAACTTGCCTCCATTATATCTACACACGCTACTGTCACACTGACTGATGTCACAAAAATAATCACAAAATATTTTGCTCACATGAAATCCATTTTACTAAATCGCATACGCACAGACGTATGTATGCTTGCCTTCCCTGCATGTCAGGTATCCATCTAGAAGACAGCTCCCATCCTGAGGCACCCCAGTGCCCCAATGACAAATTCAACTGTTGACTGTGCAATTAAACTGTTTGATCAAAAAGTNGTAGCAGATACTTTATTTAAGTCAGGAAAACTGCAATCAACTGACACAACTCAAGTTCCACAAATAGAGCATTTGTCAGGACAGAAGCAATGGTTTGTTCCCTCCCAAAATCTGATTACCTCAGTGAGAATGAGCATAAGAATTCTCACTGTATACCATTTGTTGCTGTAAAAATAGGCCGTTAAATAACTGATGGAAATCCAAACTAATCACTTCATTCTTTTCTGCAGTACAGTGATCTCATTTACACAATTGAAGCTGAATCTCAAGAGAAACTTTAAATAAATAAGCAGTCGTGGAAAAGAACTGAACCAAGCAGTTGAACCAACTATTTTGAGATCTGTCTTATTAACCAAAACACTTCTATTAAATCTGTTGTGCAAGACTGCTTCACAAATTTCTTAACAGGAAATTGGGGGGGAAATAAGATCATTAGTATTCTAATTAATGAAAAGGAAGGATGATGGTTGATAAGTTTGGTCAAAAGAAGCAGAACAACTAGTTAATGTACTCCCTACATCCTAGCAGTCCAAAGAAGACAAGAAACCAATCCAAGTGACAAATTCTGAATCTTAGAAACTTGGTTTAGAGTTCAGATTGAAGATTCTAAGACAGCAGTAGATATTATGAACAACTAGAAAAAATTGCCTTCATTTCAGAGCAGTCAAATTGTCCTCTCCAAACCTACATAAAACATGAGTTCCAAACGGAATTTAACAAAGTAATTGCCTAATCTGCAATCACACATGCGATCAATCATGTTTGCAGTCCTGGAACTTTTAATTTGAAATATCAATTGAATCTAATCATGTAACCATCCTTTGTTCCGATATAATCATAGAGAAATTTAGGTTGGCAGGAATGCCTGGAAGTCATTTAGTGTAACCCCAGTACCAGAACAAAGCTAACTTCAAAGATAAATCACATTGTCTAGAGCATTAACAGGGATATAGTTATCCAGGATAATTTAGAAATCCTTAATTTTTGATGAATTATTATAAGAAAGGTTTAAAGAAAAAAACACAATAAATTACTTCAAAGTTATGAAAAGAAATGAAATTTTGTCTGTCTAGTCAGTAATCTTAGACTAGTATTTAAAAGTCTTCCTGAGATAATCAAATCGATCCAGTATTTACCACCTCTGATGTGTCTCAAGACACTGTCTTTCCACTGTCCTAATTTGTCAAATGCATTGGAATTGTGATACGTGGTAGCTTGCTGCTTTCATAGCCATTATTGTATAATATGGTAAACAGAATTTTGGTCCCCATCCCCTTCTTCTTTACACACTGAAAAATTTTGACAAATCAGCTAATCTTATCTGCTTCATTAAAACTGGGAAAT
>RSEF01000001.1:27040275-27058752 GCA_003993805.1 Himantopus leucocephalus
TTTTCCCTCCTCTGCCTCTCTTTTTGAAGAGGGGTAGAGGGGCACATCTGTCGGTCCCATCTGGAGTCCCCAAAGTCCCCAGTAGCCGATTTGGCCTAAACCACGACACCCTTACACTTATAGAAAGGTTCAACTGAAATCACTGCATCTGAAAAGGACTCTGTGGTATCATTTGTATCAGTAAGCAATAATGGAAATGCGATTCAACTCCTGATTTAGAAAGACAAATATAATTTGAAAAGGGTTTTGGTTAAGATTCATCAGCAATTTCAACTTAACATCAAGTTGCACCACTGTATGTATTTGGATGCTCCTCAGTTTTTTAGCTGTAGGTTACTAGTGCATTTGTAATTGCGTTTCTTTAGCTTCATGATTCTTTCTGAAGAAGTTTTACCTCGTTTTACAGATGTGGTCCTCTCACAGATTTTTTTTCCCCTTGTTTCGTATTTCAAGTGATCACCTACACAAGAAAACCCAAGGTGACTTCTCCAATAAGAGGAACAATGTAAACTCACATCATGCATCTGTGCATTGCACTAACACAGTTAAAGCCTGAGAATTTCTGACTATTAACCATTTTTTAGCAGTGGTAATTGCTGGACAGCTGGACATGTGCTTCTACATCACACAAAGTTTTGAAGTCCCCTCCATTAGACACCTACCTATAGGAACTGCAGTTTAACTTGCCAAAACATTTTGGCATTTGTAGGATTGAGGTTTTTATTCTGTTTATTTGTTTTTGTACGCAAACCCAAATAATAAAGACTCAATAGTATGAAGGAAGTTACAATAATTCTTAGGATTTTTATTGTTTCAGAACAAGATCGCTCAGTGCTAAAGACTGAGCTATTAAGAAACAGTAAAACCGAGTTTACAGCAAAATTACTTGTACTTCAGCGTAGCTTTTCCTTCAAGCATATCAACAGTCTCAAAGTCAACTGGCCTATTCAGATAACAGTGTAAAACACTAATTCCATTCCTTGTCAACATTTCAGCCTGATTTTAATCAAAGGAATTTAATTCCTCCTTTCTGCAGGAAAGTACAAGAATGCATGTAAATGTGAACAGAATCAGGCTCACATACAAACCTTTCTGTATGCTTGAATACCAGACTATTGGAGACACTTAGCTGGTTTTCTCTGCTATTTTGAACAATAAAAAAAGTGCCTTGAAATCCAGAAATACAACTTAGTTGCCAACGCACCCCATGACAGGCACAGGACGTAGAACTCCATGTTGCCTGCATCCTTGTATGAGTAACACTGAAGTTCACTCTCCAGGCACTGGCAGGAGCTCCGTCCTTCCTCAGTTCTCACACGACCCAAGCACTGAGCTCTCCCCCACCTGCCACAGCCCCGACAGCCAGCCTTCTCCACACCAGCTTTACTTTTCTATTAGTTCTCAATGCCAGCCCAAAACTAAGCACTCCCTCAAGTGCATCAGGTGGGAAAGAACGGAAAAAAGCAAGAATTTCTGCTGTGCAATAAAGCACCAAAACCCTCATCTTTTGTAAAGAGGTTTGGTCCCCTGTTCTTCCTTCCCTGACACATTAAAAGCTAGGAGGGATTAAAGTCAATCTCTGATCTCCAATAGCGGTTGCAGGGTCACCTTTAGAGACAGGGTGCTGAAACGCAGCTCTCATTTCCCCTCCTGGAACCGATCAAAGCCACAATGGACAAAAACCCTTATGTTCATGTTTTCTTTGTCTCCTTCAAGTAATAGATAAAACCTGAGAGTGCGAAAAAAAAAGAATAAGTAGCCTTCCAAGACATCTCCAACTAAAACAGCTCTCATGTTCCAGCCTCAAAATTACATCCAGTTCAGGTATGAATACTTGTGGCACAGATACTGCAAAATAAAAAAAACCCATCAGTGCCACTGGCACGAAAAGGGAGCAGTGGTGCTGGTGCTGGCTTTGCACCTCTGAGGTCTAGCCTCACGCACAGGGAGGCCAAGTCCAACTCATGTTCCCTCTCTCTTTTTAATATTAAAGACGAATCACGTAGAACAGCAATAATCGCCATGAAGCAATAACATTTAATACAGGGGAGTTTAAGTGACTATATTTATCAGAAAAGCTTCCCCTTCCCCCCAAAGCTTTTATCGGTAGAGAAAATAAAAATGAAATCTCTGTAAAGCCTACTGTTTTTACTCCTGCATTATTTATACCAATTATGTTGTTTTAAATAAATAAAAAAAAGAGCAAAATGACAAAGGATTGAACACTACCCCTCTCCGGCTGCTGCAGCAGATAAATAGAAAGAGCATAATATCCAGTCAACCTAGACCTAAAAAACAAACAAGAAGTTAATTACACCTTTTCAAGGATGGATTTAAATGTTATCAGAAGAAAGTAATCAAGATTATTATTCTACCAGACAATACCCCAAATGCATTGAGAAAAGCAAAACCCACAAATAAATAAGCAATCACTGTGTTGTGTAAACGGACAGTTCACTTCTTAATAAATCTGGCTCTTCTTACGCATGATTAAACATACTTATAGAGATGTTTTGCTATGGTAAGACAGACCGGCGGCACTATATTGGAAATCCCCTTAATTGGATCACACAGCAAAACTTTAAAACAATTTTTTAGGCTGCAACTTCGTATCTCTGTGCCTGCAGTGACAGTCCCCCCCCCAGGTCCCTCCCCAGGCCAATTCAGCACGGGCCGAGGGGCGGCCCGGGCAGTGCCCGCTGCTGCCCGTGCAGGTGCGGTTCTTGGAAGAGCTGTAATACCTCTGTACGCTGAGAGAGGATTTTAGACGAAATAATGTTGCCTGTGTGCAGAAAAGGCTATTTTGCCATCTACATAAAAACAACCTCTGGTTTTAGACAAGCTGTTGTACTGGGTGTCCCTGCCCAGGCGGGGGCTGCGGGGCGGCCGCTGTGAGGAGAGGCCGCGGCTGCCCCGTGCAGGACACGGCCGGATCCAACCCACCCACCCCAGGGCACGGCTGAGCCCCTCGGCCACCATGGCGGCGCCTCAGGGAAAATGTATTTANAGGAGGCGGCGCTCCGGGCGCCAGAGCAGAGACTCCCCTGCAGCCCATGGGGAGACTGCGGTGGAGCAGGTTGTCCCCCTGCAGCCCACGGAGACCACACCGCAGCACATGGTACTTCCTGAAGGACTGCAGCCCCTGGGAAGGACTCACGCTGGAGCAGGGAAAAAGCGTGAGGAGGAAAGAGCGGCTCTGGACTGACCACAGCCCCCCATTCCCCTTCCCACTGTGCCACTCTGGGAGGGGGGAAGAGGTAGGTGGGTTGGGAATGAAGGAGTGATAATGAGCTTGGGAAAAAGATGAGGTGGGATGGGGGCAGCACGGATGTAAGTTTTCATCTCTGTTTCTCACCATCCAACTCCATTCTGGCTGATAGTAAATGAAATTAGTTCTCCCCAAGTCAAGTCGGTTTTGCCTGTGACAGTAACTGGTAAGTGATCTCCCCGTCTACCTCAACCCACGAGCTTTCCCACCTTATTTTCTCCCCCCTGTCCTATTAAGGAGGGGGAGTGAGAGAGCAGCAGGGTGGGTGTTTGGTAGCTGGCCAAGGTCAACCCCGCACAGCTATTAAACTCTCCTTTCTGTCTCCTCCATCAAGTCTTTTGCAGCTCTGTACCCTGAAAAACCTCCAGAACCTAAAACCTCCCTCTGCAGCCAAAAACCCCAAGGTGCTGGCCTGCCCTCTGGCACAGCCAACAAGCTAACACAAGTTATAAGGAAAAACTCCAAACAGCCATGTTGCCTTTGCCAGTCTTTCTCCCCCTTCTCTCAAATCAATGAGACCATCCTCCATCTCTCATGTATCTGTGACACTGGGTACTCAAAGATGGTGAAGTAGAACGTGACCTGATAAATAAAGAAAGGGAAGAGAGTGGGAGGATGGTGAAAGGCTGGGAGATGACAGCTGGGACAAACAGGAAACTACAGCTGGGGGCAGGCTGCACAGAGAGGCTGGGACAGGACCTGCAGGTATCACAGGGAGGTTGAAAAAGGAGAATGCAAGGAGACAAGACTGGCAGGAGAGTTCTGTTACAGCATGATTCTTAGCAGGAAAGCAAAATTAGTCTGGAAAACAAGCAAGAACTGGGTCAAACCCCCCTCCCACAAGTCAATTTGGTGAAATAAGGAGGGCTGCTGTCTGTGCGATGCCTGCCCTACGGCATACACTTCAACATGTACAGGAAAAGCAGCAAGCACTGGCAGAAGGGGAAGGCTGTCCACCATGGCTAGTCCAAAGTCAAATCTGAGCCTGTGCTCACTAGCAGCAAGTTGCTCCTTCCCAGCCACGTGGGCAGTGATGATGTTTCGCACAGTGCTCTTATTACTGTTACATCCCCTCTGATGGGGAGCGTCCAGGCAGGATGGCAGAGGGCTGCCTGTCAGGCACCCTGAGGGACAAACAGAAGAGCCTGGCACATGCCAGAGCAGCCTTATAACATCACAGCTCGGCTGCTGCATGAGGCTTCTCCCACTGGTGCCTTCTGCTGCCAGGTGGCTGCAGCCCAAGTCACACCGTGTTCCCGGAATGACACCGCATGGAGGGCTCCAGCAGCATAGGTGCACCAGGGTGGTAAGGGAAACTGCAGGGTCTGATGGGCAGCCAGCCCCAAGGTCCAGCCTGGAAGCAGTGATCCAGTAAAAAAAAAACCAAAACAAAACAACAGTTAAAATGTGGCCAAAGGGTGAATTTCCCCAGCAAAGCCACACCTACACATGGTTAAAGAGTACCTTCACCACTTCCCAGCATAAAAAAAAACCACTACCAAACTATCAAGATAACAGGTTATCATTTGGAAATAATCACTGCAGTTGCATTGAACCAGGACACAGGGAAATACCAACGGTCTGCAAGAAATAAACTTAAGATCATTTATAATGAATGCAAACTTGCAGCAGGTTTGAAATGTCTCCCTTTGCCATCTGTAGTTCCACATTAATTAATATTCAATCTTTCCCAGTACATTACCACAAACAGATAGTTTACAAAAATCTTACACTGCTTATCATAAATCGTGAATTCAGTAAACCCAATGGGAAATGTTACTTGAACATTATTTGTTTTTAAAAAAATCCTTGATAGCCTTTAATAATGCAAATAATTCTTATGATTAATACAAAAATATGAATGCAACCCGTTCCATAAATTATGTGGGATATTTTGACGATACATCAAATGCAAGGGTTTTTTCTTCAGTTTTCGGTTGCTTCCGTTTCTCCTCTAATGATTTCAGACTCCATGGAAATGTATTTACAAAAGACATTTGCTAGGTGATCTTTGAGTTTTCAAGTAACTTGATTATTCATCACTCTCAGTGACACTCTGTACTAACCACCATTTACATTTGGCCTTTGAGCAACTATGCTCACTCATGTATTTTTGAAATACAGCATCTTTCTCATCCCCTAGAATCTTTTCTTTTTTTTTAAATGGCGTCCTCTACAAATAAAAAACTACTTAGGGAAAAAACAAACAAACAAGCAAGCAAACAAAAAACTACCACACAGCAAATTAAGTGATTGCACAAAAAATGTCTTTCTGACAACATAACTGCTGTTCACTATCCATGTGAAAAGACCACACCACCAAAAAGTTTCAGCTTAATATCTTTTTTTATTTTTTTTTAAAGGACCTTACTATGGTTTCAAAGTCATTTTGTCCTGTAGTCATTCAAATGAAAAAGGGAGGTCAAAATGTTATGAAAAACAGGAGAGTGGACAGAATGAAGAGATTCACCAATTCTCTGCAAGACACTTGCAAGAAGGTTCCGGAGCCTTTGAACAGCTACCTAAAGAAAAGTTTTCCCCTTCTGTCCTATGGCCCATACAAGTCTCCTCCTGCACCCAACTTCCCAGCCTCTCAGCTCCACACTATTCCAGGGTGAGCAAAGACTCCAAAAAATTGTACTCGGGTTTCCCAAGACCACAGCTCAGCCCACCAGCCGCACCCTTCCTAACTGGTAATACAGTTAGGAGACGTCAGTCATAGGACTATGCCCAGTGTTCGCCAGCACTGTCATCTTTTTAGCTACAACCCTTCACAAAGCTTCTCATCTGCTTTTTCACTGGCATTCAGGTCTGTTGTGAGCCTGGACTCCAATAAATATTAATTTAGCTATTATGGTGCCAATTTGTTCTTGTGCGTTAAGTCACGTGTAAGCTTTCTACACCATCTAAGTGCTGTAGACCACTGAATTACAAGTAGTAATTATTTGAAAGACTACATCTCCACAATACTTTTGTTTATCCCTCTGAAACAGCTTATTCTCTTCCATCCCTCACCTAAGTGAACTCCTCGATAGCAAAGAGTTTGCACAGCAGACTACTAGGCAGCACATCAAGAACATCTCCACCCTTGAGAGACTAGTAGCAACAGTGATGGGAGAGCTCTTATGAATTCTCGAGTGCCAGATCTCAGAAGGATGTTACACTTGAACACAAGATTTGTGGCAAATGAAAAGAGAAATCAATAGAAACGCTACATTATGCCCATGGCGTGCTTGTTCCCACTTTATGAGAGTGTCCTCTAAGTAATTGCATCCCTGTGCTGAAGGCAGACTGTTGTTACAAGCACAAGTTCAAGCGAACAGAGCTGTAATTCAGTCCCCCCGTTAGGTGAAGTCTGATTTCACATCTGTAAGAAACGGGAGGCAGCTCCAATCCCAGAGCACCAGGCTGTGAACGTGCTCTGGCAGGGTCACTGCTTTAACTTCTCCAGTCTATATTCCAGCTAAACAGTAGCCAACCAAAGGCTCCAGAAAAAAAAAACCAAACCTCAAAAAAACCCAAACCAAGCAGGGAGAGATATTAACCAGGTGCCAAAGTTACTTTTCCCCATAGTCGAGGCAATTTAGAAGAAATTACTAAACAAAACTATTTTTTTCCCCACAAAGATCTGTCAATAATGTTAGGGGCTTGGTTTGTTTTTAAACAAAAAGTTTGAGTTTTGTTTTGTTGTTAGGGTCTTGGTTTGGTTTGGTTTTTAAACGAAGACCTATGAATATGGCTTAAGACTTCACAAATGTAGGTATTTAAGTTCTGACTTTTCTGTTCTTTTTTAAACAAAAACATTTTGTGCTGTGGCTCCAAAATAAGCTCACGAAGCTGACCATCTTGCAACAACAGTGGTATGTAGTAATGAGAGAAACACATAATAGTTTAATAAAAAGAAAAAAGAAAAAAAAACAAACAAACACACACCCCCCCCCAAGCTGTGTAATTTAAATTACAAAAGCTACATGACCTCAGCTACATTTAGGTTCTGCAATGGAAGACAGTCTTCTATGAACACAGGAATAAGTCAGCCAAGAACTCAATAAAAAACTTTCCAAAGCTTTTCTGACCAGGAATTCCAGCAAAACAGTGCATATCTATTGCAGTGTCCCATGGGTTTTACAAGGGAACGCAGTTCCCAGAGAAGAGAAAAAAAGGGATTGCTAACTCCACAGCAGCAGAAAGATAATAGATCAGAATTGGTCATGGAAGGAATCATCCACAGCGAGACAACACGGCTTTTATAAAGTATTGACTTCATATTGAAGTATGAAGAATATTGAAGGCATATTCCATCGTCTTTTGGGTCTTGCAGATTATGCTCCTGTTCTCGAAAAGCAGTACATTACTTAACTTTTTGTTTTAGTTTTCATCTTTTTTAGTTACTTCATATGCACCTTCAGTTACATTCATGAAGTAATTCACTTTTACAGATGTCTTTCTCATAACATTTCAAAACTCCTTGGTGATTCAACCTGGTTTTACAAGCTAGCCAGCTGAAAGCAAAACAAAAATTATTAGAAACGAGTAAGTTTTTAATGACAGTTCTGCTCTAACATTACTGAAATACAGAAATCCCACATCACGATCTTTCCTGATAGTAGAAATCATTATAATCTGCACGTCTGTTTCTTTGAACAGAACACTGATTCCCCAAGGTATCGCCTCTGATGTAGAAGTCGAAGCTTGCAGGGAAGCAAAGCATTCTCAAAAAGGCATTATGTCTTCCTTTGAAACAGAACTTGAAGCTTGCAAGTTTAATTTTCAAAAGCTCACCATCCCAAGAAAGTTTGCTTTTAAAAACTGCAAAAAGGAGGTAGAGCTTCTGTTCTTATTTTGAAAGACAAACATACGATCGCATGTTGTGAAGCAATAGGAGCTGTAGCATGAAGTTACTATGAAAAGTTTCAGAGGCAGCAAGCTACCTTGAAAGCACTTTCTCTCAGGAGAAAGACTGAAAATAAGATTAATACTCTTGAGAAAGCAGAAAGCAAACAAATCATATAAAGAATGAGGTTCTGTTTTTCAAGAGAATGAATTACCATAGGTAGAACATGCAGTATCATCTCCTAAAATCTGACTTTATAAAGTTAAGAACTGGACAGACCAATACCTACTGCCAAAGCTAAAAGAGCAGTGCTGTGGTAGCCGCTTCTCTACAGATAGAACACATTAGGAAGAAGGATCTTTTCTAGGACTACTCAATCCAACAGGAGAATAAAAGGAAAGGAAACTCATCATGACAGATTACTTCTTCCTTCAAAACAGTGCTTCTAAAGTCCTAAAAACAGGAACAGGCAGGCAACTGACACTGAACAAGCAAACAATTTCTAACAAAAAAAAAAAAAGACATCACACCCAAAAAATGCCCAAACCAATAAGCTAGTTGCTTATTGCCCTTTTTCAGGGGAAAATAATTGTCAAAAAATTGTTTATAAAAAAGGTGTAAATGTATTTTGCTAAATAAAGTTTAATATAATTTGATATCACATTAAAAACACAACTGCTCTTTTCTTCAAATATAACAGAGCAAGTTGCAAGAGGTATGTAAGAAGTAC
Source organism: Himantopus leucocephalus (assembly GCA_003993805.1). NCBI lineage: Eukaryota > Metazoa > Chordata > Aves > Charadriiformes > Recurvirostridae > Himantopus > Himantopus leucocephalus. The sequence goes on from RSEF01000001.1 coordinate 27,049,108, forward strand.
AGGAAAAAAACCTAGCTGGGATAGAAAATTATCAACATTAAACACAAAACAAGCTATAGAAAAAAAAATCCTAATTAATCACATAAATAACATTCTAATTCTAACTATTTTATTGTATCTATTATAGAAAAGGGTGAGTAGCCGAGTGACAGAACACTAGTCTTTATTAGTCAAGTGTACTGGAGTAAAATTGTTGGATTTTTAAATAGCACGGTATGCCTTCAAATTTAAGGCCCAACTGTATTTTATGACCCTGGAGCGTTCCAGCCCACCAGCAGAGAAGTGCTCGTCTACAGAAGTGTACAACAGCAACACTGATATACTCACGGCAACAAAAATTCAAGTTCATCAAGAGAGATTCATCTTCACAGAGAAGTTCTTGAACTCCCATTAGACCAGAAACTCTTAAATCCCATCACCTGGCCAAAATTAAATGGGGTAGCTTTGTCCTGGTGCTTGTTCCAGTAAATATGGGGGCATCATTTTGGGAAGTGATGTTTGTTTTCTTACGAGAAAGCAGACATTTCTCAGGACCTCCTTGCCCCCTTACATGCAAGCAAAATAATGCTGTGTGAGTCCTAATCACTTTGGATTTGGTGAAGTCTGGTCTTGAAGGAAGAGATTCCATGAAAAACACAATGTGGTAAAAATGCAGCAGACCAGTAAAATGAACACAACACCCAAATTCAACTCTAGATATATTTTATACTGTAAATAGTTTGCCAATACTTCAGGATGTAGCATATATTTCCTTATGACAGAGTCACATGGATATTCCTTACCACAGTGTGGGTTGCAGCCATCACACCCCAGCTCAGCGCTTCCCACTAGCCAGAGACCCATCCAGCTGTGTCCCACCTACACTGCCTACAGCTGGAGAACTCAGCCTGCAATATTCTTCTCTAGACGTATGGAATTATTTTTTTATGCCCCCCCGCCCCCCGTTCCCAGGAGAGTGGTCAAACCCCAGAACAGATGTCCAGAGAGGTCACAGTTTTCATCCTTGGAGGTGTTCAAATTCCCCTGGATGCTCAGTGGAGATCTTACCCACGCAGTCACTGTAGCCAAGCAAGGAACTCATCTTACTCTACAGCAGATGCCTTATAAATGGCCCAAATGAGTGGACGACCTAATGAATGAACTGATGCACACTAGCCTCCACGGACCAGATCATCAGTAACTAAATGGGAGTGCAGAGAAGTATGCCCAAATTCACAGATCTCACCGAACCTGTCCCTTTCCCAAGCTTTTCTTCTTGCATGAGCAGACTGATCTCTCCACTTAAATAAAACCATTAAAACTAGCTAACTCACTTCTGAATCACTGGTGACATCCATGACAATACCTGCTACTTCGACATTACAGCACTTGAGAAATAATAAAGCCTTTTCATGCATCAAGTGAGAGAAATAATCCTACTGTATGGATGATTTTGTAATTTACAATAATTAGGTATATTTCCTGCAAATTTTCCATTCTTTAATTTGTAAAATATATGAAGGGTAGTTACAGTGCATGGTAGCATAAGGAACAGAGATTCATTCACAGCATGAAGGACACAAATACTGTACAGTCGCTAAAAAGGCTGACACGAAACTTTACATCTCTGTTTCCACCTTGATGCAGCATCGCAGGTTACAAGATACTCTGAAAGTGGAACATTTTGTTACCCAAAACCACCAGATGTTTCTGGCATCATGACAAGACAGCAGCATGCTCACAACATCCACAATAATCTACAACTTGTAGAAAACCCACACTTAAGGGGAGTAACACTTAAGGACCAATGCCTCTCTTACTTTAGAAAATACATTCTCTGTAAGCCAAAAATTGGAGGTTTTCGTAACAGTATTTCATAAATTATTTAATCATAAACAGTATCAAACAACAGCAAAATAAGGAAAAAAAATTTGATCTCCATTTCTGCTAACTTTCAGAGCTACAGAAATAATCCATATCCAGCCTAATTTCCCAACCTTTAACAACCAGATGCAGGACTTTCAGGCGTATTTAGCCACACCATACTGCTCCTATGAACAACTGCTGCAAAATAATCTAAAAAAAAAAAAAAATTGATTGATGAGTACGTTGCTTACATACAATGCAGTCTCAGAGTCACATGTTAAAGAATAAATTCACACTCTCCATGAGCCATCTGGTTTAAAGCCAAGTATTTTTCTGCTCCACCCAGAAATCTTGTATAAACATAAGAATAGTACATTAGTGTTCTTTCAAGGTGAACACACCTAGCAAAAATCAACAATACCCTCTAAGGTGGATTCACGAACACATTTTATGACAGTAAATTTGCCGCCTGTCCATTTCTGCCAGCAGTCAGAAAGAATACCTATTTCTGGACAGAAAGCTGAAAGAAATACCAAAAAAAAAAGAAGGTATTTTAGAATCTGGTCAGGGGCTGCTATTGCCACACACCTAATTTTCAGTGCAGCATTTCCCACTCATAGGGGTATGACCTCACTCAAACAACACTAAAGTCCTTTCATTACTTCCAGGTTATCCCACTGCTCTGGTGTCACAGGCCAATTACTAATTGCTCAGCTGTATATTAGCTCAACAGGCATTTTAAAGTCAAATAAAGACAGATTTGCCTCAGACAACTAATGTTTCATACCGGTGTTTAAATTACCCAAGTGTTTCAGATGCTTGTCCCTTCTCTAATACTGAATTTTATCTTTACAGTCATAAACAGTAGGCTCCCATCCACCAACAGTTTTGTAATTCCTATTAATTTGACTAAATTAGTAACTTCAAAGCAGAAGAGCAAAAAAAAAGGACAGTTTGAGGTGGGTTTTTTATTCACGTCTGACCTTCGGAGGCACTGTTGTCAAAACAGGTAAAATCAATTAAATTTGTCTTTGAAAAAAATAAAAATTACTAGGAAGCACTGTACTACCAAAACTAAATGTATACTGAGTGCTAATCAATTATGCCAAAAAACTATCTGTCCATTTTTGCTTCACTAACCCTCCTGCAGTTTTCTCCCAGGTCAAAACATTGAAGCAAGGGTGTCCGTCATTACCAGTAAGGGAAAATCCAGATTGCCTCCCCCAGACCGAATTATTCGCCCTTTCATCTGCCTGTGTTTACGCCACGGATCGACTCCTCTGCTAATACTTAGCCTGCTTCTCATTCACTCACCCCGAATGGGAGGTCTGCAGGCTCTCCTTGCACACCTGGAGCTTTCCCCCAAGCCACCCACCGGAGTGGGACGGAAGAGCTGTGACTTTCAGTCTCAAGAGGGCTTTCTGCCTGCAGAGCAATCAGACCGGCAGGCTCACCAGCTTCCTAGCAAAGGATAACCGAACCTCTGGACAAAACTGAGGCAACTCCAACCTCTCCCCTTTTCTGATGACATCGCTCCAATGACAATTAAGAAACTACATTTTATACGTCTTCCTGAAAATACAGACAAGTGTATCATCATCTTGCACTTGCCTCCAAAATTTCTTTCTGATTACCATGAAGGACCACGCAGAAACTCCCATGCCAGCCATTTTACAGTCTCTACCTGTTCTCCCCTACATCTTATATTGAGTTCATAGGTACCTTTTATAGAATCTCACAGTACTGCTTAAAATTCAGGAGCTGCTGATTTCCTTCAACAACGACCCTAAAGGGGTCAAAAGCATTTCCACCCTGTTTGAGACTAAGCCAGTTTAGCCCAGTACTCTGCCAGTGACAAAGGCTAGCACCGCGTACCGGAGAGGAAGACGCCAAGATCCTCATGACAGACTGGAGGCAATTGGCCTCAAATAAAAATTTCATCTTGTAATAAGCAGAGATAAGCTTAGACCATCAGTCAAAAAGTTCCAGGGCCTTAAAATACGTTTTGATAGTAATTCAAAATGAGGATAGTCTAGTCTTGAATATTAAAGGATTTTGAAGGTAGGAAGTTTAGAAAAAAAGATAAATTCCTTCCTTGCTCAGGGCAACAGGCAGGACAGATCCTCCCAGCAGCCACCGCAGAGTGAGCAGAGAGGGCTTCTGTCCAAATAATAACACGTTTCACACCACGGTGCATCGCTGAGAACAAACTGCATGGGTAAAAAGCCTTCAAAATACATCAGCCGAAGAAACAAAGCTCAGAAAGTGTCTGATATACCAATCCTGCTGCAAAAATTTTAACAAATAAATGAAAACACCATGAGATGAGCGATAAGAGATAGTTTTCTCCTCTTGCAGTATTTGTTTAGCTTGGGGGTTTTCTGTTTTCAAGACAAATTACCCAAAGTTTTAGTCACCAACTCCAGCAAGTTATTTGTTGCCAGATTTGCTATTCCTCAATGACAGCAAGCACAGCTGAGGAGACTTCCCTCCTGGAAACTAATTATCAAAACTGTAATATTCAGATTACATCATCTCAATTACTTCATTAAAAATCAGGAGTGAGGATGGGATTTGCGCTGCTGCAAAGCGTATCATGAAACATCGGCAGCTGCATCCCACGATCTCATTAAGTTTCAAGACAGCTGTTGTAAAGAAAAGGAAGACAATGGGCACACAAGTTTTTACCAGAAGTGCTCCCCCTTCTTCCATCAGTGGGTCTTTAAAATATCACTTGCAGGGAAAAGCAAATTAGTAAAATAAAGGGGAGTGGGCAAATCTCTCAGTCTAGAAACAAACCCAGAAATGTAGACCCAACAGCAGACTAGAGACTGTGAAAAATGAGCATGTTTTGAGTATCACAATAGTCCATGCTCTTACTTACCTATTTTAATACAACGGCTGGCTCTGTAGCCGTACCATGTTACTTTCCTCCGAACAATGAGGAGGAGCTGAGATTGGACTTTCGCACACTGATAAAGACAGGAACCCAGGGGGAGGGGGACACGACACTATCTAGCCATTTTCCAGATCTGTGTAGATTAGGAAAAAGCGTACAATTATATCATATTTTTAATTCTGCCCCAGATATTATTTAATTACTTGATTTCTGCTTAAAGGAAATGGCCAAGAAAATTGTCTCTCTCTGCCTGATGCTGGCAAACCTATTCAAGAATGAAGTATTTAAGCTAAAATGCTAAAGTTTACCAGCCTTTTTTTTTTTTTTTTTCCTACTGCCTTATCATTGCAGAGTGGTATGATTTTTCTCAAAGTCTGCCACTTACAAAGCTTAAGGAACAACATCAGAAATGTTTATTTCAAAGTGTTGCACAATGTCATTATTAACATTTTATTTCAAATCATGACTCATGGATATTCATTCTGAAAAGCTATAAAATAAAAGCACTAGGAAGCATGCGGTGAGAGACCAGGGCAATAATGAAAACGAGAATGGAAATCAATAAAGAGAAAAAGAACTAGAGCAATGGGACCTGGACCATATCACAGACCATAATTCACTGGTGACTAACTTAGACTGAATGCTAACGACTGAATGCTGGCAGGAACGCATTTGATCAAAACCTACCTGACACGGCGCAGAGCTCAAAAGGCAAATCAAGCAGGTCTCTCTGAAGCTACTGTAATTAGAGCTTAGCAGTGTGACCATTTTTTTGGTCCCTTCTTAAAGAGAAAAAGAAAAAAAAAGAAAAAAAAAAGAAAAGAAAATAGTCTTAAAGCTATTACTCTCTGTAAATGCTTCGTTACAACTTCACAATATATTCATAGAGGATCTACTTGTCCAAAATCCCACTGAAATATGAAAAAAGTTTGCTTTCTCGCGTTCCCTGAAGGCCAGGATCTGAGCAGGGCATTGCAGGCACGTAAATGGGGAGAGGTTAAGTGATTCCAGGACAGCACGCGTATTTAATAACATGAAGGCAGATGAGATAACATCGGATGTTTGAAAGAAACAATGAACGGAAGTCTGCTGAAAGCCTCCCAGCCCTCCCCGCTGACAACAACCGCGCTCAAAGACAAGCCTAACAAAAACGGGCCAACAGGGGAATTACCGGAGTAGAACGAAGGCTGTAAAATCCAGACCCCTGGGAGAATAAAGACACTTTCAAACACAGACCACTACAGGTCTGCATTTATAGAGCAGTCCCTCCAGGTGATGGGGAACGCTACCAGGGAGCCCGGGGAAAGAGTCTGGCATGTCACCTTGTCACCACAAAGCAGGAACACAAAGGTACAGGCAGCAAGGACAAAATCCCACATCCGTAGGTTAATATGCTTCAGTGCCTTGTGAACACGCCCTGTTCATCTCCAGTCTACGGCCAAGTAACCACCCGCTCTCCCTCTCGGATGTGTGAGTGAGTGACAATGTCTTTCCTTCCATCATATTTAAACATGGGGGGAAACCACAGCTTTTTCTACCAAAGAGCTTAGGACCCGTTTTAATCCAATGAGAACTCATCGGCCACAGTTTATGTTCAGGGTTTATCTTCTGTCCTTGGGTCTTTCATTTAAGTTCACACAGAAGAAGAAACCTTACCTTACCTTGAAAGAAACTCGCCACTGAGTTCTTTCCAGGTGGTTTTACAGTGAGTTCAGGAGACAGCTGAACTGTAGCTTTCTGCTTGTGAACGGAGAGGTAAACTCTACAAAGAAACGCAGTGTGTCTCCAGATGTCTTTTTAAACCTGTGATGAGTTAACATGACTGAGGTGCCCAGTCAACCCATCAGTGTCTGAAGTGACACCAAACGCTTATTCAAACTGGTAAGAATGGGAAACCTGCATTTTTTTCCTCTCCAAAACACTGCATAATCTAAAGGTTGGGGTTTTCTTTGTTTGTTGTTTTTTATAACAGGCAATTGCTTCAAAGGAAATTTTTCTAACAGTAACAACTCAGTTTTGGAAAAAAGAAATTGGACTAACCTTGCCACATACAATTATCAAGTACCTCTCAGATCACCAGCAGGAGCTGAGTGACAGATCTTCAGATGCTCAGCACAGGCCTTTCTTGTTTAAGTCAGGAGTAAGTTCTTATCTTTTATCCTGCAAAAGCTGCGTAAGAAGATTTCAGTAGACACTGTGCTGGTAATTTATGTATCTACCCAAAAGCAACAGAACAGGATTCCTGATCTCCATCTCTCCCTCTCACTGTCACAGAAAAAAAATGGCAGTGATTAGGAATATGCCAGAGAAACAGAGCTGACACTCTTGCATAGCTATTGCATAGTGAATTAGGGATGGTGGGAGAGGTGTGTGTGTGTGGGGGTATCTGCTATTCTGGAGATGCAATTTCCTTTCCAAACTTCAGATAAAAATCAACTTTCAATATTTCTATTATTTGCAAAGTGACAGTAGAGAACCAATACTTAGCTATCCTTCATGTTTTGTGCAGAGGGCATAACAATGAAGGACTGAAGCACGCAGAAATCAGAGCTTTCAGAGGGAGACACTGAGCTTATTCCTTCCTCCAGCTCCCAGTTCTGCACACTTTCACCGAGACTACTATGTTAATTTGACAAGATGCCTCTTTTCCCCTTTCTAAAGCTTTTCTTCCCTCTAGTGTGAAGGACCAGACAACACAATCCTGAACCAAAAGAAGAGACACACATGCTGTTCTGTAAAATCCAAGATAGCTGAGGGTGCGAGAAGTGGAAGAGAGTTGTGGTGAATGAGGTTTGCTTAACTTTGCGCAAGTAAACTTCACAGGAACAAGACCCAGAGTTTCCAAGGGATTCACTCAGTACCTAGCACAAGTGCGCGCACTGTTCCCACAAAGCACAGAAATAATGACTGACCTTCACAGTAATTCACAGCACGTTCTTTGTACCAGCTTTTCCAAAAATTATAATTACTTAGAATTGCTGAGTAGGAATAAGGCAGACAGGCCAAGATTCCTTCAAACTTTCCAATGCTGGGAGACACCTGAATTATAGCACTACGGGCAGGATAAAAGATGAAGTAGACCCAGAAGTCACACATTGTTGTGCTCCATTCAACCACAAAGTTGTGGTGTCAAAGGAAGTTAGGAAGGAAGCACAAATCTATGTCTCTTGTCGCACAGAAAACCAACGTGTGTACATGTCAGTGGGTTTGAAAACAAGAACATTGGCTCAAGTATACCAGATAATATTTTAGAGGGGAGAATGAACTCCAAATGCTGTGGCATAACTGCACTATGTTGTCTGCTATAAGCATTCAAGCCATACGCAAAAGTATAGTAAAAATTCACAAGTCTAGACGCATTCTGTAGAGAAATCAGCAGGTCCTGACCATTTAACCTCCCGTGGTCAATGAAAAGCTTGACCCAACAGATGTTTGTTAAACTTTGCTCCGCAGCGTGCCAAATGTGGCCAGGGCAGAATGCCAGAAACAGCCTTTTCAGAAGCTTATTGACAACCTGGAACTCAAGGACTTCTGATAGCATTTGGGCTAAAAACAAATTAAAAGGCAGGCACACAGCAATGCTGCAACTGAATGCATACGAATTGTGCCACTGAACAGTCTTTGTTCTTTATCACTGCAGCACTTAATTATTTTGAGAGCTTGCTGATATGCATGGTTATTGAACATGAATCCGGTCTCAGCAGTTTGTATTTTGTCAGAAAGATCTTTTTAGCCTGGAAACTTAGAAGTGATAATTTATTCTCAGCTTCAAGGAATTAAGAGGAGTTAGTCGCTTCAGTCATCTAGACCGAAGAGTTGAGAGACCTGAACGAGGCGGCGTGGAAGTTCTATACAAGAGTCTGAAAGTTGTCCAGCATCGCCCAAAGAAACCTCCTTCCCAAAGTAGGGCGGCAGGTCTCTATATTCAGAGGAGCATAAACTCCTCAGGAGAAGGACATAAAAAGAAGCTTAGAATCAGGGTAACGGGGAAACATCTGACCCAGAATGGGAAGGATGAGTAATACAAAGTCACAGATTTGCCAGAATTATTTAAAAGATGATAAAATAAAGTAATCCGTTCACTTTTTATTCTTGCTTTCTGGCTTAACGAAGGCTGTAGATCTTATCTAGACAACAGTTAAGCAGCTGAGATACTGCCACAAAAAAAAAATTCCATAAAAACGTGAGGGTGTTAAAGGAGAAATGGCAGGCCTCAGGAAAGGTAGCTGCGAAGTTCTGGAGGGCTGTACCTGCAAATTAAACATAAATGCAATATTTCAATACTTGTTATGACAGAGAGAACAGGAACATGACACTGTAATCTTCTGATTTTGAAGACTGATATTGAAATTCAAGGCTGGGATGCACTAGCACAGAGAGTGGATAAAAAAAAAATGTAATGGAAAACACAGCCAGCATGGGAGCTGTGGTAACAGAAACGGGGTGAAATTCAGCATCCCACACTTCAGGCCAGGACTCACAAGAACTTCTGCGAGATTCTCATTCTCCTTGGCTGCTCTGAGCTGAAGGCTCAGTTGTGCTGCCTCAGCGCACCCCAGGCACCGTGCTAACGGGAAAGGCGACATGAGAAGGAGGGTGCATTAATCCCAGCTGCAAAACATACAGAGAAAGGCCGTTAGGATAATCAGAGAAGGAGAGCGCCTGAGGGATGGTTCAGAGCATGGATTGTTTCATACAGCAGAACAAGACACCATCCTCCTAAATCCTTCAGGAGGGAAAAGCTGTTATTTTAACTGAAGGGCAGAGCTGACAGAACAGCAAATGGGCATAAAACAAACAGCAAATGCATTCCATCAGGAAACAGAAGTCTCACATTTATTAGAGTAATGAAAAACAGTGTGGATATCTACTAACTGAAGTTTTACCTGCTTATAAAAGAG
>RSEF01000001.1:27074657-27089559 GCA_003993805.1 Himantopus leucocephalus
GATAACGTTTTAACACCGGAGGGTTTTGAATGATTATTTAATTAGAACTGAGTCTAATGGTCAGACAATCCAAATAGAGGAATAAAGGGAAGAAGAGCCAACAATTTAGTGAATGTACTTAATTAGTATTTTGCTTTAAAGATAGATATCAACACAAATATTTTCCCTAATCGGGATGTTTGGGCTGTGCATATAATCCACATTGAAGAAGGAAGTGGCAAACTACGTTAAGACTGCTATAAAAGCTTATATCTTTCATTGTGAAAATGAATGCGGCCAAGAAAGTACCACCCGCGTTGTAAAGCACGTACGTATCCCAATCTGCAGTCCTAGCCGAGACTCCGGACCCACAGATACTCAGCCAGACGGGCTTTCTGGGACAACGGTGGAAACAGTAACTCCATTGGCATGAAACTGGTGGCATACCGTTCTCCATATAGAAGCAATTCCCATAAACTTATTTTCAGAATTAACAAAAAAAAAAAAGCAGCCATAAAACAGCTCAGAAAAGCTTTGAAACTGAGGAGACAGTCTCAAGAAGTATAACTGAAGCAAAGGATTTTGAATTTAACATGAAGTGTACCATATGTCATTCAGGAAAAGGAATAACGAGACATTTAATAGCTTTTTAATGCATCTTACTGTGTCAAATTTGAGGCACATATGGTACACTCCTAACCAAATTTTCATTCTCTTATGGTTTTCTGTTGCAAACAAAGTCTTAGAAACTGAGTTTTTCTTTTCAAATATTATTACTATTTTTTAATTATCTCGAATACAAGTAGTTCATTTTAAAGACACTTTTTTTCCCCTCAGGAAAAATTTTGGTAAACTGCCACTCAAAAAGGAGTAGTACAATAAGAGCTTTAGGNCTGTTGCAAACAAAGTCTTAGAAACTGAGTTTTTCTTTTCAAATGTTATTACTGTTTTTCTTTTCAAATATTATTACTATTTTTTAATTATCTCAAATACAAGTAGTTCATTTTAAAGACATTTTTTTTTCCCCTCGGGAAAAATTTTGGTAAACTGCCACTCAAAAAGGAATAGTACAATAAGAGCTTTAGGTCCAAATGGATTCCTTTTCAGAACCAACCACATACTTTTTGTAGTCAATTATTCACACCTTGGGTTTATATTTTGAGTAATTTCCTTTATTATCCACTATATCTTTTGTGAAACAATTATCTTGGAATAACTTTTGAATATTTAATAAAAATACAGTTTGCGAGCCAAAGCATTCAGAAGGGAACATTTTTAACATCAAGGATACATGCATATTCTATTTTGTATTTGCACATACCTACATAAAAATTTGGTTTGCCCAACATGAACATGCCATCATTTTGTCAATGTTGTGGCCACCAAGTGGCCATAGTCTTCCCCTTCCACAGGTAAGTATTGAAAAAATAGAACAGATTTTTCCCGCAGTCTCCTAGAAAACTAACTTCAAAATCAGAAATAATTTTTTAATTAGCCTGGTTCATAAGTCAAGGGAAGTGCTAGCAGCTTTTCAGCCCCAGCATTCTGGTTTAATGTGACTGAAAGAAGGTAACGAAAGGTCAATGATATTCTGATGATTTTATAGTGTGTGTTTTGCAGATATTTTTTTTTAATTGCACTGATCTGGTTATATTTGCAATACATAGGGTCCAAAATAGGGTCTTGGGTAAACATTAGATTTTGGGGGAAAGAGCCTATAAATATTCTTGATTTCATTCTTTTTTCTGCTTCTGCTTTCTCTCATTGGCTATGCAAACTAATGTGATAGAAGATTTAATGCTGTTTATGAACAATAAAAAGTAGCTGAAGTTAGTTTGAAGTCATATTTTTAAAATAATTTTCTTCTAGTTGATTTCCAGTGAAGCTGTTGGAGGAATGAATCAATTGTAATTGCAGACTGTTAAAACAAGGAAGGGCTTAATATCCTTGTACCTGTTTGTGTTGATAAGTTTTATTACTGAGTGGAATTTCTGATTATTATTTGTTTTGAAATTAGATTCAATATTTGTGTAGCATTTTTAGGAAATTAATATCAGCATTAATTGACAGTAACCGTATCAGGTGCCTTTATGAATAAGAATTTAACCTTAGATACTTATGTTTCCAAAAAAGGAAATCTATCATGGTACACTTAGAGCATAAAATATGATTAGCAGATATTGGTGGTTTTTTTTTTAATAATCGGTTTGGGCAAGTACTTTTAGGCTTAAACAGCAGCCTTCTGTACAATGTCAATTAGGATATCTGTTGAAAGATATATTTTATAAGTAACTGAATTTTAAAATATGCTACAGGGAAAGGTAGAATCATAGAATCATCTAGGTTGAAAGGGACCTTTAAGATCATCGAGTCCAACCATCAACCTAACACTGCCAACACCACCGCTAAACCATGTCCCTCAGCACCACGTCTACCTGTCTTTTAAATACCTCTAGGGAAGGCCATTCCACCACTTCCCTGGGCAGCCTGTTCCAATGCTTGATAACCCCTTCAGTGAAGAAATTTTTCCTAATATCCAAACTGAACCTCCCCTGGTGTAACTTAAGGCCATTTCATCCTGTGCTGTTGCTTGTTACTTGGCAGAAGAGATCGACCCCCACCCCGCTACAACCTCCTATCAGGCAGTTGTAGAGAGCAGTAAGGTCTCCTTTTCTCCAGGCTAAACAACCCCAGTTCCCTCAGCTGCTCCTCATACAACTTGTTTTCTAGACCCCTCATGAGTTTTGTTGCCTTTCTCTGGACACGCTCCAGAATCTCAATGCATCAACAAGCACCAGAACTTTTAGAATATGTTTTTCTTGATCTGTTTCCACCTGTGCACTCCTCTCCGCTCAGCTTTTTAGATCCTCTCCTAGTGGTCTGTTTTGTATTTTCCAAATGAAGCACAGTCATATTTTAGGTTGCTTGTTAGGTGCACCGTCTTCCAACATCAGATAGTGTATGGAGTCAGAGCTCTACTGTGCTGCCATCTCTGTTCATTACATTTTCATAGCTCTTGGTGACTAAAATGATTATCTGAAAATGCATAGTTAACTCATCTTCCACTTCGTAGCATCTGATTGAAGAGAGCAAACAGTCAGAAAGGTGATGGATAGGAAATCAGTTTAGACGATGTGGTATCGTATCTGTTATTTGCATTTCAGCTGTGCTTGGGGTCTTCATGGAGCACCCAAGCAGTCCTCCAGCAGCCAAGCCTGGCAGGGCAGAGTGCCTTGACCCATCTCCCTCTGCTGCGGGAAGCCAAGTGGTTCTCCCTCAGCTATCCGTCCAACACCACGATGCAGGTTGTCCCTTGTCCAAGGCAGACATCAGTTGTTTATACAGCTGATCGTGCTGCAGTTGTCATCTTTTTGTTGGTTGCATTTTGTAGAAGAACAGTTTCATGAGTCTTGCTACTATAAACAAGCTGGCCACGCACAGTGGCTGGGATGATCAACCTTACCAAGGCCTGTGGTAGAAGAAGAGATGAATGCAACCATCCTTGAACACAGAAAAGCTCTTACAGAATGCTGATGCTGATTTTACTGGTTTGTTGTTGTATGATATGACAAGGCAAATTACAGTATGTGTACTTGGGAGGGGGGTTTTGTATTGTTTTTTGTTTGGGATTTTTACACAGAGAATCCCATATTATGTCTCCAGTATTGTATCTACAGTAGTAGAACCAGTTCTGTATATTTGAGTCTTTCTTCCCTCTATTGTTAATATTCATTGTGATGTTTCTCTAGTATTTTTTTTTCCCTGGATTTCTGTCTCATCTTACATGATGTTCTTGGCTGGCTTAAAGATCATAATTTAACTCATACTCCCGAGTTTTGAGACAGTGTAGCTTATCCATGAGTTACTTGCCAGTAACTTTAGACTTCTGTGGTTTTAATGGAGGAAAGATTAATTAAATCTTGCAGGTAGGTTTTTTAAATTAACTACTGTTAATTCAAATTTCATTCTAGCTTAGCTATTGTAAATTTATGCATAAATACTTTAAAAGCTACTTAGTTTAAGTATTTCTTCAATACAGAAACTTAGTTTTTCAACTTGGTCACTTGTTTCTGTATGAAAAATATAGTAAACTTGGCCTTCCTTATAAAGCCGTCTTCCATAGAAGCAAAATAGTAGCTTGTAATCCCTTTATAAGGGATTGTGTTTGTGTCCATGCCTAACTCTTTCTGTTTCTTTTTTTTCTGTTCTTTTATTTTAAAAGGTATTTCTCAAGAGTGACCGGGTTGCAAGAATGGTCCACAGCGGAGGATGTTCTGCAAATGACTTTAGAGATGTTTTTAAGAAAAACATAGAAAAGAGGGTCCGAAGTTTGCCGGAAATTGATGGATTAAGCAAAGAGACAGTGTTAAGTTCTTGGCTAGCCAAATATGATGCCATATACAGGGGAGAAGAGGACTTATGCAAACAGCCGAATAGAATGGCCTTAAGTGCTGTATCGGAGCTGATTCTGAGCAAGGAACAGCTTTATGAAATGTTTCAGCAGATTCTAGGGATCAAAAAATTGGAACACCAGTTGATTTATAATGCCTGCCAAGTAAGTATTGGTGTCACTCGGTTCTGTTGTGTTCAAAATATCTCCCCCCCCACCAACAGGTCAAGTGCTTCCTCCCTGTGTGCAGAAGCCTTCAGTTTTAAGTACATCTCCACAGTCCAAGGAGATGAGACCCCTCAGGGAGGAATCTTTGCATCATTTGGTTGCTGGAGAGCACTTGGAAAAAGGGTTTGCCAGAGTATATGGTACTTATGCTACAGAGATCTCCTGACACCTTTTACGGTGTCACAGCTCTAGTGATTTGGGTGATTCTGCAGAATGTTCTGTGGTCTATATACCTGCATACCCTCATATAAATTACATATGTATGTTTGTACATACATTTGTGTGTATGTGTATACACCTTTAGATGTGTATTTGCTGCCATAAATAGATAGGTGACAGGTGTTTGAATTCAGGATGCTCTTGGCCATCCAGTGTCTAGAAGTTCAGTATGTTAGAACTCAATGCGCTTCATTTCAAACACCATCTACAAAGCTAATTTGCACATTTTTACTTTGATGTTCTGTTGGATAAGAGTGATGTTCCCCATAAATTACTGAGGCCAAGACTAACAGTCTATTCAGCAAGCAAATTTGGATTTATATGTATAATCTGTTGTTAATCAGTGGTGTAAATTGTATGTAAAAATATTTTATCTGGCCAGTCTTCATAGAGATGCAACTCTAAATTACCGATTACTTTGGAAGGAAAAACCTGAAAAAAGCAAGGTATTTTTGAAAGTCTTGCAACTGACCAGCATGGATGTGGCATTTAAATTCGCACCGCTTTCTACACTGTCTATCACCAGACTACAACTAAGCTGTTTTTCATATATTATGCTGAAGGATGGCTCGTAGTTATAGGCCATCTTAATTTGGGAACAAATGAGGAATCTTGGACACTGTTGCCTACTTCATTTATGGAGTAGTGTGGCATGAAATCATGTAACTGTTCTGTGATTGAAACATCTGTGGTGTTTAATCCTTCTCAGGGTCATAGATCCAACTTCCATAATGAGAAAGTGTAATATTTTATTCTGCATCAAATTACAAGGGCTTCTGTTTTCACTGTGAGCTGTTTGCTGGCGGGGTGGAAAGAGACTTCTGAATAAGCAGTGTTTTGAATGGAAAGAGATATAAAATATTTCTTCTTCTTTTCCTGTTTGCCCCATCTTTTTCCTTTTGCCTCTTAATTCACATACATGTATATCATGAAGATGACCTCTGGGATATGCAGGTTGGTAACAAGATGAAGAAGCATTGAAATCTTAGGGGATAATCCTACTGCTTTGAGGTTTTTTTATATAATAGAACATAGAGGCATAGGGGAATTCAGTTTGGAAAAGGCCCCAGGAAGCCATTCCATCCAACCTCCTCCTCAAAACAGGGTCAGCTGCGATGACAGACTAGGTTACTGAGGGCTTTATCCAGTCTGGTCTTAAAACTTCCAAGAATGGAGGTAAACTGCACAAACTCTATGGGCAACCTGTTCCAATACCTGAAAACATGAAAAAATACCTATTTTTTTTTTCCTCAAAAGGAGATAACTCGTTACTTACAGTAGAAATTCTGTATGGGTTCCTCGCTCCTCTGATGTCTGATGATTGCTGAATCTTACTTTATATGTCACTGAACGGTCAAAATCTGCTGTTAGTCTGTGTTGTTCTGAGGGAACACAAACGTACGTGATTGTACAGCTTTGAACAATTAAAAAAAAATGTTTCTTCAGTCTGGAAGTGGTTCTGATGATACAGTCCGTGAGGTTCTTGTGTTTGTGTACTTGAAGACTTCTTTGTTTTGGTTCTTAATTGTAGGAATGTTGATGGAACAAAGCTGTTTGGCAAATATCAACAAATTTTTGTCTGTTCTTGGTCCATAACCTACAGAGAGACTGAAACATTGCAGTGACTCATTTTTGTCTGCTACCATGGTAGAATTTTGAGCATGGAGTGATTATTTTTTTTTTCTGGGTTTTTTGAGTTGCACATTAAAGAGGAAACAATCTTGTGGTAGGTAGGAACAGTGAAAGACTGATTGGTCATCCTGATGTGTGCAGAAGATGACTCAATGGGATTAAGAGAAGACTCTTCTCTTGCTCTTTGAGCACAAGGTTGTAAAATCTCCTGTGCAGGTCTCCAAAGTACGCATTGTTTACTCTGGATTCATATAAATATTGGAGGATGGGAAAAAAGAGAGACTTACCTCTTTGGGAGCAGATATAGGAGCCACCTGCATATTTCAAGCTGGGAAGAACAGAGAGGGAAGGGCTTCAAGCCTGCACCCATCTTTTTGGGGGTTATAGCTTTCTGAAGATTTCAGTCTTCCAAGGCAAGGATGATATTATTTTGCTAAAGCAAAAACTTTCATTATATACTCCAACAGAGTTGCTACCATCCATACATTTTATATCCTGTTTCTGTGGTCCAGTCAAGCACATCATACACCAAAGGTATGAGGAAAGTCTGTCGCAAAGAAAAAGGCAACAATCATTGCCTTCCCAGGAAGTATATTGCAGACAGCAGCCGGGCTCTGATAATGTAATGCCTTTTCTCCTTTGGCAAAATCCCTTATTTCTCATTATAGTTTTAATAAATACTTTAGTTTAGGCTGTATCTTATTCCTTTCTATTGACAGTGTATTTATAGAAGATGAGGTGAAGTTAGACTTGGATTTCAGTCAGCACCAGCAGTTTTCATTCTGCCCTAGAAGCCTCTATCTGTCTTTATGAAAATGCTCGCTTTCATTTCCCTTAGCTGCTGCTGCTTAGAATACTAGAGACTTGCAGATAATGATAATCAATAGTGTCTGGGAGCAGTCAGATAAGTGGAAGTCCAAACAGATGTTAAAATTGTATTTTTGATAGAGGTTTTGATGAGTAGGCTCCTAGCCCGTGCTTCTAGCAGAAAATCAGAGATATGAAACTCTGTATATTTTGCAGCTCTGAGAAACAGCTGCCCTTAACAGCAAATCTGTACAGTTTAATTTGTTCAGAAAACTCTGTCTTCTTCTTTCCCCCTCTTTTTGTTCCTTCCAGCCCTTTGGAAATAGGAAACAGAAAAATGTCTTACAATGTCGATGATAAGAGTAAATTATCCTGCACCTACAGGGCTTCTAAGGATGCTATTTGTAACGGTAGCAGGTATTGTCTGCCAGCCTCCTCCTTGTGACTTTCTCTGCATTTAGAAAGTTTTTATTGGTTTTCAGCAGCTTTTGCTCCCCAGCCTGTTCTAAATGGAGCATTCCCTTCAACTCTTAAACCCTTGGGCGTCTTGCAGCAGCTCATCAGACAATTCTGCTAGGGTGTGGGTTACTGCCCAGTTGCCAGTCTCCATCCTTTGTGCAACAGCAGTGAGAAACAGTGTTCATTCAATCAGCACAAGAACTTAATCAAAAATAAAGTGAATAGTAATAGATTGGCTCTCTGACATTGTTAAACACAGGCCACATAGCTATGAGGATTTTATGCGTTTTTCTTGGAAGAACAACTTTTTGTCACAATCTTTTGACACATCCTAAATGCCTAAGCTTGTCCTTAGGTAGTCAACATTAACGGGACGTTCACATTAGGATGTTGAAGACTTCTTCTAAGATCTTATTTTCAACTTCACAACTTAAAGCAAGGCCAGGAACTGCTGCCAACCAACTATATATCTCTTTGTGATTAAAAGATTCAGTTTGGTAAGTGCTGACACTTTCACCTGATTTTTATTTACATTTTGTTGCCTTGAGCTGCGTTTTATGATAAAGAAATGATTGCCAGTTAGCTGGGACTTAATGAGCTCCTTGACTCGCTTTTGAGATCCCTGGCCACAGTGTGTTGTAACGATTTCTTTGATTTATATAGATCAAACATGATATAGTCTTTTTTCTTTTTTTTTTAATTATTCACTGATGTAGAGGATAACTTTGATGCAGAAAGTCAAACTGAAAGTCAAACTCAAACTGATGTGTGGTCATACACTATTATTACACCACTTCACCAGTACCAGAATTTCTGTGTCAGGTAAATCATCTCTCCACAGAGAGGTTATTTTCTTTTGAAAGTACCTTTTTAGTGTTGACTTTTTTGGCTGATCTAAATCCCTTGTCTTTGGTGCGGGGAGGAGAGAACAACACTGATTTTCATAATGAAAGAATTCTCTCAAGTCACATTCTCTTTTCTGACAGGTAATAAATAATTTTGAGAATAAAGTAACAGTTTTTAAGAAGAATTATTTGCTAAGCCTTCTACTGTCGACTTTGGGAATGAACCACAAACTAATTTTTCTGGAAATAGCTTTAGATTGTACTTTGCTACAAGACATAATTTTCTGTTTAAAAGCCTTGTATTGTGTCTGGTTCACATCCTTTATTATCTTTAGCTTTTTCAAGATGTAACTTTTTGTATAAGTGTCTAATACTGAGAATGATGGACTATATTGTATCTTCCATAATAAATTTTTGTATTTTTATTTATGAGAATATTTTCTGTCAAGAATTTCTCCTGAACAAAAGTCTGCTTATGGTGCTCAGTACAATTGGACTGTTTCGCCCAGCACTTCACTGAAGTCCAGTTAATTATGCAGGTTTGGAAATAATTCAAATTAAGGGCAATTTGATTTGCAACAAAGCCTTCATGACTTTTGAGTGTTTGTAGTTCTAATCCTTTGCTCAGTAAAATCATGAAAAGTAGTGCAGTTATGTAACAGATCACAGAATTTCCCATACTTCTGGATATTTTTCTTAGAAGGTTTCATACCCTCTATAAGTTATAGGGACGAACGCAACTTTATGAAGCATGAAGAATAATGATATGTTTGTACGGAAAGTGTCAGTGTGGAGTTGATAGTCATCTTTGTGAAGTAATTAAACAAGTGTTAAGATCCCCTTAGTATATAGACCAAAACTTAAACAGGTTCACTATTTTTTTTTAAGGCACAGGAAAAAAAATTCATTGGTTTGGGCTGTATATTATACATATTGCATAGCAGTATGTGTTCCGTATCTGAGTCTTTTTAGTCAAAAGAAAAGATACTGGCTCTGTGAGATGTTATAATGTGACCAGGGCTTCAGCTAAGCCACTATCTTTCTGACAGTCACCAATGACTGTCATTACTTATTTCATGATGAATTGTATCTGATACAAAAAAGTAACCTCTGAAAAATGTTGGCAAGGTCCATTGCTGTATTTTCAAGGTAGCATCAGGTGTTAGAGAAGACATCCCTCTGGGCTGGAAATGTGCTTTTACCCAGCCTAAGATATTCCCACTCCCCTGTTTAAAAAACAAACAAACCAACGTTGTGTTGATCATCTGCTGTATACAGGAGATCTGCAACCTTCGTGCCTTACCTGGTAAGGGATTACTGCTGGGTTGCCAGCGCAGGTCTCCAGCATGGGGCAGGGTTAATTTGCTCTCTAGACAGAAGGCAGTTTTGCAGCGACTGCAGAGTAGGCAGCAGGCAGGATAGGAGTGTGGGGTGAGGCTGCCCAGGCTCTCAGTGGGCAGAAAGGACTGCAGTGGTATGGCAGATCTCTTGGGAGCAGAAAAGCGATGATTTTGTGGGACTGTGGGAGGCTATAAATTTATAGTTAGCATTCAGGTGTTGAGTGCATTTTTATATAAATGTGAATCTAGAAAGTTTCTGCACACAGTCGTGATGCAATAACAATATGCTTCCTTACAGAGCAGGTTAGTGCTTTAAAATTGTCACGTGTCTGTCAACCTGAAAAGTGTTTCATGCCTTTGATGACAGAAACGTTCAAATGTTCACACTTCAGACTTGTTCACACATCAACTCTATTGGTTTCTAGTACCTGTAAATACAAGAATATATCTTCTCCCATGCCCTTCTCCTCACAAAAAAATAAATCTGCTTTCTGATTAATTTTTCCCTGTTCTTCGAGGGGAAAAAAGATCTGCCTCTGTCTGTTCTTAAGCGAGAGCAGAATAATTCAAATCAAATATTTCAATGGAGAAATAACTTTTTATTTCTCACAGGATTTTAGAGGTCTCTTCTACATGAGATGTCACTCTTGATTACACGAACATAGGAGTTTAATATGAAGTTATTTCAAAAGTTATCTCTTTTAAATGTTTTTTTGCTGAGCTGCTTCATTTGTCCTTTACCTCTGAGACTTCTGGAGAGGTCTTGCTCAAGACAAAAGTTTGAGTGCTTTGGAAAATAGTGCTGCAAGGTCAAATACTGCTCCTAAGATTACTTCTGTAATGGGACTGCGAGAAATCCAGAGCTAAGCTGAACCCTGTATGTCAGGCCACTTTGGAGTTCCAGCTTAATAATGTGTTCTGGTGAAAAAGGAAGTCTTGGAACCCCCAAGTGATTCAGTTCCGTTAACACACACTGATGACATTTAAAAGGGAAAAAAAAAAAGTTTTAGCTCTGGTAAACAAGTGGTTTTTTTCTATAATAACAGAGTTCACTTTGGAAAAAAGTCTGTGATTGCCCCAAAGGGTGTTGATTTGTTCTCATTTACTCTAATGATAGAAGAAGGATGGAAAGAATATTAAAGCATCCTCAGAGAAGCAAGTTACTTTTTTAGCATGTTTAAATATCTGACTCTGAACAACACTTAAAAGCCTTGCAAGTTACATAATGGAGAAGTTCTTTGAAATATTTATGTTTGTAGTTGAAGGAATACTGAGAAAATATCAGAGAGAAATGGTGTGTTGGCAACAGTGATGCATTTTCAGTACTTCAGGTACTGCAGTATCCTTCTTGCATTCAGCTATTGGGTGAGAAAAATTGGCTTCGACATCTGCATTTAAAAAGAAAACTTGAGTGGGACATCTGAAAACCATGAAAATATTCAAAGGTTTCCTTTTTCAGCGTAAGTGTTAAGAAAAAACATTGAGGGATAGTTTTTCACTTTTAATCACTTTTAAGACAAAATGTACTTGTGAATTTTTTTATCGTAGAGCTCTCTTTGTGCATGCGTGGCTTCTGTTCTTGTTGTGTTTTGTTTTCCAGCTGTGTGGACATGTATGGTCTCTAGTAGCCTAAGAGACTACCAGTACTCATAGACTAGTGGACTTACTTGTATTTTCTAAGTTAGCATCCTTCAAGGCTGTTCTCCTGTGTATCACCTTTCTTGTCCGAAGAGGTAAGCCAGGTTTGACTGAGAATCAGCAGAGAGAGACTGAGAATTACCCATCTCCCCTGCTCTGCCTTGTGCCTCCTCTGAGGATTGAAATAATCAGCATTGGGATTTTTGGCTGCAAATCTTTCTGTCAAGCTGTTTTGTTTTCTGAGACTGTCTTTGGCATTCAGTGAGTGTAGAACAATGGCAGCAAAATGGGCATCTTAGCATAAAAAAAAAAATAAGGAAGTTGGTTTTGGCTTTGTTCAAGCAGATCCTTTTAAGCTTCTTCTACTTCTTACCTTTCCCTGGGTTTCTTCCCCTAAAATATTCTTTTGGAGCCTTCAGGAAGTAATTAATGCTGTTTTGACATTCTCCTGAGTTCCAGATCCAAGGGAGTTAAGCTGCCTCAACACTCGAAGCCAAATATATCCAGCATTTAACTTGCACTTATATTAACATCACCAGTGCGTTTGACTCATCATGTTTAATATTACCAGCTGAGGATAAAGTTCCTCTAGTTTGGTATTAAGCAATAAAAATAAATCTTTTCTCCCAAAGGCTGTAGTATTAATTTTTTTAAATAATACTTTTTGTCTTTAAGGAGAAATTCTGTGTCTTCAGGTAAATAAATACAAACCAAACAATTTTTACAGCCTCATTTCCAGACTGATGATTAAGTTTATTAATGTGTCTGATTCCTAGCTTACATTTGAATGAATGCTTGTGAGCAAGCTGAATAAGTTAATGACCCCTAGTGTGAATTTGTCAGCTGTTCTGCTTAAGACATGGTAGTATTCTGTATTCCCTCTTCATCAATTCAAAGTAAAGGAGTTTTGCTTAGAATAGTTACTTCCTTCCCAAAGATCAATTTGATTATTTAGGTTTGTTCCTCCGCAGGGTTTTTCATCCTGTGAAGTGTCTTCAGCAGCCAGCGTGAAGCCTGCAGAAGCAGCTGAAAAAGCCACAGGAAAAGAATGAGCTTATGTTTCCGTGTCACACTCGCTCACTGGTACTGAGTGTCTTGTTCTGAGGCTTAGCTGCTTTCCCCATTTTTGAAAATTTTAAGGGAGAAACTCTCTCGGCTCTCCCTTCTTGAGAGGAAGTTTCTTTGCAGCTGGCTGCCTGCATATGGTTCATACGGGTTCCTGCATCCCAGTCCCTCCAAAGGGAAAGATGCAGGTAAATTTGGAAATGAGCTGGCTAACATATATGGTAGATCCATATTTTAAACAGAAATATCAAAGCACAGCCATAACAAAGGATAGACTATCCCATGCAAGAATAATTGTGTACGTAAGATGGCTGAGAGATCTGCAGCTCTCTTTGAATATGCTATAATTTGGGTGTTTATTGTTTATCCTCTAGGAAAGTGTGTTTATGGCTGTCCTAAGAATGAGAGAACTCTCAGGTCACCTTTGCAGCTGTCTCCTCTGCTGAGGCTGTCCTAATCTCTAGGATCTAATCTCTCGATCTCTAATCTTCCAGGCTGTCCACCCCAGACACCCTCTCACCCCAAAAGATGATTGGGGGTCAGAAGAGCCGTCCTTCAGGGAGATGCTCCTTGGTCTGTCATTTATTCCTGTGTTTTACATTACAAGACTCAAAGATGGCTGTTCATATCATCCACGTTCAGTCTGGTGTCAGTGCTGAGGCTGTCTGCTTTGTGATTAGATGTTCATCATTTCAAACTTCTGACATGTTTACAAGAAAGTGCCTGTTTCTCTCTATATATGTCTTCTTTAGGTATGTAGATTATCTTCGTTTTTGTTTTCTGCTACAGGCATGAGAAAATTCTCAGGCCAACTGAAATAACCCTTTTTTTGGTCAGTAACGTGAGTAGAGAGAAGAAAAAATAATTGCAACCTTCAGTCTCAAAGCTTACAGCCTACTGGGAAGGGGACGAGGAAGAGGAGAGTAAAAATAGGATTAATCTGTACTTTGTGTCCTCTATGGGAATCTGTTTCTTGAGATAACAGATAAATAAATTGACTTCCAGGCATTTTAGCTATAAATGGGAAAAATCTGAAATAAAAATGAGGCTACTTATTTAGTAGAAATGCTGATTTCTAGCTGCTGTTGAAAGGAGCAGTTGTATGGTAAGCAGTCTAGGGCTACGACAGAAGAAATATTCCTTTGCAAATGAAGTAAGGGAAGAGTCAATCCCTCTGTCGCCTCCGAATAAACTGTT
Organism: Himantopus leucocephalus; assembly: GCA_003993805.1. Lineage (NCBI taxonomy): Eukaryota > Metazoa > Chordata > Aves > Charadriiformes > Recurvirostridae > Himantopus > Himantopus leucocephalus. Next base: position 27,088,457 of record RSEF01000001.1, read on the forward strand.
TTCCTAACTGGTCACGCAGTGCCAAGCTCTTCTAACGTGGGAACACTAGGACTGCCCATAAACGAGGGAATATAATACTGAGCCATGCCTGACAGAGGTACACACAGTTTCTGGAGTAGCTTTGTTTTATTCCTAGGAGCACTGTAAAATCATGGTCCAGTCAATCTGGCGCAGCCTTCTCCCCATACTGTCTTTCCTCAGGAGACTGGAGACAGCAAGATCTTGCCTGAAACACCTATCCCTCCTTAGGGAAACTTATCTGATCCAATTTTACGATACTGGAGCAGCTATTATGTTTTACAGATGGAGAGCACAATTTCTGTAACTGGTGTTTTCCCACCTGTTTAATGTCAGTAGTTTCCTCCCATTCCCATGTTTCCAGAAGGGTGGAAGCTGGAAGCTTATAACTTCTGGCAGCAGGAAAGGACTCCCTGTCTCTTTGCAATTGTTTGTCTAGAAAACTGGCTCAGGACCCTGGCAGCAGAGGTGGATGAGAAAGTCCCATTGTGGGAAGAATGCATGTTGGACACCTCAGGTCATGGGTTTGGGACCAAAGCACAAAAAGGAGCAAGATGTGTTAGTGTTTGGTGACTCCACCCTGTGCAGGAGAGAAGCGCCCATCGGCTGGCCATACCTTTTTACTTCTAGCCGGGATCTGTGATGTTGTAGAGAGATTGCTGAGGCCTATCTAGCCTTCCAGCTACTGCCCTTGCTGCTTGTCTGTGTGAGCACCAGTTATGTGATCTTGAGGAGATCAAAGGTGACTGCAAGACTGAGAGCAAAGATGGCCCAGGGTGACACATCCAACCTGCATAATTGATGTCATCAGTGAGGCTTTGACCTTTGGTTGTGGCACCTTGTTCTGAGAAGATAGTGATAGAATGAATCTGACAAGAAAGCATGGACATGTTTGTGGACAGGATTGCCAACCTAACATGGAGGATTTTAAACTAGGTTTGTTAGAAGATAGGGAGCTAGTCTCAGGATTAAATGAGAAAGCAGTGCATGTGGAGAAGATAAATATGGTAGAAGGCTACAAGGGAGACAGCATTCCTTCTGAGAAAGGATAGTGTTCATAAATGTGTCTACACTAATGCCTACAC
>RSEF01000001.1:27105932-27117114 GCA_003993805.1 Himantopus leucocephalus
CTGCCCAGGGAAGTGGTTGAGTCACCATCCCTGGAGGTATGTGGTGCTTAGGGACATGCTTTAGTGGTGGTTTTGGCATTACTAAGTTAATGGTTGGATTTGATGAACTCAAAGGTCCCTTCCAACTTAGACGATTCTATGTTGTTTAAGGAAGTTCTAAATTTTAGAAATTAAGCCTTTTCTTTTTCTTGTTTTCTTTAAAATTGTTCTATAAGATTTTTGCTGAGTAATCTTTTAATTATGTATCCACAAGTACTCATACTTCAAATACTTTACGGAATTAATGATGGTAGGATATTGCATATAAATAACATTAGCAGCATTTATTTTATTTGTGCAGTCTTGATTGAGGTTCCCTGCCTCCTCTGGTCAGATATTTAATCATGCATTCTTCACACAGTTCTAATATATAATAGCCCTTTTTATAAGGTTATGCAATCACTGGCAGCAAAATATGATCATCTTATTTGTCTTGTTTTCATGAAGAACATCCTGGCTCCATTCAAATTTTCTCATCATGCAAGATATAACCTTTTTCTGTTGCATAAATATGTGACGATAGAACATCACTTGTGGTGATAAAAGATAGCATATCCCATCTTTTATCTTTAGGCATGATTATACGTACCCAAAAGATGATACTTTCAAGAAACCACATTATTTAATATTCAGAATGAATAAAAATCAATGATAGGAAAACATGTGGACACCAGACTCCACAAGACTAAAAACCAAGACACATCAGCAACATTTGAAAAAAATGAAATTAGCACTGGATTTTGCAAGATGACCCCCCTGTGGCTTCACAGCAACAAAGTTATGCAAAGCTTCATACGACTGACGGGGTCCTCTGGAGGCTCTGCTTACTGATCTCTGGCAGAAAAGGTCACAGGCTATGTTGGAGGGATTTTCAGCAGGGCTAAAAGGCAGGAAACAGTTGGAAGTACTGAAGAAATATTTCACAGGCAGTAATAAAAATTTTATAAGGTTTGCATGTGAAGCTGTATAGCTGATCTGTTTGTAAAATTGTGTAAGACTTAAGCTCAGTCAAACGATATTGTTCTATAGCACTTGCATTTTTAGAATGACCACTAGCTACTCAAGTAACATACATACAAACAGTGCTTTATTTAGCTTGTTAAATAAGAAAATTAAGCACTTCAAGATAAACTCACAAAATTATTATTCAAAGAGAGAGAAAACAGACAGGGGTTAAAAGTAATAAGAAACTAGAAACATTTCTTACTGATAAAAGGTCAGGATAGAACTGTGCTCTCTTTTCTGGGACTCGGGTCTTTCCCCTTTAAGAAAGAACATCGCTTCTAATTTTCTTGCTACTCTTATGGAAGCATTCAGGGATTCAGAGGAATACTTAAATACATATTCATAAAAATAATTGAGAAAATATTCAGCATTTTGGAATAGCGGATAAGTCCTGAATTAAGTCTCCACTTGACTCATGCTTCCATTAATCTCCACTCTAAGGTCACACTGGCTTGCACTCCATTTTGAAGCATTTGTCTGAGTATCTTGTTTTCTCCTTTTCACTGTCAAAGCTTTTGAAACTTCTGACTGAGCAGCAGCTTTGCACTGCATACACCGATGTTCCGCAGATGAAAAAAAGCAGGCATAAATAATTCTTTATACTGCTTCTTTTCACAAATGTAGCTACCAGTTCAAAATGATAAACCAACTACAGAAAATGTGTGTGACAAGCACATGATTTGGAGCTCTTGCCAGCAGTCTCCCACAGCAGGCTGGTGGTAATCATTCACTTTTCATCACAGTCTCATTCTACGCTTAGTATGAGAGCTTTGCTACCCTTTTCTAGCTGTACGTCCTATATAAAATCTGAAGTTATGTTCTCATTTATCTGGGATTTGTCAGTGCAAATATGTTACTGCTAGTGATTTGAAGAGTCAAGCTGAACAACAGTTCTTCTCAATTCTTTTTTTTTCTTTTTTTTTGGAAGCAGTTTTGTGTTTTCTCCTCCAGCCTCACTGATTATTTTTTCCTTCATATCAGAATGACAGTACTGAAAATTATCCCAGTAAGGAGCCAGCTCCAGCAGCAGGGAAAGTAGGCAGCAGCCTAGAGCAGCTGCCAGCTTGTTTTTTCTGTATCAGAAAAGAGATGGACTGGCTACGCTTGCCCAGCTGGTCACTGGCCTCTACTTATGTGACTTTGCCTGTTGCTGCCAAAGGACCGAGGGGGAAAGGAGGCATCTCTCTTCCCAGTAGTAGTACCATTACTAACATCAACAGGAGCAGAAAGTTGCTTCTGTTTCCACCTCTTCCCACACCTCCTCTTTGCAGGAGAACATCCAACCCTTCACCCAGTGACTGACCCTCCCTGTCACCCCAGCAGGTCCCTATCAGAGAACAGTGATGAGCGCTGGAAGAAGCAGTGGGCAAAAGGCGGCAGGTGACTGCATAAGGCAAGGGATGTGTTGGTCATAAAAGTAAGAAAATTCTTAGAAGGACTGGACGCAGGCTGAGATGGGAGAGAGAAAAAAGAGAGACACCGTAAGTCGTCTGGAATCTGGGGACTCCTCCCTGCCTATAACAGTATTTCCTATGCTCTCGTCCACCAGAGCAATTTTCTGATTAAACTTTGCCAAGCCCCCTTAATTCCCTCTGCCACCAACCAAAAAAAAGCAATATTACTACTGTCAAGAAAACCTGATTTGGCTCTAACAGAAAAATTAAACTGTGGAATAAAGGATCTCCCAGTCCATAGGCAGCTTCCTCCATCTTCTTTACTGTTTGCCCATAATTTGCTAATTTCATGCTTGTTTAATTTAATACCCTCCCTAGTTGCCTCAAAGTACAGCTCTATATATGCTTACAAACTACATGTCTCTATACGCTCATAATCATACTGTATGCCAATGTCTCATAATTACTCTTGCCAGAAACGGAAAACAGTACAGCTCAGAAAAGCACAAGAACTAGATAGATTTTAGAGCTTTATCAGCTGTGCCCCTTCAAGTTACACTGTTTTGCAGGACAGCAGGTCAACAGCACCAGTAACTCCCATTCCTGTCCTTCCAGTGTATGGTTCATGGCATCTCTCAATCATCTACTTCCTAAAGATGCGCAACTTTTTCCATACAAATCCATGTGAATTTCATTCATACATCACTGATAGCCCATAACCTGTTTTTCTCCTGTATTCAATCAACTCATACCTATTGAGCCTGAAATCCACTAAATCAGTTTACAAGCTGAGAGCAGGTTCCAACATTACCCCTTTTCCAAAAATACTCTAGTTGTTCTCAAATTGAGTGCATCTATTCTGGAACTTCCTTTGCACAAAGTTTCTACTTTGACAGGTAGGAAAATCAACTAATCTGTTATTAATTTTTAAGGGCTGTATCTATACACAATGTATACCTTCTGATTGGTTTTACAACCTTTACCTTAATCTGGAGCACTGAGTATGTAATAAGTAAACAATGAGCTGACCATGAACCATCCCTACCATATTTTGTTCACCATATCTGGGAACAGCTAGACAGAAACAAAACCCTTAACACCTACTAACTGTTTTCTGGAAGGAGAATGACTGTACCCAAGATTCAAAAATTTACGTATTCTAGCTGATTTAGGGAGATTTGAAGACCCACACCAATGAAATCAGGGGGTAATTGAGCATTTAAACCAGAAGCTAACAAGTTCAAAGGTGAGGAAAAAGAGAGACACATCATCAGAAGAAACAGGAACCTGGACCGTGACAGTAGGCAAAGGCTGGAGGCACTCGTTGCAGGGAACAGTACAAGAGCAACTCCGAGTTTGAAGAGAAAGCACAGCTTTGGAGATGTGCCCTCCATGAGAAAGCCTTGTGACTCTCCTGGGACCCTGAGCCACAAGAGAACACCCAAAGATGTGCACAAATGAGCAGGGGATGTTGCATACCCACTTACAACCCTGCTGCAATGTGTATATATGCGTGTCTTTTATGCTATTGTTGCTTTTAGAAGATCCTTATGTACTACATGCAAATGATAAGACTGAGCATTCCTATGCCCTGGAGAAGGAACACAGCCAGGGACTGCGACAAGTGAATTTTACATCTTGTCCCACATACTCAGAGTTCTGCAAAGCTGTCTGAATATGTTACTGGAGTAGGCTGCTGGCTTACTTTCCAAGGAAGTTTGCTGCAACTAGGAGAAAGTCCACCAAATTAGATCTCCTCCTCCTCTCAGCCCCAGAAGAGGCAGATAAAACTCTGTGCTTTGCCTAACAGAAGTCCGTATTTGTGGTCTGAATGTAATAGAAACTACCATCCCAACTCCATTGAAGATGTTTTCTTAGATACTCTAACAACTACAATTCTTAAATTGTCTTTCACAAGGCACACTATGGTGCCAGTAAAACCCCAACACGCTGTCTGGAAAGTTATCTACAAAAGATACCAAATGACATTTTAACAGAGAGAAAAGTGTCTGAAGTCAGTGTGTAGGTCAAACAAATCAACAAAAAAACCACACCTAATTTTCTTCCTCTCTGTCACTCAGACTGGTTCAACTACAGATGGCATGATGTTATCCCCTTCCAAGTCAGTTTGCTGACTGCCTCCCTCAAAAATTAATTGAAAGAAGTGGATCCTATAATTTAAAATGAAATAGGCTCAGCAGGTGAGTAAGCTTTGTCAAGATTGATTACTGAGTATTGATTTTCCACCAATTGTACAAGTTACACTCCAGAAGGCCACCTGCACATTAACCTAGAATACACAAAATCACCTCGGGCTAGCATCTATCGAGAGGTTTGTATTTTCAGAGGATGCAGGTAAGAACACAATGCTGCCGTCTCTAGCTCTTTTCCTCACACATACGTTCAATGGCATTTATTTGGACAGCATTCGCACTTTGTACTTACTTCACCACAAATAACTATTATTTGTATTTTCATTTTTCAGAAAGAATTTAAGATAACTACCCAGGAAAAGACTTCATATAACCTAGCGCTGACTTAATTGTAAAAACTGTAAAGACACTCAGTTAGGTTCTCCCATGAAATGAAGGAAAGAGATGCTGGATGCAGTGACAGCAGAGTGGCTTACTGTGGCCTGGAAGCTTCTGCTTGGTCCGTCTGAAGCTTCTCGCCTCCCTCCACTTCCATGGTGCAGTAGACAATTCGATTGGGAGCAACTGACTTTAAGCCTTGCACCTCCATTATAACGATCTGAGGAAAAGAAAACAAATAGTTTATCCTTCAGAAAACATTACGTAGCGCAGCTATTGCAGTACTAAGCTCCAGGGAGGTGAAAAAGAAAAAAAAAAAGAAGAAGGTCTCCAAACCCCACTCACAAATCTTCACAGAGAAAAGTTTTAATTCCACCTTCTTTTTCCACTTTCAACGACGTATAGTCAGAATTGAAATTTTGTGCTGTTTCTACCTGGACAACGACCAAAAACTCACTCTAACTGTAGTTTAAATGCTAGCAGTTGAATTTGAGACTAATGCCTGAACATAATTCTAAATGTTAATACATGAGGAAATGTGTCTTTTAAGCAGTCATCTAAATAAGTATTTATAGAACAAACAGGTTGCTAAGTCAGACTGTAAACAAGACAAGTACACTGATCACATCTTGAAAGGTTAATCATGGTGCTGTGACGCTGGAGGTCGCAACCCTTCAGTCTCAGAGGCGATTTGGTGTTGTGCTGAGCATGAGGAAGGTCAGAGCGTCGCTATCAGCTGCTGTAATTTTTTCCCCGCCACTACCTACCCCTTTTCCTTCTCCCAGCTCAGTACTTGCACTCAGGTTCGGCGTGCATAAGGAGGGAGGAGGAGAAATGAAAAAAGCCACTACCAGCTGTGTCCTGATAAATTTCCTCACCAGGGAAATTCTGAGCTTGGCAGATCCGACCATTTTTCAGCTCCTCTGAGCTACTCAGTTACAGCTCAGAAGAGCCAAATGCCATCCTACTTCAACTGCTCTCCGCCTTTTATAAACCTTATGGTTTGTCAGTGTGAAATTATTGGAATTTTTACACTTCAGATGTTTCTAATTCAGAGAAGATTTGAGAAGAAAGCCAGGTTTCCTTGCTTGCTTTGGAAAAGCTGCTCTCCTTTTGAGCCCTATTTGGGCCTATGAGAAGAAACTGGGAAAAACATAGCCTGTTTAATCAGCAGAGAAGCGGTCCTCAACTGATCTATACACAAAACCCAGTATTTGTTTGATTGTTTTAAAGGTGACAAAAGTAATGGCTACTTTTGGTCTCATTGGAGGCAATCGGTTTCTTAGGTCAGCATGCAACTACTAAAGTACTTTGCCATTAAACCCTTTGCATATTTCCCAGTCCATTTCAATTCAAGCACGTTAAGCCAGACTTCACCCCTAGCTGTACAATCCCTTCTACTTTAAAACGTCCACAACCTTAGTAATAGTTAGACATCTTGTAAAATTGCTAGTTTGGTAATATTACAGTGACGTTACAGACATTGATGATTTAGAACATTTTTACATTATGCGTAAGTTATCAGCACTGCCTGTTATGCTTTATAAATAATAACATCAATTCAGGGAGAATGACGTAATCATCTCTTCTTTCTCATCTTTTGTGGTTCAGGAGTTCAAGTAGTTGAAGGGATCCATGATCGCTGAAAACTGCACTAGGGATCCTTCTAGCTAATACTGCCTATAGGGTCTTTCCACATGCCAAATACATGTCCTTGTTGAATGCAGACTTCGTGTTTGTTCATTTTTATGCTGATACTTCTTTTCCTTGAGTTTCCAATTTAATTGCACAGCACATTTGTCTTTGCTAACACTTCTGGATTCTAGCAATGGAAAAAAGTTGCATTTCATTAGGAAGGAAACTGTCACTAGCTGATTTACTAGCTCATTAGCTGATAAACAGCTTCCTAAATATTGCTTGTCTATTTCTTAAACTGGCCAACAGCTGAAGAACATAAGTGATTAAGTCTTCTACTACTTTGATATTTTATTTATTTATTTTACAAATTTATCCAAATAGGCTGTTTGAAGAAATATCCAACTTGCAAAAACAGTCACTGATGCCTGTAGTGATGTGCAGGGCTTCTCCCGTGTTAGAAAGCAAGGTCCATTCCCACCAGAACGTTATAAATGTTACATCTTTTGCTGTTCTGACTTCATAATGACATGCAGTGACAGCACGTACCTCCACCACTTTGCCCCTGCCAAGAAATTTTCATCGAGTTTTTTTTTTTCTCGTCCTAATGTTTAGACANCACTTTCTCACTAGCGGCTGGTGTAGTGCAGTGTTTTGCATTTGGGATGAGAATGGTGTTGACAGCACACTGGTGGTTTTGGTTGTTGCTAAGCTCTCAAGGCCTTTTCTGCTCCTCACACCACTCCGCCAGCGAGTAGGATGGGAGTGCACAAAAGGTTGGGAGGAGACACAGCCGGGACAGCTGACCCCAACTCACCAAAGGGATATTCCACACCACATGACATCATGCTCAGTATATAAAGCTGGAGAAAGAAGAAGGAAGGAGAGGAACGTTCAGAGCTGTGGCATTTGTCTTCCCAAGTAACCATTACATGTGATGGAGCCCTGCTTTCCTGGAGATGGCTGAACACCTGCCTGCCGATGGGAAGCAGTGAATGAATTCCTTGTTTTGCTTTGCTTCTGTGCATGGCTTTTGCTCTAACTGTTTTTATTTCAACCCATGAGTTTTTTCTCACTTTTACTCTTCTGATTCTCTCCCCCATCCCAACTGGGGGGTGTGAGTGAGCAGCTGCGTGGTCCTAGTTGCTGGGTGGGGTTAAACCATGACAACATGTTACAGATTTCCTGTTCATTCAAGTTCCTGTGCAGCAGTCCTCAGTGGGGATTTTGCTGGTTACCCTAAAATTTAGTTAAGTCACACCCCAAAAGACATAAAATGGATATGTTTATGTGTTATTCAAGAAACGGGAAATTGTGCACACGACCTCACATTTTCCAGAAATAAAGTATTCTATCTACAAGGAAACAAAATCAGCTTTTCTTATTTGCCCATTTGCATTGAAAAAGAGCAGATCTTCCATGTTTCAGTCTAAATGAATATCAGTTCAGCTGCTTCCTTTTGCCCTGATATCCTCTGAGACTTAGCTTCTCAAGAGTAAGTCATTCACGTGTCCAGTAAGAAATTCAACTTATATGATTAACACCATGTTTAAAATGAAAATTTGCCCTACTGAAAACAGCTACCTGTAGAGTTACACATTAATTCTTTGCCTTGACCAGGATGAACTGTAGACTACTAACCTTGCAGAACACCTGTGTGTTTTCTCTGTCAGCAATGGAAAAAAAAAAAAAAGGCAAGCTAAGGAAGTTCACGAGACCTAATCGTCTACATTTCTGGTGTGAGAAGGGAAGGGCTGTAAATAAAGCAAAACTGCCCCATATTTAATGGAAATTGCATCTACTGTCATTCTGCATTTCATGATTGTCTCAATCTTGTACTGTGCTCTTCCCCCAAATATCTCATCATTTTTAGTACATGCTTAATATTTCTCACTAGAGGCGCAGATAAAGCCTTTCTTCTTACACCCCTCACCAACCAAACTGTCTTGAACACAGAAAACATTATCGTCAAACTTTTTCAGGTACTTTGCAGCTGCTTCAGAACTACTCTTTGTTATTGCTATTTATGGACCATTCCAGGCTTGGCATTCCACTTGAGGCAGACAGAGCACACGTGATGGAGATGCACAGGATTCAGCACAGGAGTTAAAAAACTACATCTTTTCATATACTTCACTGCTAAGGCCTGCACTCCAGCTTTACACGCTTGATGAACTAATAATTTTTGGCATATAGAATGATGGATCTTGCTATTCTTTGAAAGATGATGTTGGGCTTTTACATTATTAGCTAGTAATATTAAAATTCCATACAGTGGGATAAGTCATTTCTGTTATACAAAGGTTTAAACATTTTCATCTGTCCATTTTTGACATTTTTTCAATTCTATGTATATATCGATGACACGGAAAAGAAAAATCTATCTGAATTTTCAACTTCACATGAAAAAAGCATATGCTCATTTCACTTAAGAAAAAGCTTAATTTAAAAGATAAACATGTTTGTTTGTTTGTTTTAAACCATTTAAAAACTGAAATATTTATTCTGCAACATTATCCATTGTCTTAAACATACTAAAGCCACTTCAAGTGCATAACACAGGTGGGGCACCTTCTGAACAACAAATACACAATACACACTCTGGAAATATTTTGATTCTATTATGATTGGAAGAGAGATCAGCATTTCCTGATATGTACATTTGCGGAACTGGACCTGAGCTACGATGCTGTCATCAGATATGTTTAAGTAATAACAGTATTTGTGGTTTCCTTTTGAAGTCAGTTGAGCTCTATATGCGTTAGGATTGCATCCCTATAGACCAGACTTCCTGCATAATCTCAGTAAACATGAGCTGGTTGCTTGAGAAAAATGCAGAAATTTATAAAAATCTGCTATGACCACCAGTAAATCTTTTTTTTTTGTTTATTCTCTAAATACTTTCAGTGAGAAAACACAGCTTGTTTGCAAAATTCTCTGAATGAGTTCCTGATAACAACAGTGTTTCATTATTACATTCAAACATATACTTAAGTATTTAAGTTACTGGAATTCATTTGAAGTTAGATTTGTGTGGGAGATTCGACCGCCCACATTGCTGTGTGGACCCAAATGCAGCTACTGCCGCAAGAGGAAAATGCATCATACAGCTGTACTCTAACTCCATATTCCCAAAGAGACAAAGAATAATTTACTTTAACATAAAATTACCAAGGAAGGACTAATAACAAAACAGTATCGAGACATAGATATTCTAGTAATTTAAACTGTCAACAAGTTTTCTATGAAGTACGTGATTACCTCTAATGTGAAGGAGAGCACCACATCAGACTTCGACAGCTGAACCTCATTTTCATCTCCTATGTCCAAGAACGCAGAATTCTGTGATCTCTTTAACTTCTGCAGTTTAAATTCCGGCCCACCTTTAGACACTGGAAGACTTTCCAAATTTGCCATCAGCAAATTCACTGAAGACCTCAACTCTTCTATGTACATGTTCTCCATTTCTCTTGTTACGAATTTTGGGAATTTTCTTTCCTTGGAAGATATATTTTAAAAGTTAAGGAGGAAAAAAATCACCTCACATTATACATCATGTTAATTTACCGATTTGCTCTCAGTTAAGAGATATTTAATAAAAATAAAAGTCTTAATTCCATTGTCTATCTATTTTTATATCTTCAAAACAGTAATGGGAAGACTAATCCCATCCCATCATTATTTTTTCCTCTGTAGAAGCTAGATAATAATGTTTAAATATAGTGTTTATAAGAGAGGGAACACATAAACATATATAATGCATCTATGAACACATACAGACCCAATTTTATGTACAGTCTTTCCCCTGATATTGAATACAGGGAAGCTTGGGAGAATATCTCACTCAAGACCAAACAAAAATGTAAATTATTCTAAAATATATCTTTCTATGTATAAATGAGAAACAAACACTGCTCCCCACGTATTGTCTGCAAAGGTAGGCACCTTGCTCCTAAACCAGACAATTTTGATCGTTAGCTGTTACAAGGAGTATCATAAAATGTTTTACATTAAAACCTTTACAGCTGATTTTGTTTCAATAACAAAGACCAAGCAAGTTGACTGTGACTCAAAACCCCTGCAGCAAGTCCAGTGGTCTGGCTCTTTACAGCATTACAGAGCCAGTATATTACAGATTGAAAAAGAAAAAAAAAAAAAAGTTATTTACAGTTAGAAACTAAAAACACAGGGCAAGGTTCAGGGTGCTCTAGCCAAAAAAAACACCCACCACCCCACTTTAGAGTGTTTTTCAAACTGTACCTTATTCTGTGAGGACCATTCAAACAATAATATGCCAACACAGACGACAGGCAGTTACTGTGTTGTTAAAAGATCTTTCCTCTTGTTAAGATGCTTTTTCCACCCCAAGGTAAAAACTGAAGGAACTATTTACAATGCCTTTTGCTGTATATTTTTTATGACTATGATCTTCCATGATTTAAGGCAGTACTATCGGAATATATGGAGGCCTTTATTTCTGTAAAACTTGAATGTTTGTAGTCACTTCTCTCCCTCACAAAACAAGGGTGAGGATCCTCCATAAAGACTCTGAGGTCTAAGAATTACACACACACACAC
>RSEF01000001.1:27117214-27156981 GCA_003993805.1 Himantopus leucocephalus
CAACTCTGAAAATTCCGTGATTCCGTGATTCCGTGAATTTTATTTTTAACGAGACAAAAGTTTATTAGTGGGTGCTGACAGTGCAAAATACAAACAGTAAAGCCATTCTTATTACTGCACTTCATTTTATACTGACAAAACAGAAAAATGCAAATTGCTAATTGTTACTAGCAGCAATGTTCGTATGGGTTAGCCTACAGCTGGGAGTTCAATATTATATGTTTTGGTTAACGCTGTAATTTCTGACTTCTGCTTCAGTTAATGCCTGATAGCATGCATAATAACATAATCATGTGCTTTTAAATGTACAGCATATAGATAAACTCAATTTCTGTCTGGATTACTGGGGGTCTCATACCCATGTCCATTCTTGGAAGAAGCAAACTAAAATGAACACGGTACCACTTCTATTTTGACTGCTTTCTCCCAGCTTCTGATTTCAAATGGTAGGAGGAAGGACACCTCTGCAACAACACAGAGCTCCAAAGAAGCAGAGCTTGTGTTCTAGTCATCTGCAAGGAATGGTAAGGAAGCTGAGCTATGAACCTTGTGTAGTTTGCTGTGATATTGGCAGCTGAGAGGACTATCAGATGCCCCCAAGTAAGTGTAATGCTAAAGAATACAGTCTTGGATTTGCCTTTTTGAACAGAACGTGATTCCTCACATGCTCGTTCATGAGGAATGATGTAGTCTAGGCAGTGAAATCTGTGGCCGTCTGCTCCACCAGATAATTCATTTCCAAAGACATGGTCTTAAGAGGCTGTGAGAGTTAGCTGAAGTCCCGATCAGCAAGGAGCGTGAAGATCAATGCGCAGAATGTTTCCACCATGAACATTAAGCTCTAGGAATAGGCTCAGACCATTGCTTTTCACCCCAGAATTTTCATTTACTGCAGATGGAAAAAGGGGTGGGAGAAAGATGTCAGTCAAGGATAGTGATCAGATCTGACGTTAAAGATGATTTCCAGTACTACGTTAGTGTCAACAACAGGTGACTGACCCAGCGTTAGTCCTGTCCACATCAGTCTCTGTGCATCCAAGTTAGAGAAGAAGCAAATTCCGCCAGGCTCCCTGGGCAAGGCTCACGTATGCCCATCCCTCCCTGCTGTGTCCTGCAGGAACGGAGCCTGGGTATGTGTCTCTGGAGAAAGCTGCACCACTTTCTGGGGGGGTCCTGGAGCCAGATGCTGGGGTGCCCAGATGCCAGCACGTGCCACGGCACGTACCTGTCACTCAGCTTGCAGAAGCTGAGCAGCTCCCCGTGATGCTCTCTTCGTTGAGCAGGCTGGGGCTCTTCTCTTCCCTTTAGTCAGCATTACTTCTGATTTCTTTTCTTCTGTCTGTGAGTTAATGCTGGCACTAGATGTTTGTAGAGAGGCTTTTGTTTTGTTTTGTTATTTTAATAGAAGCTTTTCTTGATTATTTGGGTCGTCCTATCTGTCGTGGTGTGCACAGTTCAAGGCTTCTGGAAGCTCAGGGACAAATATATCCTGGTGCCAGAGAGGGAAAGTGCAGCTAACAAAGTGCTCAGGTTGTGTTTGTGATTGCAAGGCAGCATTCTTCCTGAATAGTGAGACTTGGGGAGGGTGGGGGGACTGAAGATACGACTGTCTCATCTTTTATGAAGATGCTTTCTCCTTGGAAATCTCATTTCTGTATTGTGGCAAAACCTACCCCTGGGACCACCGCTGGGAAGAGCAGCAGTGCCAGGCATTGTGTTGTCCTGCGACTGCAGCATCTATCATCAGATCACAAAACAGGTTTTCTCCCTCTCAGGAAGGTAATTTCTTGTCAGAGTCCCTGTTTCAATTACCACTTTGGCTGAGGCTCAGGCTCTGTCCACCACAGACAGAGCAAGTAAGCATCTGTCTTACCCAGACAAAGAAAAGAAGACAGAATGTAATGTAAGATTTGGTTAACTTTCAGTGAACCTCGCTTTTGTAGTCTCGCCTGTGTTCTGCTACCTGTAGGGCTGGTTTATACAGAACCACTGCTTTCTTAAAACTTTTGGTTGCATATTACTTTCTACACTGTACCTTGAAGTCTGTAACTCATGTTAGTTAAAGGTATTTCTTTTACCTATTAGATCCCTTTGCCGGAGGATTACTACTGTATGTTCGTTTGCAACAGTGGAGAGTCCATATAAATTATTCTTGAACATACAATGAAAGTACTGCTTTTTGTAGATCAGGCCCTCTAAGAGTCTAGCTTGTGTAATACATCCTTCTGTAGAGCATACTTTTAAGGTCACCTGTTTTCTTTATTTCTGTATTTTCTGCTAATCTTAATAACTCAAGTAGTGGAAAAAAATGAAGAGAAACTGGAGCTGCACTTTGTTTTTGCATTTTGTTTGTGCCTAGTAATGTAATCAGAATCAGTATCGTCAATGCGATGAGTACCATGCAATTGTTTAGGAAAACAGAATAGCTTGTCAGAGGAAGTTGCAATCTAATTTGTATAACTTTCCCTTTTTTGTACCATTGGCACACAGAGGGGGGGGCTGATAAACCAAGTGTCTTAACTGAGATAAGACATTAACAACAAGAAGTTTGTATGCCTAATTTAGCTTCTCTAAAAGCATGAAGCCTTGTGGCAGTAATTATCTCGCAGAGCTATAATCACTCTGATAAATAACAATATTTTTTCCATATTTTGCATTTGTGTTTACATTTTTCCTACATGGTTATACTAAGTTGTAACATCTCATAAAACATAAGATTTTCTTTGGGCAAGTCTTTTATTTTCTGCGTAGTTTGGTCACGTAAAGTTAAACATTTAAATAATTAAAATCTCAAAAATATTTTTTTTTAAATTGGTAGATGATTCTTGGCTGAATTCATTTGACTTGTGTGCACAAGATAGTGAACATATGATATTTAATAGAAAAAAGATCTCTCTTGTTCTTTTTTTGCTTGATTGGTTGGTTCTGTTTTTCCTTGTGAGGATATAATTTCAGGTCGTTGGGTTTTGCCATTAACAGATTTACAATTAATTTTTTTATGACAAAACTCATACAGGAAAACCCTGATTTGACTTATCGCAGAGAAAAGCCAATTTTTCCATGTAGATATTTAATCTTGGATGCTCAAAAATGTACCTCCCCTCTCTTCCACCCTCTCCCCCCAAAAGTTTGGAAATTAAGTCCTAGGAGCGCGCTAATAAGTATTCTCTACAAAAGATTACAGTCCTATCACTCTCAGGCCTAACCTCTGCCCCGGTTAAATTCTGTTCTTTTATTTATTGCAGATGGGGAACTCAAGGGGATTTCACCACTACTCACCCTCGGCCTGTTGTCAAAGTAAAACTCTTTACAGAAAGCACTGGGGTGCTGGCACTTGAAGATAAAGAACTGGGAAGAGTGAGTATTGTGTGTAGAAACAAGAAATATGTGAGAAATGATTTGCAGAAATGCGAGTATTGATGAAACATGCCATAAAATGATATAAGGTATTCAGTACAGCACCTGCTCTGCTGCAGCTGTACCAAACAGTGCTTTGTCTTTTAAGGGTGACTTTTCCCAGTGTTCACAACATGACGTGTTGACTTGGATTGCCTTTCAGAAACTTGTATCAGGGATCCATGGTGGTTCTCTTTGCCTTGGTTAAAACTTTTTTCGGTTCCTAGATGACCTACCGATGCTTGTAGCTATTCAAATTAGGAGCGAAGAGGAGAGAGAGGAGACTTGGCGTGTAATAAATACAGCAAACGATTGGGGAAAGGGAAGGAAGGACTTAAGTGATGGAAGGACGTGGGGGGAAAGGAGTGACGGAGATAATATGTCAGACTAAAATAAGAGTTCTTACTCTTGTACTGTATGAGCTTTCCTTCCCTTTCACATTTTCCTTGTCTTGACAGGATCATTTATCCTTCTTAGGCTGAAATCAGGGGCTAGAGACTGCAATGTATCATAGAAAAAGGGTGGTAGTATGAACGAGGCACAGAGGTTCTGCAAATCACAGCCCCCCATCTCCTGTTGAAATACTCCCCTGTGACATGTCATGCTTGGAGGAGAGCTCATGTTTTAACACTCAGTTCTGCATTCAGAGTCATGCTGTTTCTCATTCAAGCACGGACAGCTTGCTGGGAAGAGCAGGGCACTTCCCCACTTTGTGTCCTCCAAGCGCAAGCGTCTGCACAAAACCAAATTCGCCCACACATTGGGTCACTTGTTAAGGTCAGGACTGTATCCCCAGTATTACCAAGTCTTACCTCCTCTCATGTCCTTCTAAGAGGCGTCCAAGGTCACTCGGTCAAGGACAGCCAAGCTGAAGGTGGGATCTGCGTGGGAAGATTTCCAGTAGGGGTGACACACTGGCAGGAGCCGGGTAGGTGTCATGGCAGATACGGCAGAGGAGCCACAGGGGTGCAGCTGAGCAGACTAGAGTCAGCAATATCTGGATTCAAAACAACGAAAAGAGACACTGAAAGGATGGACTCACAGGAACTGCGTAGTGCTGTTAAACGCAGAGAAGTTTCTTCTCTGCCCCTGCTTGCTCAGTCCTTTCAAAGAAGCAAAAGGAAAGTCAATGCAAAGGTGCAGAGCAGTGGAGAAGTGACTACGTGGCCTTTGTGAACAGTAGCCAGCATGGTCATTGCTAAGGAATCAGAGGAGAAAGGAAACATTAACAGAATAAGGGGGTTAAGAATTAGAAGCGTTAATGAGATCCTCTTGCCCTGCAACCTTAAATAGCCAAAGTTCACGTGTAAGCTTGGTCTGCTTTCTTACGCTGCAGCTTGTCTGAGTTTCTAGGACAGGATGATAAAAGATTTAAAATGATCTTAAAGAATGGAAACATTTCAAATGTAAAATATTGAATATAGCTTTGGTGTTAACTGTATCGTGTGGCCCCAGATGGTTTGGTTTGTGTTTTTTCCCTGCCTCCTCTCCCTTCCCATTCCTGGCTGCCTTCTGACACATCTGCATTTGTCAGCTGGGCAAACCAGTTTAAGGAAAGTAGTAACTTTCCTTTTTTGGTTGGGAGTGGTGAGGGGAGAGAGAGAAAATAAAAACAGGTAGTTGAGAGGGGCTAGGGCTGAACTCACTGCCGTGTTGTTGGATGGAGTCTGACACAGCTTTCCCAGACACAGAGCAAGATACATAAAAGGTGAGGGAGGAAAGAGCAATTTTCTGTTTCTGTTGCCGATTCTTACTCCCCTGTTGTTCTTCAGCAGAGTCTGCATGCTTTTATCAGATGCTCTGAGGTTTGGCAGTTTGTACCAGAATTAGGCTATTAAAATCACTGCTTTTTGCTGGGCTTTTTTCCCCATTGTCACAAAGGACAAAGGCCATCACCTTTTTTTGTCTTGTGTGAAAGCTTGTGCTGAGATTGGGCGTAGCAAACAGAAGTACCTGAGAGATGCTTGGATACTGAGTTTACATTTTATAATCCATTCCTGATTTACCAAAAATGTCCAGGCCCGTCCTTGCCCCAAAAAAACCTTCTGTAAAAGATAAGTCTGTACCAGACAAACCTCCCACAAAGACATTAGGTACAGTGCATGGTCCTTAGCAGTGGAAAAGAACACAGAAAAGGGCATGCTGGCTGTGGTAGCCATCAGCCTGTTTGGGCACCTGGTCTGTCCTCCTGCACCTCCCAGGTCTGGCAGTACTCGGGGTTGCTGACAGACACCTTCCAGCTGGTGGAGAAGGGGGAATCTGCCAACTTACCTCTCTGGTTTAACCAGAGTGTTTGAAAGTGGTAGTATTTGAGAGATTTAAATTCAGGTAGTCTTTGAAAAGATGCAGGATCCCACTGAATAAGTTTAATTCTAATAAAGTCTGGCAACTTTATGCCTGGTCGGTACACTGCAGTGACTTGCAGGAGTGCAGCTGATTCAGGTAGGTTTGTTATGCTCTGAAAAGGCCTGAAGATCCTTCTGCTGGCATTTTCTCTGAGCTTAAAAATTCAACTCAGACCTGCCCCTTCTGAGGTAGGCTTGCTGTGGACATTAATTCTCATCTGTCACATACTTTCTTCCAAGCATGTGTCTTGACCCGATACTGCTTTTCTACGTTATTGAAGTTTGCATTTCCCATCCCCTGCAGTTATTGTGAAGGTTTTGTCCTGTTTAACCTATAATTAGAAATAGAAGGCGGCATCAAGCTACATGATTTGAATTTTGAACTTCCATCACATACCAAAGGGTTTCTTCTGCCACCAAGGGATCAACTTTTTATGAAAACAGGTCTAAGGTGTGAAATATGGAGCCAGCAACGTTTTCCCCAGAGCTACAGAGGAGAAGGCGTTTGCATCGACCCCATCAGTGCACGGCAGTCTCTCGCACTTATGAACGTAAGATGTAGGCCCTGATCTCAGTATGACAGCACTACAGCTCCTTGTTTTAAGGAGGAGACACTGCCGATTTCCAGAAGTAGCTAGCTCACGTTGGAGCAGAAAGGATGGAGGCTCATGCTTTCAGTAGAGAGGGCAGGCCATACTTCCAACTTTATATACTCCCTGTCGGGAAGCAGAGACGCGGGGCTGCTCAGCCTCTGCTGCAGAAGTCACCAAGTGAACACCAAGCGACAGAAGGGTTGTTGTCTGTACTGAAAATCTTCTCCCTTCGAGGCATTTAAGATGTGCTTAGCCATCAGGAAGTAGTACTTACTATGTCACTTGCCTGGCATTGCTCTCATCCTCTAGAAAAAAACACAATAAATCCAGTTGTGAATGCCAAGAGAAGACTTTGCTTGCTGGGGGATATTATTCTGGCTCTTTGCTGACCTCTTTAAATGTCTTCAAAGAAAACCCAAGTCTTAACCTTTATTCTCTGTTCTACACAAACTGGAGGACAGTTGGACAAACTCAGTTTTCCACTGAAAAAAAAATGGAGACGTGCTGCACAGGAGGGGAGAGGATATTATTTGGATTTGGGTTTTGCAGAACGTGAGCTTCTGGAGTCGCGCTCTGTCTCTGTGGTTGTGTGGACCACCACGTACAGTGGGCCACTGAATTTAACTTCTAGAAAGTGAAGCAGGCTGCATCCTTGAAGCTAAGTTTCTTTTAATGAGGAAATGTTAAGAACTTACTTTATTCAAATATCTTTGAAATGTGAGGCAGAGTTTTTATGTGACTGACATTGATCCGGCCGCTTCAATAATTTTTCTATGTGCATACAGAAGGCAGAATTGATATTTGCATTTGTATGCGCAACAACTGAGGAAGCGTGAAGAAGCCTTCAGAGTTCGGAGTAAATACATCTGAAAAATCAGCCTGGTGGTTTCTGGAACTCAGGGGTCTGACACCACTTTTCCTTGTTCAGTACTTTGTGTATGAAGACGTTCGAACCTGGTAATTCAAAGTGACAGCCGTTGTGCTTGCTTAGCACACATAAGAATACAATGTGAGAACAGCAGGTGGTGTTTGAGTGCTGATACTTTTTGAATATGAGTATTTCAGCCTTGTCGCTTTGACTATTCAATTAAAAGGGAACTATTGTCTCACAACCTGCTTGTCACAGTCAGCTGCAGCCAGCAATAATTAGCTGTGCAGTTATGGATTTTTTCATTGGTGCTGTTACTCTAGGTTTGATTTAAAGACATTATGAAATAGCTCGACTGGCTAGGTACCCACACTCGCATGATTGCCTAGTTTCTGAATGCTGACTGCACCACGCATGTTGGCTATCTTCTGTGCTGCGTTCGAAGGGCAGCTGAGCAGAGACAATTCCGTACTGTGAATATGTTAATTTAAAGCCTGCCATCCTGGGGAATGTGTTTGTCCATCACATTTTGAAATGACTGAGGTTTTGCAGATCTGACTTTTTCTGTCTTTTTTTTAAGTTTGGAAAATGATAAGAGATTGCTTCCACTCCCCCTTTTTCTCTTGCTCCCCGAGCAGTCTGCCTGCCAGCACCCCGCTATGTCTGGCTGAGTGTTTTTGTTTCCGCACTAACAGGGATTTTCTCAGTAGCTTCTCTGAGAATGCCTCTCATCAGAAATTCTTGAGATATCTTCCATTCAGGCTTGCTCTCTCTTAGATCTGGGGGAGAGGCTGTTTGGGAAGGACTTAAAGGCAACTTTTATCAATTGCTAAGATCTATTAAGGTAAGCGTTCAGCTGGCAGCATCAGCAGAGGTCCATTGATTGCATAAATTGCAAAGTCTTCCCAGTTCTTTGTCAGCAACAGTATTTTAGATAGCTCTCTCACCGTGCACCTATTCAGTTTTTCTGTTTGATTTTTGTTTCTTTTTAACCATCTGTTCCCTGAAGCCTTGTCTCAGTGTTTCAGCTGTAATACAATGATAGCTGAAAAGCGAGAGATCACTCAATAGGTGAGATAATGGAGCTTCTGTAAAATACTCATAAGCTCCCCTGATGATCAAGATCTTATTAACCCTTTCTTTAGGGGTTCCCTAGGTGAGAACTTCTCTAAAGGAGTTACTTTCAAGAGAGCCATCTCCTTTTGCCCTTTCTACCTCCAGTCTTGCCCCTTCCCTTGAGCTTCGTTTGCTTCATCCTCCTGGCAGCAGCGCATCATGACTTCATGCTCAGAGGACACGAATGTGGTGCTGCGCTGGGCAGGCTGCTGCTGGGGCATTTGAAGGAACTCCACTTCTTGTCACACCGACGGCAGCTTCTGGCTTTCTGACATTAACCTGTCTACGGACAAGGGGCTGGCATAACTCAGAACAGCTCCAGACTTTGAAGTTAGGGGAGAAGGTGACTTGAGAAGAGTCAGTAGACATTTCTATCAAAACCAGGTAAGCGTACCCTAAGTAAGGCTGGGCCAGAGTTACACAAACAGCCTAACATTAAAGGATCTCTACACTGCTACTAGTCATCTATTTCCTATCCCAAACCAGCTTCAATAATTTTTGGTCTGTAGTACTATTTTCAAATCAGTAAAACAGAGTGTATTTAACTAGGAAATTTTCCTCTGATCTTTGCTCGGACAATGACCAGCACTGTAAATTTGCATGTGCCAAATAATAATGGGTGCTAATTTCATAGCATAAAATTTGCCTGTCCTCTCTGCTTGCACTGGCATCTTTTCAAATCACTGCATTTTAAAACATGAAAGAAAAAGCCTTCCATAGAATGAATTAGACTTATTGCGTGATGAAAGCGTAAACAAATGTAGTTGAGGGAGCGTATGATCTTATGTCTCGGGCATTCACTGTTTTTCATAGTTTTAAATAATCACAAAGTGAGTTAGAAGTATCTCTGATAGACCACGGGACTTAGAGAACTTGGTTTCTCCAGTTCATTTTGGGATTTCTTGCATGCCCACAAGTGTGTTGTTTTTTCTGAACAGAGCTGGAAGTGCTGCTTATGGTTAAGGCCTTGTAACATAAGATTCAGTTCTCAATTACTTGTAACTCAGCCAGACCTTAAGTGTTGAGGCTAAATTTTTTCATCCTAGGTATGGAATATGATAAAAAGAAAATGTAGGTTTAGTCAATGGCAAAAAGCAATCATTTGTAGCACTATTTGTGATCTGGAAGAGCACATTAGGCATGGGAACTTCTCTTGTCTTATAAAATCTTCTGGCTTTCCTGTTGGGGACAATGCAGTTTGAAGAAAGGATGGGCAGCCGGATGCCAGAAGCAGCAGGGGCTCCCTGGGGTGGCAGGATGGGGGACACCAGGGCAGTCCCAGGCATGGGGCACCTCCCTGGGGATGGAAACAGGTTGAGGGTCTGGTCTGCTTTTTGAAGATGGCCTCAGGCTGTGTTATGAAGAAGAGACTGTTGATGGGTTGCATCTTTATTTTCTTTAAGGTTGTGTGGTGTGAGCTGTACTGAAGGCGCAATAAGGGTTTTCTGTAATAGCACGTTAAGCGTCATCTGCCTCTCAGCCAGCAGAGCAGCAGTTGCGGATCTTCTTCCCTTTCATCTTTTTGTTTGTGGCAGTGAGCTAAAACTCAGCATAGTCTGCTCAGAGTTACCATTATTACCAAGGTCTGGTGCCCAAGGTCTGGCATCTCAAAATGTGTCTTAGACCACCCCAACTTGGACAAGATACCTCATTTCAAATACTTGGGTCAAAAGAGTATGTAACTTGAGCGGTTGCGTTCAACTTCTGAATATCATGGGTTTTGGGTGGAAGCAGGGGATGGGGAGGGAGGGATGTGCAGACACAAGTTGGCTGAAGCTGAACTCAGCTGCAAGTGTGGGATGGCAGAAAAAGTAGATTTTGTCTTGGTTCTTGATTTTTGTCACGTGCTTAGGGCTTGCCAGTCTGCTTGCCTCTGAGCTGTGTCAGTCCCTTTTGAAGACTGCATTTTTTTTTTGATAGCAGGAAAACTGTGGCCAGGGATGAAAAAGCCTGAAAGCTTCATCTAAACATGGGAATACCAACACATTGTGTTTCTGCACAATGCTTTTGACTCTGAACCTTCTGCTTCGTTAGCTGCTCTAAGAAAGCGAGATTGTCCCAAGTTTGATTTGTTCAAGCTTTCAGAGTATTTTGGACAACTGAACTTTTATTTCGTACCTTTTAAAGAAGATATGATCAATGTGCCAAAGAGGAGAGTCAATCCAGTCAAACAACTATTAACTGTTTGGCTCAGGTGTACTTCAAGTAACTTGTTCTATTGTGATTCAGCTAGGAACTTAAATACGCAACTGAATCACAGTAAATGATGGTTAGTTAAGTCATGAAGTGATACTAGTTTCATATCTTTCAAATTGTCATATTTTAAGTCCAGGAGAGAAACATTTTTAGTCATTCATAATTAAGAAACAGGGTTTTGTGGACATCACCTTGCAGAACTTGATAAATGTGTTGATCTATAATATTTAAGATTTCTGTGTTTATTTTACATCCGAATAAGGAGAGGCATAAAGTGAACTTGCCGCTTTTTCAGTTACAGTGTTGTCTGAGGAAATGTAATACTAAATATAATCAGACCACATGGTCGAGTATTTTTAGTGATCATGAGATGATTGAATATACTGAATTATCTCAACCCATACTCTTCTGATACTATTAATTTGCCTTAAATCAGCTGAAGCAATGCAATGCACAGCAGCTATGTTTGGTGTGTGTATTATTCTGGTCATTAATAGCTCATTATACTTTTTAATGCAGTTTACCATGTCCTGGTTTGAGGTTATTGGCCAGCCCAGCCCAAACCACAACAACTTAATTATTGTAAACGCAGTCCTTGACTGACAACTCACAGTTCTCTGTGCTGCTGCTGAATGGTGATATTCACAGGGATAAAAACAATAAAAGAAGATAAATTAAAATTAAAAAAAGAATAAAAATTAATTCAGAAGCGTATGATGTAGTAGGAATTTTATGAAACTTTTAGAAGTTTTAGGCATAGTGAAAGAGTATGCTGTAGGTGAGTTTTATATCCCCCAGAGAAGACACATAAGTTGATACCATTTTATTTTTTAAAGTAGATTATAGAACGACAACTAGAAGATTAAAATCCCTTAAGCAACTCTGAAAGGAAATCTGAGACAGAATAGCCTAGAAAGTTTCTCCAGGGACAATGGCAATGCCACCATTGCACTGCAGCACGCCATAATAGAGAGAATGCTTTTAATACAAATGTCAGCAACTTTTTACTTTCCCTGTTAAGGAACATTTGCCCAGTGTTTTGGTTTCAGTGATTTCATGATACACTTTGTGCCACCTGATGATATGGTACACAATGGTTAGTATTGCCCTTAAGAGCAATATTAGCATGAAGGTTATTGTGTAGATAATTAATGCCTGTCAAATGCTTTCTGTGCATGTGTGTAGGTGTGTTTGTGTGTAAAGATAAAAAGTTTGATGACAAAGTTCTGTTAGCTCTCCTTGTTTGAATCTGGCAGGCATGACAAAGTGTAATACAAACACAACATAGTGCGTACTTAAATATTCTGCCAGATACTTATTCATTGTGAGAGCTTTGAAAACGAAGCTCCAAAATACTTCTTTAAAAATTCAGAAAAGGAATTGTCAGTACTGAAGTTATGAATTAATTACACACTTGTCTGCTTATATTTTCATCAGCGTTCTAAAAACTCAAGAAGTTGACAGGAGAAAGATGTCACTTGAGATGCACGAGCTGTAATAAGCTGTTACAGGACAACAGAAACTGTAGCCTGTAGAAAAGGAAAAATTCCTAACAGCGCCTACAGTCCTATGTGAATGCCAAGTGATTAAATGCAACGAATGAGTAATAATTCTGTTTATATAATCTTGCATTTAAAAAGATAAACAAACTAAAAATCATTTTCTGTTTGATGCATCAGAACACAAAGGTTGCCATACTCATAATGCTTTTAAATGTTTTTTAAGGGATGGCTTTTACTCAAAGTGAAAATCAGCTTGTTTCTTGGGAAAGAAGGAATAAGCTCTGTTATAAATAGTGTTTGCTATGCATTTGCAAAAAGGAAAAAAAAAAGTAGCCTCCTGGTTTATTAAAACCAGAATATACTGATTCTTCTACTATCTCTTTAAAAGGTACTGAATGTTTTCAATAGATCTGACAGGTCATTTCTCCCACTGGCGTTATAAAGGTTGCACACTTGATTAGGGGTGATGCATCATATTTCTCTGCTTCACTAGAGCTCCTGATATTAACAGGATGCAGGAACGTGTTTCTGCAAAATAGTGAGATGAGAAGCTGAAGCCTTCAGCTTCCGTCATCTTTCAGATGATTAGATCTGAATGACACTATTGTAATATTTTTGGCTTAATAACATCTGTTCGNTATTGTAATATTTTTGGCTTAATAACATCTGTTCGATTTATGCTTGCTTGGAGATTCTTACTCAAATCCTTGATTTAATGTTCCTAATAGCACAGAGGAGAATATATTATGTTTTATATATGTGACACAAGGCACGAGTNGATTTATGCTTGCTTGGAGATTCTTACTCAAATCCTTGATTTAACGTTCCTAATAGCACAGAGGAGAATATATCGTGTTTTATATATGTGACACAAGGCACAAGGNTGTTCCTAATAGCACAGAGGAGAATATATTATGTTTTATATATGTGACACAAGGCACGAGTACTATGTATAAGAAATTCATTTGATGCTTAACATTATGATTAATTTTAGTTTTCAAGAAATAAAAGATGTGAAGAATGCTGCTTTTTACAGTGTTGTTACTTTTGAAATACTGCTTCATGATAATGGTGATTCAGAACTCACTGTTACGTTATGAAAGTCTCCCAAGTAACGTATTTAGAATATTTTAGAGTCTAAATTGATTCAAAAGTAGTGCTTATAATAAGAATCTAAGGAAATTATGTTTCAGCAGCATTTAACTGCTAAATGTGTGACTGAAGGTAAGGATTTCATGAAATAGTAATATTTAATTGTACTGGCTATAAATGGATAAACTTTCTAGGTGATAAATAAATATTTAACAGCTCGTGACTAATATTAATCTAAAATTAATGATTAGCTAGTTAAACTATCAAGAAACTTACATAAATGTTTTAAGAATTAAATGTTTTAAATTCAGTCTCTATATATTTTTATATGTCTACTACTGTAGATTAAACAAAAGGTTTGTTTCATATCACATGGGAACTGCACATAGTATCTTACATTTATTGTACTCCATTTGCGGCGAAGATGCTTTGGAATTAATCTCTGATTTCTGCAATTTTTAGTATAATTGGCTTTTATTAATGCTAATGATCAAAAAATGGAGTTGGCAAGAAAAAGCATATTTTGGGTTTCTTCACTCAAGCGATGTCACTGCTGGAGGGGCGATCTGTTGCATAATGCTACAGCAAATTGTTACAGTAGGACATTTCCAGCAGAGCACTGAGTAATGCAAAAGTTTAGGTTCTTGATTAATTGTACATGACCGTTTTCAAGTGTCAACTGTTCCTTTTTGTTTAAAACTGTTAATTCGGAATGAACTAACAGAGAAGGAAATTTTATTAACTCATAATACGAAAATTGCCATTTGTAAGAAAATTAATGAGTTCATTTGGGAAATTCGTCTATAAAAGTAAGATTGAGTCAACTGGTTTATTAGCTTTATGAAACCTTTTTTAGCCATCTTTCAGATTGGAGGAGATACAACAAGAATCTTCATTGCTTAGAAGTTTACATTAAAGACTAACAGATTTATTTTGTATTTTATGACTTGCAGGTGGTGTTATATCCAACTTCCAATAGCCCAAAGTCACCTGATCTGCATAAAATGATAGTCCCCAAAAATAGCCAGGACAGTGACTTGAAAATTAAACTAGCAGTGAGAATGGATAAACCACCTCACATGAAGCACTGTGGGTAAGTGTCCATTTTCTGGCTGTCTGTATTTATTATTTTGCCTCACTGTGCTTGTGTTTAACCATATGTAGCTAAAAACATAAAGTTTGTAAAACAGTATAAATGTGTACAACAGTTCCTGTGGTATGGCATTGTGTTATATCCTTGTCTTATACATAAAGTTTGGAATAGTCAGGAATAACATTCATTTCAGATGTTCAGTGATGCGTAAAGACTGATGATGAGCTAAATGCCGAACTAAGAGTACTGTGTCATTTAGAAACTGGTTTTGGATGTTACAATTTATAGCACTTCGTAAAAAAAAAAAAAAAGTTGATATTTAGGAGAAACATATTTTTCTGTTAAAATAGGATTAATTATACACCTGAATGTGATGGTACTTGCAACATAGTCTCCCCTTTCTCTGTTTGCTGCGTGGTATTTCTTTTGAAAGGAATTTATGTGTGAAACTAGTTTAAGGATGTTTTTCTGTCTAACATATATAAATATGTTCTGCCTAACATATATAACATAAGTATATGGAATAGATTATGTATAAAGACAGCTCCCCTAGCCAACTGCCACCGCTATTCCTCATCCTGAATGCAGATACAGGTAGTGTCACCGTCAGTAAGCAAGGCTGTATCTGTTGTTATAAAGCAATCGCCAGGGCTGTTTTCCATCCTTCAAACTTCTTCTGAATTAAGCAGAAGTACAATTCAAGAAAAGAGGACTATTCAACATATAAATGTAGAATTAATGTAGTGGCCGTACTATTTAGATTTCTTTTTAATCTCCTGTTAATATTCTGCTCATTGTATATGGACAGTAATTGCCAACATTTCCTATATTCAATACTTTAAAAAAAAAAACAACAACAAACCAACTTATTTAAGTTTTGGCAAAGCTGCCATTGGTTGGGCTGAAATTTCCCAGGTATCAACCTCAGCCCTCATTTTGGTTTTGGGAAACTTAGACACAAATGATCAGGGCTGTGACAAGGAGACTTGCTGTCTGGGGACCTGTGGCTGGTGGCCAGGAGCTGGGAGGAAAGAGAGAGAAACTAGTCATGGAGCCAACGGGGGAAATGGAGCTACTGTGCTTGGAGACTGGGACTGAGATGAAAAGACTTAGAATTAAGACTGCAAATACGTGAATAAGGGAAATGGGATAATGTGGCAGGAGAAAGCAGGAAGACCCGGCTGACACAAGTAAGTTGGAGTGGAAAGGGCCTGGGGAGGAGAGAACAGTGTTTGTCTGTACTAAAGCATGATGCTCTCCTGTCAGTCCCCACCCCCTCCCCATTCATTTGCACATACCAAACACCTCTGAAATGGTTTGGTAATTGTGGCACATCCTTGTGTAGATTCAATCCACTAGCATGGTTTCGGTCTTCTGCTGCTGGAGGGTATTCAGCCCATTGAAGTAGTGAATGTGGCACAGTGCTGCCTGCGTTCTTCAGTGGTTTGTCAAAAGGCAGCCATGGGAATGGGATGACTTGGACAACATCAGTAATGAATAATACACTGCAGATGCATCTAACTTGCATGTGACCTGCTTTGGTTGCATACTCCACACTACAGCTACATCAGGGATGTTGTGCTCCCATGCATCTATCCCAACAGGTGACTGGGAGAAGTCCCCATTTTTGATCAGGTCACTGATAATGTTGGGGTCATGCTGTCAGCAACCCCAAGGGCATGACATACAACTTATTTTGACCTGGGACCAGAAACAAGGACAAGGCTCCAGTGCTTCCTCCCATTGTACTCCCAGGTTTCCATAGAGGGTCTCATGGCTGTGAAGCTGTCCTTCTGGGATCTTCAGAGGGTCTTTCTAACCTCCTAGCTTTCTTTTATGTACTGGTTTAAGTCACAAGTCTGCTTGTCTGAGCATTACACAGAATGTCCGGTCTAATATTACTTTCAATAATTTAGTTTAATCCTTATTCCTTTCATCTGCTGTTGCTAGTTACTTCCTCACGTTGATTTTGAATCCTAATCTCCTGGCACAGTTGTTTACTTCTTCATTTAACTTCAGGGTCACTGCTGTCACTATTCTCCAGGCAAATACTGTTCTTCCCACCAAAAATTCTCAAGGTTTCCCTTTCTTTATAGCCATTATCTATAAAGATTATTACCTATACATTTGTCTAGAAAAGTTAAGGCACCAAGGAAGGGCTGTATGGACTCCTCCACCATAAATACATGTGAAATGAAAAAATAGGTTAATAATTCCTCCAATAACCACTGAAAAGGTTGGTGAAATACTGTATGATGGCACTGGAGCTGCAGTGAGAGGAAGAATGTGTTTGTTTGGAGAGAAAGAAACACTTGCTAGAAGAATTTTTAATGCGTACAATCAGGAACTGTTAGTGTTATGAAATGTCATCATCCAGGCACTCTCTGAAGCCTTCTCTTGACTTCCTGGGTGAGTATAAGTATTAAGTGATCATTTGCTATTTTTTCAAGAGGGATTCCCACTGCTTCAACACACAGAATAAAGCTATTCTGGTTCTGAACTGATACTGTGTTACCAGAGAAATCCTCATTTGTGAAGAGTCTGGAAGCATGCGGTGGATGATGAACAGTATTACATGAAGGCAAAGGAATATTTTGCAGTTAAGGTAGTTGAGGGGTGCCAGGAAGAACTGGCTTTTATTCTTGTTTGTGCTGCACAGAAGGAACTGTATGTAAGAGCCTGAAAACAAGCTTCTCCACCTATAGTAACTGGCGGTATGTTCATAGAATCATAGAGTGGTTTAGGTTGGAAGGGACCTTAAAGATCATCTAGTTCCAACCCCCCTGCCATATATTATTTCTTTCTTGTGCCCAGTTCCATAGTCTGGAATCTGATTTCACAGAGGTGCGCAACACTCACAGCTACTAGGTGAAATCAGTGGAAACTGGGCCGTAAATATACATTGTGCTGTTAGAGTCCAAATATCCTAAAAATTAGATCTTCATCTTAATATCTCAAGCCTAAAATTGTTGGTCCTTCAGTTCTTCCATTATCAAGGGAGAATAATACCACTTCCCAGTGTTGTAGACATTTGAAGGTAAATCTTGGGAAGTAAGTGGTAGAGAAGGTTCCTACACACCTCACGAGCTGGGGGGAGTGGGGCATGGTCACTTCTCTAACAGATGGCCAAAAGCTCATGCTGTGCCAGGCAGTGTTACCACAGTGCCAGGCTCTGCAGCTCCCTGGTGAACCTGCATGAGGTAGAAAACCAAATAACTCGATTCTGTCTACAAAGCAGTGTTTGCATAACATGCAATGAAACAGGCCATAGGAGAAAATAAAGTGTTGAAGAGCTGGAAGGCAGCTATCCTGAATAGTAAAAAGGGCTGGGATGTTTTGTTTTGTTTTGTTTTACTTTATTTTATTTTATTTTATTTTATTTTATTTTATTTTTAGTAGGTGATC
The DNA here is from genome assembly GCA_003993805.1 of Himantopus leucocephalus. Taxonomy (NCBI): domain Eukaryota; kingdom Metazoa; phylum Chordata; class Aves; order Charadriiformes; family Recurvirostridae; genus Himantopus; species Himantopus leucocephalus. The sequence goes on from RSEF01000001.1 coordinate 27,134,821, forward strand.
AGATATTTAAGCACAGTGTCGTAGAGTACACAAACGGAGGAGGGGAATAAAAGGAGGAAAGAATGTGATGCTGGAATTTCATCATGTTATCAAGTTAAGTTTTACAACCTTAATAACATACTTCTAATGCAGTTAGTATGATGATCCCAGTTAAGTTCTAATTCTTCAGTTTATTTCTCAGAAACTTCCCATGCTTTATCTTTGCCCAGTCTTTGAACTAGACAACTTACATCTTCTGTGTCAGTCTGAGTTAACAAGCTAATATACAAAATTCAGATTTGTCTCATAGGAGGAAAAGGCAATCTGCTGGCATTAGATAATGCGTTCCAGCTGAGAATCTCAAAATTTATTCAAAGTTGAATTAAAATTTTACCCCACAGCCAATTGCAGAAAGAGGGGGTTATTAGATTAATGTTCTGTCATGATTAAAAAAAAAATAATGGTACTAAGAGACCATTTTTTGAGATATGGGAGCTATGATCAAATATTTCAGATTCTGCAAGATCAGCAAAAATCAGAGGCCCAGGAAAACCCACAGGCCCAAGCTAATTGTGGGCTTACAGTTTTACTCCTTCAGAAAAGTTTCGCCTATTTCAGACTGACTTTACTTATTGACACAGGGGATACGCTGAAAGACTTCAAAACCTGTCTCACATTTATGCTTCAAGAATATTCAGTTTTACAAATTATATTGTCTTGTACTTAAACTGAGATTTTTAATTCAGAAATAGTATTCTGGACTGCAGCACCTTGATCTCATGTTCCCTCTTTGGGTTGCCACTGTCATAATAAATAATTATATTTCAAATAAAATTATAAACTTGGGATTTTTTTCAATACAAATTGAAACCTCAGAGCAAGAAATGAAAATCCTTATGACTCAACACTGCTATGAATCTCAATTGCAGCTCATTTGTACCTCGGTGAAAAAGAGGTAACTTTGTAAACCACATCACTTTTACGCTAGTGTTTATGGTGACACCTTCATACANGACTCAACACTGCTATGAATCTCAATTGCAGCTCATTTGTACCTTGGTGAAAAAGAGGTAACTTTGTAAACCTCATCACTTTTACTCTAGTGTTTATGGTGACACCTTCATACAGTTAGTCTACTGTTATTCCACTAATGTGATTTTTAAAAAAACACTTGATCAAGAAAACACACAGTGATTTTTCTAAGTGTTCTGTTATAGGCTTAAAAAATAAATAATACTTATATATGTCTTATAGTTAACATAATCTTATTATTTATTTTCTTTTTTAAAAAATTCTTCCATGAGAGGCTTTCACAGTATGAAACAACCTGAAGGATATATAACCAGCCTTTTCTATTTAAACCCTGTCGATAGATTACACGAAGAAGCATGCACAGCTAGAAATTCTGACTAATGACAAGGTAAACATCACTTATTAACGGGCATTTGTAGAACAGCCCTGAGTATTGGCAATTCATGATACTTCGGATTCCTTTCTCATAATTCGTAATGTATTTGTTGTCTTCTCATAGAATGTGGTAACCTTTTCCTGGTCTAGAATCCAGAGCACATACAGGATTTTATTTTTTTTTGTCTTCGATATTAAGGTAGTAAAGCCAACATCCATACGAAAGGTTTTATAACATTTCTATTCATCTCTTCTGTTACAATCTTGAACCTAAAACAAATCATCAGAGGAAATAAGCAAAATTTGGTCTTAAAACTTCATATATAAAATGCTAAAAGCCTGTTCATTTCTGTCAAGTTAGGCGAGCAATGTTAGGGAGGTACGGTTTCCTTCAGGAAGGCTCACTTGGTTCTCCTTAATTTATAATTAAATTAGCGTTGAAAACCCAAGGAGGACAGGTTAATCCACTCAAGATATGTGGGTTACTGGAAATACCTTTTCTAATGTGTTTTTTTTTATGTGCCTTTGCATATCCACATGCATTTAAAGCATGCGTTATTTTTAAAAGTAGATTTTGTGTCAGTTGAGTTGTCTGTTAGCATAGCCTAGTGGTCACTAAAGGGTATTATTCTGTTTCTTCCAATCTAGAAATAAAAAAGGAATACTGAGATTTTTTCAAATGGCTTGCTTTAAAAGGACTAGTAATGCTTAATGGTCATACCTAATGCTTAATGGTCATACCTAAAAAAGGAAAACAAATAATAATGTAAAATGAAATTCTTACAAATTGAACAGCCCAAACAGGACAATACTACAAAGTAGTATTATTTGGATTTGACTTCCAGTGTAAAACACTTCAGCGTAGCTCTTGTCCAGAACTTTTTCCAAGATTTGAAAGGCAAAATTCATTCTTATAAGTTCTGTTCTGCTTTCTGCTATGACATGTTGCATACAGAAATGTTATACTTTTAATTTTGTAAACATTTGTGTTTGGAATATACATTCTACAAGCACTTGAGTATGTACATGCCCAGTTTTTCTCCATCTCTCATCTGTAAAGCAATTATTTTGGTGACTTTTTAGAACTTTTGCTGTCCAAAATTGCAAGGAATCTGTGTGACATCATTTTTCTCTCACAACTTCTTTCTCGGGTTTTTTTGTTGTTTTTTTTTATGGGTGTGTTTTCAGAATATAAAGATCACCATGAATTTGCTATACCTTTTAAAAAGTTTTCTCTTTTGCCCTTGGAATTGACTGAAATGTTCTTAGGAGAGCATTTATAAACAATAAAGACAGCTACTGGATCCTGTATGTGACTGAAGTATCTCATTTCTCCTGCTTCTGTACTTTTAGAGCTAAAGGAAATCCATGAGATGAATGTCCTGGCTAGCAGTCTTCCAAGACGCAGAATTAGAGGATAAGTAATTTTCCCCTCTCATTTTTATGACACTTGTCACCCATTGATAAGAGTTCATTGGAGAGGAAGGCAAGTATAATTACACGTTTTACAGATGAGTGAAATGAAGCACAGGAATGAACAGAGATCACCCAAGGTCACAGGCAATTCAGTGACCGAGCTGAGGATAGCACTGGGTTCTGCTGGCTTCTCAGTGGGTAGGGTTATAGTGTGTGACTGTCACCTGCATAAACTGCTGTCATGACTACTGGTAAGCTCACAAGTCAACTAAGAAGAGCGACAGGGACACTGAAGTTAGTGAGAATAATGGTGGTGCCAGCTCTTACGTGCTTCTTGACCATGGTCACCTAGCAAAGAAGGGCAGGAGGAGGAACAGAATTAGCTTTATAACTTCAAGATGTGTAATCTGAAGGCTGATCTGAAGATGAAATCTGCTTCCAGTGTCGTTATTTCAGAGAAATGTGCAAGGTGACCACATTGAAATTACTCTATTTCAATTCTGGGTAACTTTTACAGATAAAGTTATACCAACACTAAAAAAATGAGGTAGAAACCAGATTTCAACTAAGCTAAAATGTCAAGTTTAGTTTCTCTTAGAACCCGTAGGTATACAGTTGCTTTGAAGTGAAGAAAAGTGTTAGAAACCTGTACGTATCCAAGATCTTAGAAAATCCTTCCTAATGCTTTTTATTATATGGTAATGTGCACCATAGACTTCTTCAATTAGTAGTATTTTCCACTAGATAAAAGCGATAACTTTCTACATTACATTTTGTCATGGTTTCGGCTGGGATAGACTTGACTTTCTCACTAGCGGTTGGTGTAGTCCTGTGTTTTGCATTTGGGATGAGAATGATGTTGACAGCACACTGGTAGTTTTGGTTGTTGCTAAGCTCTCAAGGCCTTTCTGCTCCTCACACCGCCCCGCCAGCGAGTAGGATGGGAGTGCACAAAAAGCTGGGAGGAGACACAGCCGGGACAGCTGACTCCAACTTACCAAAGGGATATTCCATACCACATGACATCATGCTCAGCATATAAAGCTGGAGGAAGAAGAAGGAAGGAGAGGAACATTCAGAGTTGTGGCATTTGTCTTCCCAAGTAACCATTACGCATGATGGAGCCCTGCTTTCCTAGAGGTAGCTGAACACCTGCCTGGCAATGGGAAGTAGTGAATGGATTCTTTATTTTGCTCTGCCTGCAGGCGCAGCATTTGCTCTACCCGTTAAACTGTTTTTATTTCAACGCATGAGTTTTCTCAGTTTTACTCTTCTGATTCTCTCCCCCATCCCACAAGAGGGGAGTGAGTGAGCAGCTGCCTGGTGCTTAGTTGCTGGCTGGGGGTAAACCACGAGGCTTTTCAACAGTTACTGAAAAGACTTTTTTCATTGGTGAAGACATTTTTCCATTATGAAAGGGTATCTGAAAGATACCTGTTGCTCCTTTCCATTTGTTATCAACACAGCATAATTGCCTGAACCAAATATTAAGATAAGTAGGTATTTATCTAACTATTGCATTTCTTCGTCTACGTATGTAAACTCCTCTGTATCTGTTTATAACATTTAATTTGTCTTTCCAAGTTTGTGTGCAGCACATCTGGTTAAAACCGTAAAGTCAGTATATTAGCACCATCTAGCTTTCTCTTTCTTGCTATTGCACTTTTTCTTCCAGCTTCAAACAGGGTAACAGAGCACCAGCTTCAGCTGCTGCTTCAAAGAGCAAGGTTCTTGCTGTCCTTTGGTAGAAGGCTTGTTTTACAGTCTGTGAACATCAAGACTGGGAAGCATAAGCAAAGTCAAATGGAACGAACTGTTGAGTTTGTTTCAATTTCGCAAACTTTACCTAACATCAGGCGGTTTGTAATCCTTTTTTAATCATTAAGTCATATGGCCTTACTTATAGCAGCCCAAAATTTAGGAATTTAGGCTATGTCAGAGTTGTTTAAATTGTCTCAGAAGTCACTGGGTAGGGAGGGAACACCTTGACAGGGTTGTTTATCAATGCTAAAACATTGGCTATAGAAAAAAAAGGAAAGATACACTGGAGTTGGTAAGGTAAGCTTTTGTCTATATATATTGCATTCAGAAATATAGATCCTCTACTAAATTAAAATAAATGCCTAATCACCAGACAACAAAGCTTTGGAAAGGTGAATTACCAGAGCAACAGGTGGGCTTCAGCCATGTCATCTTTTTCCTTCTGCCTCATTCACAGTTTCTCAAATCTGAATTCAGGTCAGAGATAAACTATGCATAGCTGCCCAAGTGAACTTTTAAAAGCCGAGTCTCCTTTTATTTTAAATGAAACTCAGGCTACTTTGGTAGATAATAATCTCGCTACATTCCAACCCACCATGGCAGGGGGGTTGGAACTAGATGATCTTTAAGGTCCCTTCCAACCTAAACCATTCTACGATTCTACAGAAAACCATGAAGTTCAGAGAAATATCTTCACTTCTACTGATATTTCTTAGTTTTCTTACTGGCTATAAATAATGATCTTTCTAGATAAAATAGTGTCTTTGTGAAGAATGAAGAATGAAATTCNCCATGAAGTTCAGAGAAATATCTTCACTTCTACTGATATTTCTTGGTTTTCTTACTGGCTATAAATAAAGATCTTTCTAGATAAAATAGTGTCTTTGTATATACTCTTATGAAGAATGAAATTAAATAGATATTTTATGTGAAATAAATGTTACTTCAGTTATTTCCTGTGAGGATTTTTTGTTTACACTGGTAGTAGTTTAGGGTTTGTGATGTCCTCTGACACATACAGCTTGTTCTGTTAGCAGCCAACATAATTTTTGTTCAAAGCATGTTCTTATCCTATCATAAGAACAGCAGAGTTGTAAGAAATATGGGTGGAGTACATTAGTGCTCTTTATAATTTCTGTTACATTTCTATTACAGTTAGTCCTCATTAGTATCAAATACATTTAGGAGTTAAATCTTTCTACAAATATCTGGCAGAGATTGCCCAGTGCCTTTTGCAACATCAGGCCTTCCAGTATTTTGGGATGACCTGTAATCCATATACAAATGGGAGGTTATTAAACTACCTTTGTGCCATTGATGAAAAGATAACCCTCTGCCACGCGTTCCTCATGGGTGGGTAAAGGGTGTCTGCCATGAAGAAGAGCCTTGGTCTTTACCTGAGTCTTGATGCACTAACCGTATAACCAAAAATGCTCCTATTTCCTGAGGCTGTCTCTGTTGTTAGCTTATGAAATCTTGTTATAACATGTTGAAACACTGTGGGATGTGCTATATTGCTAGCAGTCTGCTGCAAGAGGACCCCGTCTCAGGAATCAAGTGTCTATTCAAGTCAGCCGGGTCTAGGTAAAACTTAGTCACTCCCCCTAACTATGATTTTATAGTATGCCCAGGGTTTGCTTGTCTCTCATGTTACTGGCAAATGGGACAACATTTGCTGAGGGTAGTTGGCCTCAAAATTAGTGTCCAGGAGGTCCTAAGAACCTCATTCTCGTCTACTGATGTTTCCAAAGAGTTTATTATAAGCTAATGGGGATGTCAGTAATATCGAAGATGAACAAAAGTAGTCATATCTAAAGGGAATTGTCTAGTAAAGAAACTTTATTTATCAAGCAAAAGTGAGTTAGAGATTTCTTTCTATTCTAACAAAGTATTTGACATTTCGCAGCATTACCTTCTACACTGAGATCACCAAGGCCATTGGTACTGCATGCCATGGTGCATACCTTTAAGGAGACCTCTGTGTGTGTGTGTGTAAAAGCATAGATGCATGCAAAATTATAATTGGCCAGCTCTTCACCCTGACCAAAATCTGTCTGACAGCGTGGTGCCAGCACTTGCGCTGACAGAACTGTTGGGGTCGCCAACATGGTCACAACACTTTTGCATTAGAGTTGGCTCATAGCTCAAACTCAAAACATGGACAACGTGACCTTGTATTTGCTTGCCATATACAGAGGGCCTTTGAGACACTGGATGAAAGATTTCATTGTGGTCTCTGACAGGAAGGCATAAAGAAGTATCAGAGTTTCAATTAAGTTTCATTGGCTTCAAAGGTGGAAGAGGTGTGACCTGCAAAGCTTCGTTATCCAATCCATATTCAACCAAGACCTAGCATGACAATCCAAAATCTTACAACCACTCCAGAGAAGTGTGGTAGCTGTGTGTAGTTCTGCAGTGCTGACGCAAACTGTATTAATGCCAGTGCTTTGCTCAACACCACTTACGGAAGATGTGTTGTGTAGCTCATGAAATAGGCTTTGGTTGAATTTCAAACACAATTGACTGTTGAAGAAAAAAGGAGTTTGAGTACAAAATGTGAGCAGCGACCGGATTATACAGCGCAGGAAATACTACTGCATATTCAGGAATGTCTGCTTGTCTCTTTACATGAAGGTATGCCAAAATGTCATCTAACATCCAGCAACATGTATTAGTAGTAGAGCAACACATATATGCGTAGAGCATATTTTCTCTACTCAGTGAATGATCCCGCAGAAGGACATGTCAGAAACTACTATGAAAAATATCCTGGCTGCAAACTTCAGAATACTTCATGAAGTCTAGTCATTGCTGAATACCTTGAACTGGAAGGGACTGGCATTGTTGATTTGTAACTTAACTACTCTTCCTGTGGCATGAAGTTACTTGATTCTTTTGAAACCATAAGAGCCTTTTACTAAAACCTAGGAAGAGATTATCTTTCTTTTCAACAGTAACTCTCAGACAGTTGCTGACTCCAAAGATCCAAGACCCTGAAGGCAAGCGTGTGAGTATCCCTTTCTGCACGACAAGACTCATAAATCCTAGCTCAGAGTAAACACAAGTGTTTCAAGAACTTCTGGCACACGGAATGAGACTACTGAGAAACTAACACAAAATTCATAAACTAAAACAGTGACTTCATAGTTCAGCAGGAATATTGGCTAAATTTTGGCCCATAATTAATAAACAACTTTAAAACTGGGTCCAATAGTAATGGTGTATATCTTTTGTTTAGGCAGTGGGTCAAAAGTATCATTCCTTTAGCTATAATTATCTTATATTTCTTGCTAAATTCTGACAAACCTGTCTTCATTTTTGCATTCATAAAGCAAAACGCACTTGTATATACTAAGGTAAAATTTTCCTCTGTACGTTATAAGAAGCATGATAGAATGGCTTGATTTTAATTCACTTTTAATGATGTATGGATGCCTTACTATTATTATTCCAAGGTGTCTCATAGCAGTATTTTCTATTATGCTAGTTTAAATTGTGCTAAATGCTAGTATTTCACTGTGCTAAATGAATGCTAGCATCTTGCTGTGGAGAAGAGTGCTAATGTGTTGACTGTCTTCTTTTAAATGATTTTAATATTATACACGTTTGCAAAATCAATTGACTGTAATCAGTTGCTTTTTAAAAATGAAAACTGAACTTCATGAAAAATGACACATTAAAATTACATTAATGACTGATTGGATAATGATGATGGGTTAATGCAAAATTACTATGGAAGGAAGAAGCAAAAGTGTTTATCCTGCTGCTGGATCCTTAGAGAACAGATTATAGCTATGAGCCTGATTTTCAGCGCTTCCCACAGTAATTGCTTCTGAGGAGGCACGGGGAATCTTGAAGACCTTAATGATATGCCACTGCCACTTTAATTGCTAAAAGAAGCCAAGAGAATCCTAATTGCCAAGAGAAGCATTACTAATTGAGGTGTCATTCTTCATTCATTCCATAGTAATTAATCTGAAATATTTGTAAAAGCTGAGATATAAATTTAGATCCAAACTCACTTAGCTTAATCACAACAGACTTTATGTGAAAAAGATCTATGGGTTAAGCAAGGTTAATAGTCAGAAAACTTAAAATATAATTTTTTTTCTTAAAAAAAAAATTGCTTTGTTTTTACTCATAACTTTTTAAAACATGAAGTAAAAGAATTGAGAGTAGATTTAAGAACTTTATGTAATTTATATATAAATCATGATTCTACTCTTACATTAAAAAAAAAATTGTTAAAATTGTTTATATAGGGTGCTCCTTTTTCTTATATTTCACTGAAAAGCTACATGCTTCTGTGTCGTGGTTTAACTCTAGCCGGCAACTAGGACCACACAGCCGTTTGCTCTCTCCCACCCACCCACCCACCCATAGGGCAGGGAGAAGAGGGAGAAAAGGGGAAAAAACCCCACCTCGTGGGTTGAGATAAAGACACTTTAACAGAACACTAATGGAAGATGATAATAATAATAGTAGTAGTAGTAGTAGTAGCAATGGTAAAAGAATATACAAAATAAAGTCATGCAACACAAATTTGTCTCACCACCCAATGATTGGTTGCCCATCACATCCCAAGCAGCAATCGCGGATTCCTGGCCCCCTGGCCAACCCCCATTTATATACTGAGCATGATGTTTATGGTATGGGATATTCCTTTGGCCAGCTTGTTCTGTCTATGCTCCCTCTCAGCTTCTACGGGAAGCTGAAAAGTCCTTGACTAATGTAAACATCACTTAGCAACAACTAAAACAATATGTGTTATCAACATTATTCTCATACTAAATCCAAAATACAGCAGCTACTAGAAAGAAAATTAACTCTATCCCAGTGGAAACCAGGACATTCTGAAATGGTTAAGATGGGTTTTCTTCAGCTCTGTCATGAGCAAAATTATGCAAGTTCAGCTGTATATCTATTGTCTTTAGATTATAACTTTAACAATACTTGTTCAATATCTTCCTGCCTACACTAGGATTGAGTATGCATAATTGATTAGGTACAGAGAATCCTCATCATCAGTACCTCATGTGTGTCAAACCCTTCTTTGTCTCATCTTTGCTAAAATCCTCATGTAGTTTAGTGACCAGATGTACATGAAATGAAATATAGGCAGGTCATTTTATTATCCCATGCATCATTTGACTTACAAAAATGAGAGTATAGGGTAGGCTGCTTATTTTTACTACAATACATGATGAACAGTTAAAAAAATTTTATCACATCAGAGGTGTTCTAAAATTTGCAGTGATAACTGCAGAGTAGCGGGAACTTACCAGTAACTCTACACTCTGATTGAGGAGACTGTGGTCTGACTGGAATGTTCAGGTTGTCTCCTTTAGCTTAAATTTCTTTACACTATTGTTAAACAGTTCTCATAGCTTTGGAAAAGTGTCATTCAGAACAACAGCTGACTTTCACTCTTAGTTTTGCTTAAAACTTGAGAAAAAAATTACTACTCTGTAAATACACCAAAAATATGACAGTATCTTCAGAATAAAATTGCGTGCAAGTATCCCTGCTTCATAATCTAATCCAGAAATATACATAGTAGAATACAGATATTTATTTTGTATTGTATTTTTATTTATTTTTTATTATAACTTTTAAATTTTGCCATCAAAGTTCCTTTTGAAAGTTCTCTGGAAACTTCCCATATGTGCATGAGTCTGTAGTAATGAAGATGTAACCGATTGTGATATTCATATCATTATTACTGTACATAGTCACCTAAGCAATATTGTTATTTTTCCAGACCACGGGACCAAACATCATTGCAATAATTGGTTTAGATTTTGTTTATATTGTTTTATTCTTTGACCGATCAGCATAGCACACATATCATGCAGGGGAAAGATACAGTACGGTACACTAATCTGTGACATAGAATTTAAGAAAGAGTTATTTCCACCTGACATACATTGACATTGCATATGGGCTGGCATGGCCTGGCATTATTTCTACCCAGAGAGTGTCAGTGCTGTTAACTGCAAGGATGGGGTCACACCACCTGCCTGTTGTGTCCTTCTGTCACTTGCGCTGTCCATCTGTTACTTGTAGGAAGGTAAAATTCACCTTTTTTTTGTCTTTTGGAATATAAACCCTTACAAAATCAAAGGCACATATGACAGCAAAATTAATTTTAAATGCTAATAGTATATAACCAGTCTAATCCTCTCCATGTGCCAGAATGCTCGCTCGGTTAGATACTGTACGGTCAGTTGTGTTATAGTGTCTGAGGGTGGATTTCAAGTCATAATAAACTATTCTGTATGGGCAGAAATTATTTTAACGCAATACTGGATGTAAAGGCAGAGGTAACCTTTTATAAATTCAATTTAGTGGGTTTTTTTCTCCATACCAGTGTAATTTCAGTGATTACAGTATTGCATTTAATTTTGATGTAGTAACAGAGTCCCCATGGCCCTGCACTACTGTTGCTTTGCCCAAATAGTATATTCGTCACAGCCAGCTCCCTTTAAATGGTCCACGACCTGTTAAATGTCAACACAACTGTGTTGGCAGTTCTTTACTGTACCATTTTGTCAGGGTCCTCGAGTACATCTCGCATCCCCAAGTAAGCAATGTGATGGCATCACCTTGGTATGCTGGTGGCTGCAATGTCATCAGCGTAGCTGTGCTTTCATACAGAGTTCTGCACGATGAGCTCATTCTGTGTTTTTATTCCAATAAAAACTGTCATGAACAGTTCACTGTGCACTACAAATAATCTTTTTAGCATGCTTACTGTCACAAACCTGTTCTAATGTAATCCCATCCTAAATTAACTTTGTGCCTGTTCAATGATGTAGTATTGCTTTGTCTTTTCATAATGTGTTGGATTTTTTTTTCACTTTGTGCATAAACGATAAAAGAGATCAGGTAGGTGAAAAGTGCTTGTGAAATGGTATGTCAAATCCTGTGCATGGTTTGTCTTTGGAGCAAGAGGCAGAAAAGACCTGTTACATTATCTTTCATGCTGCTTTTATGGAGTAAACCAAATTGGGACAAATTGGCAGGGGAAGTGTTATGGAAGGTGTAGGTTTGAGTTCCACTGCTAGGTCTCCATCGGGGTCAGACCAAATTCCATTGCTTTACCAGATGGAGAGCTCCTTTGATAATGTTACAAGATTGCCAGCCCAACACTGCCATCTGCTTTTTTTCAAAGTTTATTCCAAAGATGAAAAGCTGTATGGTTCTGGTGAGGGAAGAGATTCCTAAATACAAAACTAGTAACCCTTGTTCAGTAAATCAGTGGCTTTGAATTTACTATCACATGTTCCTCCATTTCTGATTTTGACCACTGATATTTTAAGCTTATTTACATTTTGAAACCATTTTAAGTTCAATGTTTAAGTGGGATGCACCGTGCCATTGACCAAGTAGAAGAGAATAAGAAACTTGACAGTGATCGTAGTAGTGCTGGTGTGGAGAAGTCTACCTGAGGATGTGCTCCCCTCACAGCTGGACATCTGATGGCCAGTCTCTTTTCTAAAACTGAATGTTTGTTGCTCTCTGTTTTTTTCATCTGGTTGTAAGTCTTAGCTTTGAAGGGCAACCTGAAGTCTGAAGCAAGGGTCTGAAGACTTAGACTACGGGATGATTCCTTTTAGGTTGAGGGCAGTAGGCTGGGAACCAATACCACGTTACATGGGCGTGGGATGTCATTTTAAGGATCTTTCAGTCAAACCATTTAGAAACATATTCTGAGTATTGAATGCATTCAAATGAAATTGGAGTTGTTATGCAAGCAACACAACTGGAGCAGGTATTAAATATAACAAATATTGCCAGTAGCTGAGAACATATGCTGGACTAAGATCCCTAAAAATGTTACAGTTGCTTTTCTTTCATTCACTACTTATGCCAAAAAAAAAAAAAAGCATCAGCTGCATCAGAAAAAAATGAAGCTTTACCATTACTTTGTATATTAAGAAGCAATGGATCCCTTTTGAAACAGAGGATAACTCTGATCCCTAGATTAGAATTGTATGATTAAGATTAAGTTAATAAAGTAATCATATGTCATGTAAAATTTTATTGCCATTCTAGAATGTGAGTGTTCAATTTAATCACAAATGCTACATTCATTTTTAATTGAGCTGTATGTATTCTACTTAATGGAAGGCTTGGGTTTTTTCCTTGCACACTCAATAAATTTTAATTGAACACCTGATTCCTGCCACCAACACATTAACATCTGGACACTATCTATCTTTTATGCATATGGATACACTGATTAAAACTCAGCAGAAAAGCAGATAATAGGAAAACAAAAAGACAGCATTATGGAACACTTTCAGCCATAATTCTTTATTATATATTGAGGAGCATTTAATTATCTTATTTCATTTAATTAGCCCCACTGGTTAGGTCAATTGTTTTTTATTGATATGGCATGTTAGCAACTTCGCTAATTGGCACAAAATAGCATCTCTAATCTAAATGTCTTGTCTTGTCCAAAATAATTTCTTACAGTTTCTTGCTTTCCTGAGGCTTTTTATTTATTTCACAGTCTTTCCAATAATGTATAAAATATTTTGGCATGGGGTGGCTTGACTTAAAATTTAGCATTTCACTATTTTTTTTTTCTGAGTTAAAGACAAAAAAGATTCTAAAGAAAAGGTGTTTACTTTCTAACACGTTTTAGAATCAGAAAGTATCACTCTACCTTTTTTAGCTTTTAGAAAGTTTAGTTATTCTTCAGAAAGATAAGTGCATTTTTAAGCATTCTTTATGATTAAGACTTTAAGCATAATTTGTCAGCCTTCACAAATTTAGTCTAGAAGAACAAGAGCAGCATTGTGTCACCCTAGGTATTGTACTATAGTGGTTTTGGTATCTGTTCCATACTGATCTGTTTTAAACTAATGATTTAACAAATCTGACAACTCTAACAGAGTATAGATAAGCTCGATTTATAGAAATGTTTTAGTGCATAATATTAATTTCCAGTTAAATAGTAACAGAGCTTATTCGAACAGAGACTTTATGGAAATGTAATTGATCAAAAAAGATATTTTTTCTGCATGAGGTAAGTTCTTTGAATAATTTATTATACCTGTCCTTAATTTTAGATTCTTCTATTCCAAACCATTTTTGATATATTTCTTTAAAGACATAACATATTTTTGACTCAATAATTCCTCAAGATGTATTTGGTATCTCTGTACCAGGAAAAAAAGATTATCAGTTTAGCAGTTGGCACTTTTTCAGTTACCAAATACTGATCGTTTTGCAAATGAATTCCATGCTTTTTGAGTTGTTGGATAATCTTCATAATATGTGTGTTCAAATGTGTTGGCACTTCAACAGATGAGGTAACCTCTCATTATGCAATGAATGTTCTCCCCCTAATTTGAGAATAAATGTATTATTAATATGTGTGACTGTGCTCCCACATATACATGATTTGTGGAATAATAAGACATTCTACTTATTTAAAATATTCATTTTAAAACTATTTAAAATCTAAGTTTCACATTCCTTGCCCTGAAGTTTAATTTAACCACTTTTTGTGGTTACACAGTGGCATTTTCTTTCCTCTTCAAGTCAGTCACAAACAGGTAGCAGGCATCAATTGGAACTAGATTTTCATAGTCCAGGCCGTTGCATTGTATATACCCTGACATCCACAGGAGGGCAGCATGGTTAAATTAAGGGAGAAGATGGGAATATGATTATAATACAACTAACTGAATCTCACTTTTGATTGTTTATATTGTTTTGTGAAAGCTTTTCTGATTTAGAAGACTGCATCTTTTCCTAGCCTACACAGAAAAGCAACTGCATGTTAATTTTAGAAGTTTCCAAGCATAACTTTTTTGGAGCTATAAAAGTAAAGTTTTTCTGTGTATAGATACAGTCTATTTTAGAAGATTTTTAATTATTTAATATGGGAGTTATTAAAGACTAGTTGGAAATTTAGCTCTGCAAATTCCAATAAAATCTGTTACCGGATTTTGGCAAAACAAATATTTGCAGAGTGGAGGTAGCTGTTCCAGTAGGTTTAAGGGACACTGGAACTACTCCGCTCTCTAACTCCTGACTGAGTTACGGCAGGAAACTAGTCCTTTTATATATGTATGTCTAAATATATATACACACACATGTAAAGTTCTGTTTGGGGAAAGAGATTGAAAAATCTCAATCTCACGTTTGAACAATAATCGATGAGTGATACTAAAAAGATTAATTATATTTTTTGTTCATCTTAAATTGATCACCAAAACACTCATAGAAGGCATTTTACCCTTTATGTTACATACAAATAAATGCTATTTTTAAAAAAGTATTTCTAAAACTTCAGGTGAGGAAAAACCACTCAAACCTCTCCTCAAATCCAATTCATCAGTGTAACAACTTATATTTTCTCTTAGATTTTAGGGGTTTTTTATTTTATTTTTATGTAACAGCAGTTTTACGGTTGAATGTCATTTTAGTATTGCTATTTTGGGGAGACAGTTGCTTGTCAGAGCAATCCCGTGCAGCAGGAATGGGCTGACCCCAGTAGATGGCTCTGATGCTCCCTCACAGGTGGTACACTCTGTATTCCTTAATTCCTACTTCTACAGCTCCAAATGTGAATCAGCGCCAGTTTAATAACTCTAGTGCAAGGACAGTGCATTTGAATGTTTTTATTTTCTATGTATTTGTTACGGTAAAGAACTCTTGACAAAGAGCAAATCCATGCTGTTGTTTTAGGCTTACATCTGTCTTGTATATCAACTTTTTTGTTTTTGTGTAACCACCAAAACCAAAACCATTTGCAAGATACTCAGAGCGTATCAACATTTCTTTAGGATTTTAATTCCTTTCCTAATTATCTTAATCCATTTTAAAAATCCTGAATTCCATGAAGGGATACTAAAGTATGTTTCTTAAAGTGGATATGTTTCTCAGTGATGCAATTCTATCATTTCCTAGAATAACTCCTGTGGAATTCAGTTTTAGATTGATTGTTTCTCTGTGGCATTTCCAAGAATAAACATCCAATCACGTTAACAGTTTAATGTAAATTTTTGTACACTGGAAGCTCTCTCTTCCAGTGCCACAAGAAAATCACTAAATACTACTAGTAGGTATAAGTTTCAGAGCAAACCAGAAGAGCTGCTTCTAGACATAGGTAGTTAAGATGTGGAACTGTGCTACGAGGAGTAGATTTTGAAAGTTAAAAAGAGTTGAGAAAGCCATTATGGAAATTCATTGAAACAAAAATCCATTAACAAGTAGTAAATACAAAGATACTATTTCTAGATAAAGAAACTCCTAGAGCTCCCTCTTGGGAGCTCCCTCTTGGGAGCAAGGTACAGGCCTGACTGTGCTTTTGGGTGGCCACTTCTACATTCTTTTATAGAGAAAGTTTCTTCAAAAGAGCTGAAGTGACATGGAATCAGAAGTCTTTTTGTTTCTTTGGCATCTTTAAAATTCTGCATATATTCTGTATAGAAAAGTTTCTTAAAATGGATACTTGAAGAGAACTGATTGGCCAGGCCACAGTATGAAAGCTTTCTTCCTTGTTCTTACTCCTGTATCATCATCAAAAGGCGGCCAGGAGTATAAAAGTCCTTTTTTGACTCTAACTTTTGATGAAAGGATCACCTACAGTTGTTGTTCTGCACCATTAGGTTTTCCAAGGCAGAATGTCTCTATCAGAATGTTAGATTAGCTTTATTGTCTTGGACCAAATGTTCATCTAACCTGGTATCATGTCTCCTGCTGTCACCAGCAGCAGCTGACTGGGAAAGTTTGTAAGAGTAGTCTCAGTACTCTTTAGACTCCATGAGTCTGCAGAGCAAGGGCTTTCTGAGCCAGACATGGTTCTTTGCGTGTACTAACATTCAACGCAATTGAATTTCTCTTTCACAGACCTGTCCAGGAATGCCTAAAATGCACAATGAAATGTAACTAATTTGAGTTCATGGAAACAAGCCACAACAGTTGTTTTGCTGTGTGAGAATGGAAATTAATGTCTGGCACTATTCCTGCATTCCATAGAGGTGCTGGAGATGCAACGGAGACAGTCTGCACCGCTGATACAGGCGGCTTCATATGTTTTTCTGTTGTTGTATGTTGGATGGAAAAAGAAGCGGTCTTCATTGATTCCAATGTTTACGTGAAGTCTGGTAGATTAAAAGGGAATTTTGCAATGTATGAGAGCATGAAGTGTCAAAATTTTAATCCAGAAGAAAATCGCTTAGCTCCTCATAAAAAGCTTTTTATTTCTGCAACGTGGGGAGAGACTGCCATTTCAAAGATTGTATATGAATTCCAAGCAGGTAACTGCATTTTCCCCACTGTTGCTTAGATTGTACTCTAGCACTTTTCATTCTGGACTGCTCTGTAGTAGCGCAACTGAAAAGAAATTTTTCTACCAAGTGTGCCAAGCATTTTGAAATCCTTACGGTCAACATACTCTCTGTTCATTAACAGCTAAGTTCAGTCATTGCATCCACAGAAGCTTTACCTCATAGAACTGACTGAAAAGAGCAAACTAATATATATCATTCTGAATTGTGCTTTAGAGTGAGTACTTTTGTCAGACTGCAAACAACAGACATTTTCCCTGTATGTCACATTATCTCCTTTTCATGATGCCTAGGTACAGAGAGCCTCCTTCATTTCATCTATTTTCAGGCAACTAACCTTACCGCCTAAGTTTGGAGTCTTGACACTGTAGGGATCTGATGTAGCCAGTGGAGACAGAAGGGTGCTCCCAAAGGGTAATTTGCAAAGCTCTAAGGCTAAAATGTGCCCCAAGTAGTTTACGCTGGATCCACACAAAGTACAGGGGAAACGGTCACTGAAAGTGACACAGAGGAGTCGCAAAGGCAAATGTATTAAATTTGCTGTTTCCCTTTGGAACATTTTCTGTTATATTTTTTTAATTCATGGACGATTTGCATGTTTTTGCGCATGGAGTGAAAGGGCTGAACAGCTTTACCAGCTTCTGAAATGCATTTTCCAGTGTCTGGAAGATAAGGGCTGGTGTGAGGCTTTCCCGAATGTTTCTTCTGCTGCGTTGGGACCTTGGGTTCTGAACAGTTCTTGCTCTTCTCCACCTCGGTTTCCCTCCCACAGAAGCTAATGTAATAATGCTGACCTCCCTCACTGGACTCTTGTGAGACAGTAGTTACCTGAAGTTTATAAAGCACTACTCAAGTGTCAAGCAATGTTCCTATTAAGAAAAGAAAGAGAGGCAAGTTAGGACTTGTTAAACTGATTTGTTTCAAAACTTCAGTGTTGTTTTAAAATAGTGGTTTTAATTGAATTATTTCAGGGATTTTTTAAAAAATCTAACTGTCAAGAATTTTAAAAAGTGGTTTAAAAATACCAAAATGTTCTGAATACGTATCTTCTGTGTTCACAAATGGAAGGAAAGTGCTAGAGTAACTCATTATCATAATTTCTGTGCTTCATTTAAAATCACAAATAGGGATACCAGGTGTGAAAAATTTCCTCCTGCCTTTGATAGATAAGATGTACCTCTTTATACTAATCCATAATAACTTTAAAATACCTAATAGTGATGATGACAACAAACGTTATGAAAATACTTAGAACTGACAGTTTTTAGGATGGAAATATATGCATCTTGTTCTGCTTATATATGTTATTACCAAAAAAAAAAGGCAAAAGTAGCTCTGCTGAGGTCTGTGTTCTTTATGAAATTAAAGTTATATTGATTCAAAAGGAGCTTTCTACATGGTGAAAAGAAATACATAACCAGCCAGAGATAACCAAAGCCAAGTATCATTCCTGAAAGAGTTCACTGCTCTTCCTAGCCTCAGCCACTCTTCCCAAAAGTGGGCTGTTTTCCACACTCCAGAATTGGAGTTACTTCAGTTGGCAGCTTAGTTCATTGATTTGTTTTACACCAGTGTGACACTGAGCAGGGTGTTTTGACTGATTCCATCAGTGACAGCGTATGACCTAGAAACAAAAGTAGATTTTTCATATTAACAGGTCCTTGGCCATTTAGGCTTTCTAGATGACAAATAATATCACTGCCTGTCTGGAAAAAGGGTCACCAGTTTTTCTAATTGCGGTGTCATGTGCTTCCAGTGAGATGCAGAGGTGTCTGGGCTGGATGCCTAGATGTTTCTGGATGCCCAGGATGCTTCTGAGTTATTTGAGGTCTGGCAATGTAAAGAACTGTTGCCACAGCCAAACTGCATGCT
Source organism: Himantopus leucocephalus (assembly GCA_003993805.1). Taxonomy (NCBI): domain Eukaryota; kingdom Metazoa; phylum Chordata; class Aves; order Charadriiformes; family Recurvirostridae; genus Himantopus; species Himantopus leucocephalus. Next base: position 27,153,570 of record RSEF01000001.1, read on the forward strand.
CAGGGGAGAGCAGTGCAATTGAAACTTTTCCTACTACATCAACATTAGCATTTCAATTCAGATTTTCACTTTTAAAACCAATCTCTTAGTTGTTCCTGCTTACTGTGCTTTGTTTCACCTCAGGGAACAGTTTGTGTTCACAGACTGTTATCCTTTTAGATGAAATTGAACCAAGAGATGAGCTCCAGGGGGGTACCCATATATGCTGCAGCTACTGGTAGCTATTTGGTCCATGAGTTCAGATCAAAGTAAGCTGCATCAAAAAGCACAGAGAGTGGTTGTCTGCTCCTCAGCACCAGCTGTTTTGCAGTTTACATTACAATTAGATTACATTAGAATTGGAGCACTTTCTACATTTATGTTGCACCTGAAGGATTTCATTCTTTTGTTGCATGGAATTCTCTAAAGGCTAAAGGATGGTTTCCTGTCTTGACAAACACTCCCACTTTACATACAAAATAGGTTTCATGATATGACATAAATTGGATTAATAATTCTCAAGTTGCCATTGCAGTTACTTCACAGGTTCCATAAGTACTGGCATGCATATTCACAAATGCTGAAGCGCTCTGGAGTGCAGTAAGATATCACTGTTAAAGAATCTAGGGATATCTGATCTTCCAGCATACCAATAACCGTTTATACTCTAAGTGAAAAGTTGTTTAGGGGGAAAAAAATCCCCACAGGTTTTCCTGTTCATATTATGAGTATCTTGCTCATTGGAATAAATGGAACTGTTTTCTGTTGCTGTGCTGTTTATATTACTTGACATTCTTCAACATTTCTTTATCCTTAGCAGGCGTAATTACAGTAGAAGTTTACGCTGATTTTTTTTGTTCCATCTGTTGAAGGCTTATTTAGTTCTTTCTCAAGAGCACAGAGAGTACTAAAATGAATCCGAGAATGTTTACAGCTAGGTTTCTTATGACCCAGGTCATATTGTTGTCTTGAATCAGTTTTCTCTCTCGTCCTCAACTGAAGACAAAAAAAATGGCTTAATCTTGCGGGGTTAAATAAAAGAAGGAATGCGGTGCAAGGAAGATGCCTTTTATGCAAGCGTGCAGGGATGACTGAAAGTGCCTGTGGGCATTTGGTCCCCATTGGCTCTCACAGCGAATGCAATGATGCCCACAGATAGCCTGTATTGTTGTCAGTTAAATGGGATCATGAGTGTCTGAAAGGTGTTTGAGAATGAACTGAAAATCATTTTCACAAGTGGATGATTACTTCTGCCACATGTTAACCGAACTCTATCAGAGTGGCCCAGATTTTTGAGACTGCATTAATTGCTCTTTCAACCTTGACTGAGGTTTCTCTTTAAGAAAGGCCTTTGCTGGACTAAACTGCTACACGTATTGATTTTTCTTTCTATATTTTTTTCATTGTTTGTGATAAATGAAGCCTTTTACAAGTAGAGAATTTATCATTCAAGATGTAGATAGATTGCTTCATTCCTTGGAATAAAAAGGCCAGTCTAAAAATGATCTCTGTAGAAGTAATAAGTCCTTTCTCATTTCTCCAGCAGTGAATAGCTCCGATATTCCACACTCAATTATGTTTTTCAGCTATTCATTAGTGCTGATTTTTTCATCAAAAAGTAGAACCCTGCACTCTCGCAGCGTGGACTTAGAGCAAATAAGCTGCCATCTTCTTTCCTGTGTATGCCATCACGTAATTGACTCTGAACTATAATATTTAGCAATATGGTTTTGCATTTTTGTAACACAAGGAAATGCACTTTGAAAATATTCCACCTTTATATATTTAAAATACGGTGATGCTCAGAGTTTTTAAAGAAAATGATTGTTCAGTTTGTTTGTTCTATTTCCAGAGGAGAAAATGATACTGACTGAGACAAGATGATATATAAAACATTTTTGCCGAGGTGTTTCTGTGTTTTGTAGTGGAAATGTAATTGCTTGTATTTTTATTTGTTTTCCTGGAAAATGAACTGTAAATATTAAATGCTTATTTTTCTGCCATATTATAAGCATTGTGAGGTATAATCAGGTAAATATGTGACTTCATTCAAATCCATTTTTTACTTTTTAATTCAGGAGTGAGTGAAGAGAAAGAAAGTAGTCTTAAATAATATTTAAGAAAAGCAAATTGTAGAACTGTTTTTAAGAGCAAAAGTCTCAGGAAAGTGATTGCATGGTTTGTGCTTTCGGGTGCATATTCATATTACTGCAAAACTGTGTTAGAAAATACATTGGTGTAGCACTTAATGACTCAACATGTTTGATCAAGGTCCTATTTTCTATGTGCTGTATAAAAGCAGCTGTATTAGTCTTAAGGTACTGGAAATTATGTAAGTAATATAAAAAGACTGAAGAAGGCAACCAAGCCTATACTTACTAACTATAAATATGCTTTCTAATATGCACATGTACAGATATAGATGTTATGTATACATATCGTATTTATTATATTAATATATTTTTACAGAATAAAAGTCTGCCATCTATATCTGTTTCTGCGTACATCAGAAAACCAATCTTTCCTAACTTCTTGTCAGTCTACAAATTAAACACTCTCAAAACACGGTCTTAAAGAGAAGTCAAAATAAATCCATATAGTAATAAGCAATTACTATTTCAGTGCTTAGATACAGGGGAACTATTTCAGTGTTTTCCTTCTCAGTGTTTATCTGAACTGTAATAATCAAAGAATTATTTTAGATTATCCCAACTCTGGAACCCAAATTGGAGTGAGAAAAATTGTAGCAAATCGTGTGGTTAATTTTTAGAAATACGGAATTGGCTACTTCTGAATATCAGTTTCTTTGTATTGCACAGAGCATTTTATCTAAAGAAAGGTACAGTGTTTGAAGGAATGGCTGTTGTATGTTTCTTGTTGCTGCTGAGGGTTTTTAAAGCAGTCTGAAGAATTAACGCTATGCATCTTGTGCACATTTTTTTGGATGGAGGGGGTGAGCAAGCCTTATAGATGAATAGAGATACACAAACAGGTAGAGAAATAGGCTGCAGTTTTGTGAGCTTGTGACTATGAGGGTCTGGTCTGGTTTGTGGTACTGACATTTACCTGAAACCTGTGAAAAATTATGCGATTCCCCATCTTAAAAATAAAATGTTCTTCAACTTAGCTCTAGGACTTTGGAATCTGTTAACCTCTTAGTTTTCTGCTCCAGTTGTGAAACCCACATGTCATTTAATTCTGGAAACTGGATTTTGTAGACTCTTTCTGTTCTAGACATCAACTGCAGTTTATACAAATCTTAGATATTACTGTCCAAATTTAACAAGGTTCTTAGGTCATAGAAGTAGAGTAACAGGTGGGAAGGGACCTCAGGGGTCATCTGATCCAATCTTTCTTAAAGCACACTCTAGACAAGATGGCCCAACACCTTGTCCAGCCAAATCTTAAAAGTGTCCAATGTTGGGGAATCCAC
>RSEF01000001.1:27157081-27213654 GCA_003993805.1 Himantopus leucocephalus
AAAAAAAATTAATCTTATTTGTCTGCTGGCATTTTGTTATTTGAGCATTTTTTCAAACTGACATTGGGACTGACTTCTCACAGACTAGAGAAACACTAGCAAATCTATGGAAACCAAATGGAAAAAAAATGCTGGGGAGTTTAACTTTTCTAACATTCAGTATTTCTGTGTAGTCAAAAGTGTTACATTTTAAGCTATTTTTTTCTATTTTCAGAGGCAACTGGTGAAACATAAGTATTTCACCAGCTTAGTCTTCTTAAACATGTGATTGATTGTTTCTGCTTTTTTGTCATATTTTGAGTGAAAAGGAATCTCTCTCTGCATTTTTATAGTCTGAGTAAACAGAACAAAAAATCACTTCTTAGATGTGACAACACTGAAAACGAAGCTCAGTGGGTAGAGCAAATAAATACACTCATTTGCATTGGGTCCTTCTAATATAATGCTTCTTATTAATGGAAAAAATTCCCTTTATTATTTCCTCTGCAGATATTTGTACGCTCTAGGACAGAAGGTTTGGAAGCGGTGGAAAAAACGCTACTTTGTTCTTGTTCAGGTTAGTAGTCTGTCATGAGAGTTCATTAAAAAGTAGTCTTGAACTGTCAATTCTCTTAGGTATGGTTTCTGGAGCCATTTGTAAATCAGGATCTTAAGGTAACATATGCAGCACTACTGTAAGCTTCTTAAAGCACAGAGACATCCAGGGTATTTTTTTTTAAATTTATATATGTAGTAAACAAAAATGTCACTGAGTTTTACATTTATATAAATGAGTCCTTACACTGAGCAATGTGTCAACTGAAACCTACAAGTTTCCGAATGAAATTGTTGTGACCTTGAAACATTCCACTGCCAGCTTCCTAGCAGTGCTCAATTTAAAATAGTTATATTCCACAAAGCGGATTGTACTTACTCTTTCATTTATTCTATCTCAACAAACATTTTCTGCCTTTAAATTAAATAAAAGCAACAATAGTCACTATTACGAACTCTTTTGTAAATATTTTTTGAATAATGATTTGGTTTTTTGTTCTTCCNCTTAAAGCACAGAGACATCCAGGGTTGCATTATTAAATTGGGTAAAATCTTATTATGTAGTCAGTGTAGAAAATCTAGTGCACTATTTTGTATTGACCACAAAAATGATGTGGACTGATATTTTTTAACTTTTTGTCCAAACCCAGAACGTATTTTCACATGCTAGTGAATGGTGACATTAACATGACACATGACATTAACATGAGATTAATAGAACAGGAATAGAAAAGTAGATTTTGAGTGGTCAAAACTGAGAAATGAACAATTTTTATGAATCTTTGGAAAGATAAGTATTTTCTGTTTGTGCTTGTTTTCAGATTCCAGTTACAAATTTGTTGTTCTTCTGAGTCAGTTCAGAGAACGCTGTTCTTCTGTGTCCTTTATTTTGTTGACAGGAAACAGTTAAAGTGTGAGTCTCCATAAATGTCATACAAAGGATGAAGCCTGTTAATGAGGCTTTTTTAAGAATGAAGGCTTCTAAAACTGCTTTACAGAAAGCCTGATTCCTTTCTCTGCCATTCTATCAGTCATACTCACCTGGTCTCTTTCCTACTTCTAAATAATGAAAATTGTAAGGATGTAAAAAAAAAAAAAATAATAATCCTGAACAAGGTCTTAATTAAAGTTAAAAGCTGAGAGTATTTGCTAAGCTTAATGTCAATACAGTGTTCTCCCTGGCTTCAATGGGAATTGGCTTGCATGTTGATAATCAGGGAGTAACGGTTATAAGGTTGAACAGGATCTTCCGGAAAGTCTAATGAATTCGTTTTGGTTCTGATTTTACTACGGTCCTCTGTGAAGAGATGAGGACTGTTTGTGACTTTATTGATTTGTAAACGTTGGGAAGATCTTTATAGAGGATAGCTGTTAAGGCATGGATGTGAAAGGAAAATAACTTAAAGTTTCAGGAAAAAAGAAACAAAGCCTGGAATGCTCCCTTGCCCTTCATGCTTTTCTTTCACGCTCCTTCTACTGTACATCCCCCCCTTTCAAAAAAGAAAGACCTTGTTCTCTTCCTCTAAGCCACAAGCATCATCTGAGTTTTAAAGTGCACACCTAAGAGAAACATAGTCTTTCTGTGCGTGTGAACAGAGCCACCTGGGAGAGAAGTTTATTCCAGCCAAGTTAATTTTAACTATCTTCTGCTTTCTATGCTGAAATTGAAATACTGGAGGAGAATATTACAGGAATTTTCCAACTGTGATGGGATTTAGAAATCTATTTCATTTTAAAGCAGCTATCAACTCAATAAGGCTATATAAAAAATACTGTGTTAAATCAATATTTACTGTCCAGACAGCTCTGGCTCATTTATATAGTCTAGCCATAATATATACACTGACAATAAGCTGAAGTCAATACGTGTGAAATAAGCATTCAGTAATGAATATCAGTCTGTTGTATTGATATATTATTGACATATTGATGAGTCTTCCTCCATAGATTAGCTTTTAGTTTACGTTAGAAAAATATTAAGGCCATGAAATTCAGTTGTAAGACAGAGGCTATCAGTATGATTTACACATGCTTTGGAAATTTAACTCAGGTGTGAAATTAGATGAATAATGTTGATTTTTCAGGAGCATGATGTGAGTAATGTGCATCTTCGTTATTGCTACACATGTTAGAAGTTGTTAGTGGTTTGCGAAAGAACAGCTCAATGTTATAGGAAGGTTACAGAGTCTGGAAGTTTTAACCTCTTCATCATATTTACTTTTCTTCCTTTTACAATTCAGTCATTTCTCTAAAAGGTTATTCGTTTCAAACTGGAAAAAGACAAGGACGTAACATGTTAGGTAAAAAGCCTCAGCTGGACATACTGTATTTACAGTCTCATTTCTGTCATTTTAAGTTCATCTGTTCTAATGTTTGAAAATTCAGTCATTTGTTTCATGGATAATTTTTTTCTAAACACCCCAGCTATGCGGGCTGGTTCTTGCTGCTGAACTCCTGAAGCAGGCTGGCCAGTGATGCCCTGTAGCAGGGACCACAGAGTGAGCCTCCAGGTTTGCAGCAATGGTTTCTCCTGGCACAGTGAACATGGGGTCTTTCTGCCACATGGGGATATCCCCTAGTGACACTGCTCAGAAGTCATGTCCACATTTCTGTGCGTATCACTCTGTCATGCATGCACAGGTTGTTGGTTTTCCACTTCATTAGTAAGAAGGTAGAACATCTGCTAGTCAGGTGTTTGGAACTCTGGAAGATTATGAAATTCAGATAAATGCAATTGTAGGAAGAGGATTGCCTTTTCTCCTATCAAGAATTGCTATTTAAGATGGTGGCTTGATTCTGTTTCTGTCTGAAAATGTGTGGTACATAGTCTTGACTTTTGAGTACCCATTATTCCATGAAGTATTGATAGTAATTTTCTGAATTCTAAGGTAAAACTACCTACAGCTCCATTAACTACTAAAAACACACTTAAACCCAGTCATAGACCTATAGAATTGCAGATTGTGCTGGTGGTTCTCTCTGTAATAACTGATAGCAGCCACCAATAACAATAAGGAAAAGGGTTTAAGAGGCTGCGAATGTAAACAAGCAAGGCAAGTTCTGTATTTATTTATTTTGTTAAGACGTTTTTTTCCCCAAAAGTTTTCTGGAGTTTTTCTATTTGATGCTTTGGTGGAAGGACTTCAAAACATCTCATTTTCAACAAAAAGATGAAGTGTAAGACTGATTTTGACATGAGTATCTTTTAATAAGTTGTTCCTTTAAAATAAGAGAATGCACTTGAAATATGTCTGAAAAACGTAAAATCAACAGCGTTATAATCTCTGTCTCGTTATAGGGGTAAGGTTAAAAATGAACAAAGACACATAACCCAGCTCTTCCACAAGCTTCAAAAACACAGAGTGGCTGAAAGAATCGGAAAAAGCTGGGCATCCTGTGCATTTCCAAAATTAGTGTCTGCTAGCTTCCTTTTTGATGGCTGAATTTGTCTGTACAGTGTGGTTATACAGAGTTGTAGACATGTAAATGTGAGTGATGTGAGTGCTTGCCCGGTTATCTCGTTCAACAAAATTGAGTAATTTGAAGAGTGTTTTTACTGCAGTGCCATGTATCAGAAACTAAATCTGTAGGTTCAGTTTACAAGAGAAGGAGAGCAGGGAGCTCTCATGAAATACTACATGCAAAGGATTTAGAGGTGTGTGGCTAACAAACAGCTCCCTCCGTGCTCGGGCATGAGGGCAAATACAGTTCTTGGGAATATAAACAGGGTAATACCAAGCAGTACAGAGGTGATATTGCTTCTGGGCCTAGAGCAGATGACACAGACAGGGGCTGAGCCCTGTGCCAGGGCCCCAAGGGGACCACCAGCCCCGACTGTCCCTGCCAGGGCCTCCCCACCCTGCCCATGGCCAGGACCCCATTTCAGCCCCTGGCCCAGCAATGGCTCAGCAGGGCCGGTCTCCAGCTCCCCACAGCCCTGCCCTGCCCGGCCATGGGCCACATTGAGCCAGGGCCACCCGCGGGCCCATATCCCAGCGGGGCCTCGGCCTGTGCCCAGGGAGGTGCCCCCTGCCCAGGGCCAGGGCTGCCCCAGTGCCTATGGCTGCCATGCTCCTCGCTGGGCCCTGCCTGCCAGGCCCTGCCTTGCCAGCCCAGGGATAACTTAACACCTTTAAACCAAAATACAATTTTCAAAAATACATACTATAAATGAAAGCAAAACTACAGGCTCAATGCACAAACAGCGAGGTGAAATTCTGTCATGTATGTCATGCTGGAGGACAGGCTGGCTGGTTGTAATAGTCCCTTCTGGCCTGTAAACCTGAATTTCTGAAAGTGATGGGCTAGATTTGGTTTTGTGTTTATTTATATTTAGCTCTCTCTCCTTGGTACAGGCCGCTCAAGTGAATGTACTAAATCTGATGTGGAAAGCTAGCACTCAGTTTTAGTTGGCCGACAGTGTCTCTCAAATTCTTATCTCCTATAAAACTGCCTTCGCTTAACTAAGATGTTAATTAAACTGGAATACCTATCTTTAATTTATTTCAGCTGTAGACTTCTGCTGTGGAGACAGCAGTTCAGCATTTGGGGCCTGATGGCAATTTTGCAAAGAGAGCTGCTACTCTTGTTCCTTTTGCTTGTACACACTGTGGCAGAGGATGTTCTGTCACCATACGCTCTACAGACATAGCACAGCATAATCCTGTTTCAAAAAAACCCTGAATACCTAAAATAATGGAATATTTTTAGAGCATTATGCAGATAACAATCACACCTTCTGTCCTTATTTTCCAAAAATATCAATTTTTACAGAAAGTCAAAATCTTTTGTCAGTAGCAGTTGAAGTCACTGGACTCTGAGGTGGAGCGGTGTGCGGGTGCAGCACCAGTGAATATGTGAATGAAGATGAAATCAGCTGTCAAAATTTTACTTCAAAAAGAATCATTCCTGAAGTTGTAGCCAAAGCAAGGAATTTAGGTAGTAGTTAGCTGAGCAGTCAGCAACTGAGATAAAGATAGTCCATCATCTATCAGACAAGCTCCTTACCTATCCTTAAATCCTTGCGTAATTTTAGAGATTTAAGAAATTATATTGTAGTCCAAAACAAGTCAGTTGGCCAGCTATCCTACAGTCCTGGGAGACAAGAGTTTCAGCGGCCCATGGAAGTTCAGTTCCCTTAAGTTTCAAGTGTTCACAGATTCACAAGCTTGCTCTTTTGGTCACCTTTTATAGTCTTTCCAGCTCTTCATTTAATGCTGGGAACATCTCAGTTCTGTTTCAGTGATTGCTTTTCTTCTCCCAGCTGTTACTTTGTTTATCTTTCTAGGCACTTTTTCCTCAGGTCTCCTTATTGCTTTCTATTCTGTCTAGGGAGTCTTAAACCATGTGGTCATAGATTCTCTTTGTATTGCTTTATTTTTTTTTTTAATAATTGTATTTGATGAGAAGTAGCTGATGGTATCATGCCAGCTGCAACCTGCTTGGCTTACGCAGTACTGTATCCAGTGAGCCAAGCAACCTGGAGATAGGTGTGAATACAGGTGTAAAAGATGCAGAAATTAGACTATAAAATCAAACTGAAGGTTCTGGCACTTGCCATCTTTAACTAGAATTGGCCAGGTTATGTGTTCATCTTTCCAGCTGCATAATAAGTGTGCCACTCCTTCTGCAAACGGTACTGTTATATGTAAAAGTCCTTTGTTTTCCAGCTTCTTAGAATACAGGACTTTTTTCTCACACCATATACTGACTGAGCAGTTTGGTCAGTACCACAGTACCAACTATTTTCCTTACCAAAACCTAACTTGCTTCCTTTCAATTTTTCATAAAGCAACAGCCCAAAATACAGTGTATTTTAGGAAACTGCAGAGAGATGTGTTTATGGCTTTGTTTTTCCTTCCTTTTGGCAGGAAGGGGAAAGAACACAGTTTTACACTGTAAATATTTCTGGGAAAAAAAAATGAGATTTATTTCTTCAACACAACTGAAAGCTAATTTAAACAGTGGTACATGTGTATATAATTGTGGAATGGAATTCAGCAATTAAGAAGTCCTCTCTTATTCAGGTTAGCCAATACACATTTGCAATGTGCAGTTACAGAGAAAAGAAATCTGAGCCTCAGGAACTGATGCAACTCGAAGGATACACTGTGGATTATACGGCTCCTCACACAGGTACATTTCATGATTTTGAAGTACAATATGTTTGTGTAAAACAGCTGATTCAATTTGCTCGTTTTGATCTAGCAGAAAAAAATCCCAAGGTTCTTTGGCAATTATTCCACAAGGATTTTCTGGTGTAAAGAATCATGCTTTTAGAAAGAAGCTTGTTGTAAGAAGAATGAACAATGAACTTACACTAAGGTTGCCTGAAACATTGTAAGACCACATATCATACAAGGAAAAAATTATGCATTCTAGTCAGTCTTTCCCTTTTCTCTCTATTTTTGATGGTGAAGTCGTGGCAGTGTACTGTGAAGTATATTCATAAATGATTTAGAAAAGAAGGTGAATGGTGACAGTGCTTGCTAAAGACAAATTACTCAGAGTAATCAAAACTAAATGGGAAGATACCAGAAAGATCTGCACAAGTTAGTATTAAAATGGCAGAGAGAAATCAAAGTTACACATGTAGAGAAAAATGATTCTAGTCTGCCTATGCAGTGAAGGGTTATGAATTTAAGAGACTTCTAAGATATTGAAGATTGATCTTTGGAAACCTTGGCTCGATGTTTAGAATAATTGACAAGGCAAAGAAAGCTCAGAAGGTGTTTGGAAAGCCAAAACAATGTTGTCATAAAAAAATCCCTGGCGCAGCCACATTGACTGTCGTGTGCTGTTCTGGTTATGCGCTTTCAGAACAAAACACTGGAATGACAAAAAGGGACCAAGGAAGGAGCAGCAACACTGATAAGAGATATGGAGCTGTCTCTGTTCAAGAAAAGATAAAGTTGGCGGGGAGTTCCAGCTAAGAAAACGGTGCCGAGAAGGATGATATATTAGAAAAATACAAAATAGCATATGACACAGGAAAGATGAATAAGAAATAAATTGGAATTGAATTGGAAATAGAATTATGGAAATATTTTCTCCTGTGACTTTTATATTTGTTCTACTCACATGTTACTTCCATGAATTACCATTTGATCCTTATAGCTCTAGATTTTACCATATTTCTAGGTCATAAATACCTATAAAATGTTTTAACAGCCACCATCCCACCCCACACACACAGAGGAAAACCAATGATGGTGATTTAGAAGTAACTTGTATTCGTTATGATTACCTTCCTATTTCCTGCTCCAGGTCTTCAGGGTGGTCGAGTGTTTTTCAATGCTGTTAAAGAAGGCGATACTGTGATATTTGCCAGTGATGATGAGCAGGATAGAATACTCTGGGTTCAAGCCATGTACAGAGCTACAGGTCAATCGTATAAGCCTATTCCTGCAAGTCAAGCTCAGAAGATGAATCCTAAAGGAGGAAATGTCAATACAGATATATCCCCACTTTGTAAGTTGGCTTTCTTTTTCTTTTGTGGCTTTGGTTTTGGTTTTAGATGGTAAAATATGCAGCAGCTTCCTCAATGAAGTTTAATTAAGCAGAACTCATTCACTAGGGAAACATGCCTAGCAGTTTGTTGTTAGCCAGAAGCTCTTTAACTCAGATTGTTATTATCAGTGAGGGAAATCCTGACTTGCAGGTCATTATTTTTATTATAATCCATGAAAATACGACAATTAGCTTCATATTCATTACAGTTGACCCACATATTACCATGGAGATGGTGCTTGGTTTACATTATATCTTTCAATAGCCAGCCAGTGCAGCGTTGAATAGAAAAGCATCAATCTATTCTCAGAATTTTATACATTTAGGTCAGCTTTATCATACATTTTATATATTAGTTATCTAAAAACTGCCATGCAGACAGTACATTTTGAGCTGAAAGGCGCTAGCTGGGCTGCTGGATTTTTGCACCCCTCAGTGTAATATTAAACTACGTATAAAAAATATTTTAAAAAAATCAGGTTTAAGTTTTCCTCATCTTTCTTCAGGGAAAGTGTTGTTTCAGAGAAAATCAAGGTAGATAGCATATATTAATCATATCTTGAAATTTTCATATAATCTCTTTGAAAGTGTTCTGTCATGCAGATATCTGCACATAGGAAGCATATATGATTTTTTTTGTTGTTCCGGAGGCTGAGTGCAATTCAAGAATTTTTGTAATAGCCATCAAATTTTTACAATATCATATGACTGTGTACAATAATCCTTCTTCATTATCATATATCTGTAGATGTAGAGTGATAGAAGGGAGATATATGTTTTAGACTCCACTTGGTTTAACGTCTGAAGTCTATAGCAGGTTGACCCAAAACCATTCTCCTCCATCAGTCCTGCTATCGCTTGGTCTCACGGCCTTCCATTCATCCTGTAATCTTTTATCATTTTGCTGTTAGAAGACAGTGAAATTTGTTCATTAAACTCAGTAATAGTTACCTAAATCCTGACAGGGCTGTCAAGAACGTTGAAAAAAAACATAGTTTAATCTCACAAAAGCACTGACATCTGTTGAATTTTTAATCTGAAACAATTTGGAAGGGTGAGGCAAGCATTCATCACGGGGGTGGGGGAGGTTAAGGTGAAGTACTTTGTAGGATGTAAGTAACACTGCAAAAGCAAAGGTAGGGCAACAGCCGAGGAGTGCTTCTGCTCACATTCTCCCAGTTACCTGGATCTGGGCTGGGTACTGGGAGTTCACTGTATTCCTCTCCTAGTGTTTCTACTTCATGTGCATCAGTTAGAAAGTACAAAAGAAGTGATCATAGTCAGTAGTAACCAAGGAATTGCTCTTCTTGGACACAGGGCTTACATGGCAGCAAAAGCAACTAGAAAACGCTGGCCACAGAGCAGGCAAAGTTATAGAAGGAAAAAGGTACAAAACAATTGCAACTTGGGATATAATGAAATTATGTTTTCAGAGATAAAATTACTGATAGTGGTAAAGAATTAAAAAACAAGACTGACACATCTTGATATTACCTGAGACAGTTAGGGTGACTACAATTCTTAGGTGGAAACCATAGAAAAAACAAGGTTTATTTTAAAGACAGTTTAGAGGAAGCTCAAAAGCTTTAAAATATGTATTTTTTGTCATGCTTATGTATCAATTTGTACAAACTGAGATGACTGAACTGTATATAAATCAAAAGTCCATGGTTAAATTATTATTTGCCTTTGGTTTTAATAGACTTCAATGTTGGTATTTTGTAATTAATTCATAGAATTCTTTGCAATAGAGTAACTTGTGAAATTTAACTTAATATGAGGTTTAGTCTTAAAAGAATCAATGTTTGCCTGATTTCTGTAGTACCTCCAGTTCTGCCTACATAAGGAAAATTTTATTTATGTCTTTTGCACTTGAGGTAGAAATGGGCATAATCAAATTAATCAGTTTTTAAGAAACTGCAAGAACTAGGATTTACAGATATAACCTAAAATAATTTTCTAAGACTCCTGCTTTGTTTACATATACTGTGCTGATTTTCCTGGGGCACAGTTTTACTCCTAAGAAGAATCTATAGCTGGCCTTTTGTCCGATTTAAATATGTTGTTTCCTAAGAAGTTCATTTTGTTTCCCCTAGAAAAATGTTTGCCTGAAGGGTATTTTATTTTTAATCAAGATGTAACACCGAGTATTTGAGACCTAGTGTATATATTAAGTGAAATTCATTTCCACTTTTTTCTTCTTTACTATGATACATTTTTAGTATTAGGAAATACAGTTATGACCAGAGAATTTCTTAGCTGCTTTTTTATGTATCTTATTTTTCAATTAATATGTCATGTAAGCATTTCCAGCCAATACAAGATCACATTGTTTTAGTTTTTAAAGTATATTATACAACGCCCCCTCCATATACAGATAGCAGGAAACCAACTAGGGCTTTGCAAAACAAATGTCATTTAATAATATTCAAGCCCTGAAAGTCTGTCCCCATCTTCCTCATCCTCTAGCAAGATAAGAAATGCAACTCATTCACCCTGATAAAATGTACAAAAAGAACTTTCAATAGCTTGAAAAATGTAACTGTCTTTAAACTACAGGGTGTAGAGAAAAGTCAACATAAGGACACATGTTTAAATGTTTTTATATATTGTGTTTATAAAATATCTTCTGTAATCCTGAAATTCTCTTGATAGTTAAGAAAAGCAAGCGAAAGTTGTCATTAAAGAAATTAAAACATCAGATGATGATTAATATGCCACATACCTAGCTGTATTAAGGTTAATTTTTTGCTAGTAATAAATACTAACATTTCCATTTTCCATTGCCTTGTAGACAAAATTCTACATTCCGAAGTTAATGTTACATTATTAGCTGAAAAGGACAACTTGTCAAAGTGCAAGCATTTCATTAAACATTTAACATTTTTAATCAAGTGATATGCATAAATGACACTTTATTTTCACAGCCTCTACTGTTTTCTACATTCTCAAGTTCAAAACTCTTAAAGAGTTTTTGTAAGCTGTGGTGGAATTATTCTTGTGATATATGCTATGAACTCATTTTCTATAAAAGAAAGTAGTAGAAAGGAAGGAGTAAGAAACTCCTTTTGTAAAAAATGGCTGTATTTTTTGCAGTTATTGGTGCCTTGTTCAACATAAGATAATTTCTTGTACAAAGGAGTGCATAAAATGACATGAACAAGACCCAGCCACCTCAGAGCTGGATCAAAACAAACACATCAGGAACTCCTGAAAAGAAACTAGACATGCGATTATAATAAGACAGCCAGGGTCTGACTGATCTTTACAGCAATTATCACAAATGCAGAAAATGGAAATGTTGCTCTTGCATGTGCACAGCAGCAGCACTCCAAAAGGCCAGCCTACAGATCTCTTACTGATCTGAATGTGCAGTCTCTTAGTGTTGATGCTGTATGGCACTTTAGGATCATGCATGTAATTTATAAGGAACTTGATATTCTATACTAACAGTGAGGCAAATACACATTTAAGTGTGGCACTGGGATCAAACTACTGTTGTACCTGTCCAACTTCTAAAATGAATAGTAGCCAATTTCTTCATTTCTGAGTAAAACAACTTGGTACTGCGCTTTTGTAATATTAGGTGGCTCCAAAACAAATGTGAAGATGGGCTAATGTCAATGTGGGTCAATAAAAAGAGACTGCTCTTCATTTCCACTGTTCTGAATAAGCATGCTGTAACGCAAAGGATGTATGATTGTAGAAAAGCCAGAAGTTTCTTGAGGACGTGAATGTTTCAGGGAAAGAGCCAATTAAAAATAGATTCATCTGAGTCACATAAAAGTGCAGGAGACGATCCCTTTCTTAATGAGCAGTGTATTAAGAGATCTAGTCATACAGTTTGAAAGGCCACTGAAGTGATGACCACTGTTAATAACTTGATTATAATGAAGGAGTAACAGCAGTACATGAGGAGATTGTCATGTCTTAATGAAGCAACACAAAGCCAAACATCATTCTGGTCCTACACCACCGTGAGTTCAGAGATGGTCTCTTTTTGAAAGTATCTGCAGATAAGAAAGGAGAAAGATAGATACTGGAAAACCAAATGAGGAAACCTCATTCAATCTGAGGTGTATCATTTTCCTCATCTCTATTTTGGAATGATATCACTTAGCAAAACTGCTCACAAAAGGAAAATTGTTTGAGATTTTGCAGAAACCAATTATCACAGTTGTCATAAAAATGCTGTTTAGACCCCATGCACAAAACATCAAATTTTGTTCATTAAGTAGCAAGGGGGTAGAAAAGGGAGTCAAATACATTGGTATTACAAGACATCAATCCAATGACAGCAAAGTTGAAGATATTTCCAAATGAAACATCCATCTGACCAAAAGAGCATCACAGAGGAAGCTTGTGTAGAAATTTGAATAATCCGAGAGGAGCAGTCAGTGTTGTGTAATCAAGAAGAAAGTGCAGGCAACTTGCCAAATGAAGAAATGCTTTGGGATTACTCATGAAAATACAGCATTAATATTTTCAATCTATTTGGATATACCAATGATAAGCACTATAAAATTTCTCTCCCTATCATAGTTTAATGGTATGGGAATAAATGATGAATTTCATATTTCTTTTAAATGTTATTTGTATCACTCTCAGTCTTTGAACTGGCTCCATCAAGACTCTGTGGGAAAACCAGAATATGATTAATATTAAGGTACTGGTGTCATAATACATACACACAAGAAATACCACTGCTTAACCTTACAGTGTCATTGCTCAGTTTTGGAGTAATTGGTAATGTTCTTGTAAAGCAATTCTTTTAAAATAGTTCTGGGGTGTTTGTATCTGTATCTTAAATTACTTAAACTTTTTAGAAACAAACAGAAAAAAAACCCATATTTTTTTCATTTGACATTGTTTTCTCAGCAGGTTTGGCAGCATTATATCCATCATACACTTTGCTACCTGGAAGAGTGGAGTAACTCCACCCTCCCTGCATGTTCCCTCATTCCCCTTCATGTCCCATTCTTGCTTGCCTCCAACTACCCCATCTCCCTTTTAGAAAGAAAAGGTTAACACTGACCTCCACTGCCTTAGGCAGTCAGTAAGTCCCCTTTATACTTTCTCCCATGCTACTCAGAAACATGCAAAAACTAACTAATATCCTTTTCAAATCTGTCCTTCGGCAAAATACTGGCAGTCCATCAGTGTGCTGTCCCCAGCCCGACGATCGGGCCATATGGGCCAGCTGCTTTCTCCTATTCTACCACTTTCTGTCTATCTGTTATTTCATTGTCTGATATTTAAATTATAAGGTTCTGGGGGCATAGATTGTCTCTTTGGCCTGTGTTTCTAAGCATGTAGCACTTTGGAGTCCTAGTCAATGATCAGGAGTCGAAATGTTACCGATGGAAGCTGTCACTATCTGTATGGAGTGGCACTTGAAGGAATGTAATGCCTGTCTTGCCACTGTCTTTTGCAAAGAGCATGTGCACCTTCATCTTCATCCAACCAGTTCCAGCCTCTTCTGCGTCAGAGTCATAGTTCTTACCCTACTACTCCCAGTCTCTAAATCTTTTTAATCCCTAAAGTACTGGATTTCTTGTCTCTATCTGCTCTTCTTTCCTGCCTGCCTGAGTTAGTTCAAATTGCTTCCATGATGCTTAGACTCAAGCAGGGATGTCACTGAGAGCCACAAAAGGGAGGAGGTCACCACTTTACAAGGCCAGGTCCTGCAGTTCACCCTAGCACAGAGTAAATGCTACAGAAAATGTATACTTGCTTCTGCACTGGAACGGGACAGAGATGATGCCTAGTGATCTGGTTATCACTAGGAACCACTCGAGCGTGTGCCGTAAACATGGTAGTCTTAATTCATTCAACTCTACTGAGTCACTGAGGATGTGATTATTCTTTGCGTCTGGGCTAAAACTGGAAGCTTCTTGCAAAGATGGCAAAAAGCATATTCAGAATGCCATTCTGCCAAAATGAATATCCTTGTGTAAAAGAGCACCCAAAGAATTTGCTAAAACTCCTGCAATAGCTTTTGTAAGTTTTACCATGGTTTTAAAATACGTATGTTTGTCCTACCTTGATCCAAAAAAAAGATAGTTTTTTGGCTAACAGTTTCCAAAAGATGAAATAAATACACAACCTGAAGCAGTCAGTGTAACATGGAAATAGCAGCCAAAACAACGGGTTTGAGTTAGAGGCAACTTGAAAGCAGGACAACAAATTACATTGAGAAGGGAAGAAAATTAATTGTGAAAAAGCCGAAGTATTACTGCTTTAAAGTTCTCCCCAAATATCTTCCCAAGATTTCCCAAGACTGAGAAAGCATAGAGAATAAAAAGGAATTGTATTTTTTCCTAACTCTATATCACAATATAGCACTTTACGTCTTTTGCATTTGCATGTAGCTTGAACAGGACATGTAAAGCTGATCGGTGTAGGAATTTGAAAAATACAATCACTTTAAAAAATTGTAAAAGTGGAGTGTTAAATAATTTTTAAATCACAGTCATACAACATTTATGAATTCCTCATAGTCTTTAATCAAGTTCTTAGATTCTTTTTAATCCATTTTGTTTCAAAGAGATTTACCAGTTATCTTGTGTGTATATCATAACAGTAAAATAATGTAATGTATTACACTAGATCTATTTTTCTATTATTTCCTGCTTGCCTACAGCTGGCAAAGGTAAGTTTTTAACTGTTTATCTGTTGTTAGAATATATTTGATAGCAAATCTTCTGTTACTTTTTGACAATGTTATTTGTCCTGTTCGATTCACTTAAAAAGATGGTGGTCAGTCATTGATCTTTCTGTAGAACTACATCGAGGAATTATGTATGTTTTTTTAATAATATTTTTGCTTATTTTGCCTGAATTATGTAATAGCAGATTCTGCTTTCACAAGCCTCCTTGAATTCATTAGATCACCTTACACATTGTGATCATCTGCATGACTCTATCAGAATGTCGAATGTTTCCTTTGCAACGTGCACTCTCCCAATTTCAAAATACTTAATTACGTGTCAGTACTTACACAGATTTTCTTTTAAAAAAGGAGAATCTTTTATATTTGTGTAGTTAACCAGAGAAAAAAAATCAAGCCAAATTAAGAAAGATTCAGCTGTGTATAATTTGTACCTGAGATCAATAGCAGAAAGAAATGTTAATCCTTTTTCTTTTCCATAATCTCTCTTACTTTAAATAATGACTCAGTAAATCAGATATATGTATAAGAAGGAAAACTTACAAGAAATGTAGAAACCAGTAACTTACACATTAAACAGATTGGGTTTGCAAAACTTTTATCTGTGTATGGATCATTTTGGAAACTATAGATAACTTCACATTAGTGCTTTCACTTACGTAGTCGTGTTGATACCAGTTGTTTATCTTTGAATTTATGTTTTTAAAAACATTTGAGAGACAGCATTTCATGCACCTATGTCAAAATATGAGCTAAGTTTGTCATTAATGATAGGCTAGTCTTATGCTCATGGAAATATTGTTAATCTATGTAATTACATATGCTACTGATCCCTAAACCATTAAAAATCTGTGCTGCTGTTTCTCTGGGATGATGGTCTCATACCTTACGCCGTCGATGTATTGTCATACTGTTTATTTGCTACATCCACCTTGGTGAAATCTGTCACATGGATGTGACTCTTGCTTTGACAATGCAAAGCCAAGTGATATGAATTAGTTTCTGCATCTTTCCAGGATGTGATGCTGCAGATCCTTCAGCTTGAATTAAATAATTCTCCCATCCACAAATACAGCTGAAAGTTGGACTTGACATGGATCAATATGATCTGGGGCTAAATTTCTAAATGTGACTGATTATGTTAGCATCATGCCCACAGATCAATATTGAGTTTTATTATGAACCTGACTCTATAATTGGGTTTAATCAATAAACTTTTGTCCCCTTTTCTTTAGAAATTTTAGGTTTGTACTATGCAGGTTTTCAAAATTGCATTTAGGATACATTTAGATCTATACTTTTCTAGTAACGAATATAAAAAGACCTAGGTTTGAATTTAAAGGAACAAAGAGCAAAGACCCTATTGAAAGGGGAAGTCAATTTTTAAGTTGATAGGACTGTTCACCCCAGTACAGTCTATAGAATCCAAGACAGCTAATGTGCTAATACGTAACTAGTCCTTTTGGGCACTGTAAGGCTTTTTCTGTCCATACTTGATAGATAATTCACATTGAGGATTTTGACAAAACATAGCATTAATGAAAGCAATCACTAGAGCTTCTCTTTTGATAAACCCGCGGGGTTTAAAGGCGTTGAAAGATGCAGTCTGTGAAGAACAATAAATTTGGGCCTTTGATTGAAGTGCCATTTGGGATGGTATGTTTTCTCGATGTATTTACACAAAAATGCTGCTCCCTTTTTCACTACTCTTTGCTGGAAGGTTGAAGGAGCTCTTTGCCATTACTACATTAAGGTTTGTCTCATTAAAAGCTGAGTACAAAAAGAAGGCTGGAAATGACCTAGCTCAAGCCAGTGTGTTCATTTCTGCTCCAGTTTGCCATTTGAGAAGTAGGCTTCAAGCCATGATGAATATTTCTATGAGCAGTACTTTGATCTGCAGTAAAGATGCTCTTTCTTATCTGAAGAAATGAATACATAAACCTTTTCTTTTTGCAACGTAGGGAAGGGTATTTATTTGATTAATTTGCTAAAATTAGAAAGAGCACCACACAAACCCAGGAAATTATAGAACTCTTTTTTTTCATGCTCATAACATTGTTTTGTAAATTGTAACATTTCAAGACCTCCACTAGAAAACGATTATTTAAGAATTATTGTAATGTGCTGTGTTGTGTTTTCAGGTAGCCTTTCTAAATTGTTTGGTTTAATCTGTCGGTGGGTTGAAACTGTATTTTTTTTCACTGTTACCATCCATAGACTGGTATGATAGAAAAATAATTCAATAATATTATTTTCATATTAAAAACCAATATTCTATAATGTCACCTGCAAGCATCTACTTAATGTAACTTGGTTTCTTTTAAAATACGTTTAAGAAAGTTTATATATTGAGACTTACATACCATGTGTACACTTGTGTTTGTAAATCTGCACACTCGCTCATGTGTATTGTTCTGCACACTTTTCCTTTGTATGAACAGATGCAGACCGTGGTCAGAAACATGGCATGGATGAGTTTATTTCTGCCAATCCCTGCAAATTTGACCATGCTTCCCTCTTTAGACTGCTTCAGAGGCAGACCTTGGATCACAGATTGAATGACTCCTATTCTTGTTTGGTGAGTACTGACTGGAAGATAGATATAAAGAAGTGAGAAATAGTTGTTACAAAGTAGTCCTTTCTTCCTGGTTCATTCAATAGCTGTGGTAGTAGTTGGAATAAAGGGTCCAATCGATTGGTTTCAAATTTGAAAATTATACACTTGCAAGCTGCTGCTGTGCCACTCAATAGAAAGCAAAGAGACCCAAACTGTCTCTGATTTTATCAGCTGAAATTTATCATGTCCTCTATGGAGGTTTGAATAAAAACAGAAGGTTTTGATAATGGTAAGAGCTCCTGTGGTAGGATTTACTGACACCTGTACAGGCATTTTAAGTTACAAATGCAGTCGCCTCGTGTCAGACATTTTCACCTATCTTGTAATTCTTCATTCCACTGTGGTGAGAAAAAGGAAAAACACCAAAAGAAGGGAAGGAGAACCATGGGCGATATAGATATATGGGCACGTATGTATTACCTGAATTGCAAAAAACAAATGGGAGTATAATTATTTAACAAAAACAAGTGTGATGGTTTTCACATTCAAAGACAGATAAAAAAGATAAGATATTGGCATAACATCCTTCCATATTTGTAGCTGCAGTTTCCCTTTCCTACATAACACTTTTGATTCTCTGCGTTGTGGGGCTAGGAGTTGAGGATGAGGCTGCTTCTGGTTTTGTTTTCAGTAGGGAAAACCAGCAACAACCTTGTAGAAGTCCATCAGATTATACACACTTGTTAAACAGATTTGTGTGGGTCAGACCTCATAACTTCCTGAGGCTTTATTTTTCATTTGATACTGTGTCTGAAATAGTGATCTCTCACTAAGGACCTATAATGCCTCATAGCACATAATTTTTTTCACTTTACTATCCCAACAGCAACAAAAAATGATAACTTTATTTTACTTCTTTTTTCCATTGATCTGACTAGTCACGTAATACAAAGATAATGATGGGGGTTTTAGGTCTGTTTGCAAGTGTAAAAAAGAAAAAAAATTATTTGATGAGAGTTACTTCCTTTTTAAAATACTACCATATAAGTATGTATAGAAAAAGTTAAAGGACTCATTTTCTGTCTGTGGGTTGCACACTGAATCAAAGAAGAGGCCCGAAGGTACATCTGTACAAAGTAATTGGCACTCAAAGAGAAAATGGTTAGCTTTCTAACAGTGCATTGGGGTCAAAATCTTTTTTTTATAATAATAATATAGTAAGACACTTAATATAACCTTGAAATCAGGAACTTTTAGAAGAGGTTAGGTGAAATACCCAGTGCTATAGCAACCATAAAGCAGATGCATTTCTTATTCTTCTTTTTAAAATCCAGCTTTTAATAAGTAGAATGGGTGATCATTTTCCATTAAATTGCATATTTAACTATATTTTTTAATTTAAAAAAATGGGGATGTCAAGGTAGCAATAGAATACATGAACATGTAAGTGTGACTTTTATTTTCCTGAACAGCTCATTTCCTATCATTTTTAGAAACAATGCATCCCTTTATTTCAATAAATGTAGAGTAACCACACATACAACTTGTAAAAATAAAACTAAAAATGTGTAAGAATTAATATTAAGCACAGTTCTGTATTAAATTATTATATGACCTAAACGTCTTCTCGATATTGGGGAGCTTCTTTTTTTTGTTTGTTTTTTTTTTTTCAATTATACAATAGAAAAAATATGCAGTTATCTAATACTCTGTAGCATATAGTTGTTATGTGGTTGTGAGACTTATGCATGGTATGGGGTTGAACAAGGGCAAGGAAGGCACATAGTTATATGAAAATGACCACAGTAAAACAGATCTCTTACAAAGACTGAAGTTTAAGTAGTGAGTTCTTTAAAAATTTGTATTCTTGTCACAATTTTCTCTTATGAGAATGTACAGAAATTTTAATAATTATTTCCTTTTGTACTGCTAGACATTTTGTCATGTTTTCCATAAAAACAGAGACACATCAGTGACAACGATGATGTATTGGCAGAATATCAATCATACTAACCACTGTTTATTATATCTAGGGATAGGACACATATTATTGCAGAAATTCAGTTAAAATCCCTTTTCTATCTTCTTTCAATGGAATGCCATGTTTTCTAGCACACACTGTGTAAACTGCATGGGCAATTGCAACATGACTGGATATTAGTTTAAAACAGAGTACTGTTCAGGGTGCTGTAATAAAGCTAAGTGTTTTCTAGAAACAGCTGAAGTTCTTTAAAGGCAGTGGAAACATTGACTTCAAAGAAATGAATCAGGAGCAAATAAATTTATAAAATAACTTTGAGGTGTTCTTGTTTGCAAATAATATGTTAAAATCAAGAGTTGAGGGAGAATATAAAATTTAAATTCCTGTTTCATGCAAGTCTTTTGTAAAGTTAAAACACAGATGATTTAAACCTGATGTGAATATATTTTTAAGTATTGTTTAATAGTGTCTTGGCTGATATTTTGTATAAATATTAAACATCTGAGCTTGCAGACGTAGTCACAAACAATAGGGAAATACTGGTCTTCAGCTGCTAAACTGATGTTATAAATTCATGACTTGCAAAATCATTTTGCTTATCCAATTTATTTGTATATTTGACTTCAGGTGTTCCTCAATCTCTCTTAACCATTTGGCAGGGATGATGAGAGGGAAATATCACCACAGTTAAGAAAAGAACAAAGAAAAATGCGTATTTAGAACAGCTATGCAGTAGCCGTGGTTTCCGAAGGTTTATGTTCTTCTCCCTACTGCTTTTTGGAAGTTCACTGTGCTATCTTTATTCATATTGGCAGGCAAAGCAATCAAGGCTCCTCTGTTTTACATTTCTACATCAAGAATCAATTATTCTTTTTACACTCTGGATTCACTCAAGAACTGTTTTTTGTGGTGGGAAGGAGTCTCTACTTTGTTCATGTCTGTGTTAGGGTTACGCCATTCTGGTTGCATCAAGACTCCGCCCGAGTAAGCCCTCAGTATGCCCCAGAATATCTCATTATTATTTAAGGTCAAATCATACTCGTCTTATTTAGGTGGCTTTTAACAAACTACCTAGCTTTGTATCTCTTTACTAGTGTAAGTTGTTAAAAATGCACGCATGTTACATAAGAAACAGGGTAAATGGTTGAACTATGGTTCTCTGACATTAAAGTTGCAGCCAGGGGGAAATGACTAGCCGGAGACTGTGTTTTAACTATCCACATTACTGTCCCTCATCATTACCCAAATGTTCTCTCATAGCTTACAATTAATTACTTTAACAAAATTAATTATTTTGAAGTGTTAGTTTATTTTATATTAGGTTTTGATATAATTGAATCTTCACTAGACTTTGAATGTAGTAGCATCTTTTTATAAACCCTATATTTCATAGTGGTGGTAAATAAGAACTGCAGTTTCCTGACATTTACTCCTTTCAGCAAGAGGGCTATTGTTGGATCTAGCTTCCAGTGCCATCAGTGTTACTTAGATATAAATCATCCTAGTATAAAAAGTTTACGTAATGCACATAAAAATATATGCTTCTGTTCTTTGTTTGATTTAAAAGCTGTGAGTGGGGAAAGAAATCTCAAAATGTTGTGGGGTTTTTTGTCTTTCTCTTTCAGGGTTGGTTTAGCCCAGGTCAAGTCTTCGTATTAGACGAATACTGTGCTCGCTATGGAGTGAGGGGCTGTCACCGCCATCTTTGCTATCTTAATGAATTGATTGAACATTCAGAAAATGGTTCTGTCATTGATCCAACCTTGCTCCACTACAGTTTTGCATTTTGTGCTTCTCATGTTCATGGTAACAGGTAATTTAATGGTATATTTTTAAATGCATAGCCTTAGGATGAATCAAAAGTATTTATAGGCTCTTGCATTCACCAAGTAGGGAAATTGCACACAACAGAAATCAATTCATGAAAGTTTCTTCAGGGGTATTGGAGGTTCTATACAGATTACTATAAAAAAAAAAAATCTCCTTTCAATCTGTACTGTCTTAATGCAATGTGTTTTCTTGGGCATTGTATAGACAGGCTGATTCAAGGCTAAAGGATATAATCCTGTCAAAAAGGTAGTCTTCTGCATTTTGCATTTGTATTGTGTTAGTGAATGGTGCTTCCAGTGAACATTTTGAACAATTTTGCAGTTTAAGGGAAGCTTTGACTCTTTTTCTACACTCTGTAGCTTGGCAAAATATCATGCTATACTGAGATCTTCTGGCCGCGCTACCACAGGGAGAAATAGCATATATTGGTAATGTGGTGTGACCCCCAGCAAAGAACAGCTAGGGCACTTCTGGGATTATTTCCACTAAAGGGGAAGGCTGCTTCAGGACCTGTTGGTCACAGTGATGCTCTTGGGATGATGTCTTCCTTCCATATGCAAGTGAAAGGCTTGGAAAAAATTAAGTTGTATTGCTGTGCTAAGCACGTTCTTTAAAAGAAGCCTTTGCTTCATCTTTGTCTTATTAAAAATTATGAGGGAACCAGCTATGCTGT
This sequence comes from Himantopus leucocephalus, assembly GCA_003993805.1. Classification (NCBI taxonomy): domain Eukaryota; kingdom Metazoa; phylum Chordata; class Aves; order Charadriiformes; family Recurvirostridae; genus Himantopus; species Himantopus leucocephalus. Next base: position 27,178,836 of record RSEF01000001.1, read on the forward strand.
TGAACAGCAGGTACTGGAGATAGCGTCATTGGATAGCGCAGGTGGGAAGGGACCTCAGGGACCTAGTCCAATCTCCTGCTCGAAGCAGGGTCACTTACGAGGTCAGACCAAGTTGCTCAGGACTTTATCCAGTCAGGTCTTTACCCAGTTCGAACCTGTCTTATTTCAGTGTAGTTATATCCGTTGTCTCTTGTCAACCTCCCAGTAGCAGCTGGGGGTCTGCCATTCAGTCCCCCTAGACACCACTTATTCTCCAAGCTGAACAAGCCCAGGTTCCTCAGCATCTCCTCAGAGCAAGTGCTCTGGCCTCTGACTGTCATGGTCGCCATCCGCTGAACTTGCTCCAGAGTTAGGAGTGGGGCAGGCAATCTGTCAAATTGTAGGACAACATGCATTTATACCCCGCTGTGCACACTAGATTTGCAGACTGCTGTAGCAAATATATTTTAGAAGTTCAAAAATACTGTGATGCTGTCGGTAAATCCCCAAAACTGAATCCTGGTAGGGATCAGGAGAGAGAGAGGTTTTCTTCCCAACAAGTATGCTTATGTTGCCTTGCAACCAGTTAGTCACAGCAGTCATTTTACTTGTCCTCAAGACAGTGAAGAAGGGACAATCCTTAAAAAAGATATTGTTTCTTTCATTGGCTCAGACAAAGCCTGTGAGAACAGGAGCTGGGCATTTGTGGCCTGAGTGATTTGATAGTGGGAGATTAACCTTGTGTAATCCTTGATAATAATATCCAAAATTAAAATGCTTTTGATTGTGCCTCAAATACTGTCAAGAATCTTAACATTCATACTGGTAAGTTAGGAGATTTTCTAGCTTTTACTTGGTAACCTATTCTCTGTAAAAGCATGCTTCTTTTGTCAGTTCCTGAAGAACCTGACACATTCATATTTCCTATTGAGTCTAAGTCTTTGTTGTTTCTAGCCTTTTTATTACCGGCTTCAACCTAACAAGACAAATATACAGTGATAATTGCTCAAACTTATTTCAAGAATTCAAAAGAAAGGTAGATAAATTTCTTTTTATTTCATAATTTAAGTGAAGGACAACAGGGCGTGCAGTGCATGAAAATATCTCAGGGAGCACATCATTTACACAGTGGTAAGCACTCTGTTTGTATTCTGTCTATTCCTTCTGTACAGATATTCTCTGAATAGCATTATGAGTGTTTTAGGAATAAAAGAAGTGTTGAAGAGAGAGGGTCTGACTAGAACTGAGATATTGTAAAAAGGAAGAAAAAAGAAACATGAAGAAAGAAGAAAAGTAAGTCAAGGACAGAAGCAGACACACTCACTGAGGATGACAGACACACATATACACACATAATACATCCACTCATTCATCTGCTGCAGCACTAAGAAATAGTAAAAGGGAAAAAAGAATTTCACAGACAATGCATGACAGGCCAAAGTTCTAGGCTGATCCCTGGCGTTATACATCTTAGTTTTGTAAGTCAGGCTGAGAATTAGAAAGACCACAGAAGAAAGACAAGGAGCTTTATACTCTGGGCATGATGTATCCAATTTATATTTCACCTTTGCTTCGCAGAGGGATCTTAGACCTTCCACTAGCCTGAGAAAGATCATCAAAAATGATCTTGAAGTCAGGTGATGGAGAAGCATGTAGAAATGCAGCCGTATCTGTAGTTCAAATTACCAATTTCTTTTAGGCATGAATTTTAGAGTAGCAGGCAATCTGGTGACATCAGTCAAGTGATCAGATAAAGGTGTCACTCACCTTCGCTTCTGGTAGTCTGGTGAGGAGAAACTCAAGCACAAATCAGAGCAAATTTACAAAATGTACCGGGGCCATGCCAGGACAACTCTGAGCACACCAATGCCTACATCTGATTTGCTAAATAAAACTGGTGAGGAAGCAGTCTCATACAACCGACTCCAGCTGTCCATAGGTACTCTCTAAGATGCCAGGCATGATTGTGGGATTGCATGTACTGAATACTGCTCCCAGTAAACACTATGAACAAGGCTGAATCAGTTTTCACTCTTTCCACCCTTTATAGGTCTCCAGAAATCTTCTGGCAGATTTTGAACCCTCGATATCCCCTATGCTCTTTTTCTGCATCCTAGGCCTTGAAATATAAACTCTGTTTCATGCTGTAGGCTGTAATGCTCTTGCTCTTGCACAATAGCCATGGTTTTATTTCAAAACACCTGGAATAAACACATGTCCTGGTTTGAGGGACATGACAACACACAAAAGTCAATTGTCCTAGAGCTTCAGGGACATTGTGGAGCACCAAGGAGACCTGTACTGAGCTCTAGTGCAGGCTGCATGCAGCAGACCTTGCTACCTGGTCTGAGGACCAGAGAACAGTCCCCAACTCGGTTGGGACGAAGATATAGGTAATAAGTTCTAACAGAGTTATCAAGCACACTGGTACTTAGTGTTTCTCTTATGCCAGTGTTGTTAGTTTGGGAACAGAAATGTTTATGCAGGGTCAAACACAATGTTTGACCTCAGTCCTAGCCTGAGGAATTCAAGTCTCATTCGTGCCTTTCCTTTCTGCTGGGAAGAGCATTACAACAGAGCTAAAAAATTGCTTATGTAGAAAAGGTATTTCTGCTTTCGTGGGTGACATTCTTAAGACATTCTCTTCCTAAACAGCCAAAAAGCAAAATATTATAGTAAAAGAATAGCCTTTCTGAGTGTTTTTTCTGAATCAACTATTTCCTTTTCCTCCAGTAAATAAAATCAGCTGTTGTTGGCTGTGCTTCTAGTGCTGTGTAACATTACAATAGCATCTCCTTTGGTTCCTCTTCACAATGTTTTTCTTCTGAAATGTTCCATTATATGGTCTCCATCAAAGTCATTAGTTCACAAGTGAACTTTTCGCACTGCGGTTATGCATACACTTGTGTATCTCTGGTGAAAGTGAAATGGGCAGAACAAGGAACTATAGGATATTCCTGAATGCTGACATTTCAGTCTAAACAGTCCAGGTAGGAGCTATTGTTTTCTTCCCCATCACGTTCGCTTTTGTCTACTTTTCATGCTGTGACTTCTATTCAGTCCCTCTTGTCTGAAATGGATGCTGGTGGGTATCACATGAAGTGCAAAGTGACTTCTTTCCTCCTGCTGAGTTACAGACTGAATTGAAAAATTCAAAATTCAAGCATATTCCCCGGTTATACCTTTTTCTATTCAGAAAGAAAGCTGATTTATTGGAAGGTCATGTATAAGAAGTGAAGGTGAAAGTAATGCTACAAAAATCAGTTTGTAACTGAAGATAAATAGTTTCTCTCTGCCTTCATTTTGAAATCTTCAGCACGTGTGTTTGCATAGAAGGAGAGTCATATTGAGTCAGGGTTCTTCTAAGCCAGCATTGACCTGCTTGAACTAAGAGAAGGGCAACCGTATGCAATACTTCCTCTTAGTGCTCTTTCAGTTTCCAACTCTTTGCAGCTCAGAATATGCCCGTTCAGTAACCTGGAGTGAGTCTCTGTTTCAGGTACTTGTCCACTGCACCCCTGAACCTGTGTAAGCCCTTTACACCCTCAATACCTTTGGCAGCAAGTTCTACAAGTCGGCCTCCTCTTGCTTGAAGAACTCTTGCTTTGAACTTGACTCCTACATGTCTCATTTCATTCTCTGTTGCTATTGGAAGAGATGGAGGACAGACAAAAAAAAAAATCCTTCTCTGTTGACTCTTTGCTATTTAAGATTCAAGAAGTATGATTAAATATGCATTGTTTACACTGGGTGGATGTCATCTGCTAATTCCTTATCTTTTTCTAGTAATTCGCAACGTTGACTTGCTTCTTTGACTGCTACTGAACAAGAATGGTTTCATGGAATTATACATCCTAACACCAAGATCTCTGTCCTGAATAGCAACTGATTTTTCCTCATATTTATCTACCTTGATCATTATTTGCTGTTTTATTGCTACTTGATTTCATAAAGTCCTTCTGGAATTCCACTATGCCATATAACTATCATTACAATTACATTTATTATCATCTCAGTTCTTAGCTGTTTGCTGATCTTCACAAAGATCAGAAGGAAGATTTCTCTGCCTTGTGGCTTCAAAGCCATACAGACTTCTTCACAATAGATAATATTTACCCAATTGTCTTTAATTTTATCCTTAAATATCCTTATATTATAGTTCCTGTAGTTCCCCCTACCTGTCCTGGAAACTTCTGATTTTAAATTGATCTCACAGTCCTCAGGAAGAAGGCAGTTCTTGTTGAGCACTTTCACACAACCATAGGTAATTCAGTTCTGGCCCTGGCAACTTACTAACATTCATTCTCTAATTTGTTCTATAAGCTTTTTCTCAGTTGATTTACTTTTGGACAGATTCTGTGCTGAAAATAAAGTATTTTTTGCTGTAAACAAAGAAGGGTTCCAGCATAGGAATCTTCTTAATTTCCTTCATAGTAAACACCAGTGCAAAGAATTCATTTTGTATCTCTGCAATAGCTTTGCCCTCTCTGAGAGCTCCTTTTAGATCCTTGCCATCATTTGGCACTGTACGCTCTCTGATAGGCTTCTTGCTCCTGTTATGCTTGGAGGAAATAGCTTAAAGTGGAGCAAATGAACACATAAGAGAAATGAAACTATGGAAACTTCAGAGAGTGCTATGCATTCATATATTTCTTTCCATTTTTCATTGTTTTGTGATAAGAATCATTTATTGCAATTTTACACTTTCTGTGAAATGATAAAAGAGAATGTCCAGAGAAATCATCCCTTTCAAATCTGAGACAAGGCACTTTGTAAAAATAAGGAAAATAATATCATTACATTGTTCTGTCTCTTCTAATCATTTTTTCTGGAGCCTCTGAATAGATACTTCCTTCTCTTATGACTAAATTAACTGTAGAGTTAAAGTAAGGGTGTCTGTATCTTGCTGGTTTCTCTTTCATTTTATGTCTTTCATAAACACTATTTAATAAGATTTAATCTAAAATTCCAGAATGTAAGTCAGTAGTTTCACTGTTTATCTGCACATGGTCACCTTCTGACATGAAAGGTTTTGTCCAGTTGATCTCTTCCCAAAAGTGTTATGTTTTCATATGTATAATTTTGTATATAAAAATATTTGAATAGCATGTAGACTTCTTCTTAGATGTTTTTCACAAGAAGCCATTGCTAGCAGGATTTTGTGGAACTTTTCAGTTTTAAGCAGTTGAAAATGCTTCCTCTTTCTGATGTGCTTCTTATTCACTCTCAACCCCACATTTTCTGTCTATGTTGTAATAATAGCTGGTGTAAGGTCGTCTTTCACTGGTTTTTATTGGCATTTGAGCCATCTGCTTTAATCTTAGATCTGTTCCAAGGCTGTCCAACAGCTGGAGGAAGGAGCCTGAGAGGCCTTACAGTGTAGGCTCATTAGGGAAATGTTTTATATCAGAAGTTATATTCCATCAGTCTATCAGCATCTTATGTAAATTCTCTCTCATGTTTGATACAGCATCTAGAGGCTTAACAGGAGTCTTTCGGTTTTGTAATTTGTCTTATTTTTCTATCAGTCCTCTATAGTGGAAATGGTGAGAGTGGATTTCTCATACTCGAAAGCATGTTTTTATTCAGAAGTCATTTATTATCAGTCACCATTTCCCCAGAATAATGGAATGAGAAAATATACCTTCTAGGATCGATACGCTATGTGAGTCTGTGCTTCTAGATGAGAAGCAGTGTTCTCTCAAAACTGGAAAAACATTGGACCTTTATATCGCTTTTCTTCAAGTGAATGTAATCTTCCCCTTTTCTGAGGCTCCTTGGGCAATGCTGAGAATAGAACTTTTTCACTAGGTCTTTCAGTTTTATGTACCGCCCTGTACCAAGCATCTTGCATCGCCCAGTTCATCTGTCATTTTTGGAAGCTGATCATCTCCAAGGTATATGGAACACAGAGGAAGGTAAACTTTATTTAATTTGATCTGTATTCTCCTTTTTAAGTTGTTCACTTATGAGCATCATACAGCCAAGACTCTGATGTGAGGCCTCTCTGATAGTTAAGTTTGGGGGGTTTTTAATTAATGTTGTTCAACTAGTGACAGAGCTTTCTATATATTATTGTTGTAAATAGCCACAAGAAAGATATCAGTAGAGTTCTCCTGAGTTCAAAGCTAAAAGCAAAATTCTTCACCCTGTTGCAGGTACCAAGTGAAACCATGTTGACCTCACCTTTGGTTCAAGGAAGGGTACTGTCCTGTGTTGCAAAGTGCTAATAACTATAATAATGTTATAGTAAAACATGTCCTCACTACAATATTAAGAGGCGCATTTTTCAACATATCAAAACAAATCTGCTTCTGACAAGCCTCAGAGAAATTGTCAATAGAAAATTAATCACAATTCACACATTACTAAGAAGTATTAGAACAGTTCTGCATATTTAAGGTGATATTTGCCATCTTAGGCAATAAAGGAACAGCTACTGCTATTACGTAGTCTCACCATCCCTGAACATTATACGTTGTTTTGTCATTAATTTCAACTGATTAATGCCTATACATACCCTTATACTGTGGGTAAAATGATATTATATTAGTACATGCTTAGCTTTTCAGTAGAAGGGTATTAATGAATCCTACCTAAAATATAAGTGCATAAAAGATCATTAAAATTAACCTGATTTATCATCTTAATCTGTTTTAGTGGCCCAGAATTGGTCTTTTTCGTTCACTTGTGAAAAAGAGGGTATGACCTGCAAGCAGATGTAGGATCAGCCTGAGAAATGCATACAGCAGAAGGCTCTATTGTGCCATTTTTTTTGTCAGAATGTTTGAAGAATAGTTAATATAAACAACAAAATGCTCGGTCTTCAAGTGCCTGCTGGTTAAAGCTATGTTTAAATGCCACGTGATAATTTGCTCTCTTCATTTTCTGTTAATAAAAAGGCGTCTGCTCTGCCTGCTTCTAAGCTGATAATGTAATTCATTGTTTTTCTTAGACTTATCTAACATAAACCATGGAGTCTGCCAAAGCCTTAATTAATACAGTTGTGTTTTAAAGGAAAATTTCGGTATTAAAGTCCTTTGATATTTAAGTCCTATAAATAGATAATAAAATCCCTACATCAAAATTATAAACAACTTAATCTTCTGTTTACTAAGAAACAAGAAGTCAAACTTTTATCTTGCTAATTTGAAAATTGTCACTGTTCTTTCATTTTATTGTGGATCCTTATGAATTTAAAAACAAGTGCTCTTAGAAAGCACTGAAGTCTTCTAAAACAATTTGTTTCTAGGAGCCAAGATGACATTTAAGTTTTGTTTTTCTTACACCCTTGAAATGTAGTTTATTATATAAATGTCTTGAAGTAAGACCTTAGCTGAAGTATTTTTCTTGTATTTTGTTTTTCATCACAATTTCTCATCTTTGTCTGGCAGATTCTTTTGGTTAGCCTTACTGTTGTCATCTATGTGTATGTGTGTGTGTACATGTTAGAATATCAGTCTGCGCATTCCTCTCCTCATACTCTTTTTTTTCATGACAGGCCAAAGTGGTGGTCTGTGTTTTTAATGAGGAAGGCTTATTGAAAAGACTTTAAGCATTTATAAAATATCCAAATATGCAAAAAGCACTAGTATCAATGATGTTCCAGAGGAAAAAAGAAAAGCCAGTCATGTTCAGTTAGTATTTCGCAAGGCTATCTCAACAAAGCAGTCTTGCTTAAGGTAACAGTTCGCTCTTTGTGAGGCCACTAGGAGAAGCTGTTTCCAAAGTTGAGGGCTGGAAACAATCTACGATCAACCCAGTGTCCATCATATCTAATTCCTATTGGAACTGGAATACCATTTTTATCTCACATGCCATAGCTATTCACAAGAATCTTAATCCTACAATGCTTCAAGTGACCTCTGCAAATTATTACAGGTTTGAAGACCTCTAGACATCAAAATATTTCTAGAGGGTACTCCAAGCCTTAAAGGGTTATATCAAGTGAGGAAAACCAGTCCATTCCCAGAGGAAAATCTAAATTCACCACCTAATCAATTAGCTTCCCTAGAGTAACTACCATCAGGACTGCAATCCTGCAAGATTCTTTAAAAATTCTGGTCAATCTCTATTTTTGGTGTCATTATTTAAGTGTCTTACGGTCGAACAGCTCCTTCCCACTTGAAGTTACTAGCTCTAGTTCATGAGGTATTTATTTCAAATCTCTTTTGATATTTAAGTCTGAGTGAATTAAACAATTGGAGATGTGACCAGAGACAGCATTACATCTATGCCAGTTAGACTGTGATCTAAGCAGACAAGACAGGCCAATCCAAATCCAATTGACAGAGTTCTCAAAAAATGAAAAACTAATATAAGTGTGAGAGAGAAGGCTACTCAGGTTTTGAGTGTTCACTGTTTCACCTAGTTCTCTAATCCCAAAAGCAGTTGTGAAGAATTAGGAGGAAAAGAATGTGCAGGAAAGTAAAATTCAGTCTCCCTTTACCTTCTTGAGAAGATAATGTTAAAATGAAAACTCTTCCTAAGACAGTCCATCATTTTTCTTGGCTGAGTTCTTGAAAGAGAGGTCCCAGGTTGCAATAACAAAGCTGAATACTGATTTTGGATTGAAAATTCAGGTCCAAACCACTATCCATGACATTTGGGATAGTAGGAAAGGCGTGTTTGTTCTTGTGTTTAGTTGTAAAATAGTTCTTTTATGGTTTATGGATGACCCAAAGCTTTGAAAACGAAATGACTGCTTGAGTATGATCTTCTTGGCAGGCACACTAATTTTTAAATAAAAATAACCGGATCAAAACAGTGCTATTTTATTTTATTCTGTCTTCAAAGCAATTGAAGAAAAAGGTCTAGAAGGCAAAATGAGTGGAAATTTTGAAACTATTTCTCTTTTTTTTTTTTAATCTCAGCTCACCTTAGAGTCAGATTCTTTTTTTCTGTGGTTTCTTTTTCTCAGTAGTAGATAGACATTCTGAAGAGTCGCAAAAAATGATCACCAGCACAATATGGGTTACGAAAATGCATTTTTATATTCTGCTTGCTGCAATAAGGCTAACAGGAAGAAACAAAATAATAATTTAGAGGTTCTGCTGTTTTCTAAAAGCATGTTTTCAAGAGACAAGTTTTTCAGTGCTATAGATAGTACATTTTTCTAAACCCTTTTTGTGTATTCTTTCTTTTTCTTCTGGGACATATGCTTCTATGCAAACATCCGCTGAAACTATATTTAACAGCTCTGAAAATTTTAGGTGTTGTCAGCAACAAACTCAATGAAGTGACAGGTCCCTGATATGTAGTGATCCTAGCCTTAGTGCAGGTTGACAGATATAACATCCTACTGGCTCACCTTTTTCACTTATTGTTGTCTGGACCCCTAGGTCTTTTCTGTCATATATATGACATGCCCCAGTGAGGTTTAATATGACAGAACTATTTACTTTATGACTCCAGAGCACGATCTCTCCTGACAATGAAATCAGACAGTGCAATTTACTTAAATTTGAACCCGTTCCATCTGTCAGAAGGCTGAGGTAAAGTATCCTGGCATCCATCAAAAAAGAGAAGATAAGTTATTTGCTCTTTCACATCAAATTTATACAATAGTATATTGATGTGCCTGGTTACTCATATCTCCACCATATCTGATTTTTATTGTTGTCTTCACAGTAATTTAAGGAGTTCAGGCATTCTTTCCACCTTGACTTGACAGATCACAAATATAAGTGATTTAAAGGGTGAGAGAATTGTTTATGTCATGACCAGGTAGCAACGTATCCCTTCCAGATTTAAGTATAGTGCAGAAAGTTAAAGTAAAAATTTAGCAAAAAGATATTCATAGCATTCTAGAATGATTCTTAGAATATTCAGAGAATGTTATCTTTCTTCGTGTCATTTTACTACAATTTTCTCAGTTCTAGAAACATTGAGATACAGTTTTTGGAGGCTCTGGAGAAGGTACAGATCAGCACTTGGTGTCAGGGTCATAAACGCAGGTGGGAAGCAGTAGCTGTTTTGTTACCCTGGAGCTGGAAGTTAAAAGAGTAACTGGAAGTTTTCAGATACTTGTTTTTACAGTATGCTGCATGTGGGGAAGTTGTGACTGCATGGTAAAAATATCGTTTTGGAAATGTGTATTTAAATTTATTTAATTTTGTTCTTATTTTAATATAAATACATTAATAACAACTTTAGGCTAAGGCTTTAGACCAAGTGCGTGCTTAACATACTTAATCGAAGGCTTATTATTAAACACTGGGACTTAAATATGACTTTTAAAAAAATGCGAGTGCTTTTGGTTTTTAAAGACTATTTTTTGTTGCATCCTTTATGCTATATTTATATGGAAGTCTTGTTTACATGCTGCTATTTGTCAGTATGACATGCGGGATCAAAAATCTATGCTCACTTTAAGCAGGGGGATTCACAGGTGTTGCCTGCTGTGGCTTTTCTCACTGCAGTTTGCCTCCCACCTTTATTTTAAAATCAACTTCAGCCATATTGTGCCTCTGGCAAAATATCTGGAAGATTCAAGGAGCTGAAATTCAACAAGATCCGAGTAGCCTGCCTATTGTACTAATTTTCTTGAGAAAGAATTTTATATATCTTTTGGGAATGATTTCAGAGAAATATATGCTACCTTGTTGTTCATATTGGGATCAGGTAGAAACTTAGGACTTGAATTTAAAATTCAGCTCAAAAGTTAAATTTTTTGTCTAGTTGCAGTCTGTTCTTTAACTATATTCACAAGTTACTGTTTATCTTTCAAGGCAATGGGAAAGGGGAAAGGAGAGTTAGCACACATGTTACAAATAAAGATCAAAAAGGAATCAGCGTGAAGATATATTAACAATTAATAAATATTTAATATTACAGGCCGGATGGAATTGGAACAGTATCTGTTGAAGAGAAAGAAAGGTTTGAGGAGATTAAGGACAGACTTTCCTCCCTTTTAGAAAACCAGATAAGCCATTTCAGGTGAGTGTATAATTTATTCAGTGAATATTAAGTTTTTTCTGGAAGAATTTTTGCATGGTGTTCAAGTCTAGTCTTGAACAAGTGGCATGAAAATAAAATAGTCTATCTATCTGCAAAGAATTTTTGAATATATTAAATAGGGAATAATTTATCTACATAAGTGATTGTGCTTAAAATTTATTTGTGTCATGTGAGTTGAATTTTTCTGTGGTAGAAAAGATTGTGCAAGAATACAGGCCTCATTTTTATTGATGCTTTTAAACTTTAAGCTTTCTATAACTCCAACTAAGAAAATTGTCTGAATGAAAATGACTGAGCCATAGCAATTTCTGGATTAGTACTGATCAGAAAAATCATATGATCAGAGAAAATCTTTAATAGATGGCATCTAAAACTTTTCTAGATATCTAATGTCATTTTCTTGGTTTCATGATATACTTATCTTTCCTAATTCAGCTAAGGTCCATCATCCTCAGTAAAAAGTTTGTCGTATGTAAAGACTGTCAATACCAGTAGAAGATGTTTAGGGAAGGAGTTCAAGAAATGGAGCGAACTTGGGGTGATATTTCCTTCTATTTTCTAGCACTTGATGGTTTATGAAGATCAGCATAAAAAGGGCATGCAGACCACCAAATCTGTTAGTTTATCACACTAAGCCAACCTATCTGCCATTACTCTGTCAATCTAATCCTTTTTTAGAATGTATTTATAGAATATTTTTGGCTCTGTATCACCTTATGACAACCAGTTCCACAGTTTAAATAGTGCTGTGTAGAACAGCTTTCTTTTGTTTGGCAAGGTTGGCTATAAGCTTGTTGGATGCCCTCTGGTTTGATGAGGTGTCTAGTATTCCCTGGTATGTGTCATGTTGATAACTAGGTTGTTGGGGGTTTTTTGAGCATAGAGGACATAGCAGTTTGCACTTGGGATTTCATCTCTATGTTAAACTAAACAGAGCTAGGATTCTCCTCGGAGGGTATTCCTTTTGGGAAAAAAAATGATGCTCCCTTCCTTTATTTCCCTTAAAGATACTTCCCTGACACATTTCCTGTTTCCTGTCTTCCATGGGATTAAAAAGCTCTTGCCAGAGCAGCAATACAGAGCAACGTAGGACAGAGTGCTTCCTACCCAGGTCTTGGAAAGGCAGAAGGAGAGTACTGACAAAGAACATCAGCTGCAGGGGGAAGGAAAACTTTGTTCTTTGACAATCTTCTCATGCTTGCTACAAAAAAAAAAAAATAAAGAAGTAGTATTGGAGCTGGAAGAAGACCTCTGGCCTGTGACTGGCACACTTATGACCATATCCTGACAAGTTTATGGTAGAAACACAATTGCTGTAATTTCCAATGAATATAAGTACTTTAACTCATATACAATGGTTAGATCAGTGAGAATAGCTGCGGCACAAAAAATATTGAAGCAGCAGAAGCCTTCTGAATATACACAGAGAGAGGAGGGAGATGGGAGAACAAGAAGAGAAGCTAGGGATTTTCAGATTAACTCTGTTCACCTTCAGGCCTGCATGTACATGAGACTAGTTGCAAAATGTATAATAATGTCTAAACAATTATTTGAGTTGGAACAAATAAAGGTAAAACCTATCACGTCTGCTTACCTACACACTAGAGTACGTTGATGAGCTTGGTCTATCTTTCTCTGAACAAATGTTAGAAATAAAAAAAAAAGGTAGGTGGACCATCTGGATTTAAACAAGGATACTGGCATAATACAGGTAGAAGGAACAATCACTAGTGCCCTGGAATCTGATTTTTTAAAGCATATAGAGTCACAATATAGGACATCCTGATAAAGAATTTGCGTTAAGCTTTTAAAGAAAACCTAGGCTCAAGTAATGTAGAAAGATTACCTATATTATTAATTAACACAGAATAAGCTTGGCTGTGAGATTGCCTTCTTAAGAAAACATGGTATTGAAACCACTCTATATTTCAATCCATCAGCATTGTGAAATGCTGAACATTTTGAAAAATACATTCAGCAGTAAAGATTGATACAAAGCATGCACTTTCTGTGCTTTGACCTTACTGTCCCTGACTGCCCCTTGTTCCTTGTCACCGGGCGGTCTCACCATCTCCCAAGCTGGCTTCCTGCTTCCACTACTCTTTCTACTGTCAGTTTGAGTATCCGTGCCATTTACATATGCCCTAGAATATTTTAGAGACTTTCATATCCTTCTTGTTCAGATATGTTTTCCAGTTTTTAAATGCCAGATTCTCGACGATAACCTCTTTATCTTTCTCATGAAGTCCCATAGAGGGGTTTTTTTGTTTGGATTTTTGACCACTTTTTTTTTAATTTTGGCATACGCTTGACTTGGGCTCCTAATTTTTTAATTTTCCCTCAGGCTGCTTGTAGGTTTCTTGCTGTTTTGATTGCTCCTTTAAGGTTTATGCTTTTGTTTTTCAAGTTCGTCTTTTTTTCATACTTCCCATTCTTGAAACTGAATACACACATACTGAATGTACATGTACTGAATTTTTTTGGCCTGTTTTCTTTTGCTACATTATTAAATTTTATTGTTTTACGATCACTACTACAGAGCACCTCTCCTGCTCTGCACCTCTCCAACCATGTCCTCTTTGCATTTGAGACCAAATCCAGCATCTTTTCTTGTGGGTCCTAAATTAACTGTCCAAGGAAGCAATTCAAAACTGTGTCCCAAAATATTTTTGTTATATCTCATCCTAATGAGACATTGATCAAGTGTACATGTGTGTAGTTGAAATCTCTTTTCAGCTCCTCTAATCTCACTTAACACTTCCTGATCACTGTCATCATCCTAGTTAGGGGGTCAGTGGTACAGACTTTCAAGGATCACCAGTGCTTTCTTTTTTTACTGTAATATGTTAGAACTTCTAAGCTTTGCCCTCGTTCCATTGCTTAGCATTGCATGCACTGGTCAGCTGTCACTGTGGACAGTTTAACTGAAGAGTGTATTTCTCTTCCTGCCTTTTCAGAGATGCACTGAACATTTGCTGTGTCCACCTATGTTACTAGGTCACACCCATCTGAAAAAGATGCTCTCTCCCATGCCTGCAGCTCCCAGTTTTCATACTCCCCTACGGCCTTTTTAGTTTTAATTTTCATTACTATCATCCTGGACCCATCGTGACTGAGATACAGTCTGCCCATCCCATGCTGGTGGCTCTCATCTAAAATATTTCTCAGTTCTTGAGGTACTTAAACTTTTCCTCTCTGTCATCTTACCCACCCAGAGACTATAGATGCATGTCTGCCATAAAATCTGGAAGAGCCAGTATTTCAGAGAAAGCTGACATGACAGTCTTGAACTTAATCTCTTGCCTGGCTGTGTGAATTTAATCTCTGTAGTGTTTTTCCTGTACTTCTGTATGTTGCTGGTACTACTGTAGACCATGAGTGCTACCCCTTCTCTGTTCTCTGCTGGATAACTTATATAAACATCTCCTGAGGTCCAGTACCTTTGTACCCAGTAAGCAACTCACTGCTCGGTCCTCTTGGATGTCACAGACCCAATTGTCTATATGTGTAATAATTGAATTGACCACTGTCCCCATGTATGTCTCCCTATCCTTAAAGATCCCCTCAAATGTGGGAGCATCCTTGGCACAGCCAAACAGTGTGAAATCGGCTGCCATAGGGGTTTTATCCAAGAGACTGAATTTCTCTTTGCCAGCAAGATACTGCTTCCCTGCCTCCTCAGCAGCACAGAGGCGGGACTACTGAGTGTCCCTTTAGGCCTCTAGTGTGAACATTTCCTTTTCTTTAATTGCTTATCTCAAAAAACAAACTCTTCTCTGTCAGAAGCTCCTTGCACCGATGGCTTGCTGGCCATGTTGTATTCATACCTATTGTCTCTGCAATAAACTGAGTAACCCCTGTTCTACTGTCGGACTTCTGTCTCCATCATGAACTGAAAACTGGGGTTAGGTTTTAGAAGCTTGTTATGTTATTTACATTGCAGAACATACCTGGAAGGAAGTCTTTGATTTGAAATATTAAGTAGAATTTAAAAAAAGAGTGACATTTATTCAAAAACTACCATTAGAGTTTGATAGGAATAAACAGTGGGAAAGACAAGTCAAGGATTGTGGAAATATACTGCAAAGGGAGGAGGAGACAAAACGCCTAAAGATGTGTTCTGCTTTAAGATGACTTAACGCCTAAGGGTCATTAAATCTGCTTTGCTAATTTGTTAACCTGTCCCCAAAAATTGTTAGCACTATAGTAAGACAGAAACAGAATGAGGCAAAGCAAATACTGGAATTCTCACTGCAGGAAATCCTTTTTTGACCTCATTTCCAGGGCTTTGTTTTGGCTGACCAAACGTATATCTAAAATTCACTGGTCTGAATCCTTTTGTCATTAGAAAAGATTTTACTATTGGAAAACATTAGAATATGAGGCTGCCATACTCAGTGAGTAATAATAAGAAAAAAATAATCTCAGCAAAGTAAAAAATCCTTTTGCCAATTGGGGATATCCCAGAAAGATTTTATAGACAGGATTAAGAGAGGTTACAGTTGCCTGAGCGTTGTAGTCTCATGGAGCTGTTGCATCATTCAGGAGATGAAAATGAAAAACAAAGCTATGAATGGGGATCACTTTTTAATTTACATAATTTTAAAAGTATAAAGACAGAAGTGGGCCTGGTTTCAGTTGTAGCTGATAAAATTAAGATAACATAAAATGCTTTTCCGAGCTATTTATAATAGGAAAAAGATAGAATATTTGCAGGCATTTTTTTCCCATATGTCTCTGGAAACTTAAATATCTGACATTTTATTTTTATCTTCATTCAATATTAAAACAAGATATAACAGACAAACTGCTACTTCACAGCTCCAGTAGCTGTCATGGCTACATGACAAATAGTACCTCTTTCCAGGAAATGACAATTGGGCTTATCAGAGATCATTAAATAACCTTCATAGTTGAGAAAGTGGAAGTGTTGCTTTTTGCCTTTCCTATTTTTTCTGTATTTAGGCCTCAGCTGCTGGTGGGCTGATGCTGCTGTACTGCGTATACGCTCCATGGTAGAATACTGAAGAGGTCCTCCTGCATTTGGGAGTCTTCTGCTAACATAATTTAATGCCATTTGTGTACACTTACATCTCAAAGTAAATTCTTAACTTAGGTATAATAATTCTGATCATTTTCTCTTACTCCTTTTTCTTTTTTCCTTTTTTTTTTAACTTTTTAAGATATTGTTTCCCTTTTGGACGTCCTGAAGGAGCTTTAAAAGCCACACTTTCATTACTTGAAAGGGTAAGTTTGAGAACACATTTTAAATTCTGCTTGAGTACTAAGCCTGCATTTTTCTTTTGCCTTCAGGCTGCTGAAAGCAGGCTCACGTCTTCTCAGGTATTTTACTGCTGGTTTTAATTGTTCACTGGGAGGGAGGTTTTTTTAATGTTTTCCACAGAGGCAAACAGCTGTTTTCTGTAGGACTTATTTATTGGACTTTCACTTCAAGCCACTGTAGTGACTCTCTGTTTCTTTATAATTTAATAATTACCCAGCATTACCTCTAAAGTAGTACAAATCTACTCTACAGCCCCCTCTTCCTTCTTTCTATGGCTTCTGTACTGCTGATGTTGTCTATACTGATATGTAACATTAAAAAGTTTCTATATAATCTAAATAATCTTCCATAAATGCATAATCTAGTCAATTAAAGAAAAAAAAAAGCTATATGCAGCAAAACTGTCATGGACAGCTATAAATATAAACTCCTGCCCAGCAAATCCTCTTGTATTGACTGGAAGGGAGAAGACCTCATAATGGCAAAAGCATCTCAGACTTCTCTGAGGAAAGGGAACTTTAAATTCCAGCAGTGATTCCAGAGGAATTGTATCAGCAGAAGCCCAATGAAGGTATGAATTCAAAAAAAGCTTAGATCCCAGTCTGTGTAGCTCTGCCAACACCTGAGAGGTCTGGTCCTGGAGACTGACAGTTGTTCTGCACTGCAGAACAGTCCACGGATGGAGATTCTGTCTTAGAAACACTCTGCCGTGTTTAAAAACACGTAGTCTGGTTATATATGTTTTCCTTTACTTACAATCTCAGTGATTATAGTGCTGTGTAGATTACTTTGTGTTATGTGAAGCAGCCATTTCATCTCACTGTTCCTGCTGTTACAAATGGCATTGGTACTCTGTCTGGTGCTCAAGCAACACCATTGTCAGTCTTGGCTGGGAATAAATATACATGCCTATACCTGTGAATGCACAATGGGTTACAAACATTTTATTTTACCTGTCTTTGGAAATTTGGAAAAAAAGAAAAAAAAAAAAAAACAGATCCAGAATAAAAGTTTTTGAATACTGTATTTTCACTTGTTGGTAACCCAGAATTTATTCATTAAAAAGAAGCAAGCTAACAATGGTAGGTATGTCAGATGTGTGTGTAATGGAAGAAGTCTGCTTTGCAACAATGTCTTCCTAATAGCTTCTTGGTTGCTGAACCTGTTTCTTTTTTACTGTAGCCTTCCCCAGACCATGCCTCTTTCCCTCCCTTTAACAGTAATTTTTAGGTATGTTATATAACGGTGTAACTTGTCTGGGGATCCATTGGAGAAGCAATTTTAAAAGGTTGTGAGTTATCTGAAATTTCATTATTTACATTAAAATGTGGTAAAAACATATTGAGTTTTGTTTGCATCTACCTGTTGAAAGTTAACGGAGTATAGAATTAAAGTAAAAATGCAAGTGAATTGTTAACAATATTTATTCCATTTTTTTTGATGACCAATGTCAATATTAGTAACCCGGAGTATATAATGTTGCATTCATATAAAGAGGTATATATTCTCAGTTTGCCTCTCTTGCAACAGGTGATCCATTTTATCAAAGTCCTATATTTTAAAAATCAACAGGCTTTAAAAACTGGCAGGTTTTAGGAAAGCTTATATGATCTGTTTTTCTACTTGTCCATAATAAAGTATTCCACCAGAAGTTCAATATTTTCCCTGCCTACTGTAGATGACTGTTTCAGCAAGGACATGGTGAATTTGCATAACTTTATGAAGGAAGGAAAGCAAGTTGGTATTAGCTAGCTCTGATGGTGGCGTTCACAGTTTCTGCTTTACACTGTTGAAAAGTCAAAGGTTATGCAATGGTGGAAGCTTTTCCAGAGGTGAGAACCAAGAAAATTTCCACATCCACATCTTTAGTGGGCACCATGATCCAGCCCATCCATGGAATGCTGCAGTTATACTGGTCTTGGCATCACCCAAACGAAGACTGACTGGCATGCTGCCAGATGCCAAACAGTAGGGGTATTGTATATAAATACCGTGTAGGCAGTCAAATCAGGGTTGAACAGAAACCTTCAAAGAAAAATGTCTAGTTCCAGCTGAAATAGTTCCTTTTTGATTTCTGCCTTTTGTCATTATCAGATCTGTAGTAACTTTAGGATACTTTTATCCTTTTCCCTTGGGTTTGGGGTAATGAGTGTAACCAAGCGATGTAATTGTCTCTGGCACAGGTTTTAATGAAAGATATTGCCACTCCCATACCAGCAGAAGAGGTGAAGAAAGTGGTTAGAAAATGTCTGGAGAAGGCTGCCTTGATCAATTACACTCGACTTACAGAATATGCCAAAATAGAAGGTTAGTACAGCAATCAACTGCCAAAGTGGCTGTAAAAGCCAACAATGCCTTTTAACTGAATATTCTGTGAGCAGCCTTTTCCCTTTCCTGAACAAACCCCTTCCACAGCAAGGGGAAATGTCTCATTAAAATCTCAGCTGGTGAACTATGGAGCTTTTTCCTATTCATTGCTTTAATATGCCTCCTGGGACCCTGTTTGAATGGAAGACTAGGACTTCGTAATTTAAGTTGCCCTTTGTTCTTACTTTTGAGTTCTCCATAAATCTAAAAGGTTGTTTATGGGTTATTTTTTATTTCTCTAACTATTTCTAGTAATTAAACTACTGACAGGAAATCCTTTCCTTATCAGCAGTAACAGTACCTTGAAACTTGAAAACTCTGGGTAGAGATGCTTTTCTGATGTACTTATAAGACAGGGAGATGGATAAATCTTTTTCTTTTTTTTTTGCTGTTGTGTTTTCACATATATAATAATAATCTGATCATTAAAACCTTAATTACATCCTGATTTCCTGAATGAACTAATGGGACAAAATACTAGATCTAATGGTAATCAGCAATTTTTCTGGAATTTACGTATGTTCTAGAATGTGTATCATGAAATTAATGAAGATTTTGCTCAAAAAAGAATGGCTAGCATATGCAATGTCATTTTAATATTTGTAAACCGTAAGTAAAACAAAAAGGAAGTCATAATAGTCAATTGCCTTGTCAAGACACTTCTGTTATTGTCCATAAAGTGCAGAAAGCTTGAGATATACTTGTACAGATATATTCAGGAGTAGAAAACAGTGCGTGCACATCTATATAACTGGTTTTTTTTGAAAGTAGAGTCAATTAGCAGGAATATATATGAAGGATGAATTCTACTTTAAAAAATGCCATTTTTATGCATAGTATGTTTTTCATAGCATGTATTTCTAGCAATGATCTAGAAGAAATAGAGTTATCATAGCAGCAAAATGAAGAAGCCTCATATATTTAGCAATGTTATAAAGCCAACTTTTTTCCTTTTTCCATTTCTGTTAAAATTCTCTGAAAAACATGAGTTAACCAATCTCACAAGTGATTAACAAAAAACCCATCTCATCACTATAGCAACCAGTATTATATCATGGGAGTAACAACATGAAACCATCTTAGTAACCAGTTTATCATAATTAATTATGATATCATGTTGTGTTAAAGAAAGAAGGATGAATATTAAATCTATTCTAGAAAATGACAAAGCAAAAATACTATTTTCATTAGTTTTTATCTATCTGTTTTCATAAAAGGGATTTTTTTAATGTTCAGTATTTCAGATTTTAGCAAACCTGTTGAAATATTGGGTATAAAAATAGAACCATTTTTAAAAGATGACAAAAGCATGCAAAAGATAAACTCACTGACACTAAATTGGATTGGAAAAGTTTTTTTACAGTGAAATAAATACATCTTTGCCCAGGATTTTAAACTATATCGTAGAGAACTGTGGCTGTTACACTGTGAGTATCAAATTTTGCACTTTAAAATATGCACACTGTTAACACTGCAGTAAGCTGAAACAGCACATAAAGCTGCCGTCCATCCCATGGCATATTTTGACTTGCAGATTTCTTTTTGGATTTATTATCTTTTGGTTGAAACACAACTAGATTTCTGTAGGTAGTTTTACACTGATGTAATTGTAAACCCAAAGCACAATAAATAATTGCATGTATGTCTAGTACCTCAACGAGAACTAGGTTGAGTACTTTTCTGAGAATAGAGTACTATTTGAAAGTGAAGGGCTCCAGCAGCATAACATCAGAAAATTAAACACGTTAGTTTTCAGTAGCAGAGACCTGTATATGTCTCTCTCTATGTTTAGTTCATTACAAATATCCTACATTTTCACCAGTATAAATGTAATAGTTTTCAGCAATAGGTTCCATTCTTCTTCTTTAGGTTTATGGCAGCATTATTGTATCTGTACACTGAAATTACCTTCTTCTCTTGAAAGTAATGCATGTTAGTGTTTACATTAATTACTTATTCCTCAAATTCCCTACAGAAGGCATGTAGTCATTATCTTTTAACATCACTCATGTCCTCAAATATAGCTGTCATACATTATTGGAAATTTTTTTCCCATTCTTTAAATATTTCTTCAGTGAGCAACATCATATCAATCAGTCAAAATGCAACTTCTGCATGTTAATATCAGGTATAGACCAATAGTAACTACCCAAAAAGTAGAGATGCAAAGAGGGCACTAACAAAAATAATATTCTTATATTCTTACACGGTTATTTATGTTTCTAAAATTCCCAGGCACAATATGGATGCAAACTCAGCCAGTGAGCCTGAAATAGAGGCTATATAGAACTAGTAAATACTACCTAAATGCATACACCACTTCTCCCTCAGCTGACAGAACCCATCACTTGGGTGAGCTGACTGTCAGGACTCTCACTGCTATACTCAAGATTTTAAGAAGATTTTAACTCCTTATTTGGTATTTATTCTACTCTAGTGAAGCTAAAATAGTTCTATTTCTGTAATGATGTTTTTCTTCTCTCTTTTTTTTTTTGTTTTATATTTAGCAACAGCAGAAAAGGACTCAGGTGATTACTATTTGTGTGCATGTCTGCATGTACTACAGATTTGGTGTGTTGTGTCTGTTGTTTTATTATTCTTGTTGATTTCAATAGTATCAAGATATTGACCAAAACATGTGCGAACATAGAAATTAATTTTGATGTAGTATAATCCATGCATCCTTCATTTACACTGATACTTAACTATGATGTGCATATTTATTAGCAATTTAGATAATGTTATATTTTGGTATATGATCCCATTGTTGTTTTTGTGAAATAGGAGTAACTAAGTGATGCAGAAAAGTTTGGCTCTTAAATTCAAAATCAGTTTGTGTATTTAGAGAAATGTAATTTTATAGTCATCAGCAAAAATGGTATCCATTTTTTAATGGGACTGCTGGATTTATTGATGAATATCTTGATAGGACAACTAATTTTAAACCTGGTTTTACATTTCTCTGATATGGCTTTGTTTAGTGATACGATTATTTTTCTAGTTACAGCTGAAGGTTGTGAGGACAGTAGTTCTTTATGTTCCTAATTTCATGAAGCTGATAACATTGTATATTTCCCAATAGTGCAGAGAGGTTTTTTTGATATATCCAAATATTTAAGAGAATGATCTTAAAAAGAGCATAGCTGAATTAGTATTTGTGGCTGAGTAGTATTGGCTGCATAGACGTATGAAGGGTTGTGCGTATATATGCTTTGAAACAGATGCACGCACTACTTTGTCTTACCTTTTTAAAGATGTATACACAGCCCCAGTGGAAGTCTGATCATGATGCTTTGTGGGGTTTCCACAGATATCAACCACAGTTATGGGGAGGGGCATTGAGTTGGTACCTTTCTCAGGATGAAATCATTTTCCAGCTGGAAAGACAGACTGGGGTGATGGCCTTAAAGGTTGCATGAAAGTAATTCAAAATGGAGCTCCTTGACAATGAGTGGCTTGAAGGGAGAAAGATGGTTCCTTTTTGGAGGAACAGCTTCTTTAGCCAGTAAATAAGAAAAAATACTAGCAAATTATAAAAACTACCTTTTTTTAAATTCAGTGTTCATAACAAAAGATTCAAAAAATTCCATTGGTTCCCAAAACTTCCATTTGAAAACTTCATTTGAAAGCTTTAAATGCGCTTGAAATAGAAGAGTTCTGTTTGGAATTGTTAAAGAAGAGAACAGACGATGCAGTGGTGGTGTGGGCATTCATGCCACAGCCTGTTAGGCTGAGTTGATATGAGCTCATGTTGATCGGGTAATCTCTGATCAACAGGGAGATGTTCATTAAGCAAGTGATTCAGAGCGCTTCAAGGCTCCTTCCGCAATTTCTTTGTGAAAGGACCTATCTCATACCATCAAATACAAATGCGCCCTAAGAAAGTTTCCCTACTAGGTAAGATACCTAAAGCTGGATAGCACAAATATTCAATTTCATATTTTTACACCTATAAGTATTGAAGAAGTTATCTCTTCAAATTTGAAATTTAGAAAAATATTGAAATTAACTTGTGAAATGAGAAAACTAATTTTAGAGTTTGTGTCCTTTGACCTTTGCACTTTCAAATGTCAGCTGTACAATTTTATATAACGTGCATCACCTCAAGTACAAATCTTTGTTGTGCCACACACGCTTGCTATTCTTATTTTTTCTCAGGCTCATTATGTCAGAAATATAGACCATTAAGCACAGATGACATACAGGTACAAGCACAGGAAAGGAAAAGAAAAAGAAAAAAGACTGTACCTGATTTCAGACACTTTACATTAGGTTTATGCACACTTTGAAAGAAACTATTGCCATATTCTTGAGATAGGATAGCAAAGTTGTCCCTTAAGTGACCTGGCAAATAACTATATTAGAGAATGGATGAGAGGAAAGCCTATCACATACAGTGAGTAAATGGAAATTCACTGTGTGAGTTAGGTGAGGCTATAGGTTTACAGGCTGTGTTTATAATTTAATTGCTTAATTAAATTCCACTTCTGACTAAAAATGCAGCTGAAAATTAATCAGATAAATCAGAAAAAATACTTTTATTGAAAGGAGTAAATAGACTGTGTTCCACCCGAATTTTGTGTCCTACTGCTCTCCTTTCTCTGATGCAAAAGATGAAGCAGCTGAAAGGAATCCCAATAAAATTGTATTTTAGCCTGGCTAACAGGGCCAAATCCTGCTCCTTTTGGTGTCATTATCTAAACTCCTACAGATTTCATCATGAACTTGATGTACAGTATGCTTAGCCCTAATACCATATATTGCATTGTCATGGAAAATAAGGAAAAACTGTTTCTTGATAACTATTATTTACCCTTTAACTTGTGCACTAGATACTGTATAGAGATTCTTGAATTGCAGGAGTGTCCTTGTTAGGTAATACAGAGGTGAACATGCAAATTCTTTTTGTTGCGAGAATCCTTTTTCAGCAGTGTGGTTGCCAGGTTCCCAGGTCTATTCCCCAAGTGCTCTCATTTTCACAGTCTCAATTGAACAAGACTCTGAATGCTTTCCCAGAAGACGGTGGTTACTTTCTTAATGGCAGACACAGTGGTATAAGCAGCACTTGCATCAACAGGATTTGTTTGCAGTCAGGATGACATTTTATTTAGCACTCCCATGTCGTTGTACTACTATGAATATAGAACAGCTTTTTTTCATTAAAAATTACATTTGCAATGACAATTACACAGGGTTCAGCATGTCATTCCTTACAACATGTACAGCTGAAATTCTCATGAAGTAGCTAATCTGTTCACTCAGTATAATTGGCATTATGAGGAGAACAGCAGCAAACCCACTATTATAATTTTGAACTATGTCTAAGAACTCTCATATAATGCCATTGTAGTTTGCAGCAAGGATTTATAATTTGTCAAGGAGATGATCACAGCATTAATATGTGAAAATCTCTTTTTAAGTATAAACCATTTTCATTTCAGCACATGCTGCCTTTGAGACTTCGCTACCTGAAAGTACTTTTTAGATCATTTTGTGTATGGCATATTTTCTTGTCTTATTCAGTATTTAACTTGAGTTGACTCTTCCTATAGATAATGTTGAACATAACTGAACCTGCTAGATGCTGAGGCCAGAGACAAATAACATCCTTCAGATGCATTTTGTATAGTTTCCAATTAACGGCTTATAGAAATTTGTATGCCTCCCTCACCTGTTTTCTGTCCTTCAAAAAAGATGGCCTTCCTTATACAGAATTCATATTTTTACTTCTATTTTATACACATCCATTAACACAGAGAGTGAGTAATAAAACTATTTATTGCTTCTCAGAAATGAATGGTTTTCGCCGTTTAAATTAATTTGAAATCTGAATAGCTGAGAAGTAATGGACTCTGCTCGTGCCGCTGTCATTGCCTAAGAGAAGTGACAGAAACTTGCACTTTTTCAGCACAAGGGCATTACCTTGCTGTGGAGAAATAAAGGGACTGGGTTAAGGATTAAAGTGGTAAATGGTGGTGAAGTGAACAGGGCAGTATCTGTCATTGTCCGTAAATAATCTTTTCTGAGGCAACAGACATATTGTAAAGATTCAAATTATTAATTAGTTGTCTTTTAACTCATTATTTTTAAAAGTCTGAAGTAACTGAATATACTGGGCATCTTCTGCCAATCAGTTTTAATGAAAGAAATGAGAATAAATTCAATTAAAATCAGAGCAAATAGTTACTGTGTAATGTGCAATTTCTCAAAGACAAATCACAGTAATCATCCCAATATTTCTTTCTATCAGACAGGCTGCCAAAGGCTGAATAACTGTTAACTCTATACAACAGAAGGTCAGGAGCAACTCAACAGTTTGCTGTTTTTTAAAGGACATCGATCGTTAATATACTCATTACATGCAAGTTTCTAAAGGAAGGGTAGTATGTAAATGCCCTCAAGGCTCAGAAGGATCTATCTGACTTAAAAAGAAGAACACTACAAACATTATTGAAATTGAGAAGGCAAGTGGAGAGAGTCATTGTACCTGGAGAGGACTTGATTAAAGCTCTCCATGCATGTTCATTTCACTGAACAAACAAAAACGAATGAGTTGCACAGCAGCATAGCACCTTCTTGGTCTCTGTTTGTTGTACAACTAAATAGAAAGAGGAGGATATGGGCACATATCCCTGATTTCAGTTTTAGAGCAGGGGTCTGAAAAGAACTCCTGGATTGTTAGGTCTATGTCCTGATACCTCCTTCATAAAGGTACACACATCCTCTCTTAACAGCTGGGCTGAGTCTTCGTCACTGCTCTTCCCCTTTTTTGCCCCCTGCTCTACCCATGTGAAGGCCATTTCAAGTCCTGTTTGCTCTATAGGTGTAAGAATAACCTTACAGTCAAATTAGTTCCTAGTTTTTAGCATGCTCACCTTGTCCTCTGTCCCTAATGAGGGAGGGATAGTTCCCTCTTTCATTAACATTTCATCATCTCCAATTCCTGTGCTGCATTTTTAGACAATTGTTTTATACAACCTAGGCTCTCATCACCTTGTCTCAGAGTTTCAGCCTCCTGTTGTTCATTTGTGTCATCTTAGGAGCCTTTCTTTATTAAACTTTGAATCCTGCCTTCTTGAACATTGGTGACCAGAACTGTGCGGTCATGCCCATGCCTTACGCGGTACTAGTAGTACTATTATACCAGAAATGCTTAATCTAATATATTCCAGGCACACTTGTCTTTGCATTTCTATAGCATGCTTGTGGCACACAACCATTCTGTGAAAAGTTAATTCAGCCCAGTCTTCAGAGTTTTGATTATTTCCAGCTGACGACTTTCCAGTTTATAGCAAATGTTTATTGCTGTTCATGTGTCAAAATGTATTGTCTTCCATCTTAAAGTATTAAATTTTGTTTCTCTCTCTCATTCTTTGGAATTATCCAATCCTTGTTACTGCATTTTGACCCTGCTGTCTATTGCTAGCGTTTTACAACATTGTCATCAGTGCACTCCAAATATTTATTCTGAAGTCATTGGTGAAAATATTAAGGAATTTCAGCCCTAAAATGGATCTTCAAGGATTCCTCAAGAAATCTTTCTTTGCTCTTTCTCATTGCTACCCATTGCCTTTCTCTTGAGGCAGCTTCTTTATCCAACACATAGTTTGCTTTTTAATCCTCATTTTCTTCAGCTTAACTGGTAGTTTTCCCATGAGGCACAGTATCAAATGCTTTAATAAAGTCAGAATAGATGAGATCTACTTAATTTCTTTTCTAAGAGAATAGCCTATCAAGAAAAGCTATTGCACAAGTCTAGTGCAACCTACTTTTGCAAATCTGTATTACATTTTATTCTGTTTTCTGTTCATGTCCTCAATTAGTCATTCTCCAAAATTTGTTCTAAACTTAATAATTGTCCACATCACTTTTCCCTCCTCCTTAACAGCCAGCATTAGATCTCCTGTTGTTGTCTTTCAGTAACTCCCTAAAATTTAGACTCTTAAAATTACTAGATTTTTTAAAAACACTCGTTACTAAGTCTACACTTTCAAGTGCCAGTTTTCTCTCAGTCTAGTATGTCAGTTATTCAGGTGCCTTCATTCATGGAGCTCTTCAGTTTGCCATGTTTTTTACCTCGGAGTTTTATTCCACTGGAACTGAAAGTGCTGAGAACATTAGTTCTTTCCCCTTTTCAAGAGAAATTAAAAGTGAGTGAAAGGAAGAAAATACCAACTGCTTGTATCTGTGTTGCCAAAACCAGAATACAAAGAATCATAAATTAAGTGCCATAAGTGCCATTGATCAGTAAATAAAAATTGAGAATTCTTTTCATCTCTGCCTTTTTTATTCTGCTTTTACCTCTTCAAATGTGTTGTTTCATTTTTTCCAGCTTCACATGAGCCAAAAGATATCCTTTTTTTGAGAAAAAAAAAAAAAAAATCTTTGATTGTACCATGAAGGTAATTCCATTGAATACCATGATAAATTTTGAAAAACTGAAAACATTGTAGTGTGAGCCAGTTTATAAAATGATTATAGACTAGGAGATGTGAACCCTAACTTTCTACAAATCTCACAATCTCTCTGTACATAGGTGATAATGGTAATTAATTTTTAAATTTTTTTTGTCCTTAACATTTAAAATCCTATTGAATTCTTAGAAAGCAATTACGGAAAAACTGTTTTCAACTTCATAATTAAAGCTAAATTCCATTATTTATATAAAGTTATAATTTTTTTTTCAATCAGAAGAATATAGAATGTCCTTCCAGATGTCCACTCCTTACTCTTTCATACAAAATTAATTCTGTGAGAATTTGAGAGAAAATCCACTGCAGTCAAATCTAAATTATCTGTGGGTGGATTATCCCAGTTGCAGATTAACTCTGGAGAGTCAGTTCAGGTCTAGCAAGCTCCAGTTTATTGATGTTTGTACTGCTTTTTATACAAGTCTAAAAGCAATCTTGCTGGTTTCATGTGTCAAAAAGTCTGAATTAATGGGTCCTACAGGAGCAGAGTTGGCTCCATACAGTTCAAGTGATGATGTACCCATATTATCAAATTATATCATGGCCTGTTTTACTGCAGGGCTTCCTCTGCATCAATATGAGTTCACTCCCAGGCTCACTCATTTGGAGTGAATCAGTCAGATTCCTTGGCAAGAGAGCTGGTATAGAATAAAGGGTAGCTCATTTAGGCTCCATGCGCTACAATTGAATTTGGAAAGAAGTACATAAGATTTAGGTCCCTCTGCACAATACCCAAACAGGCAATATTCCTTCAGGAACTCCAAAACTTGCTCAGGTTGTGCACTGCTGTGTGTGCAGTGCATCCTGGAAGGATTTTGACAGCCAGCAGTCATCACCTTATCTGCCCTCCTGTAGGTCTCATTCTGGCACGTGGTGGTCAGACACCTCCATTAATAGACATCTTGCACTTTCTCCGGGCTTGAATGCTGGTAGCACTGATGTTAAGTAGCAAGACAGCTGAGTGCTGCCAGAAACCAGTGCAACAGTGCCAATGAAAATTAAACAAATGCCAATTGTCTGACATAAAGGATCAAAATGCAGACTGGATGTTCTGTTGCAGTTTGGCATAAAATGAGCTTGACCAACTCCTAAGCTGCAACATCACCGCAGAAGTCTCCAGCTCCATCTAGCTGGCTGGATGAGAAGGTACCCGTAGGTCCACCAGGGCTGTGAATGTGGGGCCTCTCTGAGAGTCCTTGGCCATGGAGAGAAGTGATGATCCGAGGGAGCAGCCATTCTCAAGTGTTACACGACTTCTTGCCTTTTTTCCAATATCCCTGCTATTGGTCCATGGGAGGTCTTCTGATCCTCTCCAGACAGGCTGGCTCTCCAGAGTGTCTTGATCTGGATATGCTTGTTTGAAGAAAAGGAGGAAGGGTGAAGTACTGAACAGGGAAAACCAGTAAGGGATATATGCTGTGCCACGGGGGAAGGACTGGCAGGCCAGAGACAGGTACCTCCCAGCTGCACTGTACTTATACCTGAGGAAGAGAATCACCTCTTTAATCAGCAGATTCCTCTGCTCACCAAATGCCAAAGGGAAATTAAACACATGCATTTAACAGCTTACATGCTGGGAAGAAAGAGGTGAATTGTACATTTGTCTTCAAGGATAAACTCTCTTCTGGAAAGCAAGCTTAAGTTAGGTTTTAGACATACTGATGTTAGGTTTTAGACATACTGGTGGGCTCAAGAAACGAGGAGCAGGGAGAAGTTCTCTGACCTGTGTGACACAGGAGGTCAGGCTGGATGATCTGACAGTCCCTTCTGGCCCTAGGCTCCATCGGTCCATGAAACAGTCACCTTTTCATTTCAGTAGCATTTTATTCAGTTAACTTAGCTCATTTAACAATATTTTCTTGGTACCAATGTGACTCACTGATAATGTGTACTTGAGAAAGCATCCATTATTTGCAAAGCCTGGCTTGCTTTTTCATTTCGGCAGAATGTGAAGCTGAAAACAGATGATTGATGGCTTTTTCTGTTTATTTTCTAAAAGATGTCAAGCAGCATATTTACTGACTCGACTCCTGCTGCAACTTGTTAGTTTGAGTAGTGTAAACACATCTTAACAACCCTTGGTAATTGTGGGGAGAAAGACATCATGAATATAATGAAAACTGACAGCACTGATTTCCTTTCCTGTAATTTTTTTACGCTTATAAAGACAAGCACAGCATTTTGCTCAGATGTTTTGGAGGTTCTAAAACTTCCAGATAACAGTTTATTGGTACTCGTATTTCAAATATACTACTTGCTTTGTTGAAAAAAAGTTAGTGTTAGTTCTTTTTCTCTCAAATCACTTTCTGCTCCCTTGTTTATACACCCATCTAAATGATGGTTGTCCATAACGCATATTCACTAGATTTTGGAAAGAGAAAGGTCATTAGTTACAGAGCACAAAGACTAGCTGCTGTAGTAACTTACAGACAGAAAAGGAAGCTTTAGATGAAGCCTAAGCAAAATGTAGGGAAGTGTATGCCATCCAAATGAAATTGCATGTATTTATTTGTTCTGTGAATAAGTAAATGACAACAAAATTAGAGAGATTTGTCCAAGGATGCAGAGTGAGTGCAGTTATTTGCCACCTTTTCTTACCAATAAATCTTATAGGAAAATAATGATGTTTAAAATATTATCGAAAGCTGTATGAAGCATTGGGACTAATTTGCGTGTTTTTAGCAAGTAGTAAATAGTTTCAGAGTAAACTAGTAAAGAGTAAATAGCATGGGGAATTTCATGCAAACTTGAAACTGGAATTCATTGAGCCTGATCTGTCCCACATTTCTAGTCATTCCTGCCATGAAACATCATTCAGAAACTTGCCATACTTACCTCAAAGGGAAATTTACAGTTTTCGTCGTCTTTTTCCTCCTAAACACACTAATGCTATTGAAAAAACTATTCCTGAACGTTAGTCCCATAATGACGGAAATTCTTGCAATTTCTGGCTTAAATAATTTATTATGAGTGATTTGTTTTTATGCCAGCATCATCCCCGATCATAAGTAGGTCTTCTTCCCAAGTGTTCCCACACTGCCTGTGTAGAAGCACTTCTGATCCCCTCTTTCATCCTTCATTTTATTAGGCTTATGATGCCTTTCAAACAAACAAACACACAAACAAAACCAGACTCTCCATTCAATGCCATTTCTGATTGAAATTCAGAATTCTTATCCTTTCAGTGCCATTTGTGATCAAAATTCATCACTTCAACACAGCTGACCAGAACTGCATTTCCTCCGTGCCATGCTCAATGGAGTTAATACTTTCCTGAGACTACGTTTCTTTTCGTCGTGATCTCGTCACAGTGGTGGTTCAGGATAATCTTACAGTTACCTAGTAAATGTATGGTCTTCCTCCTGCTTTCCCTACTGATAATGGTGTCCATTCAATAGCCATTTTTAGGCTATCTTGAGCTTATTCCAGGTCTGGAATAAATGAACTTGCTCCAATGCAAAAATGCAACATCAGATTCAATATAGTTATTAGAATTGCTTTCTTACTAATTTAGAGGACCTCTTTCTAGGATGTGATTTTTGAATAGTTTACAGCTTATTTAGTTTCATTAGGAATGAATGCAATTATGAATACAATTATTTTGTTTACTTTGTTAGTGGTAAGGTCTATGAAGACCACACTGCATTTGTAATAAAATGAGCTGTTTATACTGAAATCGGATATGCCAGTCATACTCTGTATTATCACTGGTTTCTTTCTAAGACTCATTAACATCAGTGATACTGGTACTCAGCTGTATGAATAGTACTTGCTGTGTGTTCAGGGAGGAGAGGACACTGATTGCTAGAGGAAACAGCAGTTTAAGTCTGCGACAAGCATAGAAACCACTGTTGAAGTCTGAATCCAACAGCAGTCTTTATTAAAACCTAAATAATAGGGGCTGGACCAATCCTTTCTAATCTCATTTAATGTAGTACATAAATATAGTTGTGGTTATAGTCATGTGATTGTTCTACAGTATCAAGTTTGCAAATTCAATGTAGTATTAATAGCCGTGATCTTGGCATTGTGAACGTAGGTTTGTGTCCTGGTGTGCGTGTTCTGTGCTTGTTCCATGTTCATACAATAATTCTTTCTTGAGTTAGATTGTGGTTTTGGAAATCATACTATTTCAACTTGTCTGCTGATGTAGTCTATTTTAATAAAATTTGAAATTATATTTTTTTTAGTTACTTCAGTAACTAATTTGCCTGCATTGTTTTTTGCATGAAAATAGTGTGGTTTTATAGTCACCTTTAAGTATATGTAGGTGTTAGGCATTTCTAATACAATGTTTCTTCAAAAATTGCACTAAAACTATATATGTCATCAAGGTACTATACATCAGTGTGTTAGTGCTGAAGAACTGGACAAGGTCACCTGCCTTTAAGATGTCTGAAAAGTTGTTTTGACTTGCCAGAAATGTTAAGTGTTAAAAATACTTAGTGCATGCAGTTTAATATTCTTAATGACACCAAGGAGGTTATGTAAGTTTTTTAATTAATCTCCTAGTGTTCTATGTCATGATGAATGTATAAAGTGGGAAAGAACTGTCAGCAGAATTTTCTGCATATGAAGTTGTGTATCCATGTGATTTGCTATACATGTGATCCATGAACGTGCACGAAAAATGAGAAAAAAGGATTCCGAGACCCTCAGTCACCTTATGTTATCAGCTTCCTAAGTCCTCTGCAAACCTGGATAATGTGACCATGCTTTATATATGGTTATATTGTACAACATCATTTCCCTCCCATGGTTTATGCTTAAGGACAAAAGCTTTGTTAAGTAAATAAGCCCAGATAGATAATACTGAAGTTATTCCTAATGATACAAATTATGTAGTTGGAAAAATTACTTATTAAACTATGATTGTAAAAAATTTCTATTTGTCTCTTCCCTTATCTCCCATGACTCTTCCTGGGATATAGTTCTATGACTTTTTTTTCATTGAAAACTAAACTGAGTTTAATTGCCCTGTAAGAATTCTAGGTACATTTGTTTTGCCTTTGTTGAAAAGAATGCAGATTCACTCTTACTGCTGAACAGCAGGCAGAAAATTAGTTATTTGAATAATCAGTTATTAGAAGTTATTTATTTGAATAATTCTTGTGGTTTGTACTTTTCTTTTTTTTAAATACACCTTATTTAGATAAAACATTTGGAATTTTTGACTGCTGCAAAATGCATGAATCTTGCTGATGACAGTAATGAGTCATCTAGTGAGAACGGCATTGTGCTGATGGCACAATAAGAAAACAGGTTTCTGGTGTCTCTTGTCTTTCTATGTCTGACCTTGAAGAGAATTAGAACTTGCTTGTTGCAGAAGTTGAGCATCTAATACATTGATGCACCTGTTAGTTCTCGCATATTAAATCAGATAACGTTTATAATGATCAGTGGTTCTTTTGTGAATTAAATATTTTCTCTTTCTAGTGATCTGGACATTCACCTGCATTTACTTATATTAAAAGATTGTCCTTAACATGTGAAATTGCTTATAGTTCAGAAAATTGTAACTATGCACCATTCCCATTCTTTTCTGACATTGTTTTCCCTTACTATTGAATCTTATTTCTAACTAAAGCAATTTTGGTTTGAATTTTATATTCAAATAGAGACCATGAACCAAGCAACGCCTGCGAGAAAACTGGAAGAGGTTCTTCACCTTGCAGAACTCTGTATCGAAGTATTGCAGCAAAATGAAGAACATCATTCAGAGGTGAGGCCGTAACTGCATTTGCTGTAGAGAATCGTTTGTTCCTGGATTTTTTCTCCCCTGATGCGAAGCAATTCTGTCAAGAAACATTGTAGCTTTACTTTCTGACATATGTTTAAGGCAGTTCACATTTACAGAGGAATAAGAGACTTGAAGCTTATGAAAAGTGAAGTAAAATAAAACTCTACTTGAATTCGCTTGAGTGAACTGAGGCTTAGAAATGAAAATTAAAGAGCATAAAATAGAGAAAACATCTTTGTGCTGCAGGTGGTGAAACGGTATGGAAAAGATTCATAGCCTTATACAGTTGTTCCTTCCAGCTTTTCACCTCTCATTCAAAATAGAAAGAAAATATAACTCAATGCTAGTTTTCATCATGCTGTATAGGTCTTGATTTTAACATAAAAATAATGATGGATATAATAATCACATTCATATTGCTCTTCTGTTGGTTGGGAAAGTACTGCTTTTAAACTCACACCTTTTAAAATGGCATTATAAGGTAGAAGAAATAAAATAGAACAATTTTGCGTTTCTTACTCAAGTCTTTTGCTTCATGATACAGAAATCATAATATTTAGAATATTTAGTATTATAGCACCTTTTATACCAAAGAATTACAAAAATAAACTTGACCAGGTACACACAATTGTATATATTATTAACATTTTATTAATAAATATAGTTTTCTAAGGTTCAGGAAATTGTTTTTAAAATGTTCTCAAAAAACTCAATAAATATTTTTGAGGAATATATGCAAAGGGATAAACATGATTTAGTACATATAGTTATAAATATGATCATTCAAAACATCTGTTTTTATATCACACTATGGAATCTAGTTTTTAGCTTACATCTGTCATGTGTGAACTTGTTATAGATGTTTTATCTTATACTGAAGAAACAGCTGTTTCAATGATTTGAAATTAATTCCCTGGAGGTCCTGTTCTACACTACTGTTGCCACTGTGTTACTCTGTAATGATTACTTAATAAAATGTATATATTGTTGTCTTTGTCTGTTGAGGACAGGCATTACCGTAAGATTATTAGACCTCTGTCTAATAGATCACATGATATATCTCTGTTCAAATATTACTTTCCATACTACTTATTTGCAGTCAGAAGCGTGGTATTTTTCAGAAGGGTAAATATAGTGCTTGTGCCTTCAGAAAAATCAGTTCAGCAGAAGTTTTCAGTCCAACCTAAGACAGCTTGAAAAGAATAAAGATAATTTTAAGATTACTTTCCCCTTCCTTCATACATGTAGTAAATGTTCAATTTTACTGAAATTTATAAAGCATGCAGAATTTCAATATCAAAATATATCTGAGAAATAGATAAAAAAATTATACAGTCACTACTCAAAATGAAGGATTAAGTATGGTGATTTCACATCATAACGTTAAGTAAATGTTGAGTGTTTGATGGTGCAGTTGATGAAAAGGATCAGTAATCTCTAAAATAGTATAGCGCATTTTTTAATACTAGATTTTTTTATTCTTTTTAATTCATAACACTTCAAAATTTCTGGGATTCCCAAAGGGAAGAGAGGTATGTGATTCATGATGAACTAAGCATTATTTTTCACTGTTTATAGCATGAAACTGTGCATTGAATGTGTAGCGTAAATTGTTTTGATGATTTCTGGTGTTGTATTGCCACATTTGCGTGTCTTTCTAGAATCAAAGAACTTCTGTCTTCCTTTAATCTGGTCAATGCTTTTGTTCTCTTACAATGTGTGTCACCAATTGCTAATTGCCTTTAGCCTGTTTTCATATGATCCATAATGACTGAACTACTGTCTTAGCCGTAGCATTTGTTTTTCTATTCTTCTTCCTTGCTGCCTAAGCAATGATGGGCAGTTCTTGAGAGGGTCAGAAGAATTTCTGTCTCGGTTCAAAGTGTCACTTGCAAAGGGGAAGAAGATGGAAAGAAAATGTGCTGGTTTTCTGGTTTTGGTTTTGCTTTGTTTGTTTTGAGTTTTTGGCAATATTTTCTGACAAGAGTTTTGCTTGCCTAAAAGAGACACCTGCAAATG
>RSEF01000001.1:27225893-27268841 GCA_003993805.1 Himantopus leucocephalus
AGGTCCCATAGACTTCTCTATGTTCAGGTTCCTCAGGTGGTCAGGAACCTAATCTTCTCTTACAGTGGGAGGGACTTTGCTCCTTCAATCCCTGCCTTATGGTCCATCCAGTCGAGAGGTGTGGGAAGAGAGGTTGCCAGTGAAGACTGAGCCAAAAAAGTTGTTGAGTACCTCAGCCTTCTCCTCATCCGTTGTTACCAGTTTGCCAGTCTTGTGCATCAGGGGGAGTACGCTTTCTTGGACCTTCCTTTTCTGGCTGACATACCTGTAGAAGCCTTTTGCATTATTCTTTATGTCCCTTGCCAAGTTCAGCTCCAGCTGCACCTTGGCCTTCCTGACCCCATCCCTACATAACCGGGCAGCGTCCCTATACCCTTCCCAGTATACCCATTCCTGCTTCCACTGCCGGTGCATTTCCTTCTTGCCGTTTAGTTTGACCAGCAGTTCTCAACTCATCCATGCCAGTCTCTTGCCTTCCTTTCCTGATTTCTTACACCTGGAGATGGAGAGCTCTTGTGCTCTGTGGAAAGCATCCTTAAAGATCTGCCAGCTCTGTTCTGCTCCCTTGCCCCTGAGGACAGTTTCCCAGGGGGTCCTATTGACTAACTCCTTGACGAGCTGGAATTTTGCTTTCCTAAAATTCAGGGTCCTTATGTTACACTTCCCCTGACCCACATCCCTCAGTACCGCAGTCTCCACCAGTGCATGTTCACTGCATCCCAGGCTGCCTCCAATCTTGATGTTACCAATGCGCTCACTTGCGTTGGTAACCAACAGGTTCAGTATCGCATCCCCTCTGGTAGGGCTGTCTATTGCCTGGTTTAAGAATTTATTCTCAATGCACTCCAGGAGTCTGCTGGATCGCCTATAGCTCACCATGCTACTTTTCCAGCAGATGTCAGGGTGGTTGAAATCCCCCAGCAAGGTGAGAACCTGCAAGCACGATGTGTCCTGAAGCTGGAGTAAGAAAGCTTCATCAATAGGCTCCCCTTGATTGGGCAGCCTGTAGTAGACACCAACCACAAGGCTCCCTTTGTTGCCTGTCTCTAATTCTTACCCATAAGCTTTGAACCTGCTCGTGGCTATTCTTCAGACACGGCTCTTCACGCTCTATCCGTTTCTTGATGTAGAGGGCAATGCCTCCATCCCTCCTTCCTCACCTGTCTCTTCTGAACAGCCTGGAGCCATCGATAGCTGCACTTCAGTCATGGGATTCATCCCACTGAGTTTCAGTAATGGTAACTAGGCTGTAGCTTTCTAGCAGCACAGTGTCTTCCAGCTTCTCCTGTTTGTTGCCCATGCTGCGTGCATTGGTGTAGAGGGACTTCGGCTGGGCTGTCGGCTGTATCGCCTTCTTAGACAAACACCCCTTAATTCCTTTGAGGTATTTCACTGGTTTTTCCGTTTGCTCTGATTACCTCAGGAGCCCCTGACTTATCTCTGTAAGACTTCAAGCTTGCTGCAGTGTATACAGCACGTCTCAGAGCAACAGGCTGCAGGCCCTCACTAACACCACGTCCCTCTAACCTTGACATGTTATCCCACAGTTTGTCACAGGCAAGCCTCATATTGTCCCCCTCCACCTTCAAGCCTCATTTAAAGCTCTGTCAATGAGCCCCACTAGCTTGTGAGCAAAGACCCTCTTCCCCCTTTCAGCAAGGTAAATCCCATCCGACGCCAGCAAGCCTGGTGCCATGTAGGCCATCCCATTATCAAAAAACCCAGAATTGTGTCTGTGACACCAGCCACAGAGCCACATATTAATAGACTGGGCCCTCCTGTTTCTTCCAGTGTCACTGCCCACAACTGGAAGGAGAGAGGAAAAAAACCCCTGTGCTCCAGATTCCCTTACCAGCTGTCCCAAGCCCTGAAGTTTCTTTTGATAGTCCTTGGACTACGCGTTGTGGCTTCATTGCCACCCACATGGAAGAGCAGTAATGGGTAGGTCTTTCTGACCTTCGCATCGCCTCTGGTGAAGATGGACCATCATCCACATCCGTTGACTGGACTTCCACATCCAGAGCCTCATACCTGTTGTACAGCGGCACCTGGGAAGGTGGGGTGGCCACGGAGGGGGTTTGCCTGCTGCCCTGACCGTGGACTTGCCTCCATTCGCTCTCCTTTAAGCTACTGTGTTCAGCCTGGCAGGGGGAGGATACAGGATCCCCTGGATCTTGGTTTTTTTCTGGTGACTGTTACCATTTCTGTCCCAGGGAGGGCAGAGCACAGTTGCACCAGTCTATCTCTTTCTCAGACTCCCTGATGCTCCTTAACCTTTCTACTTCCTCTCGTAGCTCTGCCACCAGGCTGAGCAGATCGTCCACCTGGTCACATCCCACACAGCTGTTCTCACTACTGCCATCCGTTACCAGTGAAAGGCTCTGGCACTCCCTGCAGCCCGAGACATGGACAGCTGCATGTTTTCATGGGGGCTCTGTCTGGGTTGCCACATCCATTCTGCCAAGTGCAGAGGACACGGCTTTCTGCCAGGTGAATACCATAGGTGTGCTCCTTCTGAGAGGGTGATGACCACCAACTGAATTCACCTCTTGAGGTGGTAGGGTCACTACACTCCTTCTGCACAAACTGCCATGCAAACTACTGCGCCAGGCCCTGGCTGATGCTCCACGCTCTGTTCGCCACGCTCCTGATCGCTTGCCCTCCCCAGTCTGCTTTTTATAGGCATGAGGGTGGTCGTGGTTGCTCTGGCAATTCCTAGGCCTCCTCAGCACCTCCCACAAGAGCAACCAGCTCCTGGCAGGTCTCTCCGCTGCCCTGTCATTTCCCTGCCTCAGGAAAACCCCTTGTGGACCAAGGTCTGCCGCTCCACTGAGGGTCGGGCTGGCTCTGGAGCAGCTCCCCTCAGCAACAGACAGCTAGTTTCTGTCACGCTCTGTTTAAATCTCCTGCCATTGCTCTGCCAACACCCAGGCCTCATCAGCATTGATGGGTGTTTAAAAGTATAGCCATAGGACTTATAGAATAGTGAAATTTAGCTGATCTATTTTCTGTAGAATAAGGTATTTTGAATGTAGCTAGTTCCTATTGAGCATTCTGGAAGACAAATGTATATTGTGGGCCAAATTTATTTTCTTCCAAAAATACTGAGATGCAGGAAGAAAGAAAAATCAAGAAATATGCTTTGGTTGCTTGATCCTCAGGTTGCCTCACTCTTGAACTAGTAGGAGGAACCGTGAGGTGACTCCGTCCCTAGTATCTTTGGGTTCTGCTCCATCCTTCCCCCTCATCTGCTCATGGAAAGTAGAGAGACGGGGCAAGCACCATTGACTCTGTAACTTCAAAATCCTTTTTTGTTGAAGAAATTCTCACTTGACTTTCTGAGCACTGAATATACATCTTGAGATGGCATAAAGGAAGTAAAGCTGGGGCTCAGAAGCTGGGGGCTCACAAAGGACACAGAGCTAGTGCCCTGTTTTGTAAACAGTCCCCACAAAACACTCGTGGGTAGTAATAACCTTAAGAAAGGATAATCGCAGTAATTTATAAAATCACCATCATTTCCCTTGGTAAATTCTACAAAAATGGAAACCGGCTGATTTTAAGTCTTGCAGATGATTGAGAATATCCTTAGATATTTAATATTTCTCCTATATTTTCATATCCCAAACAACCCTATGGAGTTTGACATCTAGGCGAGAAATGACATATTCTACAACTACTCTGGAGCTGTGTGTGTGCTGATCTTGCAGGCTGTGTGCGTTATTAGTGGACTGTTTGACTAATTGCTACTGCTTAGGTAGCTGGCAAGCCTAGTGGGAAGGTGCCTCTCTCAGCTGTCACTGGATAAGTCAATTGCTTAGGAGACTGCAGCTCCAAGTTTAATATTCTGCAGGATCTTGGAGAAACACTATATCTTGGATCTTTTTTTGCTGTGTTGAGTATGATGCAAGGCATAAAGCTGTAAAATAATGTAGGTCAAAATGTACCTCTCGAGATATCTGGTCCAATCTCCCAGTCAAAGTATGACCAAATACAAAGTTAAACTGCTGATTAAAAAAAAAAAATTAACATGGGCATATTTGCCTCTTTTAATCATTGGAAACCTTCTCTTCCTGCCGTAACCTTATTAAAAAGAGTGGACAACTAGATAGTACATTTTGCACAAAGAACTACTGCTGAAAGCTTACTTTTTGACTAGCAAATCACTGGAGTTTGTGCTTAATTTTAAAAATATAGATAAGTATATTGAATGGAGTGTTAAGCCCTGTAGTGACATAATCAGCTCCT
The DNA here is from genome assembly GCA_003993805.1 of Himantopus leucocephalus. NCBI lineage: Eukaryota > Metazoa > Chordata > Aves > Charadriiformes > Recurvirostridae > Himantopus > Himantopus leucocephalus. Next base: position 27,230,142 of record RSEF01000001.1, read on the forward strand.
AGTAGGGAAAGCAAATCTATAAATGGTACAACCACTTCAGGGTGGTGAAGTATGTGCTGACAGTTAATACCATTTCTAATGCTTTTACTGAATAAGGACCAGGAAAAATCCTAAAAACCAAATAAAACAAGTATCTGGTACAAATAGCAGTAAAAAGTTGATTGACATCACAGTTTTCTGCAGCATTTAACAAACAAATTAGACAATTGTGTCTGGATGTGTGAACTACGAAAAAATAGTTGCTGTTGTAGCGCTTTATTTTCCTTCCCCATCTTACTAGTTTAATATGTTAGTCAAATTCAAATATCAGTAGACAATGCTGAATAAAAAATTGAAGAATGGGACCTCAAAATGATGTGAAAAGAGAATGAATGAATTAGTGTTTCTCACAGAACGAATTAGTGTTTCATGAACCTGTGTCTATTATTACATTTATTATAATTGTGAAACTTTATTTGGTAGTATAATGAAACCAAATTAAGTGGCTACCAGGGAGTGAACGTGCATAAGAATACATTGATGTTATTGAGAGCACATTAGTCCTCCTGAGTCCTAAAGAATTTCATTTGGAATTCCATTAGGCAAAAATGAAAAAAACTATGGAAGAATAAAATATGGTTAAATTGTATAATCTGATGGTGAAAAATGATAGTTCTGTTTCTTGAGAAAGTATGTTTTTTCTAGAAAATATGTGTTCTTATCAACTGTAATATACATATTGAGATTGTCCCCGTTTCTGTCCCTATATAATTTGTCATCTTCTTTTACCCCAGTTATCTCAAAAATTGACTAAGTCGCTTTTGAATCAAATATTGTGTATAACGTAGCATCTACAACTTCACTCACTGCCAGTGTACACAGGAGATGTAATGAAATCTTCAATATTTGGTTATCATGTAACTTAAGAAACAGTCCAACAGGATTATAAACTTTCTAAGGAGTGTTGGTGGTTTGTTATTTCTATTTCTTAATTAAACTTAGCGGTGTATAAAAGTGCTTCCTATTCAGGTCCAACCTTAGCAGGTAATGTCCCTATGCAAGTTGTAATCTTAGCAGTCCCATGGGCCTTTTTCCTGTTTCTGCTGTTTTCTTTCAGGAGCACGATACAATGTAAAATTAACAATTACTATTTCAAATACGTGGGGAAAATATGCATGATATCAAAAAAGGCCTGTCTGAAACTGTGGGATATCCTTCTATGCCTAGGGAAGACATCAAAATATGCGCCATGTAAAACCAAAGCCGAAGTCAGGGTTGGTTGGTCAGAGACAGCCTTCTCTTTAGGCAGGCACCACTGCTCCCAGCTTGTCACCCACTGCCCAGCCCTTGCTGGCTGCCCCCTTCGCCTGGCCCGGCAGCCCCTTTCGGCACTGAGACGGCATTGAACAAGACAGCGATGGCTCTGAAGTCGTGGTAGCCTAAAGGCAGTGGGGCAATGGGGTGGGTCTGGAAGGTGGTGGGGTGCTGTGAGAGTGAAGCAGTGCTCCTGCTGCATCTGCGCTGCCTGTTCAGAGCCATGAACGCGAGCTGTGCTTTGCTTCACATCACTGCCCGCTGTCTCGGTTAACCTGGTGGTGCTGCTGTCTGAGGGGTGCATTAGATGGTCAGATATTAGAGGTCCTTTGTCTGTTTTTTCATCTGACCCTGCTCCGTCCTGAGCACACTCAGCACTCACTGACTCCTCCTATGTGAGATGGGATCACTTAACACTTTGATAATTATGTTCTTTTGTCATGAGGCAGAAGAAAGAAAATGGCAGTAGTGACGTATTTAAACTATTTCGATCTGAATTGGGACTGTCAGAGATTTTGTTGCTTGTGTCATTTAACAACGTGGAATGCCATGCTGAGTAGTATTATGGCTACTTGAACAATAACCCAGGCATTGCAATACAAGACAGTGGAAGTCTAACTGTGGTTACTGCTAAGATTAGCCTTAAATTGTTGTGTCTTATCCCAAGCAAATCTCTTTAAATGTAGCATTCAGTTCAGGGTGGAAGAAGAGCTTTAAAGTCACATGGACAATCTGAGATGAAATAGAGCAACATTAATCCACTGTTTGTTTGTGCACAAATGTCTTTAAATAGTTTCTCTTCTCTTTTTTCCATTGGGATCTGATGTTATTCCCTCAGTTAGAATTAATGAGTGTTTATCAAGGGACTATTTGTCTGGGTACCTCTTTTACAATATTACTACTAGCATCCTCATTTCTTTGGTAGGCTTATCTACCAGAGTTATGAAGGCAGGAAAACATAGGTGCAAAGTCTTCACTGTTTCGGAAAGGTCCTTACTAATTAATAATTCCTTTACCTTTTACTTTTCCTGTCTTGATCTGAAATTTGACCTACTTCATTTTCCATGTTCCCCATCATCCTATCTACCTCCCTAGTCTGTCATATTTCTCAGCTAACTGATAAGAAGGCTTTACTTTTTTCACCCTAATGGGAATTATTTTAAATTTTCCATGACCGTTTTCACATTCTTGGAAGAAAAGCATCTGTACTATGAGATACAGTGAAGTGAAGGAGGAAGATGGTGTGATAAGGAAATCTTATTACCTTAGATAATTCTGTGGCAATTGGGACAGACATCCATACATTTATCTTCTGTTTCTTGGGGACTTTGTTTTGTTTTGTTTCTTATAGAAATGGCTCAGCTACATCAGAAGATCTTTTTTGGAAACTGGATGCTCTGCAGATGTTTGTTTTTGATCTTCACTGGCCAGAACCAGAATTTGCCCACCATTTAGAACAGAGACTTAAACTCATGGCCACTGACATGATAGAAGCCTGCGTTAAAAGGTACAGTAGAAATGATCAAATATTGGGAGAGATTTGAAAATTAACATAGGAACAGCCATACTGGCTCGCAGAGGTAACATCTGTTTCCTGCTGTGGTCAGCAGCAGATGAATAGGGAAAGGTCATAGGAATCAGGGCAGCTGTAGAGAGAACATGACTTGTGTGTATTTCCCAGCATCTGGCAATCAGCGATTTGGCAACATCTAGGAAATACCAAGGAGAATTTCTACGTATGTTGTGAACAGCCTCTTGGAAGTCAATAAACGAAATCTCTTTGCCATAAATAAACGAAATCTCTTTGCCATATTTGTGGCAAATATTAACAAATCTCAGAATTCTACTAATAGAAATCCTTTTTCTTTTTGTACATTTCTGTTCTCCATTACTACATTTTTCTTTATTTTCAGTTAATAATACTACTTAATTTATTATTATTTTAGAGTACTGTCTCTAAGAAATATATTACAAATTAAAGAGTATGCAACATTTCTGCATTTATACAATAAACAAAAGAAGGCTATCTGTAAGTCATCCGACTGAACCTAAGTTTTATATCACTAAGCTTCTGGAAATTATAGAAAACATAGTGTTGATTTTTTTCTTCAACTTTATCTTATAATTATGGGTATATTTTTTCAAATTAAGCATAGGTGATCTAATCTCTGCCATAGCTTTCAGTACATACCATTGAGTTTAGAATATCTGTATGTCTAGAAAATTTACAGGGATCTCCCATTAGGTGCTTCAGAAGCCACAATCCCGCATACAGAGAAAGCTTAGTCTGGACACATAAAAATATTGATTTTTTTTTTTAAATAAACAGAAGAATGGGGAAAAATAAAGAAAATTTGTAGGCAATTTAATAGTGTCAATCAGAAAGTAAAAGAAACAGAACTTTTAAGATCCAGTAAGGTCAAATCTGACAACATAGTGTTTTATTAATTTTCTGTTAAAAATAGTAGGAACAAGGAGAACCTCACGCTTAGTATATGAGCCTATCGCTAGAGCTACAGTGATCAAATCATGGGAAAAAAAGGCAGAAGCATTTCACAAACATTTCTATTTGATTTTGGAAGGAGGGTGATATAGTGAATGGAATAATAGTTTAAGCTCTGTAGCAAAAGAAGATATGAGACAATATCTACTAAAATTGAAGTCGTGTAAGCTTACATCCATCTGTTCTAAAGAATTTGGTGTAGAAGCTCAGTCAGCTACAAATATCTAACAAATCTTAGGAAAATGGTGAAATCTCAAAGGACTGAAAGACTATCAGTGTAATCTTAGTCTTAAAAACCATTAGAGGAATAGCATTGAGATGCAGTAATATATTCATTATATTGACTTTGAACCTAGAAAAAATGAAAAACATCTTTACACTGGGACTCTTACCATCAGGACTAAAACACAAATATGTATATAATTAGTACTAGTTAAAATAATTTATTGAAAAATTAATCTCCTCAAATTCATCTTATGTCTTTTTAAAGATTCTTACAGATTAACGTGGAAAAGGCAATGGTGTTAATATAAATACTTGGATTTCTTCTAGGCAATAAATCTAATGCCACATGTCATTATCAAGAACTTTGCACCAAACAGGTTTGACTGTGTGGATTTTAACGGCACACACAAAATAGGTTAAAAATGGCTCACTGCCAGGATCACAAGCAGAAGCTGAGAACAGAATTATCAACACAGAGGCATTACAGAAAGAATTCCCTATGGATTGGGTTTTGACCTGTGATACCAATCCGGACATCTTTGCTGCTTGCTTTTCTAGAGAATAAGAAGATTCTGGTGTCAATAAATGAAGGTTTAATTAATATTACAGAATGATCCTGGTGTCAGTACATAAAATGTATTAATATTTTAGAGTTAATACATAGCATGCTAGTGCTAATATACTAAGAATGTTTTCGTGTGGTCAAAGATACCATATGTTAGGTAACAAAGAAAGTAAATTACATCCATAGGCTGGATTATATTAGACAGTAGCAACTCAGAAAAGAATGATAGAACTATTCTANATCAGTACATAAAATGTCTTAATATTTTAGAGTTAATACATAGCATGCTAGTGTTAATATACTAAGAATGTTTTTGTGTGGTCAAAGATACCATATGTCAGGTAACAAAGAAAGTAAATTACATCCATAGGCTGGATTGTATTAGACAGTAGCAACTCAGAAAAGAATGATAGAACTATTCTATTATAACTCTTATTGTGATACTAATATGATCTATAAGACTTATTAAGATGGAAATAGGATGGTTCTATTCCCATCTTCTTAAAATATTGTGTCAGTTTCTGGTACCCACATCTGAAAATAAGGGTGGAAATAAAAAAAATACTTTTATATATATGTATTCTGAACTATTATAATTTATTTCCATGACATTGCTTCTTATTTACACTGGTGTGAGAAGAAAATAGGGGTTTTCTGTTATGTATCTCTTGATACATCTTACTTTTCAAGATAAATTTAATATTTCCTTAATAATAAACTCCTTTTCTTCAATAAAATTATCTTTTCTATTAAAGCCAGAAGAGGTTTTTTTAATTATATTTCTTAGAAGCAAGTATTTGGTATGATAAACTGCATTTTAACATAGAAGTGCTGGAAAATGTGGGGTATTTTCATTGCTTTAAATTGTTCTTAGTCATCATACAAGGAAGCATATTGTTATCTAGTAGGCAAGAAGATAACACTTTTATTATTCAACTGAATTAGCTGAAGTAGTGCAGAACCTTGAGATTACCATCAATGCAGTTGTTTATTGAATGAGTGGATATTCTGCACTTACAGAATTGTATTTCGAAGATGTTCTCACGTGCGTGTACATTGTTAAGCCAACATATTTAGTAAGGTTTATACATATGTACACTGGTTGTTCAGAACTATCAGAGACTCATATTATGAATTGTGTTTTAATAAACAGAACAAGAATTGCATTTGAAGTCAAACTGCAAAAGACAAACAAAACTACGGACTTGCGTATCCCTTCTTCTCTGTGTACAATGTTTAATGTCTTAGTTGATGCCAAAAAACAGACAGCTAAACTCTGCATTCTGGATGGGGGGCAAGAGGTAAGTGAAATTTTGTATGTTTAATTTGTACATTCAGTTAATATGAAACATCTCACACTGCAGACAGTCCTTAGTAGATTAATTTCAAACTAGCTGAAATGTGTCACGTAGCTCTGTTTGTACAGGAGCATGCATAGACTGCTCCCTAGAAGCATCATGCAAGACACAACCTCTCATCTTCCACCAGAGAAGACAGAGTGCTTCTGTAATTTATTTGCTTTGACCTGTGAGTCTGTTGAGCATTCAGAGGATTCTTGACTCACAGCCCCTCCAGGAATTCCTCTTGGGTTGCAGCAGAGAAACAGCCCGCTTCAGGACTAATAGTAAAATAGAACCAAAACATTGTCCTTTGCAGCCAGGTTTTAAACAAGTAAGGTTTGTTTTTAAAATGGCTCATATACCCACCATTCATGCCTGTATACATGCCGAAAATAGAGGAAAGAAATAACCAAGTAATTTATCTGGTCTCCAAGGACAGAGACAGTTTTGGCAGTAGTCTGCTGCCACGACTGTAGACAGTCCACAATGGAGCACCGATGTGCCTGTGACTAATATTTAGACTTCTCATGTTGTCACTCTCGACAGGAATAATCTGTGAAGTGAAAAAGGGCACACTATGTAGACTGGCGAGATCATCAGAATAAAACTAAAACTGTTCTTGCTGTCCTAATGCATTAGCAGCGTGATTTTGTTTGATGTCAATTTGGAAAGAGGGTAAAAACATTTGTCAGAATTTGGCAACAAAAAAGTATACCTGCTTTGGGAAGTTTCATGTTTACATTATTTGGTCATATTGTTTCTGTTGATTTTGCCGTTTCTGTACTGTGCTCTTCATTTTATTGATTCATCTTTTTAAGTTAGCATATTTGATGTAACTGTCTTTTTTTTTTTTCCCAATTCAATGAGACATTCATCATTTTCCTGTTCTACCCTGTCATCTTTATTTTTCCTTTTGGTTTTCCATGACATGAACCAGTTTGCTAGTCAATGGGTAAGTGTCTTTTCATTTTTTTTTACCTACATTTTTTCTTTGGTTATTAACAACCACTTTTTATTTTAAATGGTAATATTGCTTTTCTTGTTAATTTGTTTTAGCCTAGCCCTCGGAATTCCTTTACAGCCTGACCTTGCTACAGACTGTTCATCAGCTTCTCAATTCTTCTTTCCTTATTCATCCTCTTAAGGTGGTTCCAAATGAATTCTTCATTCTTCTGCTTTTCAGACTCCTGTCTTACCAGATCACAAAGTTATGGACTCTTTCACCTCTCAGTGAGGCAAAAGAGCAACAAACAACTTGTTTCAGGCTCATTAGAAGTAAACCACAACTAGCAACTCTTTGTCTTAGGCTGATGCTGCCATTTCATCTTTTACTTACTGTCCGAGCAGTAACCTGCAAATACATACATGTACACCCTTCTTTGGCGACAGACAATGCCAGTATCTTCATAAATACCTGCAGACAAATGGTATAGCCTCATACTCCACAGTCACACTGTTCCTCTCCCCTGCTGTGGGCGATACCTCCTGCATTGTCAACCAGTCCCCCTCAGAGCCAAAGTTGAGCATTCACAGTTACCTTTTGGACAACAGACCCTGACCAGATTCTCTTCTGAAATCTTTCCATTCTTTAGATTTTCAAGCTCCACCATATGCTCTTCACAACACCAAAACAGAAATACATCCCTTTTTCCCTACTAGGTTGTCTTGTGCTTCTTTTCAGTGCAAGAGTTCGATAATTTAGCATACCTGTGATGAAATACATACTTCTTTCAAAGTCCCCAAGTTAATCTTCATCCCAATTCATCTAGTAAACCAAAGGAACCTTCACATATCAGAAATTATCTGATAATATGGAAATTTCCTTCTTTCTCATAAACTTTGAATTATTGCCTATCAGTTTCTTCCATTTCCAAGGGTTTTTTTGAAGATTAAGAAAAAAGATGGCTTTTCCGTTGCTTGTAATTGATATCATAGTTGTTTGAAACACTTCAAGATTTGTTGGGTGAGATGCTTCTGGAATCTGCCCATCTGTCAAAGCGGGCAGGAGAGCATCTCATAACATAAATAGTTGCATCTCTGTCTCCTCTATAGAAGCTCTGGCATTTCAAATAACTTCTACTTAGCCACTTGGTCTTGAAACTTTTTCCATATTACCTTTCCCTTGTCCTCTTTCATCTTCATTTTAGTCTCATACCTGGTCCTTTATGACAGTCGAGAAAAGCATTCCATTAGGCCTGAGTTAAAATTTTTTAAAAGGGCTGTTTATTCACCTAAAACTCAACACTGAATATCTATCTGACAGTTTCTAGAACTTATTCTGCAAGTGATGGAAGGTGTTATCTAATTAGACAGTTAGACTCAAACATCTCCTTGAATACAGCATGCTCTTTTCATTCCCTGTGTGGAGCTATAAGCAGTTGTATGTCTTGTTCAAGTAGAGTCAAATGCAGAAGTTTTCACCCTGAGATGTCAGATAGGAGGGAATTCTTGCTTCTCATGTAATTAGGGCATTCTGGTCATGGTTAGCTATCATAGCACCTTGAGTTTAGAGTTTAAATTTGATTGAATCCTCTGGTTTTCCTACATTACCCCATGCACTGTTCACCGTTCTCCCAAATGTCTCCCAGTTAAGTCCACACTCATAAAGAGTGACTAAGTTGGCCATTCAGGAGGGTTCCCTCTCCTCTTTGCCTTCTGAATATCATCTTAAAGCTTTAGAGAAGTACAGCATGATTTGGTTTCAGGCATGATCAGTACCTTGGGTTTAAAGAGAACTCAGCTGGCTGGATGGCTTCTTCATTGGCTGGCAGTTGCCTTAGGAGGGTTTGAGAAGCAGATCCAGGGGAGGATTGCCTTATCTCAGACTAACTGTTGGTGCCTGCAGCCTGCTTCATGGACAACCAGAGTGACAATTCATGGAGTACCAGGGAAGGGTACAGCAAGACAGCTAAGTAACATACCAGTTGCTGCTACTTCTCAAACAGTTGCCTGTCCACCTTCTTAGTTTCGGTGTATGTGATCTCAGGTAGCTCTACAGTGAACAGTGTCCCACATTCTTCTTTCCTGAACCAGAACCCAACAGGTGCTACTCCTTTACAGTCCATGGATCCCGAGTTAAATGAATAGCAGCAGTAAGGGAAACCTTTTCTGTCACACAACATCCAATCCAGAGATTTGGCCTTTGTTATATGTGGTAAATAGTTTAAAACCTATGAACTTGGAACTTTATGATCTAGGTGCTGCAGTATTCTGCCAACATTCACCTTTTTGAGTATGACAGGTAAGAATCATACAGGAAATATTCCTAGAGGCAAGAATGAAATAGAAAATATTTCTTGGGCCACTTAGGTTGAAAAATCATTAGATCCAAGCAGGACCTTGGATCTAAACCACAGCTTATTTGTTGTTTTGTGTAACAGGGTAACATGAACAGAGTAAATGCCACTGGACTATACTGGTGAGTGCTTCAGAGCGGAATGTATATAGAAGCTATTTTAATTGTTTCAGAATTCCAGCCACCCAGTACCCCATCATTCTTATAAAATAAAGGAGACATACTTTTCAATTTGGGGAAAAATGAGTGCCATTTCAGTGGAATGTGCCACAGCCAGTGCTGTGTATATCAATAAAAATTTAGGGAAAAGTGAGCTTTAATTTGATGAACTTTCTTTCTGAAGCTATTTTGGTTCATAAAATTAAAGGAGGAGACTCATTTAACTGCATAAGTAGTAGAGGATTATAGCCAAATTGACAGTAAAAAGTGCAAAGACAATTTAATATGCATGTAATATTGTTATAAGTTGGCAGTAGCAGTTTCAGTTCACACGATCCTGTGCAATTTATTTTCACAGCCATCCAACCTTAAAACCAACAAAAGAAAGCTATCTTGAAACTCTTTTAAACAAAACCAAAACCAAAATACCTTAGTAGTTAAAAAAACCACCTCTGGTATTGGATCACCCTGAGGAAGAATAGAAAAAAAAAATTGAATATATTGTAGAATTGAGCAAGTTACAGTTCTCAGCTTATCACCACAGGATTTAGGAACAAACTCCTCTGTTCCCCAAAAGCACAAGTGTCAAAAGGCACTAAAATACTTCGTCTCCTTCCAAACGCTACTAGGAGCAGAGAGCCACATCAAGAAGACCAGCCAGGTTGTCCTCAAAAGACAGTCCTATTTGGTTACATCCCATAACACACTATGTCACTAAGCATAGTTATCTTCCATGTACTTCCTACAGCTGCAACTGTATTTCATATTTTACTGGGAGTTACTCTAGGGCAGCTGCAAAGGCAGAGACCGCTTCAGGGGCTTTGGGATGATGCTGAAAGACTCCACAATATATATTCAAATAATTTAGCTGTGGGAGCTGACTTCTTTAGATTCAGACTCCATGTGGATTGTGATCACATCAGCCAACATAGGAATGTAAAGGCACAATGAACCATAAATGTGTTTGGAAAAAGGGTGAGGATTTTTCTGCTCTCACCGAGCAATCTTGGCAGAAGTAGAAAAGCTGCAGTCCTACAGGTGCTGAGTTCAGGATGGTCCATACAACCTTGTCAGCTCATATGAGTTTATCGTGAATTCTACAACATCTGCCATCTTCTTAAAGCCTGTCTCCTGGAGTCAAATAATTTCCACAAGGATCTGAAGATTTGTTTTGTCGGGGGTGGCTGTTTTAGTGGAAGCTGGCATTGGGGAGGAATGGGTTAAAAATTTATGATCTCAGAGTTTGCAAAATCAATCTTGAAAAAACTGAAATTAAATTCAGGTTAAAAAATTAAAAAATATTTCTAAAAAAATTTCATGATTTTGGAAGCTTGTTGTGATTTTTGAATAATTTGATTTAGTTCTTGTTTTTCTTGGTCACACAGTGAGGTTATTGATTATATTCCATTCCCACAAAATTATATTTGCCTTACGGTGAAGGAAAAAAAAAAGAAAAAGAAAAAATAGAGGAACTGATATTAGAATATGCATAGATCCATTAATTTAATGTGCCATGGAGATAAAGTTGCAGACACTTTATGGGAGGGACAACTATGATTTTTCATGGATCATAGGAATATGTATAGTTTTAACATGCATCTGTGGGAGAATAATCATTTCTTGTTTTCAGAGAGTAAGAAATCATTACCTTCTGAAAACTGTGTAAGCGATAGATGTCAGACAGTTTGGGGTGATTTAAGTCCTTAGCAGATCAAAAGAGTATTACATTGTTCAAGACATTGATATGATTAGAATAAAATATATCTGGAACTATGGAAAATTCTTTGATGTATTTCTAATACATTCTTTCACTCTTCCAAGATATCTGCTCGTGTTTGTCTGAAAGACATTTTCCACATTTTTCAAGCGGTTTTAAACTTTAAAAGAAATTAAAACTAAACATGAACACACTTGGTATTGGTATCTGGAACAGAAACGTGTGTGGGCAAACACATGTCATAGTTTTATCCTCTCTTAATTTAAATGCAAGTAGGTGCGCTGGTTAGAAAATCATTCCTAAATATATTAAGCAGGTCAGATTTAATGTTTTGGTTTGTATGGCAACTCTGAGACAGATGAAAAATAGCCTTTAAAAACTTGCAACTCTGAAAACTATTCAGCTGGCAGCTGCTAAGTTAGGCTAATGTTTATACTGACCTCAGTACTTTTACTCCGAACATTATGCTGTTAGCTGTTCCAAGTAGCCTTGAACTGTGAAGATAGGGTTAGTCTTTACAAGTCACATTTTCTGTGAAGTGGCTATTGGGGACAATCTTTGCTGTCAGATAAATGTTTCTAAAGGAAGAATTACTGTTTAAATTGATGTGCCTCCTTGACAGAATGGGATCCCTAGTTCCTGTTAATTTCAGGAGGGAACTCTGGAGTATTATCTAAAAAGTCTTTCAGATTTATTTTAAAAGCATTTACTTAAAGGCACCTTCTTTATGAAAAAGCAAAAGAAAAAGGCTATGGAGAATGAAGTCTGTTTTATTATGCCTTTTATAGCCTATTAATTTGTTACCATCTATTCTGCTTTGTTGATGAAATTTTAATTTTGCCCTTGCTTGAGCATATTGTAAGATTTGTATAAACTGCAGCTCACTGTGCTAACAGAAAGGCTCTTTTAGGATGAACAATTGGAGCTCATTTTATTTCTAGAGGACATTTAAAATAACTTATGAATGAGAGTTGTCAGACATGAAATGCTGTATTAATTAAATCTTATTCTAGTCTTTTTGCTTCTCCAGCTAAACCAACCCTTTAGAAAAAAAATACATGGCCACCTTAATTATATAGGAGAAGACAAAAAGTATCCTTCACATTCCTTCGCCTGAATAAGAATAAGAACTCAATTCATCTAAATAATAACCCCATTAGCTGCTTAACTCAACAGTGTACATGGGAAAATTTTCAACACAGAATGTAAGAAAGTGTTGATTGGGTGGATCGTTTTCAAGGGTTTGTTCTTCTGATGTTCAAAATGATAATTTTAAGTAAATCTGATCTGGCAGGGTTATCAGCTTTGTACCATTTATGACTTATGACAAAAGTGTGTGTTCATATACATGCTAATGCTTCTTTATCTTTTGAAATACAGCAACAATACCATTCAAAAATAGATGACTTGATTGAAGAAACTGTTAAAGAAATTATTTCACTTCTTGTTTCAAAGGTAAAACTGTTTAGATTTTAATTCATAATAAAGCAGAAAAATATATCTTTAATTGTTGAACTTCTGAAATGTCTTTAAATATCACAGTTTTTCTATAGACAGTGATATGGGGGGGTCAACAGCATGATTTGTAAATAATGGTCATGTAAATAATATTGAATTTACGAAGTTAAATTTTATAACCCATTAGATAAAAAATGTCTGTGCAACCTGCTAATCGGGTAAGTTTCTCTTCTGTATTTCTGTTAGCAGCTTGTAGAACTGGTAGGACTTGATTATGTCAATATTATCTTAAGTAATTGCATGTTTTATTTTTTGTTTTATTTTTCACATTAAAATGTTCCTATCACTAGGTAGTGTTTAAATTTTGTATTTAGAGATGGGCAACATCCAGAGTGTCGGTATAACACTTCTATGAGATTTTTTTCCACAAACCATTTACTTTAAAAATATTATATAAGTTGTTATTTCTTGAAATTAACTTTGGAGTTTTTTATATTTAAAAAAATATATTTTGACAGGATTAGGGGACTTGGAGAATAAACGAAGAAAATTTAAACAATGTTTTGTGTTGCTGTAGCACCTCTACTCCAGTAAAAGTCTTAAGTGCTTGATATAAAAGAAAAGCTTTCAGTCCCTAATAGTTCGAAGGACACAGCAAACAATGACAGAAAACAAAGATTTTATAAGAAGTTTTGTTATCTATGCATTGCAAACTACCCCGAAATATCTGATTTTCAAAGTAGGAGGAATAAGCCGTACATTCACAATTTGTGATGCAAAATAACTCTGGTCATATTTTCATCATGCCTTCATTTTCATTTGTCACAGCTTCCTGGCAGGGGGCGGGGAGAGCAGGAATCTCCTTTCAGATTGACGCCCGCCATGCTTCCACAGGAGTTGAAGAGGAAGGCTTTGTAGAATCATTGTAGAAGTTTCGGCAAAATGTGTCTACTAACTGATAGATGTGTAGAAACCACACATTTTTTCTCTAAAGTGAAGTTTTGATGTAAACTTAGTGACAAATGGTTCAACTTGACATTTCCGAGTTTTGCTTGCCACCTGTCATCACTCTGACCTAACCTGCCAGTTTATGTTTTTAGTGTTATTGAAGAGGAAGAGGAAGAAAGGGGAATTTAATCAGAGCAACTCATGCTATTAAAAGTTAAACCTTTTGATTATTTTTTTTAATATCAGAGATTATAGAAGAAGGAAGAAAATAGTCATATTCCTCCTGGATATATGTACAAGAAATTCGAGAGACAATTGCTGTCAATACAGAGGGATTTGCATTATTAGTTATCCCATATACTAGTCTCAGAACAGGAAGCAAATATTATGTGTCACTGGCTGATCATTAGAAGCTTAACCAGTATCTCCTCANAGGATTTGCATTATTAGTTATCCCATATACTAATCTCAGAACAGGAAGCAAATATTGTGTGTCACTGGCTGATCATTAGAAGCTTAACCAGTATCTCCTCACTAGAGACGTGAATTGCCAATGACATCCTGATTGCCTCTGTTTCAAGGCAGAAAGCCTCTGAGGGTACAGAGAAAGGCTGATGTTTCACTCTTGATTTTGGCCAGGAAAAACGCACATCAATGTGCATGATATCCATTTGTGTTAATTTTTTTCATCTAATATATTTTCAGTATTTTTTAGCCTTTGCCTCTGTATTATTTCCTTTGCATTCCAGTGGAATAAGTGTTTCAATCATTGTTTTTAGCTGCAAGTCATCTATGAAATTGAAAAGAGTACTTTCACTTCAGTGAGACTTCACTTGGTAAAGACTATACCATGCATTTTGTATGCAAGACTTACCAAGCTAAAGCATTTAACAAATCACAGGAATAGCACAAAACAGTGAAACAAAGCACAGTGTGTCTCAGGGTAACCAATTCAGAGAACGCAAGGTATATGCAGAAATGCTCTTAGAGCTTCACACGTCTGTACACTGAGATTTGAGAAAAACAAGTTTCCAGCTTCATAACTAAGCCTTTCATTTAAATGGGCATCCTTGACACTGCAATGTTTTGTTTTCTGTTCTTTTGTGTCCTACTTGTAGTGGAGCCATTTGTTGGCACTGTGGACACCATGTTGTTTATGAGATCAGCCACTTCCGTAGCGGATCTTTGCACAGTAAGATTGAACACCCTTCTGCAGAAAGAATCCTTGCCAGTCAGATAAAATGAGTTAAAGTATGAACAGCAGCTTCTAACAGGCATGCAACAGCAAAGCAGAAGGCTGGTATTTGGTCTAATAAAAGGACTGTAATTATACTGTGCATGGGGTGCAGAAACAACTGCCACTCTCTCTCGTGATGTGGTTTTATTCCTTGCTCGGCACCTACGTACTGATGTCTTAATTAATCACTGTAAATATGACAGGTTAGATTGATAAATGACAAATGTAGGTTTGCACTTGCTCCTGCTCCTTGAACTGTTAAGAGCAGGGCTTATTGTAAAGTGATGATCTCAGTTCCTCTGGAGGTGACACTGTTGTGACACTGTTACAGTGCCCATTAACAGCATGCCAGATGGAATTTTGTTCTGTCCTCACACTCATAAAATGATACTCGAAGTTGTGGGAATGACTGTGTTGGGAGTAAGGGATGACTTTTAAAAAAATCTTAATATAAACTGGAAAGCAATTCATATGTGTAAAATAAATGTACACCAATACAATGGCCAACAGATATTTTATGTTATATACCATGAATTACTTGAGCAATATAACATCACAGAGGGACATGAGAAGGGGATGTTTGCTTTAAGGCTAATTTGGGGGAGTTTAAACATTAAGGCTATAATTAATGCAATTAATAAGATAATTTTTTTAGTCAGAAATACATTTTGGCAAAAACGCCTTTTCATGCCGCTTGCTGTGGAGTCGCTACTCAGAGAATCACAGGTGAAAGTATGGGGAAGAGGAACCACACCATACCAGAGATTTGGGGCATATACGCTTTCTTGCCCCTTCTTGGCCACGTAGTAGCAGTTCAACAGCACATGCTGTTGACAGAAAACTCTAGTGCTATTACACTGTTGGGTGAAATCAGAGCTGGGTTTCTGTTCAATAGCAAAGATAAGAGAAACATGATATCGAGATCACCACCTTTAACAATTGTGCTCCATCATCTTTGAAGCTGTGATCTTAGAAACCGTGGTCCTAGAAAATAACGTGTGTTTTCTACCCAAAATACATGGTGGGTACGCACACTCCTATAATTAACCATGTGTTCTAGAGCCAGCAAAGTGATGTTGGGTAGCGGGCCCCAGCACCCCCAAGGAGAATTTTTGGGTTGGGTTTCTATTTCTGCAGTGGTTCAACAATTTCCGTTCGTTTGATCGGTAGGTGAAGCTGTGAAAAGAACATTGTCCTTGATTTCAGCTCTTTGTGAGATGGAGAAAGCAGTCAAATTCACAGTTTGCATTGCCATGCTGAACGTTAAAAATCCGAGGAAGAAAAACTCACATTCTCATTCCAAATATTTACTTTACATATTGTGCATTTAAATTTTTCTCTGTGCTTTCCCTCCAGGTTGTTTCGGTGTTAGAAGGCGTGCTGTCTAAATTGTCAAGATACGATGAAGGCACCTTCTTCTCATCATTAGTTTCATTCACTGTAAGTGTTTGGATTCACAGTGGTTCTGTACTTCTCTCTGTGCATAATTCTGAAATTGTGCACAATCTATAGTAATAAGCACTTACTGTGTGTTGTTTTATTTTTAATTTTCTAAAGGTGAAAGCAGCTGCAAAGTATGTTGATGTTCCCGTAAGTACAACCCTTTTAATTTATTTTTTTTAGTGTTCATAATAATTCCAAAAATAGGGGTCTTGTTAGCTTACATTTTTTATTGTTGACATTTTGCTTTCCTACAGAGATTCATTATAGCTTTACACAGAGTATTTAAACAGCCACTACAACCCTCAGAGGGCATTTCATTTCCCTCAAGCAACGAGTAACTCTCAAAGCAAAGCTTAGAAAGGTTATTCTCAATGTACTTTTTCAGTTGAGGATCAGTGAGGATTGTAACTTAGGTATTCTTTTGTAGGGGTCTTTCCATCATTTGGCTAAATTGTTCAAATGTACCAGATAAGCAACAAGTAAAAACATCATACTTGAATACCCATTATTTATTGATTTCTTACTTTAGGACCCAATCTTGCTTATTTAATCCCTTGCTTGCGAAATCTCTATTTGATTTACCATTGCTTATGCAATGTTTGTGTGGTATAGATAAAAACTAAAAAGAGTAGATTTTGGAGCTCTTTTATACATAAAAGCAAAATTCAGGTATTTGAATATTTTAATTAGAGTATCATAGTAAAATAACTTCCCTTTAAAAAAGCAAGGAAGAAGTTATCAAATATTGTCATTATCACTGTCAATAAATATCCTTTGTTCACTCACAAATCAGTGTTCTCATCCCCTTTTTATGTGATTCTAAAACAATCTTTATTTTCCAAGCATAGCAAATCAATAGGTAAAATTGTTATGTTAATGACCTTACAAGAAATAAAATTACAAATAGAGAGGAATGCTGGACATGCTAGACTGTATGGTGGCTAGAAGTCCTTTCAGCAGTTCTATATGTAAAAATATGATATTTGCACACTTAATTATTTTTTAAAATCCATGCATACTAAATAAAAGGAAAAACCTCTGTTTCTGGAATTAGTTATTTTTGCTATCTATAGTAGCTTTATTCATAAGATAACAAATTGTAACATTTCTGTTCGGATGATGTTTTCAGAATTTTTTTCTTATTTGGTTACATGTGGACTTTTTGTTGAATTGTATAAATGCTTTTGTGTTTTGTAAAACACAATCTTGCATTCAAAGGACTGACCTCATATCAAATCCAGTTAATTTAGAATACCTCTTGTTAATATATTGTTCGGTGGAGCTGCCGCAAAAGGTCCTTGCTGAGACACTTAAGACTGAAAAGCCTAAAGAAAAATTACTGAACAAACTAGAAATTCATTGACTTCTTTCAGGTAACATGAAAAGCTCTCCAAATAACATAGAATATCTATGAGAAGGAGATGTCAAAGTCTTTTGCCATTGGCCTGGATGTGTTGACGTTGAAGTTCACGATAAAGATGAGACAAAAAAATACCTTTGCCACAAGCTCAGGGGAATATTGTGAGTCAGGTGACACAGGGATGCACTGCTCTGGAGAGAGGGGAAGGCAGAATGGGGATGGGGTTGCTGCAGCCCCATTGCCTTTCTCACATTCACTGAATGGTGTTGCTTGGCCCGAAGAGGCGACCAGGTTGTAGACGGGCTCTTGGGATCCTTGCATTTTTACAGCCCCTTTGTTTTTTAGCTATCCCACACAACTTTCCCAGAGCCCAAGATGTGAACTGGACTATAGTACTACCGTTGCAAGCAACGGGTGTAAACTGTACTTCAGGGAGGCTGTGGCTCTGACCAAGCAAACATTTTCCAAATTCTGGAGGACATTTTTCCTAGGTTGAAGGAGTTTGAGAGGCTGGAGTTTGGTTTTGCTTCTTCACATTCTTCCTCTTGTTGTGAAGATGCAGTTGAGGCCAAGAGCCGTTACTGTCACGACTGACAGTGAGCGTCCAGTCTGAATAGGGTCTAAAATCACTGGTTGTGGAAGTTACAAATTCCAACTGCAAAAGGAGGCTGTAAGTCATCACGTTGCAAGGTCATCTCCTGGGCTCACAACTGAAGTGAGAAGTGGAGAGAGAGACAGCACAGGGTGAGGAATTTACGCTGAGCTCTTGGTCATGCGATGGTAACCTAGCAAGCCTGCCCTAACGCTAATTAAATGCCTCGTGTGGCTGTATTTTGAACTGATATGGTTTAAAATCTCTTCTTGTCCCTCCTTACCATAGAGCTGCATATATGGAAGTGACTTGAAGGTGACCACAGTGGGCCCTTTCTTTTGATATACTTGCAAATATGTGAAAAATTGCACTTTGTTAGATGATGGCATTCTGCCCCCATGCCCCACTGCCGTTCGAGGATCTCACTGGGTCACCTTAGCACTGCCATTGGAGTCCCTGAAACAGAGCTGTTGATCACTTGCAGGATCTGGGGGAGAAGGGGAGGAGGAGCAGCAAAAGGCCTTTGGGGTTTTTTTGAATGTGTGAATTCAACAGAGTTTTTGATCTTTGATTACCAGGCTCAATATTTGGCAAAGAGGGGAACATATGCTGGTTTATAGTGAAATAAGAAGAAACTAACTAGACAAAAGAGATGTTAGAAGAAAATTAAGGTAGTGATGAGCAGAATGTTTTAGAGAGAGGATGAGAGGTAAAGGGGATAAAAAAAGTTAAAAGGTAAATAAAAATAGAGATAATAAAGGATTCAAAAAGAAGGAGGACATTCTTGGATGATTCTTGGTCATTTTGAGGACGAGGTTAGTTCTATTAATATTGAGAGGGAATTTAGATATTAAATAGTTGGACACGAAGATCACACTCCCCAGAAGGCACCCCTTGACTTGTCAGGACCAGAGTGCGAAATGTAGACACAAACTTGCAGTTCATTCAGCAGACACGTTTGTAAAAATGTTGCTATCTGCCCTACTATTCATTAATCTTGCCAGCGAATTATTAATAACTCCGTCCAAAAAAAAAAGAGTTTCATCTTTTTTTTTGAACCTGTTTAAGAAAACATTCAACATAAGCTTTCGTTTTTCAGAATGCCCTTTAGGAAGTAGGACGTATGCGGTCACAAGGAGCTCTCATTGCTTTCCCCAGCCATTCCATATAGGGCTATATGGACACTGTGTGTGTTTTGGTAACTGAAACACCAACAGAAATAGTAGGACAACAGTCTAAAATAACACAGACTAAGAAGAATAACAACAATGATGGCTTATGATTTCCTGAAAATAATAAAGAAAAAATCTAATTGCTATTATGCTCATTTTGTTGGTAATTGTCACAGTATGCTGGGCTCTGAAGTGAAGAAACTGTGGCTACTGCACATGTGAAAGAAATCAAATGTTCAGAAGAAAATAACACAAACATTACAAATATAAGTAGTGCATGAAGGATGCAATTTCTTCTCTTGTTAATGCTGTGTTTTGATGTTTGGGAATGCAGGAACTGATTTAGGTTACTTTTTTTTTAAAAAAAAAAAGCAACTCTCCCAAATCCGCTATAACTCTTTGTTAGTTTCTCTTAAAGCCCAAGCAATCCTTAGGACATGTGGAGGTGCAAGCTGTCTAATTTTTTTCTTCTTTTTTTTTTTTAATATTCTCTTCACAAAGCCAGTAAATTAATGATAATAGGGAAAGAATGAGGTAGAATTGAGGGCAAAAAAATATATATTGTTAGTCTCAAATGATTATTATTCCTCAATCACATAGATAATTCCATCGTGTTCAGTTTCTCATCATGTAAGTCAGTTTTGCACACGAATAATTGTGTCTCTAGCTGGTCATTTCTACACACATTTGCCTCATTTACAAATATAACCAGAGCAATTACTCATACAAATTGAGCATCCAGTTACATGCATATTTATATACAGCTTTTTGTTCAGAAAGGTATGTTTAAATCCCTTTGTAGGAGCCAGTAATCTATGCCAGTCATTTAGAGGGCACAGAAGGAACCTAATCCTCCCTCACTTCATGTAGGCCACCTGTCATACCAAGTGCAGAGAGGCCATTTGAAGGACCCAGGGCTGACAGCAGTGCACAGCTCGCACAATGCCCAGGCCTCTCACTCCACTCTTGCCTTTATGCGGGGATCAAAGGTATGAAAAGGGGCCTCACACATGTGCCAGCATTTGACTTATGGGGTCCTGTAGAGGCCAAAGTAGGAACTCTGCCTCCTACCAGGCAGATACACATTGGAACCCTCCAGATACCTCCATTTCCAAATATCACACTTGTACTGCGTGGCCTCATTTAGCTGGTTTTAAGAAGCAAACGACTTCTTCTGGGAAATCAGTGTTTATTCAGGTGTGGCCATACTGTGCCATTCATTTTTAAGCAGGATTTACTGGGAGACCTCTGTTTAAAAATAAAGAGCCCAGAACAGTCATTATCATCATGCTCAGGGCTTCTCCTGCCTTCCTCCTGCTCTTCCTCCTCTGTATGCCCAAACCTGGAAACTGGCCCTTCTGTTTTCAGATCCATAAAAACAAGCTATTGCAGGATTGGAGGGAGAGCCCTGCATCATCTCTTTTAAGCCAGCAGTATTGTTGAGATACCCCTTAAATGGAGATCAGAAGGATGACTGCTAATCAGTAGGAAAGTTAAAATAACATAGTAGAGCATAGTTATTTTGGGGAAAAAAATCGTATTTTAATACCTGATTTTGTCATAGGAACCATAGCGTTTTGAAGACCTTTTGCACTACAGAATCCAGATCCCGGTGCAGACACTTACCCGCCTGTGCTGCCCCGTAAATGCAATCAAACCACACATATATGAAAAAGTGTTTGCATAAATGCTTGCAGAATCACAGCTTGAGTTCTGCATGACAATTCTCAAAATACACATGCCTAGCCTTTGCCAAGGTTGCTTTTTCTTCTACGAGAAGATGTATTAGAGGCAGCGAAAATGCATTGTATTTTTTCATTTAAGCAAAATATTATTTTTCATAACCATATGAGAATAAAATGTTACCTTTATAATATACTGATTATACAAACGATGCATCTTCCTGCCTGGTTTATGTATTTTGATTTGTAAGAAATGAAGGGAGTGAGGATCTTGTCATGAGTACAAGTAGTTTCTATTCCAAAAATATTTTAATGATATTTTAATTCTGTCATTCCAAAGCCCAAGTGATGAGCCTTGCAGTATTTAGAGGAGAAATTTCAGGCAGTGAAATTTTCTAACGTGCTCTTTCATTTGGTGGTGGACACTGAATAAGGAGCTCCTGTGTTTCTCACAATAGCCCCCTCCAGCTCATCACTCCTTTTCATTTCATTGTTACATCCACGCTGTAGTTAAAAACGTCTCCCTCCAGGATGCAGGGGAGGGGAAGGGGCTGGAGAGAAGAGCAAACACAAAATGGGATGAAGTTTGTTATTATATAGTTAGCCTCTAACATCTGTTCTCATCTTTGAAACATTAGTGCTTTGACAGGACAGCGATTCAGTAAAACTAGATCTTTTTTCTTGGTAATATCAAGACTACAAGTTTGTTTAATACTCTCTGATGCTAAGAAATGTTCTGTGACAAATGCCAAAAGGAGAATAAACATAACTCAAGCATTTACAAATGTACATGCTTTTTATTGAGATTTGTGCAAACTGTTGCATCGCAAAAAGCTGGGCAGAAACCAAGGTGTATCTCTGCTGTAGGAAAAGCCAGCGGCAGTATTAAGCTTGCTGCAGACTTTTCAGCAGCAAAATATTCGAACACTTGGAAATCAAGGCAATGCAGCATTACTTTTGACTAGGTGCCTCAGGCAAATTTTGCCAGTGGGAGTGATGTGTGTCAATCATAATACAGCTTCTACCTCATCTTGGAAACTGGAATAATGTATTTTAAAATTTGTCTCCTTGTTAAATAGGCACTATGATAGTGTTTTCCTGTTTAAAGGGGGAAAGTTAAGCTGTTTCTTCTTTATCTGAATTCGTTGCTATGAAAAAGTTCCTGTCAATCTGGACCCACCTACCAGTGAAAAGTAAAAGAGCCAACCTGCACCTGTGGGATTAGGTACAGCAGCAGGAAGTAAGAGCACTTGCAGTATGTAATTAACAAGGATTTTTATTTTTTTTTCCCAAACAGCATGTTCATCTTGCCAGGTTAACTAGTGATTAACCCTAAAAAAGAATGTGCTGAAGCCTACACCCTTGTTTAAACTCATTCAGTCGCCAGTGTATTCAGTTACTTGTGTAACCAGCGACAAAGTAACCCTATTTACAGCTCTTCATTTCCTGGTATTTTATTTGATGTCTTTGTGTTTCCAGTTTCTCCATTCATCTCTTTGTTTGGTTCTCTTTCATTTTCGGATAGGCAAAACATCTTGTCTGCTGTTCTGAATAAAACAAACCTACAATAACTTTTTATCTATCATAAAAAAACACTTTTTTTCTCGGGGAAGTTTTCAGACAGAATACCTTTTTTTTACACTTACCCGGATAAAGATACCAGGTTGAATTCTTCTCCCAAAGATGTGAAAATAACTCTCTCCCATTAACTTCAGCAGATGTTCTGCCAGAGATACAGGGGAGCAGATTTTTTTATGTTTTGTATAGATGTGGAGACTGAGTTGCTTAAGTCTGTCCTGTGTTGGTAATCAAATACTCCCTTTGACAGTTACTTAAAATATATCTCAGTTTCTATTTGTTTGTCTTTTAAGGTGCATCCAATTGCTTAATTGTTGTTTGGGTTTTTTATTCTGTGTTAACCTGGGTTTTTTTCTGAAGTTTAATAATCCGAAATAGAGCAATAGAGGATCATGTAATCAGACTTTTCCATCTAATATAATCTCTATTAAAAAAAGTTAAAACATGAAATATATAGCACTAAGCCTGTTTTGATGCTTATAATAGCTTTCTTTCCTTCGTTCACGTTTAGAGAAAACAAATAAATTCAATGCATGCAATATGGAGAGATAATGAAGTATTTGATATACTGTTGGGTTGTTCAATGTTTAATGTGTGCTTTGACCACCATGAGCAAAGATGATTAACTTGCAATGATTTTGGTGAGGTTTTAAAACAGAGAGTCAAACTGTTGGAGTATTGATAATCTTCCTTACCCAGACATATTTCTACTGTAGGCAGACTCTATTTAAAAGGAAAATTAATTTTTTTTTTCCACGGCAATTTCAAAGATAATTATCCTGCACACATTAAAGAAGGATGAAGTGTTTTAAAGAACTGTAATTCTAATTGGTAAATGTCACCAGCTGTTGCAGTTACTCTTACTTGTGTATATTCTTTTAATGATTACACTCCTGTGCCACAAGCTACATGAAAATATATTCACTAGGTGTGAAATTCCCATATGTCACAGCTTCAAGACTAGGTAAACATCTCAAAGATAAGGGGAGAGTTAATGCTGATGGGAAATGTTATTTTTCTAGCTTTGGCTGTCTGCAACATGAACATTTTTTGTTGAAGTTAGTAGAAGAAAAAATTGCGTGAATCGGAGAACCATTAGGTTTTAGCATTGAGTGAAAGATTCATTTATACATTTGAATACATATGTCCAAGAACTATAATCAGCCTTTGATTTGTTAGATTATCTCCTTCACCCACCCCTGGAGATTTCAAATTTTTTTCCCATTATCCCTCCAAGTTAAAACTAGTACAGTTCCTATAAATTGTGTATCAGGTTGTAGAAACTACATCAGGTTTCAACGTTGGTTGTATTCCTTTCTACCATCACAAATGAGTATAGTAAGGTAAGATATGGAGCTTTCTGTTTTAAATCTCCTTTGCATTGTGATTTAGTTTAATTTTAAAAACGTTTCTGTCACATTTCAGTGAAGGCACATTTTTATGTCGGAAATCAATTGGTTTCCGTGAACCGGGTTTTCCAACAGAAAACTGTTTTATCTGTTGTCATGTTACATTTTTATCTCTATGCTTAGGATCAAGATGTGGAACTCAGATGTAAATATAAATGGTCCTGCTTTTGTCTTAAGAGTTTCATGTAGGCATGTATATATGTGATAAGTTTTTGAAATGAGTTTTCACTGCCTCTGGAATGACCAATCTAAATGTGCAGGAGACATATCAGTTTTTCAGTGTGAGTTTTGGAGGTGCTAGGAGTGTTAAACCAGCCCATTTAACTGTTACTTTTAGGAAATGAAACCGCCATTGATGCACATGTATAAATGAAAAAGAAAATCTTCTTATTTTGGATCATATTTCTCTATGTGTCCATGGTAGATTCAGGAAAAAAGAGATGAAACTTATGATCCAGGAGGTTTCACTCACTGCAGTTTTGAGGGGGGGGACTGCTCTCATCCTGTTATTGTAATGGCAGTTTCTGGACAGGTATTAGTTTGGACATGTTGCACCTTGCCTTCCCTCTTGTGCTCAGACCTGTTCCTATATATTATAATATATTACATACAAAGTAATAAGGAATGAGAAAAATTAGAAGTTATCCACTTGTAGACTAGAAAGCAAGGCTTAATATAAAATTATAGGTAAATATTTTAACTATATGAGCATTTTTATGCATACAGGCCTTTAAAATATGCTAAATATTTTACTCTTACAGCTTTGTACGTGTGCTATTTTCAGACAATAACAGCCTCTGAGAAATAGAGATGGCTTATGCCTGGGAATTCAGGGACTGGGTACAGCTGCTTTCGTCCTCCTTCCCTAGAGCTGTTAATTGTTCTGTACAGAGTCAGTCTTAGGACATGAATCCTTTATAAATAGCTTTGTGCTAAGGCTTACTGTAAAGTGTTATAAAACTTAGAGCCTTCTTTCGCATGCCATGAACTTTAAAAACTATTAGTTGGGAGCAAGTGATATTCTTACAGACTTGCTCAAGCAGATAGCATTTACAGAAGACTTTCCAAAGTACTCACTTATGTTCATTCTTGGTTCCTGTTAGAGAAAGGTGAATTCCTGACCAGCTCTGCACATGCTGCCAGGAAAGGGGATGTTGCCGGCTGTTGGGGGCTTTAGTGTGGAACAACATTTTGTGGCTACAGAGGTCCAGAGGTCCCAGCTGGGCAGGAGAGACCAGTTGCAGCCACCACTCTGGCTGGCCTGACGTAGTATCACATACACATGACATATCCCAGCCTGTCCCATGTTTGGAGTGTGGTATGAAAATTATGCCTACTCTGCTATTCATACAGAACATAGATTGGTACATAGAAGGGAAACAATTCAGCACTTGCTCATTCCCTAGTCATCCTCTGAGCTGATTGTGCCAGTGCAACAGTTTCAGAAAAATAGGGGTACAGGTCTACTCTCATACCAACCTTTTTATGCCGCTGCTGTCAGGGAAACGCTCGAACTTAGTTTGAATCAGAATTAGGAGAAGCTAACCTCAAACGCAAAATTCAGCTGTACATTGGAAGCAAATCACAACAAATCTGAGGCAATGCAAAAGGAACGGAATGCTTTTTTTAACCATTTTTGGAATGTGATAGCAGGATCTGAACTTTGAGGGTGGAGTAGTTCTGAGGACCTCACTAACAAAAAAGGGAAAATGTCCAAGTTTGCCATTGACATTACTGTATCCAAGACTTCATTCCATTACATATAGCAATGTAGATTTATGATTCAAAGCACCCATAAATTATACCACTGAGAACTTTATTAATAGGGAACCCTCCTGAACTTGGTAACTAACCCAGAATTCACAGCAGATTTAGTAAATACTGTTTATACATGTGTGAACGTTGTAACAGAATCTCAGTTTTCATTATGTTTAAGTATAACTTGTTACAAGTCTCTGTTGTTGAGTGGTCTATCTCTTTTCCTTCCCACTACTTTCTCCCCTTTCTTCATGTCTCCACAGAAACCAGGGATGGATCTAGCAGACACCTACATTATGTTTGTTCGACAAAACCAGGATATACTTCGAGAAAAGGTCAATGAGGAAATGTACATAGAGAAGTTATTTGATGTAAGTAACTACCCTTGCAAAGCTTGCTGGTATCACTACTACATCAGAAGGGATAAGCGGCATTTTTATGATATTCAACAAGCCATTCAGATGTTCTCCCCTATTGATCCTTTTTTCTTTTGCTTTTTATTTACCATCTTCAGCTGTCAAGGGGGGCCTTTCTTTAAACATTTTCTCCGTTAAAGTTTTAATTGCTAGAAGGCATAAATAAAATTGATAGAAGATTGTAGTCCTTTTTCCAATGCGAGTAGCCCAATTTTATTCCATATTTTGATTTTGAATGTGTTAATGGAGAGAATGGCATTGGTGTGCTTTGTGGTCTCTATTGCAGACCTAATTTCCCTAAATAAAAAACTTGTACATATCACTGCCTGCTCGTATACAGAAAGAGGCCAGGTATGCCAGGGACTTCTACGGGTTTGACTGGTACTTTCATGGAATGACTTCTAGAATTATGTTTTATGAATTTTAAGTTTAAGATTTATAATTTCTTAGAGTTGACCAAACATTTATTGAATTGTCAAACTTGTTCTCAAAATTCTAATCCCGCTTTTGCAAGTTCAGAGTAATCCTCATCCTCATCCTTGAGGCCCACACATTGCTAGCCAGCCTGTATCCTCACCATAATTTCCTTCATCTTCGATACTGACTTCCACAGCCTTCCTCTATTCATTCCTTTGCCCTGATTCCTCCTCTTTTTGTTAGAAATTATCACCCACTCTTCCAGAATTTTCCTCATCCAAGGCTCTCCTTTAAGGGCACTAGCAACACGCTTGGGCATATTTCTGCTCATTCAAGTTCAACCACTAATTTACGTTGAGTATGTCCCTTTCAGAGTTGTCTGAAGGAGAAGCTGTTAGGCAGACGAAAGTGTACCTTCTGTATAAATTCAAAGCACTACGCGTGTAAAATATGTCTAAAATAAGAGTCATTTTATTATAAACTTGGATCAATTTACATGACAATGATGTCAATCACTTATAATTATGTAGGAATTCAAACAGGGAAAGAAGTCATCTCTGGCACTGTGCAATGCAGTTTATTACAAAACAAATTCTGGAACATAATACAGACTTTGAAATGTATTTATTTGTGTGTCATCTCCTAAGTATTTTAGAAAGCTTTGCTGGCAGTTTCATTTAATTATGCAAGTTACAGCAAATGTTTTCATAACAGCAATTCACAGCCTTTACTGTGACACTACAGTTGTGGCAGTCACAGAAGGTCCCATAACATAGACTCTCAGCCATGGTATGTCATGTCAGTGTTTGTTGTTTGTTAGACTGGGTGGTCAAAATGAGACTTATCTCTCAGATTTTATATTTCCAGACACTCCCAGGCAGCTTTACAAAAAAAAGTATCATCTGTTTTAATAAGCTAAGTGCTAATATGTGTGAAAAGAATGATTTTATAAAAGCTTTGATGCCCTGCAGGGGTAGAAAAATTATCATCCATCCAGCTGGCATCTTCACAAAGTACTAAAACCATATTAGCAACTTCTGCTTCAGTTTGCTTTTGCACTGAATCTGCAAGCATATGTTTCATTTTCAAGTTTCTATTTTTTGTTTTTCTTTGGGGTTATTTTTGCTTATGTTGTAATTTTCTGAATGTTAATAAAATTACGTGCCTAAGGCCAAGTCTAACTCTCACTAGAGAGACCACATTGACTTTGTTGATATAGTGGGATTGGGCCAAGCCTTAGGCTTTGTCCATAGCAGTAAACTGGCCAGGGCCTGGGCACAGGCCTGAAAACTAGCAAGTGATCATCCATACCATTAAGGCACCAGCATGGTTCCTGGCGTGATTTTGGGTTAGGCCAACTAGCACTAACCCAAGGACAGGGCCTCAGTACAATTGGGTTAGCATGGGTCAAGGACCTCTCCCAAGTTTCGTTTCTGCAGTCAAGCTTTTCAGCACAAGAAAACATCTCCTGTATAGATGCAAGTCATGACATAGCACTTGCCTTTGAGATGCAAAACCATTCCTGTCCCCTTTTACTTGGTAGTACGCATTGTGTGCTGTCCTGGCCAATGCTTGTAGCTGTAAGGAAAGAAAGAAGATGTACATGATAAGTATTCTGTGTATCAAATATCTATTGTATCTTTATTTTTCTTTATATATGGTGGTATCACATTTCTATATAACGTCACACTAGGAGATATAACCAATTGGACAGATTCAGATGAATACGTTAACAGATATATAAGCTCATAGAGTGTAGAAATTTAAAACAAAGGCATCTCACTGTGTACACTCACCTTTCCTGAGATTAATTCAGATTTAGAATGGTATGACTGAGCAAGACTTTGCCCATGATTTTTGGAAGGGTTTTTTAAATTAGTGATATAACAAAACCTAGGTACTGTTTATAAATTCAATTCTATCGAGTTATATGTCACTAGAAAGAAGAAAATATACTCACATTTTTATGTAAATATACTTCCAGCCATTCAACTGGCTACAATTGTAGATCACAGTTGACGTCCCATTAAAATACATTGTATTTGTGTCAGATAAGAAATCATCAGTCAAGCAAAATAGGAAAAGTACATGTCTGTGCTTCAGCCAGAGAAACACCTCATCCAGAATAACCAAAATAAACAGACTGTTCTGTATGTTCGAGGTGTTAGTTATAAATACAGCCAAGATCAGGCCTCTGATGCTATTTTAATGACAAAAAAAATGTATAATTACAAACTGCTTATGCACAGATTCCATTGACTTGATTCAGGGCTGCTATATACTAACAGCTATTACAGTGACCAAGGGAACAGGATAACAAAGTTCATTTAAATTTAAGAATAGTATTGACACAGGTACAAATGTCTGCCAGTGGGTCACAATGTGTTAAGGCTAGAAGATGGAAAATTTTCTGTCAGTTTGAGAAGTCTGAAACTAGGAAGAAGACAAAAAATGTGCATTGTTTTATGATGCCTGGAAAAGCACTGCCATGCAATACAAAATGTGAAAATCGGGGGAATGGAATTTAAGCTTGTGATACGAATCCTTGCATATGAGAGAGGCTAAAATCTCCAGGGGACTTTGAAAGATGACTGGGCTGCTAGTTTTTTCTGCACCATTTTTAAGCCATTTAAATCCTATGCTTCAGTACCTCTGCTGATCATGCAGCAGAGCCAAGGTGGTTATTTTTTTTCCTTCCTTTCCTCTGAAAAACTTGACTTCTGGGTGCATTTCATTCTTACCTCCTCCGGAAGGGGTACAGACAGCACGCAGAACAATATGGCTTGGTGCTTCTGATAGCACTCATCTTTCCCAGGTCAGTGTGCTGTCTTCTTGTTCTCAAAATTAATCACCAGATTTGAGTCACAAAGAGTTTTTGCTAGGTCAGTTTGTCAGAGACACTTAGGACTTTTTGTCTTCCTTTGCGGTCTGGGACATGGTCTTCCTAGGATCATCTGGGATCAAATTCCTTCATGTCACAGGAACTCAGGACATTTATCTCCTACTCGTACTGTGACAACTTATAGTTGCGAGCATTTGGGTTTTTTTGTTTGCTCATTTGTTTTTAACACCACAGATCTTAAAGAGCACTGGAAAGGTTTTGTAATGCATTGTGCATGTGCTCCAGGTTACATGTCTGTTCCATGTTCATGATTCCTGAAGGCTTAATTCAATGAACGATCCATGTGATTCCTTCCAATCCCATGCTCTACTGAAGTAAACTAAGACAATGAAGCTACATTGGGACAAGTTTCTCTAATAAACTCAAATAAAGCAAACTTTTCTGTCATTAATGCTGCCGTGACTCAGGTAGATTCAATGTATAACAACTAAATCATGAAGACAGGCACTACAGTGTTTGTTTAATGATTACAATTTTTAATTAGGATTAAAAGCACCACCCTCAAAAACTTTTTTAAAGTTTAATCACTTAAACCAAGAACTCATTTTTTAAAATAATGTTTCATAAAATGTTTTGGAAACAAAGTTGTGCTTTACTTTCCTTTTTTTTTGAACCAGTGTTTGAAAAATAATTATTTTCAGAAAAGGCTGTAAAAGAAGCAGTTGGTGAATGGGAAAATGAAGTATTTAGAATAGAATTACACAAACCTAGAATAAATCTAAAATATTACAAATTATTATTAAGGCCCTTCTTATAATCTTCTTGATGGGTGATGTAAGAACATTTGTGCAGCCTATCAAAGAACAATGCTGTGGATCTGATCACAAAATTAACAGATGTAAAAAATATTCAACTATGAAATTCCCGTGGGATCTGGTTCTAGACTGCCAAAATCAACGGGAGTTTTACCATTAACCTAAATAAATGAAGTGCTGCATCCGTAAATGTGCCAGGTTATCGTCAATGGTTGGACTTTTAATACTGGACTAATAAGTCTTGAACTCCTGAGCATTTTAAATTACATTAGACTTATAAATTAAAAAGTCTTTCCTTTAAAAAAAAAAAATATTTTGTTAACAAACCAGCTTAAAAAAGATAAGTCATTTGTCAAAAAGCACTGTTTAAAACATCGATGCAATACTTACTTTCTGTAGTAATATATAGTTCCTAAGTGCCACTTCGGTAGATTCTCACTTTCTTCTACCTGTTAATTGCACGTGAAATATGGATATTCTTGTCTGAACACAGAGAAAAATCGTTTCAAATATTTTCCCTTCAAATCCCTTCTTGGTTTATTTGCCATTAAGAGCATTATCTTATAAGTTACATTTGTGTTGGGTCTGTTGTGAAAAACTTATAATGTAAACAGAAGTGTAATTCCAATTTTATTAAGACTATGTATGCAATGAAATCTTTATGCAATAATTGATTGCTGCTTTGAGAAATAAAGAAAGGTTTAAGAGAACGGTTTTAACACATCAATATTTAGCCATTGATACAACTTAAAGGTTTTCCAATTTTTTTTAGGCATTAATTTCTGGGAAGCCTGTGCACAAGCGTACCATAAACACATAAAATAGCCAGAGTGCTCATCCTGGAAAGAGCAGCATTGGCAAACAGGTCCCATCCTTATCTTGTACAAGATGGCACCTGTGGCCCTGATCGCCCATCTCTTCTGGGTGTTAAATTGCTGTAGTGTGACAGAGTAGTTCTGTTGGCTTCACAGGGACTGCTCACGTAGGAGAACGTCCTCAGGGTTCTCCTACATGAGAACGTGGCCTCGTGCAGGGTAACAATTCAACAAGCAATGTAAGAGATGTTAATGGCAGGGAACTCATACAACTTTCTTTGGAGTGCAGAAAGACTGAATGTCTTCATGAGTAGTATGAATGCTTAAGCACCCCAGATTTACGTAGCTGCTTTTGGCTTTTGTATTTCAAAAGTTCAGCTGTAATGTGATATTCTTTTTCTGTCGAAAAAATGCTTGTATTTTGTGTGGAATGTGAATGAAGTGCAAGTAGTGTTCCCATATCACAACCATTATTTTCCTTTTCCATTAGTAGCAGGGATGGACAATTTAAGTTCAATGATGTACTTGAGGTTATTTGAGGTAGTAATTATTCTGCAAAGATTACTATGACATGCACTTCATTCTATGCCTAAACGGAGATATGAAGTACTCATCTGATTCATTTCTGTTTGCCATCATATCTGCAAGTACATTTTTAGCAAATGCTTTATTCAATTGCATCATTTCTATAAGTTTTCTGACCTTTTACAAAAAATGTGTTAGAAATGTGCAAATGCTTCTCCCTGGCAAGTGAGTTAGTCTTCAGCTGGTGTTACACAGCTAAGAAAAACGCTTATTTTAAATGTGAGAGTTTTCCGTAGTACCAGCTCCTTGTGCTGCCTATGTCTACCTCAAAAGCACCATCACTGTAGTATTTAGTATTCAACAGTGTTTTTCAGGAAGACTTCAACTGTGCTTTTTTTTTTTTCTCATTCTCAAATTGCTTCCTGTCACGTTAATTTTAATAAGTAATTTTCATTTTCATTGTTATGTAATTATTTTCAAGTGCGCGATTTGACAAAAGGTCTACTTTTTGATCTAGATTATATGCCAAGGCAACTTCAGCAAGTTGAGACTAGGTAGGACTGGTTAAAGGCCACATTTGAATCAAAAGCTGTGTTTGTATTAACCTCTGAGAAACATGAGAGGACCGTGCCTAATTACTTAAAAGAGACTCAACAAAAATGGATTGTAGCTTGTTGATCTCCTTATTTCTTTGATAACTCAGAATAATCTTCAAGAAATATGTGGGCTTCTTTCTCAGATTCTTGAAATTTGATCACAGTGCAAAATTGTCCTTTGGCGCAAACCCAGAAATACACATCTTTGCATGATGCACCTGGACATATGTGGCAGGTCTGGTAGAATCAGCTAATTAACAACACAGGCTTAAACAGGCACCTCATCTGGCAGTGTAGTTAGTTGCCTGATGGTGCTCAGCAGGATTTGGTAGTGCTTTTTATTTTTCTATCCTAATGGTCTGCTGCCCACCTAATTTTGCCTTATTGTCAGCCACTACTTACCGCAGCTTGAGGCCCTCCCAGGAGGCTAAATTATTATCAAAGGATTAGGGAGATGTAGCCTTGCAGCTCTGACATTTCTGATTACTTGTCTATGCCAGAACACTAATTAGCTGTGACTAATTAAGAAAAATGTTCCTGCCATAGAAAACCATTTAAAAGAACTGAGAAGTAGAAAAGCAATTGAAAAGCTGAGCAGTGCTCAGATTTGCCGATGCTCTTTAGATTTTCACCAAAGTCTTAACTCACCTTTAATTATGTCTAATATTTTATAGGGAAAATAGAAAGCTCTTGATATGAGAACCACTCTATGGGTTTCTCTTGATCTAAAGACATTCTTGTAGTTTTAAAACAGTTTTTCATGTCTTTTTTGTTAAAAGAAAGAATTTTAGAGAAAACTGTAGGCAGTGTCACCAAATGTGGACTGAAAAAGTGAATTATATTAACATGCTCAAATGTATGAAATTATTCTGCAAGATGGAAGCAACAACTTGCAATTTTACTGTTCAAAGTCTTTTCAAAGTTCACTAAATTATTCCTGATGTTTTCAACTAGATTCACCTCATTTTTGGAGACAGAAATCTCTATGAAAGAACAACAGTTCATTTGAAAGCTGAAAAATGTAACCTCTGTCTGATTTTATACATTGCATGCATTTTCTTTGATTTTTTTTTTCGGAATATGCTGAGAAAAGGAGTGCCCACTCTTGGAGGGTGCTGATTATGCTGCTATGAATCCAGCAAAGCTCAGTACTGTCGAAATCAATAGGACCACAACACACTTAAAGCGAAGCATGTGCTTCAGAGTTTGCTGCTTCAGGATCAGAATACACAGGACTTTGTAAACTGTTTTACACTGAGGCTGAGAGTTTTCTCTGGAGGAAACCATGACACAATGGCTGGTTTTGAAATGTTTTTGATATGATACATTTCCCCGCTTCTTCATTTTTTGTGCCGTTTTTTATTTCTGATTTTCCATCTTGTTGGGTATCAAAGAGCCCAAAAAGATATAAAAAGAGTTTTCTCAAGACATTATGTACCCCATAGTCCAGTCTGCATTTAGTATTCATGGAATGGACGTCTGACACCTTTTTCACACTAATTCAGTCATATTATTTAAATCTTCCCAGTGGGGGAGTAGGAAACTATGAAATAGATATTCTGATATCTTGCTAAAAGAGCTCTTTGGGTATAAAAGGGAAAGAGAGAATTATTTTTCACGGCACTAAATCTCATATCCCGATATTCAGAATTTCTTATGCTGCCCTATCCCCTAATTTTCCTGACTTCCGTGAGAAGCTCACTTTTTTTGGGGAAAAAAAAAAAAGGACAATGTATAAATTGCTATTAAAATGTACATCATGAATCAAAAGAGAGAAAAAATGGAAAAAAATCCCAAACTCAAGATTTTAAAGCCCATCTGATTTTTTTTTTTTTTTTTTGAAGGAATTTTATCAATCGGGGTGGAACTATGAGGGGTTTTTTGCTTGTTTGTTTGGGGAGGGGCTATAACATTGGGAGCTTCCAGTGCAGTTTCCCTGTAGATGTTTCTGGTCTATACTGTTCGCTCATTTATTTAACTTAGTTAAATGCATCTATCCATCACTCACAGTATCCATTCACTAAAAACAATAACAATTCTATCAAATAAAAGAGAACTCCTTCCAACATCCAGGCACAATTTAGTCCTTTAACCTTTTTATCCTGCTAGGCACAAAGTAGCAGCATCTCATTCCAGGCACTGCATTTTTTTTTTCCTTATCTAGATGGCTTGAAATGCGTCTAGCAACTTAATGGAATCAATTGAGCGTGGACAACTATAAAAATATAAAATAGCACTGAAACTTTAGATGAGCCTGTCAGTAAGTGTTAACTATGGCTTCAGCTTTCACATTCTACGCAGTCAGGAGAAATCAATAAGGATTGTACCATTTATATTGTCTTATCTAATGTTTGTTCACCATGAAGTGCCAGGCACAAGCACCATCTAGGGAATATTGATTTCTTGATGTACTGTAATTCACACACGTATAAACAGCAGGAGAACCTTGTGGTTTCTCAAACCTTACTTGTGGGTTTGATATTTATACTTGTATTTCATTTTGAATCAAGCTTAGTTTAAAATGGAAAATTAAGCAAACCTCCGTGTAAGCATTTGCAAATAGTCACACAACCACATTGTTGATCATATTACAAGAAAAACAGTGCCAGAAAGCATAAGAATAATCTAGTTTTACTATAATGAGTCTGGAGTAACAGAAAGAGATTGCTATGTTGTAAATCAAAATAGTACCAGGTGAGGATGCTGCAGAGTGCTCTGACAAAGTCAGTAATTCATCAGTGGGAAGAGCTTCTTAACCTGTTTGATCACGGGGAACTGAAGCTTTAGTGCTGATTTAAATGTGCAAAAGTGTTGACCTATATAAAGATGATTTCCTTCAAATATTTTTCAACTGTTACATCGTATATTTTCTTAATTTGCACTGCATTGACTATCCTTTGTATTACACTGTACTAAAAGTGTTTACAACGTGCAAGAAAAACAGTACAAATAAGGAACAGAAAAATCAGCTGAAAAAAAAGAAAAAGCAATGCAGCTGTAAAATCTGCATAGCTGAAAGAGTGCAGGCAGGCAAAAGGGTCAGAGATGGAAAGGAGCAAACCAAGCACCTGCCCCATCCAAGGACACTTTCTCCAGAGAGATGAGGGAGAGGAGGAGAGACGCAAGAGAGAGGCAGGAGGCTGGACCTCTGCTCCACATCAGCGCTGCTCAGTGTGGTGCCCAATCGATGTGGCGCAGGAGAGGAGTGGCTCCACCACTGCGCAACTCCCTATCAACTTCACAGCTGCATCCAGCCCCCTCATATGCCACTGCAATGACATACAGAGTAAACGGATGATGAGTCAAGATTGCTGAGGTGGAAAGAAATGAGCTGCGTGTAAATATTCACCCACAGTGAATGTTTACATTCAGGATGTTTTAAATACTCTAATTAAAGTACGTACTTGACCTCGTTCCAGATGGAGGAGAGTCTATATAGAGGACTCAAGGACAAGAACTACTAATGGGAGTGTAAAAGCTACAACACAGACTTTGGCCCAACTTCAGTCAACCTCACTTTTGGTACATGGTACGGAGATTGAGAATATACTCACTATCAGTGAGAGGTGCAGCTCACAGGAGGTCTCTTCCTGTGGTCCCTTTGCCTATGGGTCCCTTTGACCCCAGGGAGTCCCGGATGACTGGGCAAAAGCAGAGATAGGTGTCTCAGTTACATACCTGACAGGCAGAGTGGACCTGGACCTTTAACCTTATTAATGTTACGCATGCGCTTAGGAAGACTGCTTAGCATTTGTGCAGCCAAGCGCATTCATAGGGTTTTTAAAACTAGAGCCTAATAGCAAGGGGCTAGTGTTATAGCGAGTAACAACTTGGTCATTTTGCATTATGCTCATTTTTTTGTTTTGAAGATCCAAGCTGGCTTTCATCTCAAGGTCACTCGAGTGATGTTCCCCATTCTGTGCCTTGGAGGATGTTTGCAGATCCACCCAAACTGCAACACAACACAGAGTGTAGCAAGACTGACAGTGTTTGCTCCAGAGTTTTAGCACCAGGATAACCTATGGATGCACAGATGCACTGCGTATCCAGAGTGGAGTAGGGAAACTGTTTGTGCTGTTAGTCTCTCGCAGGCATGAGCGTTATGTTAGTACCTAGTGTTTAAAATCAGAACAGCAACATTGCATATGTCCAGATACAAAAGGAAGTTATGCATGTCTAATTTTGCAAACCTCCAGTTTCCAAGCGTATGTACCATATGTGGAGAAGCCAGAAAAAAACAAAGGTCACAAACATTATAAAGTAGCATAAATATTGTAAATTGCTGTTTAGCAACCAATATACAATGCAGGGAGAGATGAGTACTGTATGTTTTGTATTAAAGTGTATATTTATTTGTGAGTTGGCAGCAGTTCCATAGCAACTAGCCAGCTTCTAATTATAAGCCTAAAATTTGAAAAATTGACTTTCCTCCTAAAAGATAAGCTTTTCGTATGTTAGATGTTCTTTGTTATTTCAGAACGATATCATTTTTGCCTAAAAGCTTCAATTATGCTTAATACCCTTTTAAGTGAGCCCCATTCTCTCTTGTCTTCTCATCACTGATTTCTGAAAACTAGCCTGCCTAATTTCTTTCCTTGTATCACTAAAATGTCTCATCCAGCAACTGTTCGCTTGTTTGTTGTCATGAGTCCTGCTGAACGGGGCCTTTCCGTCAGGGTTTGGGTTCCTCTTTCTGTTGAGCTCCTTTCCCTTTTCTCCTGATTGCTTTGGGAGTGATGGTGGGAATCCTTCATTCAAAAAGGCAGGGAATGATATGATTTGATTTGTACCCGGAGTTCATAATTTGAAGTGACCAAGCTAAAGAAAGCCTGGTCCTGATCCCTTTATCACAAGAAGTGTGAGTGCTGAAGCAGACAGTAGTATGGGGTTTCTTTCTCACTTTTCCTTTTTTGCTACATGTAGCTGTAATTTAGGCTGTGAACATTTTTGCACATTCCCAAGCCGAAGTTCAAAACCGGGCTTAGCATTTGAGGCCTAGAGGAGGAAGCAAAACAAGGAAGCTGGGTAAAAGCCTTAGACGTTTCCAGGAAGTTACCTTAATAAGTGGTGCCGAGCATTAGAAGCGTAAGACACTGGTGGGGTGGAAGAGGTGTGTGTCAGGGGTCTGTTCAAAGTAGGAGCACATGAGGGAACACGGGGCTTGGAGCATTATAGCAGAAATGAGTGACAGAGCAACAGGGGGACTTTTGGACAGATCCTTGAAGGAAAATGTAGGAAGGAACTGAAACAAAACAGGAAGCAGACATAAATGCAGTTTTTTCATATTAAACTCAATATTGATTTAATCATTTGCATTTTCTACATGAAGGGCTTTTAAACATCAGATTTTCAGTGTAGGGGAAAGGCCTCATTTTTTTGTACTGCCCGCTAACCCCATGGTTCCAAGAAGGCTAACTCCGTGGATTTTCCACTCATGCTTGGTTTAACCTTCATTTATTTCAGTTTTTTTTTAAATGAAAATTCCGAGGGGAAAANAAAATGAAAATTCCAAGGGGAAAAAAAAATGCAAAAGGAATAAAAACAGTGGCATCATGGTGACCCCCAAAATGAATATTATTCTCCTTGAACTTTGAGAACATTGAAGAAAATGCAAAATTAAGCCCACAAGCTTTTCCAGGTCTGATGTCTGCATATTAATGGTTATGTACTATTATNTAAATGAAAATTCCGAGGGGAAAAAAAAATGCAAAAGGAATAAAAACAGTGGCATCATCGTGACCCCCAAAATGAATATTATTCTCCTTGGACTTTGAGAACATTGAAGAAAATGCAAAATTAAGCCCACACGCTTTCCAGGTCTGATGTCTGCATATTAATGGTTATGTACTATTATTGGATGAAAGCTAAAGTATGTTAAAACATCCTTTCAGTTTTATAATTGCATTGATTATATTTTATATGTTGTAAATAACAATAAAAGTAATGTGTCCTGATATAGTAAATATACAGGAAGTGACCATGTAGGTAAATAGAGCTTGATCAGTGGCCGTGAAGTGGAGCTACAATTCTAACTCTCGGCACAGTTGTAATGTCAGCTGTTTCCCTCTATATTCATTTTGCTATGAAATTTATGCCACATAAAATTTTTTCCCTGATCATAGCAGTGCTTTGAATCAAAAAGTGGAGATTTTTTTTCTTTTTTCAGAGAAATAATGTAAACTTCTTTGATGTTCTAAGCAGAAAGATTACTATCTTACCAAAAACCAAACAGCCAGAGCATTAAGGTAGCTGTAAGGCTACAAGCGTACTTGAACATTTTATTGTATCTAGAGATGGTGTCATTTTTATTTTTACAGTCAGAGGCCAGCTAAATGACCACTTCTGCCAACTGAATCTTACTGTCCCTAATGTAGAAGCATATCTCGATAACATGAAATTCTCTGTTGATCCAGAACAATAACATTGGGACTCAAAACCAAAACAATACCACCTTTGCGTGGGCTTCCCACAAAGGCAAAATTCTGGATTTTGGTGAAGATATTTTTTCAGAGATGTCACTGTAAACTTGCGTGCTCAGAG
>RSEF01000001.1:27268941-27292144 GCA_003993805.1 Himantopus leucocephalus
GATATTTTTTCAGAGATGTCACTGTAAACTTGCGTGCTCAGAGTCCACTCAAGCTCAGCGTTTTATGTTGTGGCACTATGAGCCTATGTATATGAGAAACCACATTCTTGTGGGGTTGGTTGACCTGTTGCAGAAGGTCGGTGCCTTTCACCATGAAGCTACATGGAGCTGATAGTGGGATGGGAAAGCTCTTGCATGAGAGCTTTCTCTTCTCTGAGGTTTCCCCAGCTTCTGTTTCTTCATTTTCCTGGTCACTGACACAGTTATTCTCATTGGAAATGCAACTGGAAGTGCCTCACGGACTAGTCCACATCTGTGATGAGTGCAATTGAGAAAAGGAAAGTCACTGAGGAGGTAACTTTTTCCTCCCAGGGGAGTGACGATACAGCAGGGAATGGTGGGAGGGCACTATGTCACTAGTCAACAAATTCTGGTCTCCCTCCAGCAGAAGAAATGGGTATTTTGACCAGTTCATAAATCGCCTGTGTTGGGAATCAGAATTGACAGGGCAGGAAGAGAGTACAAACAAAATCTCTAGATGCTGATACATGAATATTTTTTTTTTGTCTATGTCTACCTACAGTTGCCTCAACCTTCAAAGGTTTCTCAGGTTTTTATAATCAAAAGGCTACTTAAACCTGAGGGAAAAGCATAAACATCTTATGCAAAGTTTCTTCAATGTTGCTTTTACTTTGCAACTAAATATTTTTCTTTTCTGCAAAAAATATAAAGATATTTTGAATGTTAATTACTTCTTCTGCCTTGATCTCTTACTTTGGTGTTCCTGTGTGTATTTAGAAGATGCAGATGACCTTCTGATGTATCATGGTGGCCCACAAGTTGAGAAATCCTTCCCCGGGTTTTTTTTCTTTTAGAGTTACCAAGGCTTTCCAGCCTTCAGAAGAGTCTATGAACTCTTCTCTGCTCAGGTAAAAATCCTCATTAAGGTGGATGATGTCTACACCTTAACTTGAAAATACAGCTATAACTTGTAAACCTCAGTATTTTCAAAGGCGCTACAAGTTCCCTCATTATCATTAACATTCAACAAAGGAGGTCAGTATGATTATTCATACTTTACAAAGAGGGAAACAAATTATGAAACTCAAATCGGGAACTTTTTTCTAACTTTTGCTGTTTGCATTTTTAAGGAATGACTTATTTATTCTTTCGTCATTTAATTTTTTTTTTAAATATTCTAAAAGTTCCATGGCACACTACTAACTCTAGCTACCAAAATCCTGGAACAATGTAACAGCATTGCCTTTTAATAAAAACTAGACATTTTAGCACTTAATATTTAACATGCTCATAGCATTTCTTATGCATTTTAGCTTATGCTGCCATTGATGTACAATCTCTTCAGTGAGAATACTTTTTGTTATTGTTCCTGGTAGGAAAAGTAGAGCTGGAGGAAGTAAAAACATCCCGTTGTCATCTGAGCGGCTCAATTCCTGATCAATAGTGCGATAAAGGCTTCGGTAGGAAGATAAAATGCGGTTCCTAGAAAAGCTGTTCCCCCCGCCATATTCAGCAGAAAAAGCATTTTGACAGTGCTCATTTATCAAGAGCAGGCAAGATATAGAAACTCGACGGGGTCTTGTGTCTCAGGCGTTAGGGATACCAGTCCTAGAAGGACTGAAGCATTGTGTGTTAGTATGTATTGAGCCTCCTTCCAGGTGGCAAACAGCTGCACCTTTTTATAAAACTTCAAAAATAAATCTGAAGTGCTTGCTTTCAGCCGATAAGTGTTATATTTAATTGAACCGTTCTGCGAATGTTATAGCTCAGGCACCCAGAAAGATTGTGAATATTTAATATATTTGTTTTGTATTTCCACCGGTCAACAGAATAATGAAATTCCTTAACTACTTCTCTTTAACTTGCCTGAAGAAAGCACGGTATGTTGCTAAATCGCTTTTCTCTGGCCCTGCCGAGAAACAACTTTAATCCTTGTTAGAAAATTGCAGAGTCTGGGCCTGACAAAGAGCTCATGCCTGGCGCATTGTGAGCGCTGGGAGCGGGGCGAGGGGAGCCCTTTACAGCTGCGTGCCTCCAGCCCGCCTCAGCTGGACTATTTAGGCGAGGAGGTTTGTCAATTCCTCCCGACAATGGAGCGAGTTTTTCAGTGCCTGTAGCCGCGCCGAGCCCCGTTGGGGATCAATGCTGGCCATTCAAGCTGCACCCTCTTTCATTGCTTTGGTTTGTTAATTTAAGACTAAAGGTCCGCTGAGGGGGTTTAGGGTGTTTAAGAAAGCTGATGAACTGTTTAAGAAATCTGATGAACTGAGAGCGTTTATAGCCCTGGTGTGGCAACTATTGG
This sequence comes from Himantopus leucocephalus, assembly GCA_003993805.1. Taxonomy (NCBI): domain Eukaryota; kingdom Metazoa; phylum Chordata; class Aves; order Charadriiformes; family Recurvirostridae; genus Himantopus; species Himantopus leucocephalus. The sequence continues at coordinate 27,271,265 of RSEF01000001.1, forward strand.
CACTGAGGGAGCTGTGTCCTTGTTGACCCTCTTGTTATTAAAAATGCACAAGTGCTGCGCTTCTCAATATTTCAACACTCTTTCATTGTCAATACCACCTTCTGAGCCCTTCAGCTTGTTGCTTGCTCTAAAGATCTTCTTAGATTGGGTTTGAAAACTTCACCTTAAACACTAGATTAGACTGATGTTCTGTTTTCCGTGCTCCTGTTGATTTGTTGAACCTTCCCAGGGCTGGAAAGCAAGTAGCAGCTTGATGGGGAGACGGGCTGCTAATATGATTTACCAGTCTACAGTCATGCACAATAAGTGTGAATAAATACAGGGGTCTCACAGAGTCAACCCTAGCCTTTCCTTTTCTCTTATTTTTTACTTTAAAAGAGGTATCTCAGGAAAATGAAGTGAGTGATGCATGCCCTTACAGGAGCTGGATGAGCTATGAATAAGAGCGGGGGAAACAGGGAGGCAAACGTATTTTTGTTAAAGTGGTTGGCTGCCGTTATGTGCTGATGTGGAAAAAAAAAATAATAAACACTTACTGCTTTATTCTTGCATAGGCAACAGCAAAGAATACGGCACTAATACCATACCACTGACATCTGCAAGAGTCGCATTGTCCTTTCAGTGCTATTGTTACTAGCGGAAAAGTGACTCTGTCTTAAAACCAGTTAGAAGGATTTTTTTTTTTTTAAGTTATTATTACTTAAAACCTGTGTAATCCCAGGACCATTATCTAATCGCTGAAGCTTCTGAGTTTGCAGTAGATTCCCAAAAGTCACAGTAGATGCATCCCTACCTCTGTAACATGTTCATGTCAAAACGTGTGGCCTTGGATTCCACCTCTGAGAGGCATTTGCAGTGCTGTGCATTTCAACAGGCTCCAAAATAAGTGATAGGGAAATACTTACTTATGAACTACAGCAATTTTATGTTTATACAGCTTCAGCCTATACTAAGTGCTCAAAACTAATGAGTAAAAGGCCAATAGTGAACAGGAATGCTATCCACAAGTACCTCTAGGAGGATTCTAAAAATATACTGGATGTGATTTTTATTAAAAATACTGTGACAATTCAAAATAAGAATAGATCCTTTTCTAATATAATAGCAGTCATATTTTTTCTGAACAGGGTATGTTGACAGAGGAGCAAGCACTGTAGTATCATCTCACGTTCACCAAATGAAAAATTTCTACCTAAAGTTTAACATATTAAAACTTGTCAGGAAAATACATTATATTGTTTTCATTCCCAAATTTGAGTAGCAAAATTAATTCCCTCCCATTCTTAGCTTTATTTTCAGTGCATATAAACATATCACCGATATATACACAGAGAGTCTAATTTTTACTGCAGCCGTCTTAATGAAGTTATCTGGCTGAGCTTTAAAACACATGTTTTGCCAGAAAACTGGGACTGGGTCTAATATCAGTGATCTGGCACCAGTCAGTGATGTTGCATGGGGAAACCGATCACAGAATTTTAGATCCAGTCTGTCGTTTGTTCGTGGGAGCAAGTTTGAGCCCCTTCTGCTTTCTACTCAATACAAACTAAATACATCGTGGATGTGTTGTTGGATTTTTTTTTATGGAAGAATATCAGTTTTGAGAAAACTCCGTTACGAAAATCATTCTCTCTACCATGATTATGTCAAAGATTAACAAGTCTGAGTTATAATATAATAACTGGGCTCATCTTATTGCAAATAACAATAGTTATTCTGGGTAGAATGCTTGGCATATGATTTTTTATGTTTATGAGATAGATAGAGTTCCCTGAGTGAATAAGCTCGACTGTATTTTATTTTCTAGACATCTGTATACATCCAACACCTGTCATATAGTTTACAGCTGCTACTTAGTAATAACTCTGTCACATTAAAAATATTTTACAGGTACTTATAAAGGAAATCAAAACCAGCATGCATGTTTGGGGTGAAATGATGTAAATAGTATAAGGGTGTCATTCAGTGATAAAAAACAGTATTTTATGGATACCAAATCGGTCCCACATTTTATTGAATAAACCAAACTGCTTTTATGGAACGTGCAGCTATCTGCATTTTGTGTTGTCTGTTTGGTCACTTCTGTAAAATAGTAAATTAATAGAAGAAACTCTAAAAAATGTAAAATCAATTTATTTCCAATGATTTATAATTAAAATACATTTTAACACATTAAACAAAATAAATGGAAGCCATTATTATAGGAAAATTTTATTTCAAATTTTTCTTAAAACTGATAGTTACAATGAGATGAGACTGTTTCCTGTAAGGAAATAAGTATTTTCATATATTTACTGCATGTCTTTAAAGCTTTTTCCAGAGAGCTTACATTTTGATGAAAGAATTCTATTTCTGTCTTTTGTTACACCCAGGAGCCAGGAATTTGTCTTCATTTTTTAAATATGTATTTTATTTTATTTGTTAATGTAGAGGTGCCCAATGAGACCTGTTAGATCCCTCCTTTGGATTACTTCACAACGTACACCTTGCCTAACGTGCTGCATTTTCAAATATGCACAATGTTTCCTCTCTTTGCATATCTGTGTATTTTGTAAAGACACAGGAAATTACATTAGAAAAGAATTTAAGCCTCTTGCCTGTGGGGAAAGAGACAAGAAACAGAGCGATGACACAAACTCTTTTAATCCCTCCCTGCTAAAATGAGAAAAAAATCCCTTCCTTTTTACAATTTGACTAAATGGCATCTGGTTGGTATTTTAGAGGAGGGGGAGNTGACACAAACTCTTTTAATCCCTCCCTGCTAAAATGAGAAAAAATCCCTTCCTTTTTACAGTTTGACTAAATGGCATCTGGTTGGTATTTTAGAGGAGGGGGACGAAAACTGCTACAACTATGTTTGGTAAAATCACTTTTAATCCAGTTAATGTGAAAGAACTATTATAGTAGCAATTTGGATCTGAGCATTTTTTTACGGTAACATAGACGCCAACAGCAGAGAGCTTATTCTTACCCCATCCATTTGTGAAGCTTTGAGTGAAAACATACCCATGCCTAAGACACAAAGAGGAAATAAGGTAGGCTGTAATTATAATTAGTAATTACCATAAAACAAAACCTTAACATGTTTACTTTGGGAGGGGTGGAGTGGTGTTTTGATCATACTTAAATACAGTCTCCGTGGATTTCTGAATTTTTTTTCTTAATAACAAAGTGATTTAAAAGAAAAAAAGCGAGACAGATTCCATATCCCGCGTTTGATGCTGTTTTCCTGTTTGGATTGGAAAATCTAGGTATTGCAAAATCTCTCTCAAGATACCCTACCTGTGTTTTTTCCCTTGCTGTTTTAGCTGTCAATTCTCTCATGTAATTGTGTATTTAATATCCGTTCTTACTGACAGATCGCAAAGTGCATAACGCTGTTTTGCTTGAAAATGTTGTAACTGAAAGATAAAACGGCAGTTGCTAATTCATGTAAAGAACAGTCTAGGTCAAGTTATTTGATTTCCTACTGACCCGTGCAATTCTCTTAACAGGAAATTATATCGTTGTTGACTTCAAGTGCTGATCTGTGATTATTTCAAAGTGTTTCATTACCTCTCATTACCAAATCTGTTAAATGAATACTGCAGGGTTGTTTGGTGGGGTTTTTCTATGCTTCTTTTCAGCAATGGTACAGCAGCTCCATGAAAGTCATATGCATGTGGTTGGCTGATAGATTAGACCTTCAGCTTCACATCTACCAGCTGAAGACTCTCATCAAGATAGTGAAGGTAAATAAAATGTGTTTGAGTTAGACTGCATAGTAAAGATGAAAGTGATGAAGTATTAACATGGATAAATAAAAGTTAAAAAAAGTTCAGTAAAGTTGAGAACTCATGTAGATTTGGGTTGGGGCTTCTTTTTTCCACGGTAGTTGCAAATCTGAGAAGAAAAACTATTTATTAAAACCTCTAATGTTAATTACATGTGCACTAATAGTTGTCCATTCTGGACTCTGTGAAAATTATAATTGTTCCAAGGAATTTTAATAGAGTACTGCTATCCGTACAGCAATGTTGTACGGTATTCCTAGTAAACTATTGTTTGTCATATTATGGAATTTTTTTTTTGCTTTACCTTAATAATCACAATATCATTCTTTCTCAATATTTCCCCACTCTCCTAAAAAGTAACTATTTTCTCTTGCTTATGCACACGTGATTGTGCTAGGTTCAATTGGAAAACAATGTTCAATATATTAGATAACATTTTGTAGTCTTTCATACTCTGGGATAAGTATCAATAGAAAACCAATTCCTCCAGTCCAGTCCTCAGTCATTTACACTGGCCAATGTCAAATGCTTCCTAGCAAAGTGTAAAATACCTTGCAATAGGCAATTACGGGTTAACCTACCATAAAAGAAAATTTCCTTCTAGCTCCCTTTCAGATCTCAGTTAATACCCTTAGGCAAGAGGCAGAAAGCCAGTTCAGATTTTATTCCTTTTAATTCTGTCTTGTTTAACTCTGAACATTCTTGTTATCTGTATAAATGTGGAATAAGAAGCACCTGTTGCCAATGGTGACTTGGATTTCTTCAAAATATTTTCTCATGGAGTTCATGCAAGACTGTGAAGTCAGAAGCATTTTAACTCATGGAATTGCAACTGCAACTTTCAGGATTCACTAGTTAAAAGGAAAAGAAAAGAGAGAGAGATATGCAAGTAAACAGTCATAATAGTGATTGCATTATGGATCCCTGAACCACCCAAGCTTAGCTTTGCTATTTTTGACCTTAACTGATTTCTGTGGGAACAGAATTTGGCTCTTCGTTATATTATGTGCCCAAATGGTAGAAGCAATTTGCTATTTGTGGTTGAAATGAATGGCTCCTGTGAAAAGTTTAAAGCTCTTCTCAAGTGAAGGTAATCATCCTCTGGGGGAAAAAACAGTGTTATAGGATCTAAAAACTGTGCCCAGTGGGATGTAAGAATGGGCAGACTAAATTATACCACTTAAATATCACCCAGGAGATTAAAGGAAGAGGCTCTTATGAAACTGAAGTTCAGGTGAACAAGCAGTACTGTCAACCAGCCTTCCTTCTGCAGCCTGGCACACAGGTTAGCCTTGCTCAAAAGAAGTAGGCTCCTGGTGGTGATGGGAACGCACTGGTTATGGTGGTAGCCCTCCCGTGCCCGTCCACCTGGTTTGGTTTGCACATAAATTCCAAGCGTGTTATTCCATGGCACCTTCTGTGGATACAGAAGATTGAAGAAGACAATGTGAATCATAGAGGTACCAATCTATGTATTGGAAGACAGAAAATCTCGTCCACCTGTGTTTTGGCGGGTGAAGGTGGCAGAACTGGAAAAACAGGAATTCATCCAACAGGAGGCTGCTGGGAGATACGAAACAATGGTTCAAGTAGAGTATTTCTTTCTTTGTAGAGGCTTTCACTGCCGCAGCCCAGCTGGGGAGAGGCACGTGGGGAGGCACAGTTCCTTCACACTCTAGAGTGAATGGAGGGACTTCTCCGTTTGCTTTTGGAAAAACTGTGAGGCTGTGTTGCCCCTGTCATCTCTTGGAAATATTCCAAAAAAGTAGTAGGAAGGCATTTTTAAGGGACATGGGATGAGTAGGAAATAGATGGTTCTTTCATGTTTGGATGCAGCAAAGGTAGTGGCATTATTAAGAATGACCAGAAGAAGAAAACGTTGCTTGTTCCCATTAAAGCCAAGACTGAGGGATGATGGCATAAAGATATCGTTAGATGTCTGAGACACGTGCAGAAGGACATGACTAAAGAAGGGTCAGGGACCAAGAGGAAAGTTAGGGAGAAATGAAAAATTAAGCTTGGAAGTGAACATTATTATCCTGCAAAAGTATGTCAAGAGAAGAGCAACGACTGAACCCCAGAGTGCTGGTCTGAGAATGGGAGGAATACAATGTAAGACTGAAAGAAATTGCTGTAGGACCTGTTAACAGCATAAAAGAAAATTGAATGCACAGTGTTATAAAAAGGGAATGCAATGGTGACACTTGAAAAAGACCAGGCAGGGTACTCACAGGAGTGTGTGAGCAAAACATAAGCTGCATCCATTGACTCTGAAGCTGACCTATGAAAGTCAAATAAATCTCGGTTGCAGTGATTCAGACAAGGTTTAAATAATCATCATAGATAGTGGCAGAAAAAATTCTTCCAGCTCAATGTTACCCATTTTGAGAGGTGTCTTTTGCAGTTCTCTGATGTATTGCGTGAAACAAGATCAGCTCTTTTCTCTTTTCTTTTTTTCTAAGGGTTGTGCACAGCCTCTTCTGGCAGAGGAACGGGCACGATGGCCCTTAATTATTTTCCACTTCTTTTTCCTGTAGTCTCTTCTGTAAACATTGGGAACTCATATTAATAGTGTACGCAAAATAAGAAACTAGCTAGATCAACTTGTCCTTCGTAAGCTTTTTAGGCTAACTTCAGGAAATATTATTTCAAATGTGTTACAACTTAAAAGTAAAGAAGGTAGAGTAGATGATTTTCCATATGCTCACTTAAACATAGCATCAATGAAGAAAACAATTCCACTCAGAATTCTTACTTGATAGAAAGTCAAAGAAAAAAGCCATACCTGCTGGTTCATAGGAAGGATGGATACCGGGGAAAGAAAGCTTTCTCAAGTGAAAAAAGAAAAGAACAATGTAGATGTGAGTCAAAATGTAAATGACAGAATGTAAATTAACTGACTGAAGTAGTCACCTAAGAAACATTTGCATTATCGAATATAGATCATAATCTAAAATTTATTTTATTTTTGCACATTTGGCATATAAATGTAAAGATCAATGCAAATAAAATCATATTATGGGGAAAGAGTCACACATTGACATTTTCTGTGAAGTGACGGAACAACCTGTAGCGAAACTCACCTTTCAATGTGCAGTTAGAAAAATTATTTGATGGTTTCATATTGAATAAATGACACAAATGGAAGTTACTGAGAAATCAGCATACAGTTATAGAAATGTAGTACAAAACACAATCTCTTAAAGGAATGACCACCAAAGCATGGCTTGTAGGCACTCTAGAGTTTATAGAAATCTCATGTAGCCCAGAAACTAAGACCACAAAACCTTTAGCAAACGCTAGATGATGGTTCCCTAACTGCAGGAGGAACGAAGCTGTTCCACTGGCGTGCTAGAGATGGCCAGTGTGTAGTGGAAGACTGCTCAGACTTGCTCAGGTCCAATTCAGGATGTTTTATTTTTGCTGCAGAAAACCTACCGAGACTTCAGGTTGCAAGGCGTGCTGGAGGGAACGCTGAACAGTAAAACCTACGATACCGTTCACAGCCGTCTGACCGTCGAGGAGGCCACGGTCTCAGTCACGGATGCGGGAGGACTTCAGGGCATTACTATGAAAGACAGTGATGAAGAGGAAGGATGATATTATTTCAGCAAGAATTTGGAGTTTGGGAGTGATGGTCTGAGGGTGGGGGGTATCCTTGGCTTGAGATTTTTTTGGTAACTTGTCCTTGTAGTTGCATTTATAGTTTTGCCTTATGATNGTTACCTCCTTTTCATGGTAAAAATCAATTCAGAACAAATAAAAAAAAAAAAAAAAAGGAAGTAAGATTATCAGAGGAAAAGTGCCAAGGACTTTTTGAGAACAATGGTTGTAGCATATTTTAATGTATAGCTTTGCTTAGGGCTGCGAGAACACTGGCATGGAGTTTGAGTTCCACTTGTGATTACGTTTCTTTCCCTTTTCTTCGTTACCGTTCGTTCTTGTATCTCCATCAGATATTGATGTCCTGTGCAGAAAACAAAATGTGTGCCTCACTTAAAACCCAACCATACAGGAAATCATTCTTGGAATAAGTCAGTGCCCTAGGTAAAAAAATAGTGTATTTTCAGGTTTACACCTTGTTTACCTTTTTCTGTGCTTAATTTTACATTATTATGTGATGTGCATTAAAAATTTTGACCTTGGTTCTTTGTATTTTGAGGTTGGTATATAAGTAGTAGGACTTCAAGGGCAGTCCAACACATACAAACGACTTAGGAGTGTTGTTGTGTCTATTCATTTTGCAAGTTTAAAGATATCTCATCATGTTGGATGTCGGTAAGCTTGCCATCAATGTTTCGATTTCTGTGAAAAATTTCAGGCAATAAGAACACAGTTTGTCGTGACCATTTCTGTATCTACCCAAGTTTGTATAGAAATCCACAATTAAAAGATGTTTTCAATATTTCAAACCATTTGAACTGTGATATGATTCCTCATGGGAACAAGTTTTTTGGAAGATTATTATGTTTAGTTTATATAGTGATATATAGCGAGTATATTTATTTTATAGAGCAGATACATTTAGCAAACAAATACCCAAGGACACGATGCCTTGATAAAGAAAAAAAGCGAACAAAAACCCCTCACTGGCAGACAAACAGACAGTACCCGCTGCTCATTTTCCTATGCCCTCAATATAAGCTAGAAAGAATTCAAATTTTCATCAGTCAAAACTCATGCAAGTAATGAAAAATGCAGCTTTTTTTTTTTTTTTTTTTTTTGCGGGAACATGACTAAATCCTGGGTTTGTATAGACGAAATTAGAAAGAACACAGAAGATACTCAAAGAAGTAAGGAAGGTTGCTGAAGTCCTCGCTGAGCCATAGGGTTGTACTTGAGGGGCTTCGCTGGCGGACTGTTGAGGATTTGCAAGGCTGGTGTGAAGTTTCCCTGCAAGAACAGACCGTATGACTTCAGGGGTCTGCCACAAGCATGCGGAGCTGCAGGAATTGCGAATGAGAGCTGTAAGGAAATTTTTTTCAGCACACATGGAAGCTCGGCCAAACAGGGAAAGGCAAGTTACGCTTCTTCCTGGCTTGTCCAGGGGAAAACCCAATGTGGCAATTACTTCCTGCGGCAAACCAGCCCCCTCATCTACGTGGAAGCTGAGATGAATTCAGCGAAAAGGGAGAAGTGGGAGCTGGTGGGGATGGCCGTTCTTCTCTGCATCTCATGCTGCGACCAAGTGCTCACCCAGAGGTGCCCAGGGAGGCTGGGGGAGGGGCTGAGGTGCAGGTCCCCCGGCCCCAGGGTGCATGTGGCTCCAGGCAATGCGTGTTTCGGGGAGCAGCAGGGCAGGAGGCGGCTCCTGCAGGACAGGGTGGCCGGAGGGGCGGGCAGGGCGCACACAGCGTGCTCCTCTCCATCACCTGGCGTTCGTGTTACCAGCTCTGCTGGGCTGGAGGGAGCACAGTAGTATTTTCCAGCATTCCCAGGCTCCCAGATAGGTTTGTTTGGGTTTTGATAGCAATAAAAGAATTGCATATCCCTTTTCCGTCTCTCATCCTAGTCATGCCGGCGCGTGGAAGTTGACAGCATTTGAAGGCCAGGTGGGGCTCTGGCTGTAACCCAGGCTCGGTAAGGAGTAGCCTGTCAGGCCAGGAGCTGCAGCCTCAGCCCGGTCTGGCTGTGACAGGGGGGTACAGAGGAAGCCCAGCTGCCCGACGGAACACCCAGCTCCCCAAAAAAATAAGGCAGAGAGAAATCAGTGCTGATCAGGCCCAGAGGGAGCTTGTCTCCACAAAGATCCCCCTGCTTACCCTCTCCCCCCAACCTTTACCTCCCTGAGACCCTGCGGAGATGCCTGTGGAGGAGCCAGTTGTAAACAGGTGAAGGCAGGTGTCACCGTGGTGGCCCTGCAGTGCCTGCCAAAGCCACCTGGTGCAGGGGCATGCCAGGTCCAAGCAGGGCCCTCCTGAGAAGGCAGCATTAGGAAATTTTAAAGGTTCTGAGATGACAGGAGGGTAGGAAGCGGTATCAAAACTGGACGCTGCTCATAGCAAGTCACTAACAGTGGGGGGGCCTGGAGTGGGAACTAGAAACACAGGGGCAGAAGTGGCTGTCACCAGCACAGCCCAGGAGGTGATGGGTCCAACCTTCCTTCAGCAGAGACCGACCTGTCAGTAACCCATCTGCCAGCCCTGCTAGCCAACAGCCCTGGGGGAAACACACAGTTTTCACTCATGTCCCCTGTGGGCTTGTCCTCTGTCCCAAGTTGTCTCCACACCAAGAAGGGTTTCCTGGTCAGGCTAACGACTCCCTATTGATGTGGACAATTACAGAGTAGGTTATAGTAATTTCACCTGTCAGGGCCTCAAGAGGACTCAGGCCATCATGGTCCTGACTGGCCTCACCTGGGACCCCCACCCACAGCCTCTGCACAGGGACTTCAGCTCAGCTCAGTCCAGGGCTGCCACTCTCTGCCCCAGCGATAGAGTGGGAGTGCTGGTTTCCAGCTCATGGGTGCTGCTAACCCAGACCCCGACCCATGGATTGACTTCAGACCTACCTGATCATCACAAAGATGTTGGTCATCTCGACTATGGGTTGCCACCAGCTCTCCCTCTGCTCTCCAGGCTGCCCTGCTCCCTGGCTGGGAGCAGCCCTGGTGGGCGGCGTCCTGCCCTGTTGGCCTGGGGAGTCCTCCTAGCTCCCAGTCAACACTTCCTGTGCCCTGACATCATCTTTTTAAAAAACAAACAAACAAACAAACAAAAAAAAACCCAACCATGAATGTTTGTGGTTTGAAGTGGGTCTGAGTTACTCAAATTTCACGGGCCGTGATACATGTACACCCCATATGTTGAGCACTTTGCGATACAATTTCATCTGCATGCAGTACTTGCAAGACATGTCTGTCAGAAACCTCGAGATGAGTAAGGAAATAGTAAAAAAAAAGCAAAAGTGATGTAACCATGAAGAAGTTACAAGATGTTTGTGATTTCAGAGGCATTAACTGAGACACAAAGTATCTGATAAGTTATTATTAGAAAGGCAGCACAGCAGACATCACGGGAAGGCAGGTACAGAAATGACAGCACTCCAAAGGTCATTCCATTTCTTACTAATTCACGCATTTTTCTTAGTAACTAGGTTTGGGAATCCGTGAACCAATGCCAAGCTTGAGAAGGCCAGTGAGTATCTGTGTGACAGCTCCGGAGCCAGGCACGGCCGCCGCCGGCAGCCCCGGCAAAAACCCCGCTGACACGGGGGGCGAGGGCCGCCTTCACGTTTTAATTTACGCGTTGAAAACCTCCGCGCCCTCCCGGAGGTGTGCGCCCGTCGGGGGGAGGGGAGCATCACCTCTCGCTCTGCGGTCTCGGCGCCCGCGGCTTCTCCCGCCGCTCCGTCCCGGGGCTGCGCGGGGGGCACAGCCCCACCGCCGCCCCCACAGACGCCCCCACCGACGCCCCCACCGCCGCCGCCGCCGCTTTTCCTAAGCGGGCGCGGAGTGCGGGCAGCCCTTAGCAAGGAGGTCTCGTTTAATCCTCCCTCGCTCCCCCCCCTCCTCCCGCCGCATCTTTGTGGCATAAACGGGGCTCTCGAAGCCGAACCAAGGAAAAGGCACGACCCCCCCCGTCGGGGGCGGGGGGGGGGAGGGGGTGCCCGGAGCCAAGGGCTGCCTCCCCACGGCTATCGCTGCCCCCCTCCCCCGGCCGAGGAGGCGACGGACAGGGCAAGGCAGCGGCCGGGGGGAGCGCCGCGGCGGCAGGGCGGGTTTGGGGCACCGGTTCCCCGCCGGTGAGAGTCGTGTTCGTAGACTCCCCCGCCCCGCGCTTTACACCCGACCCCCAGCAGAGAGCGGGCAGACCCCTTCTCAGGAGCCGGCGCTGCGTCTGGGGCGAGCGCTACAGCGAGGGGGCGAGCGGTCTCCGGGGGACCGGCTGCTCATCAAAGTCGCCCGNGCGGCCTCCGGGGGACCGGCTGCTCATCAAAGTCACCCAGAGGAGCGGCCTCGCTCCTTGGCCCTGGAGACACGGCACCCACTCGAGACTTCCTGGGGTCCTGCGGGGGGTCTCGGGTCAGGCCCCGGGTGTTTCCAGGCTGGGGGGGGGTGGGGGAGGGGAAGCGCTCCCCCTGGGACACGCCACACCCGCAGCGCGGAGGGCGATCGGGGCGCCTCTCGCGTGGGCGGGCAAGCGCGGCTCCACGCGGGACGTGGCGGCCGGGGAGGGGGTGTGAGGCTGTGGGGTGGGTTGCCGGTGAGCCTTCCTGCGCGGAGAGCAGCCGTTCTGCGCCTTCCGAGGGGGGTTTTGAATCAAAGGTTTGAGTCACGCCGACCGGGCGCGCAGCGGGCGGCGGGAGCCGCAGGGCAGCAGCGGGAGAGTCCCCGTGCAGCGGAGGAGCGGGGGTCCTTCTGTGCGACCGGGGTGGAACCCGGGACCCCCCCGAGGGACCCGCAGAGGCACCCCGGCCGGCCCGGGTTGCCCAGCGTCGTTTTGTTCTAATAGAGACTTAAAAAAATAATGATCAAAAAACCCCAAACACCAAAACAATAACACCAAACCGAACAAAAAAAACCCCAACCCATCAACCAAACAAAATACCAAACAACCAAAACCCGAAGTTTTTCAGCTTTGGAGCAATGCCGTCCCTGTCCCCCATGTCCGTGCCCGGGTGGGGGTGCCGGGCGAGCCGGCGGGGGGCGGCGGGAAGCCCTCGCCGGGCGCCGTCCAGCAGCGGCCGCGGCGGGGCACGGCTCCGCCTTTTGTCCGTATTTTCGTGTTTTTCACTCGGGTTTCTCCCTCCCTGTCGGCGGCGGCACACCGAAAGGGACCCCCGCCACAAGAGAGCGGGGTCTTGTCCCTGGCCGCCTGTTGGTGGCGGACACCTCGTCCCCGCCGTCAAGGCGAGCCCGGCGCACTCCCGGTGCCGGGAATGCAGCACACAGGCAGGCGAGCAGCTCTTTGCTTTGCTCCAGGTTAGCTCCCAATACACTGGGAGAAAATAGAAACAACAACAACAACAAAAAAAAATAAGTTAATTGCTCCTGATCCTGTTCAGGAATCTTAAAAAATAAATAGCTTCCCCGAGCCAAAGAGCGCAAGGCGTTCATTTAGCAGCAACGGGGCTAAACATTTGTTGAACTGGGAAAGGAACAAATGAGAAAGTGTCATTCATGGCTCCAGCTGCCGCTGGCCCCTCCCAGCCACTTTCACCAAGGGCCCTTTGGAGCTGATGACACCGCTGGGTCCCCTCGCAGGCGGACTGATTAGATTAGCCGTGATTGCCGCAGTTCACGTCGGTAGCTGGCACACTTAGACAAATCGCTCGCATGAATTACGGGAGCGCCGGGAGCGCTGCTTCAGAGGGTCACTTGTAATTTCGATTACGTGTGATTAAAGGCTTTATACGTGAAAAGGCTTAATTTGCACCCGTTTGGGTTTCGGTTTAGAGGGGTCCGTACGAGTCGTGCTGTACTGTCAAACTTTGTTTTACCTCCGGGAACGCTTGTGTTTGGCGGGTCGGTGTCAACTGTTTTTCTTTTGTGCTGGATTCGGTTAAAAATAGCAATACTTTATTCTTTTCCTTGCGGTAGGACTGATATAGAGGGGTGCCAACACGCACTTACTCTGTGGGGAGACTATACATATGTGTATATATACACATATATATATGTATATATATTTCCCCCCGCCTTCCCCCGGAGAAAATCTCAGTGGAGAAAACGCCGAAGTGTTACAACTTATAACCACCCGACAAAGCCCGAGTGCCTTTGCCCGCGCTCCTGAAGCAGCGTGGCCACCGCGGAGCCCGCGGCTGCTGCCCGGTGCTCCCGGGGCTCCGCTGCCGCCCTCGCCTCGCCGGGGCCGGGGCCGGGCTGTCCGGGGAGCCCCGTCCCCCTCCCCACCGCCGGCCGGGCAGCGGCAGCAGCGGGTTCCCACCGAAAAGGACGGCGGCGCTGAATCTCCCCCAACGCCGGCTGATAAACGGGGACCGCAGCTGGCCCACCATCCCGGTAATCCCGGGGTCTGCTTCCCCCCCGGTTTAAACTCTTTCCCCCGTTTTGTATTTTGATTTCCCTGCAAAAGACAGCCAACAAACAAGCCCCGAGCGGGCACGGACAGCGAGCCCAGCAGCCAGGGGCTAATCCCGAGTTTTAACAAGCCAGGGGCGGTGCGCTGGGCTGCGGCGGGGGCTGCGGGCTGGCGGGCGGCGGGCTCGGACACGGGGCACGGCGGCGGAGCGGAGCTGAGGGAGGTCTGGTCCCATACCGGGGGTAAATCGCCCCTTCACAAAGCCGGCGGCTCGGGAAGGAACGGCGGGGACCGGGATTTAGTGAGAGCGAACCCCTGCTTTTGCGGCGAACCTCGGTGGTAGCACTAATAATGGTGATTATTACAATAATAACAGTCATCAGGCTCTGACCGGGCGCCGTCGGGTCGGCCGGTACCGCGGCCAGAACTATTTTCCGTAACCTCCCGGGTCCCTCCCCGTTAAACTCGCCCAGACAGACCGCTCCGGAGCCCGGCTGCCCCGTGTCTCCCCTTCCCCGGCCGTGGGGAGCAGGGTCGGAGCCCACGGAGGGAGCTCGCTGCGAGATGCAGCCTGCGAGGGCAGCGGGGCCGCGGTAAAACACTTCCAGGAAAAGATTAATACACGCAACAGAAGGTTAGCGGAGTTATTATCCTTTTCAATTCATTTTTTACTTAAAAACGCAATGGAATTATTCGTTTTATTAAGGAGGAAGAAATTAAAGATTAGGCTTTAGGCGGTATTTTACCTCCCTCTAATCGCCTCTGGGATCGGATTGAAGTAATCCTGACGACGAGATGAATTCGCCGGTGACTCGGATTTTGAGTGCATGTAGAGATACGTTATGATAATAATGCAAGTGAGCAATATCAAGAACATAGCTTAGGAGCGAATGAAACACAAAACCGATTACGGGGAAAAAGAGAACAGCAGCAATCCCGGGCAGAACACGAAATCAACTCCAGGCAAAAGTTTTGCCCTTAATTCCTCCGACGGTTCGTAACTCTGGGAGGCCGGCGGGCCCGCTCCTTCCCCCGCCGGCCCCTTCTGCCGGCACTCGGTACGTGCCGCCAGCCTGGAGAGAGGTCCGGAACCGGGGACAAAGAGAGGTCCGGACCCGGGGAGTCTCCCCTGCCTGCGGTCCGCCGTGCTCCCTGAAAAAAAGAAAACGGCCAAGAGGTTATTTTTCGCCACCCTCAGTGCCTGTAAACCTCTCTGCCTCGGGGGAAAAAAAAAAAAATAATCTCCCTGCACCAGCACGGCTGCAGGGTGACTTGCTGCTCGGCAGAACTGTAATATCGCTAAAAAGATGCGGTCCGAGCAGAAGGCAAAGCTCGAGACAGGACAAAAAAATATATATATATATATATCGGCATTGATTTTAATAAGTCAGTCTATATTGCGGGCAACTCCAGCACTAGCAAGGCTCCATCTCTGAGACGGACGAGAATGACTTCCCAAAAAAGAAAAATTCATTAAAAAAAAATCATTTAGAGCGCTATTTAATAATTAGACACGAATATGAGTTTTCGTGTGCGGTACGGAAAAAAAAAGTGAGACGTATCCGTAAAGAAATAACGAATAATAAAGATCCCGCTTCTCCAAGTGTGTATCAGAATTGAGGAGGTCAGTATAATTGTAATGGCAGGGCTGTAATTGCTGCTTTGGGATATTTACCCTGCTCAAATGACACTACATATTTTACTTTCAAACACATGTCAAAAAGTCAATCCCAAAAAGACCAGTTAAGAGCAAGCTGTTAACATATTAAGTATATGGGATTTGAAGCCTCTAAAACCCACTCAACAATAATTCCCTTCTTCAGCACCAATCAAGAGGAAATTTGCCTAGATTGAATTAAATGTAAATTGCTCTGAAGGAGGAAACTCTCCTCTGGCAGGCACAAAATAAGCGGCAGACACCGACGCCCCGGAGAAGGCGGCAGCCCGGAGCACCTGCCCCGCACGGCCCTGGGGGGACCCGGCTCCGGTCCCCCCCCGGCTCCCCGCGGTCCCCCCTCCCCCCCCTCCGCCCCAGGGTCGGTGACACCGGCCGAGCCGGGGCTGGCGGTGCGGGTGCGGGAAGCAGCAGGTAAGAGGCGGGCGGCTGCGGCGACCCGGTCCGGGGCGGCAATTACGGTCTTAACGCCGCGACCCATCTGCCGGGGGGGGGGGCGGCAGCAGCCGCGCCCCGGCGGCGACCCCCCAGCCCGGCCGAGGGAAAGCAGGGAGCGGGGCTGGAGCGGAACATCGCGGCCGGGGAGCCCGGCACGGCTCGGGCCCTTCCTCCGCCCCAGGCTTGTCCCCACGGCCGTGTCCATCCAGCCGCGCCCGCGGGGTCAGCCCCGTGGGCTCCGGGGCACCGAGGGGACGGGGCGGACGCGGAGGTCGCAGGGTGTGCGGGGCGCATCCCTCGCGGGGAGGGACGCCCGGGCCCCCCGCCCGCCGTCGGACCCCCGTCCCGGGGACCGGGGGGGGGCATCTCTTCCTCCGTCCCCCGCAGCTCCCGGCTGCGGAGGTACCGTCATGCAACAGCCGCTGCCTCGTCCTCCTCAAACGGGGCCGCGGTGACCCTGGGCGGCATCGGCCCGGTCACAGCGCCGAGGGCAAGGGTGCCTCCATCCCTCCATCCCTTCCTCCCCGGCGCCCCAGCCCTTCCTCTCTGCTCCCGCTTCCCCACAAGCGGGTTGCCCTGGGCCGGGGGGGACACAGCCCTTTGCAGGCTCCCCAGCTGGTACCCGAGCAGCACCAGCGGGGGCCGGGCCTCCCTGCCTCGCTGGAGGCTTCTCTCCATTAGCAAGACCCAGGACCCCCCTTCCTCCCTTCCCCGGCCCCGGAGAAAGGCAGTGGTGGGCCGCGGGAGTGGAGGCCGCCCCGTGGGTCCCTCCCACCGGGGGAAGCGGCCGGGCTCTGCCCCGCGGTGCCCCCACCGGCCTCCGGCTCCCCGGGGCGGGGGGAGAGCGGAGGGACCCACGGCTGCTCCCCGGGATTTCGGCAGCAGCCTCTGATTCACCAACCGAGACAAGCCCAGGCCGGCGGGAGGAACGGGAACTTGTTCCGTCGTCTTGGGGCGGTGGTGGGACAGGGGGTGAATACAGAAAGCCCCTCCTTATCCACCGCTGTCCCTCTCCTCTCCCCGCCCCCCTGCTTCGCTGGGCGTACAAGCAGCCGGGGCCTTGGAGCTGCCCCTCCGGAACAGGGCCGCCAAGCTTCGCCTAAATAGATGGGGAGCGCACCAGTTTGGGTGCGTATGTACCTATAAGCAGCGTATGCGCTGCGTATTTCTTCGTGTATCTATACCGATGCTGTGTTTTCGGTATTTGTGTTGTGCCTGTATTATTTACGGACAGAGAAGCTATACCTTGAGTTTATGCAGGTTACTTTGTATATATATGTGTGTGTGTATGTATATATATATGTAAAATTAGTGCTTCAGATTTAAAAGGCACTCCCTCTTCCTACCTGCTTTCCCTTCTCTTCCCCAGCCCCGGGTTTTGATTCACCCTTTTGCCCACGAGCACTGGTTGGATTTGCCCTGGGTGGTTCCCGCATACCCACGCGTTGCTTTCGCCGTCTGCTTGTCGCAACTTCCCCGCTCGCTTGTTTACTGTGTTTTCCAAAAGCTCACCGCCACCTGACCTTGCTCTTCAAAGCAGTGAGCAGGCCAGGAGCAGTCACAGGACCAGAGCAACCATCTCCTTCCCTCCCTCAGACACACACACCCCCCCCGCCACGCACAAGGAGAGACCGGGCTGGAAAGTGGCAAGGAACAAACAGCTTCCCCTCCAGCCGCTTCTTCTGCAGCACCTCGTTTGACAAATACCCTGGCGCTTGCCCTTGAATTGGGTTTCACCTCCCTATTTAGCACTTGGACAATGATTTTAGATGATGTCACTTAAAGCCAAACAAGAAAATTGATCTCGGATTTGCTTGGCCTCTAAAGCCTGGTTAAGCAGATTGCAAATAATAATAATAATAAAAAGAGAGAGAGAGAGAGAGGGAGGCAGAGGGGAGAGAGGCAAGAAGGAGGGAGAGACACCTCCTTCCCTGGGCGGGGGAGGCGCGGGCGCCAATGAAAAGTAGCCGCTTACTGGGGGGGGAAAAACTTTTCCTGTTGACTGTTGGAAGCGAATTGAGCAATTATCTAGTTTACCTTCTCCTCTTGGAAGTTAACGATTGGCGAGATCTTGGCTGCGTTATTGACACAACACTTTCTATTGATAGAAATAAGTAGCGATTGTCCCGAGTCATTGGTGCGCCAAAGTAAACTGTGATGGGCTGGCATGAGTCCACTGGACTGAGAAGGCTGGTTCCGCCGGCGGAGGCTGTGGTGATGGTGGCGGCGGCGATGCTGGTCTCCCTCCTTGCAGATCAGTGACGAGAAAAGGGGCAGAGAGAGTGAAAGAGAGAGACAGAGAGAGGGGAGAGGAGGAAAGAAAGAAAAAAAAAAAAAANAAAAAAAAAAAAAAAAAAAAAGAGGCGTCTACCAAAGCGGCTCAAACCGGGCGAACAAATGCAATCCAGCCATGGACAATAGTGGCCACCACACGGCGACCAAAATCCTAGCGACTCCTCCGGCCAGAGAAAGCCTGTCTGCCAGGAGCAACATGATCAGCACGCCCAAGCCCCTCGCCTTCTCCATTGAGCGCATCATGGCGCGGACGCCAGAGCCCCGCTCCATCCCCGTCCCGCAGCTCCTCCACGGCTCCGTGGCCAAAGGCGACCCCAAGCACCCGCTGCACCTCAACTCCTCCATCCCCTGCATGATCCCCTTTGTCCCGGTGGCGTACGACCCCCTGCCCAAAGCGGCGGTGGCCGGAGCGGAACCCAGGAAGGCTCATTTAGACTCCTCTTCCTCGCCCTCCTTTAGCTGCGGCGATCTCTTGAACTGTGCCCTGAGCTTGAAAGGAGATTTCCCCCGCGATGCCCTGCCCTTGCAGCAGTACAAACTGGTAAGACCCCGAGTGGTCAATCACTCCTCCTTCCACGCCATGGGAGCCCTGTGCTATTTCAACCGAGGCGACAGCCCTTGTCACCCGTCCTCCAGTGTCAACATCCACCCGGTGGCTTCTTATTTCCTCAGCTCTCCCCTGCACCCGCAGCCCAAGGCTTATCTGGCGGAGAGGAACAAGCTGGTGCTGCCGGCGGTGGAGAAGTACCCGGCGGGGGTCGCCTTCAAGGACTTGTCGCAGGCTCAGCTGCAGCACTACATGAAAGAAAGTGCTCAGATCCTCTCGGAAAAAATCGCCTACAAGACCTCGGAGTTCAGCCGCGGCTCCCCGAGCAGCAAGCCCAAAGTTTTCACCTGTGAAGTTTGTGGAAAGGCAAGTACAGCCGCAGCCCGCCTCCCTTCCCCCTGCTTCCCCAGCCTCCTACCCCCGTCCGTCCGTCCGCCCGCCCGTCCGTCCTTCCGCCGGGTCGTCGGTCGCTTGCGTGCTTGATTTTTAAACGACGGCGTCCCCTCGGCGCTCTCGCCTTCTAATCGCCATTTTTTATTTTTTTTATTTTTATTTTTGTCTGATTTCACTCTCAAGGTATTTAATGCACATTATAACTTAACTCGCCATATGCCGGTGCACACGGGAGCCAGACCCTTTGTTTGCAAAGTTTGCGGGAAGGGCTTCAGACAGGCGAGCACGCTTTGCCGGCACAAGATCATCCACACGCAGGTGAGCCTCCATCCATCCATCCATCCATCCATCCTTCCATCCTTCCATCCTTCCATCCTTCCCTCCCTCCTTCCCTCCCGCCCCGAGACCCCTCCGCTCTGGCTTTTTGGGGAGCCCGGCGTTGCCTGACGGCTCCGCGGGGAATTCCGTTTGCCCCAAGCGCCGTGGGGTACCGCGGGGTGCCCCGCTCCCAGCGATGGGGAGCCGTCAGCTTACAGGCACACAAATCCCGCAAACCCACCACAAAACCCCGCACACACCCCCACACAACCCACCAAGCCGTGACTTGGCGTTTGTTTCCCACCAGGAAAAGCCACACAAGTGCAACCAGTGCGGCAAAGCCTTTAACCGGAGCTCGACCCTGAACACGCACACGCGAATACACGCCGGCTACAAACCTTTTGTCTGTGAATTTTGCGGCAAAGGATTTCACCAGAAAGGTACCAGTCCCCAGAGCCCTCTCCCTCTCCCGCTCCCCCCCATTCCCCCCCCCAGGCGAGGTCAAGCGTCGGGACAATTTGCCACGGGGAGGGTGGGGGGAAGAGTTGGTTTTGATTTTAATTTTTGTTATTAGAGATTTTGGTTAATTTTTAGCACCGCTAGCCCCGACACATTTCCTTTGGCACGGCCCACGGAGTGGGAAGGGGCTCGCGTTTTGGGGGGAGCGCAGGGGCAGCCCTTCCCGCGGGCTGCGCCCGTTTTCCGCGCACCGCAGCGCGCAGCTTCCAGCGCAGCTTCGGCAAACGACTTCGCCGCCTTTCCCCCCCTCTCCGAGCGCAGGAGTTCGGTTGGTTTCTCTCCCCGCGCTGCCGGGAAGGCTAAACCCGGGGGTTTTATTTCTGCAACTGGTGTGATTTTGGTTTATTCGATAATTCCCTTCTCGTCTGTCAAAGCCGCGGGAAGGATGGGGAGAAGGCGGGTGTTTGCTGAGACATCGGCGGTCCTTTTCGGCTGGAGCCGGGATCTGGGGATGGGACGGCGTTTGGGGGTTTGTTTGGGGTTTTTTTTTCTCCCCTTCGCAGCGTCCAGTTCTCAGCCCCAGGTCCCTTCGCCCTTCTTGTCTCGTTCCCAGGCAATTACAAAAACCACAAGCTGACTCACAGCGGGGAGAAGCAGTTCAAGTGCAATATCTGCAACAAGGCTTTCCACCAGGTGTACAACCTGACCTTCCACATGCACACCCACAACGACAAGAAGCCCTTCACCTGCCCCACCTGCGGCAAAGGCTTCTGCAGGAACTTTGACCTCAAGAAACACGTCCGCAAGCTGCACGACAGCGCCCTGGGACTGCCCCGGCCCCCCGCCGAGCTGGGGGGGTCCGACCAGCCTCCCCCCCCCGGGCCGCTGCTGCAGGGTCCGCCGCCGCTCCAGCCCTGAGGGGCGGCCGCGGCGGGAGCTCCCGCCGCCCGCCCGCCCGTCCGCCTCTTTGCATGCACCTGTTAAGCGGTTTTGTGTGTTATG
>RSEF01000001.1:27331605-27345190 GCA_003993805.1 Himantopus leucocephalus
CTGGATGTGTTCCTGTCCAACCTGCTCTAGGTCAACCTGCCTTAGTGGGGGGATTGAACTAGTCTATCTCCACAGGTCCCTCCAACCCCTACCATTCTGTGATTCTGTGTATTTTGCTTGGGAAAACAGGTTGACAAATACTTTTTACCAATATACGTTGTCAGTCTTCAATTATAAGAACCCCTTGGTTTTTATATCTTTACTAAATCCAGGAAGATTAACGAGGATGGCATTTCTGCCCTTACTCACAGGGCACTACTAGAAAAGCAGAGCGGGTGGGAACTTACGTAACGGGCCCAGCAGCTACCATGATCGTTCTCAGGTTTATAGGAATAAACAATGATTTCTAGTATAAATGGATTTTCATGCCAGCTGAGGTTGGTGGAGATAAAGCATTTCAAAAAGCTTTTTGAATTGAATCCTCAAGTATGGCTGTAAGGTTTAGCTATTTTAATCTTTTTAAGTATATACATGTATGTATGCATACATATCACAGAGGAAAATTACATGTATCAGCAGGCAGGCTTGGGGAACGAAGTATCTCCCATGTCCTCAGTAGGGCACTAAGTATGTACACTAAGAATGTTGAGGTTGTTACCGTGTGAAAATTTCTGACAATATATTGCTGAAATTATTTTATGATTGAATATAAAGATTATTTTAGCCCTTCTAAGGAAACTTAGCTCTACTTAAGAAATGCCATGTATTAATAACAGCAATAAATCAAGCACTTAATCCTACTGACTAATGAGAGTCTACACTGAATCCAACAGGAGAAAATTGGGATTCTAGATTTCACAACACAAAATAATTTTTCAGCTAGCTACTTGAGTAAGACTCTTGTCATTTCTCTTTATCATCTAAAGGGATTTCAAAGAATATTCTCTATTGACTAAAAGAACTTTGCAATATGAAATATGAAATACATAAGCCTATTTACTCTTGGGGACTAAGGCATTCATGTTACAGTTTTTACATCTCAGCATTTAAGTTTAATGATTCCTAGAGATTTTTATTTTACTTTATTTGCTAAATTTATTTTTTTTATTTATTTGATCTTTCTTTAAGTTAGGCCAAGTCAACAACGTCCATTGTAAGTCTTTCTGGAAACAGAAATGTATTTAATTGTTATAATATGCTTGATTGCTGCAGCTCAATTCCATACTCCTTCTCCCAGCCTCAAAATTTCAAGTCCTACTTAGTACCTAGACAAAAAAACCCTGCCAGAACAGATATTTCTTGGCTTAGACCAATGCAAAAAAACTCATATCCTGGGCACACACCTGAGGAGTTCATGACAAGCTGAGGTCAAAACAGAAGCGTCACTGACTAGTTACAGAAACGAAGCAGTAAAGCCATCCTGTGCAGCACTGCGGCTGAACAGCGTGATGTACTTGTGCAGGGGATGCAGCCCTTTGGCAGTTCTGAATGATGAACACCCCCTAGCTCGTATGCAAGTTTCATACACAGGATACTTCCAGTAGGAAAAAAAAGTATCTACCCAACCAAGGTGAATTAAAATGAAACCACACTTCTTTCTAATCTGGAAAACACCTACATCACATGCTTCAGTCACCTGTCTATGTCTAATTAAGCACAGTTCAGTGCAACTGAGTTTAAGAAGCTACTGGTATCCACACCCAAGTAGCAATATAATGCCCCCAAATTAGGTGTTTCCTATATATTCTTCTGTGCTTGTGAGTATAGAAATCATCGACTTCCATATTTAGTGCTAGATCTTGTTTCCCATTACATAATGTACTGGTTTGGTCATACAACCTTCACAAACTTCCCTGAGGTTTTAGGTGAAATAGAGAACAGAATCTGGCTTCTGGGATTCTCTCCTTTTATCACTTCCTCAGCAGACTACGTGGAATGAATTTGGTGCCCTCACTTCAGCCTCTGTTGGAAAAGCATCCACATTACACAAGAAAGAACCAAATGGCTTTGTAAAACAAAATCCTCTTGCAGCCCCTGAAAGGGCAGCTTTGTTTAAGCCTGAAACAAATTAAAAGGGCAGTGCAAGAAAGCTTGAACTGATGTGATCTTCACTGAACGTTTGGTCAAGACAAGCATTTAATTTTCCACTCCATTTAATCTGACATGTTTTATGATTGCTAGTTTTTTTTCTCTGAAGTGATAAATTTATGAGTAATAATACAGCGTGCTACTTTCCACACAATTTAAAATTAGTTTCTTCATACTAGGATGAATCTTTTACTGAAAATTGTCTTTCAACCTGTGAAGAGAGGAATGACTATTCAGTAAATACCTGCTTCATGAATTTCTTCTTGTCCAGTGTAAGAGGAAAACACTTGCCCAAAGAACTTATATTGCTGCTCTCGAAAGTTGTTTTGCAGGTAGTCCATCAGCATAACATAGCCAGACTGCTGCATTGTAAGGACTTCACAGAATACAGCTAACTAGAAGAGGCGAGGAAAAATAGAAGTCAGAAGTCATAACAAATTAACCATATGCTGCTAACAGGCAAAAACGCTGGTGAAAAACTCCCAGTTGAGTTCTCCTGGGTGGCACTGAACTTTTGTTCCCCTGTACCAGTAGTATATCTAATGGGTTACTCCACCTGTACTTCTCAACCACTCTGCTGTTGGAGGTATGCTCCGCCCAGTCATCACCATTTAGCTGGGGGAATATGGAAAGAGTGTTGTGCACTCCTCTTTATCTGGGCTAGAAGTCCAGAGAACCTGCAGAGTTAGGAAGTGTGTTCTTACTCCCTTCTAAGGCAAGAAATGACTCAGAATCTAGTCCTGAACTAAAAAACGGAAAAGATAACACACTCAAGTACTATATATGCTTTCTAATTTAGTGGCTGCATGAAAAAATTAAAACTAGATAAAAGAAAAGCCAGGTTGTTGGACTGGCAATGAATGCCATGAGGTTTTACTAGATACATGGCAACTGCTTTTCTTTGGTATTATGTACAATTGTTTGGTTTTAATACATTAAATGAATTACCTGGTTTTCAGAAATACTAATGGTATCTTTAAACACAATCCATTCAACTGTTTCAGAGCAGGGAGGAGTTGATAAAGACCCATTATAAGTGTAATATTTGTCTGTTGCATTCGGCAAAAGGTTCAGCAAAATAAATGGTTCTAAGGCAGCCTGTTTTCCTGAAAAAAAAAAAAAGAAAAGTTTTTTAGAGTCAGATTGTTAAAATACTGGAGAAGCAATGAATAAATAGAAATCACACTCTCCAAAAGAGTTACCATTATAGGAACATGCTAATTTTGAGGCTATTCAAAATTTGATCTCCAGAGAGACTAGCATACAAATAAATTGCCGAGTCTTTTCTATTTAGTTTGAGTAAGTATTGTTCAATAACAACTTTGTTTACTTGGGAAGGTGTAATGAGGTACTCCAGTAATAAATAAGTAATCAGTACATTGGTTCACAAGAATATGTTCACCTGTAAGTTTACTCATAAATGTCCAAGATCCCAAATCTTTGTCTCACGTGAACTTCAAAGAAAAACAAAAGTTAAATCTCTGTTCTTGGTCTCATGACATGGCTTCAAACTCTCCCTGAATATGGTCAAGTTGTTGAATTTCTCACAGGATCTTAACCTCTGCAGAAAATCTTTGCCTGGGGAACTGCTGCCATGTTAGACCTGAGAGTTGTATTACTCATGATGGCAGAAGCAGAATTTCTGTGGATCAGGGTTTTTTAAAATGGTGATAATACAGTGAAAAACTGTAACAGCCTTACAAAAAGCAGGGAAGGATGCAAAGACCTGCTCCAGGAGAGTATGACCACTCTGTTGAAAATAATATCACATCTTTCAGGTCAGAAGTTTACCTGATACCTTGTCAGCTGGGAGCATGCATAAGGAATTGCTGGGAGTCCATCCACAGAAAGCTAAGGTCATGCTGGGATGGCAGTAGGGCCCAGCAACAGAAATTGGCAGAAATGGTACCAACTTCCTCGAGGTAGATTTTTTTCAGTCTGTGACAGTTATCAATCTTGTGACAATTATCTGCTTTATTGTCTGGTGCATCCAAATCAAAAATTGTTTTTCACACTCTGCGATAATGTAGATCCTTATATACCTTATTTCAATCTAAAATGACTGATTTTAAATTTCTCCCTATTTGATAAGTATTCACTTATCAATATCTAATGAATTTTCAGGCTGTGCATTGTGGTTTTACAGATATGTTACTTCTTGAGCTCTGTACAGATTTCTGACCTGTCTTTGTCTTTGTAATTCCTTACAAATTTGGTGAGAGCAGCAAATTACATTAACCGTTTACTACAAATCATTGATGCTTTTCTTCTGTACAGTGACTGTTTCACTGAGTTAAGGTTTAAGAGCTGTCTCCTTCCTTCTCTCTTATCCATGTGTCATGAAAGGGGAACATTTGGCAATGTTGAGCAAAGCCCATCCTACTTTTTCTCCTGTCAACATGTTAATCAATCTTCAGACAGAAGCTATCATTGCTATCTGGTCCATGTCAAGTTAATGCATTCTTCCTTCAGTAAAAATGAATGTCCGGTCCATTTTATATAGATGCCTGGGGACATGAAACTTCTCATTTATAGTAAGAATCTCGCCATACATTTTCCAACTTTGGATTTTAAAATGCCCTTTAATGCGACTGACAGCCTAGATTCTAAAATCAAACACCTACAAAGAATGATGAAAAACAGAGTTTGTGTGGAAGGAACAGGATTCAAATAAGCGCAATACAGATATGACTGACAAGGACAGATCATGTACATTGCCNAGATTCTAAAATCAAACACCTACAAAGAATGATGAAAAACAGAGAGTTTGTGTGGAAGGAACAGGATTCAAATAAGCACAATACAGATATGACTGACAAGGACAGATCATGTACATTGCCGACAAGGACGGGTTGTGTGCTATTCACTTTTCTTCAGGAGGAACAACTTGATTTAGTCATGACCTGAATTTTCAGAGTTCATTTGCATTTTATTCAAGAAAACGATATTCTGCGCATTGTTGAAGTGCCATGTAGTGGCTGTATCTTGAATCTTGCTGCTGATAGTTTTACAGCTCCTTCCAAGGCTGTAGGACAGTATCTGCATTGATGCATTACCCGTTCTCCTTTCTATTTCATAGAAGATGGCACACAAAGATAATGAATCTTAACTGCTTTCTATTTCCCCCTCCTCTGTCTTTGTCATTTTGTAAAGTTGCTCTCTTTTATATTTGTTGAATGGCATTTGTTTTCTGGAGAAAAACAATCTTGATTTTAGTGTCATACTTTTGAAAGCTTTCAAAATAGTGGGCTAATAGCTTTTTACACTTTCAACCTATGGATCCTAAGGGGCTTTACAAAGCTCAAGTATCATTACATATAGGAAAACTGTGACAAAGTTAGCCATTTACTTAAGATCATGGCCGTGATGTAAGAAAATATCTGTGTTCGAGACAGTGCTCATTCATGTTTATTCTTCTGTGAAGCCATCACAAAACTGAGTTAGAAACAGAGCCCAGATCTGTTCATGCACCACCCTGAAGTCCGCGTGCTCTGATGTAAAACCATGAGGAATTCTAAAACACCAAAGTGTCAACATTTGGTTTTAATAACGCTAGTACAAATATAATATAATTGGATTATTTCAGATTTACACAGGAGCTACCAAAAAACGAATTCATCTCCACTGAGTCTACTGAATAATGATATTCATATGGTCTCACACTTGTAAGACACATCTTGGATGGCCGCAACAGGGTTATTTGGCTTCCAACCACATATAAAAATCCAGAAATGTATGACTATGAAAGCTCACAGAATAAATCAGACCTTTCTCTTGATTTAGCATTGAATGAGCTGCACGTTCCTCACGATAGTTATATTTATTCATTTAAACTTACCACCATTGTTACAAGTATGTTACAAATATCCAGCCTTGGGGCAAATAAGTCACAGAATCATAGAATATCTTGAGTTGGAAGGGACTCATAAGGACAGAATCACAGAATCATAGAATAGATTGGGTTGGAAGGAACCTTTAAATGTCATCTAGTCTAATGCCCCCTGTAACGAGCAGGAACATCTTCAACTAGATCAGGTTGCTTAGAGCCCCATCCAAACTGACCTCGAATGTTTCCAGGGATGGGGCATCTACCACCTCTCTGGGCAACCTGTGCCAGTGTTTCACCACCCTCATTGTAAAAAATTCCTCCCTTATATCTAGTCTAAATCAACCCTCTTTTAGTTTAAAGCCATTACACTTTGTCCTATCACAACGGGCCCTACTAAAAAGTTTGTCCTCATCTTTCTTATAAGCCCCCTTTAAGTACTGAAAGGATGCAATAGGGTGTCCCCAGAGCCTTCTTTTCTCCAGGCTAAACAACCCCAACTCTCTCAGCCTGTCTTCATAGGAAAGGTGCTCCAGCCCTCTGATCATTCTTGTGGCCCTCATCTGGACCTGCTCCAACAGGTCCATGTCTTTCCTGTGCAGAGGGCTCCAGAGCTGAACGCAATACTGCAGGTGGGGTCTCATGAGAGTGGCGTAGAGGGGCAGAATCACCTCCCTTGACCTGCTGGCCATGCTTATTTTGATGCAGCCCAGGATATGGTTGGCCTTCTGGGCTGCAAGTGCACATTTCAGTTCACATCCAGCTTTTCATCTACCAGTACCCTCAAGGCCTCCTCTCAAACCCTTCATCCCCCAGCCTATTGATGCCAGGGGTTGCCCTGACCCAGGTGCAGGACCCTTCACTTGGCCTTGTTGAACCTCACGAGGTTCACATGGACCCATTTCTCAAGCTTGTCCACGTCTGGATGGCATTCCTTCCCTCAGGTGTGCCAACTGCACCACTCTGCTTGGTGTCACCTGCAAACTTGCTGAGGATGCACTTGATCCCACTATATATGTCATTGATGAAGATATTAAACAGCACTGGTCCCAATATGGACCCCTGAGGGACACCACTTGTCACTGGTCTTCATCTGGATGTTGAGCCATTGATCACTACCCTCTCGATACAACTATCCAACCAATTCTTCATCCACCAAACAGTCCACCCATCAAATCCATACCCCTCCAATTTAAAGAGAAGGACGTTGTCGGGGTCCATGTCAAAGGCCTTACAGAAGTCCAGATAGATGACATCCGTAGCTCTTGTCCACTGATGTAGTCGCTGCATCATAGAAGGCCATGAGGTTGGTCAGGGAGGACTTGCCCTTGCTGAAGCCATGCTGGCTGTCTTGAATCACCTCCATGTGCCTTAGCATAGCTTCTAGGAGGATCTGTCACATGATCTTCCTAGGCACAGGGTGAGGCTGACAGATCGGTAGTTCCCAGGGTCCTCATTTATACCCTTTTTAAAAATGGGTGCAATGTTTCCCTTTTTCCAGTCACTGGGGACTTCACCTGACTGCCATGACTTTTCAAATCTCATGGAGAGTGGCTTGGCAACTACATCAGCCAATTCCCTCAGGATTCTGGGATGCATGTCATCAGGTCCCATAGACTTCTCTATGTTCAGGTTCCTCAGGTGGTCACGAACTTGACTTTGCTCCCCAGTCCCTGCTTCGTGGTCCATCCACTTGAGAGGTGTGGTAAGAGAGGTTGCAAGTGAAGACTGAGGCAAAAAAGTTGTTGAGTACCTCAGCCTTCTCCTCGTCCATTGTTACCGGTTTGCCAGTCTTGCTCATCAGGGGATTACGTTTTCTTGGACCTTCCTTTTCTGGCTGACATACCTGTAGAAGCCCTTCACATTATTCTTTGTGTCCCTTGCCAAGTTCAGCTCCAGCTGCGCCTTGGCCTTCCTGACCCCATCCCTACACAACTGGGCAGCGTCCCTATACCCTTGCCAGTATACCCATTCCTGCTTCCACTGCCAGTGCATTTCCTTCTTGCCCTTTAGTTTGCCCAGCAGTTCTCGACTCATCCATGCTGGTCTCTTGCCTTCCTTTCCTGATTTCTTACACCTGGGGATCAAGAGCTCTTGAGCTCTGTGGAAAGCATCCTTAAAGATCTGCCAGCTCTGTTCTGCTCCCTTGCCCCTGAGGACAGTTTCCCAGGGGGTCCTATTGACTAACTCCTTGACGAGCTGGAATTTTGCTTCCCTAAAATTCGGGTCCTGATGTTATCTTCGCCTGACCCCTGTCCCTCAGGACTGCAAACTCTGCCAGTGCACAATCACTGCATCCCAGGCTGCCTCCAATCCAATCTTGACATCATTGATGAGGTCACTTGTGTTGGTGACGGACAGGTTCATTATCGCATCCCCTCTGATGCGGCTGTCTATTACCTGGCTTAAGAAGTTATCCTCAATGCACTCCAGGAGTCTCCTCGATTGCCTACAGCTCGCCATGCGACTCTTCCAGCAGATGTCAAGGATCATCCAGTCCAGCTCCCTGCTCCTTGCAGGACTACCTAAAACTGAACTATATGACTAATAGCACCATCCAGGTGCTTCTTGAACTCTGACAGGCTTGGTGCCGTGCTCCATGTGCTCCCTCCCTGAGGACCATGTTCTAGTGACTGACCACCAGTGAAGAACCTTTTTCTAATGTCCAATCTGAACTTCCCCTGACACAGCTTCATTCCATTTCCTCATGTCCTATTGCTGGTCCCCAGAGAGAGGAGATCAGCACCTCCACTTCTGCTGCCCCCCTGGAGAAAGTTGTAGACTGTGATGAAGTCACCCCTCAGCCTTCTCTTCTCCAAGGTGAACAAGTCAAGTGACCTCAGCTGCTCCTCGTAAGTCTTGTCCTTGGGACCTTTCACCATCTTGGTCGCCCTTCTCTGGACATCCTCTAATAGGCTGGTGCCCCGTCTTATATTAAGGCACCCAAAACTACACACAGTACTTGAGGTGGGGCTGCACCAGTGCAGTGTAGAGTGGGACAATCACCTCCCTCGACCGGCTAGATATGCTGTGCTTGATGCACCACAGGACACGGTTGGCCCATTTGGCTGTCAGGGCACACTATTGACTCATATTCAGCTTGCCATCAACCCAAACGCTCGGATCTCTTTCCATGGGGCTGCTTTCCAGCCTCTTGCCCCCCAGTTTGTACACATTACCAGGACTACCCTGTCCCAGGTGCAGAATCTGGCATTTGCTCATGTTAAATTTCATACGGTTGGTGATTGCCCAGCTCTTTAGTCTATACAGATGACTTTTGTTGTTTCTAACAAAGTAGACATGGCTGAGTTCTAGAGAACCATGCTCCCCAATGTCTTTAAGGTTTCATAATTACACTGAAATGGGATTTAGTGTAATCAGTAATCAATAAAACATGGAGGTAGACTTACCGAAACGACTAACACTATCTACTCCATTAATGATTGGACTATAATCCGGATTATCTTCTATTCCAATCTGTAAAAAGAAATTGCATTTTTTTAACAGTACAGGCTTAATGAAAAAAATTTGAAATTTGCAGTTTACCACCAAAATTACAGATGACTTAAAGCAGAGCAAACGTATTTTGCCCGTTTGCTTTTCTGTAAGAATAAATTAGAAAGATATATGCAAATTTTTAACTCAGTGATCACACATTGGAACCAGTTAAATTCAGTTTGAACATCTGCCACGTTTCAAAGCTTGTTTAATGACACAAAGATATATTTTGTTTACCTCAAACAAAACTGATAAAGCTCTTAACTTTCCATTTTCTTTAATTGCCTCTTCGAAATTTGTAAACTGATCTGCATCATAGCAGTAGATTTGCATCTGAAAATAAAAATACATTCAAATGTTATATATACCAAAAATAATTAAAAAAAAAAAATCAGTGCAGTTATTTATATTCCCATTTCAAGAAAAAATGCCCAAGCAATAATTTAATTACAAATATATGGATTTTTTTCTCTATGATGTCACTTGCCTTATCTGAAGATACAGAATGGAATTCATCAGCTGTTAGCTATCTAAAAATGACCTCTCCTGGAAAACCAGTGAGTATGCAGGAGTTACCCTTTCAAGGAGCACAATGCTCTGCATGGATAATATGGTAAGCTGAGATAACTTGCTGATACTGGACATCTAACCTAGAGAACGCAGGTGAGATGAATCTTGAAGTCAGTGGTAAAACATGAATAATAAGGCAGGATGTCATTAGGGCATCTGCCTTGCAGTAGGTGTAGAGAAGCATTGGTAAAAAAAGATTACCAGCTATTTTGTGCCTGCATTTGACTGCTGTCATGGGCATTGGGTTTGTTGCACCCCTTCCTCACTTTCTCTGGACACAGTTGGGAAATCTCCTCCAGTGCCGGGTCACCAACATGAATGAGTGAGTGTCCCGTTCCTACTAGCTTTTCATTTGATGATGACAGAAGAGAATATTCCATTATCAGGACAGGTGGAGTGAGAGTGAGAATTTTTAAATGGCTAACGAGGTAAAGGAAATGACACTGCCCAGGGAAAGCTCCTGGCTCACAGCTCTCCACAGAGTATGGGAGAACATTTGCTGTATTGCTTTGCTCTGACATAGAAGTCCAAAGTGCTTGGAGTGTGGAGCAGCACTGTTGCCTGCCACAACTACATGTTTTTAATTGGAAAATCATCACAATGCCCTGTTGAGGTTTGAAAGTTTGGTCTGCAGAGTGCCCTCCTGCATCTCAGTGAAAGCTACTCTTCCTCTTCTCCTCCACCCCATCCCCGTGCTCCTGCAAGAAATTCTGCCAAACCAACCAGAGGCACGCTGGCCTGGCTGCCCATGAATGCGTCCGTGCCCAGGACCTGATCTCACATGGGGGCTTTTGGCATGCTGCTTCCAGCTCTCTTTTCAGCCCAGCGACACGGGCCATGCTTTGGCTCAGTAAGGCCCAGCAGCTCCCATGGGCTCTCAGCAAAGCCCCAGCTTTGAAAAGTCCATTTACACTTTAAACAACTGACTGCTGTGGAGTCTGGCGGGCCAACCTCATAGGAGCTTAAGTGTTAGTGGGATCTTGAACTCTGTTAGATTAGCAGAACCAACTTCTGATGTCATCTTAGAAGATGTGTGTGAAAATGCAGTTTAGGCATTCTCAACACGCCACGGAATAACGCCTTATGCTGCCCTTCTAAAATGCATCATTTAAATATTATTAATTTGTATTCAAGTCAATGATTATATTTGCAAATAGACTTCAATCAAGTAATAAATAAAGGTATTTAGTAAACAGTATTACTTTTTGCAGAATGTCAAATCATCAAAATGGTCAAAATGGTCAAAATCTATTCCATACTTTACCTCAAGAGGAAATTTTTGTCCTTCTAAACTATGTTCTGATCCGTCTGATGACACGTTGCATTTTCCCCAGTGAAAAGTGATCTTGCTTGCTTTGAATATGGTGTCTAAGCCACCTCCACTTACATAATAATCATTTGTCAGGTTAATTTCCACTGAACAAAGAGAGAGAGAGAGGGGAAAGAAAAGAAGTGTCAATACAGAAGCCAGCCAAGGCATCTATGACTCTCACATTTCAGTATTAGGTGCTTAAAGGTAAATACGAACCATCTTTTCCCCTGTATTTCATAAGCAATTTGACAGGAAATTGGTTACTTAAACCAAGTAAGAAGTGTGGTAATTCACTATTAGCATGGAGAAATATGCTTCATTTCATGCTACAATTCATAAAATAGTCATCTGGTGAAGTGCGCCATTACATTGGTCTACCGTTGTCTGAAACTAGCCACAGAACTGCACTAAAAAGCTCAGAAAACTGGCCTAGCTACCAATCTGAGCATCTGAGAAAAGAAATTCCTGAAATACAGAGCTTCCTGAAAGCACCTGTGTTTTTAACAAAAAGGAAAATACGCCCCTACCCATCNTCATGGGAGAAGGTGATGACAGGTCTACAGCTGGACATAACTGCACACCAACTGGAGATGCGATTGAGCATTCGTCTTCTGGAGGGAATACGCAGAGTGGAATAGACCGCAGCCCCACATTTGGCTTTCCCACCTCCAGTGATTGTGAATTGTTTGACCTCTTGCTAAAACAGCACTAATGGAGTTCATTTTCATTCCATTCCATTCCTCGAGACCTTGAAGACAATTTTAACTGCAGAGCTTAGCAGTTCCTTTTATAATATCTGAATTGCTGTTGATGAGGAAGAGCTTAGTTCACTTTTATGGACTTTAAAGAATGTTTCCTTAGGGATCTCTTGAAAAGACAAATGCACTATTAGGATCTTGTAGTAGGGCAAGAGGGAAGTAAGTAATTTGTGGAGTAGTATGTAGGAAGTACATGACGGGGCCAAGAACAAATTAGGAACAATGAAGCTAAACTAAACTAAACTAAAATTGTCGGTCTAGGGGTCCCACTGGAACTGGTAGAAGGTCAAAGACAGTTGTTAAGCGATTCCTTCCTCCATACCTATGCCTGAAACAAGAAACAGTACTTCCAACAAGCAGCTTTTAGTTACTGCTGTCCTGGATTTACACAGCAAAGTGGTTGCAAAAAGATTTTACTGACAATGTAAATGCCACAATAAGCTTCTTTTAGAGCTGGGAGAAATAGGCACTTGTAAGCATAAATCACTTCTTTCTAAAATACATTTCTAAGATAGGTGAGACAAATCGAACCATAAAAGCTCCTGTTTCTCTTCTTTGACTGTAAGAAGTCTAAGTGAGTAATTCAGACACAAGTGTCTACTTATCAGTGTCTATGTGTAGGGGAGATGAATCCCATCCTGGGTTTTTTGAAACCACAACTCATCCCTGAAGTGCTTCCAGATGAGTAAGTAATTTATTCATACTTTTAAAAAATAATTTCTGTATACTTGTTACAGATTCTGGATATGTAGTAAGAATTATCATTATTTCATAGCAAATGCTAAATTACTGTTTAGCTTCAATGAAGTGCTCATGATGGAATGATAGTAAGGATGTGACTGCTTTGGCTCTATCTGTTTGTACACATAATTTCCATTTGTGTTTTAGTGATTTCTCTATTATGCTTGGCTATTGTCATCAGCTGTTTTTTTATTTAATGGACAAATTCAGAATGCACAAGCTAAGGAAAAGTGAAATGAAAATGTTTCATTAAAAGTCCTTGGTTGATGGTCCGTCCTATATCACTTTTCTGATCTCATTTAACTCCAAACATGAGATCTAACTTTTTACCTGTTTTGCCAGTGTTCCGAATGAAAGTATCTTCCAAAGTTTCCTTTTCCCATCCATGGAATTTAAGTTTCTTCAGATTCACATTTACTTGGGTGAGATCTTCATCTATATTAATAGGAGATTGTTTGGCACCATTGCAGGCTGAATATTTCTTTCCCCAGTTCTTTTGGTTCAAAGTTCCTAGAAATCAAAACATTTGGGGTAAATGCATTTAAAACCTGAACTGTCATCCATGAATTTTTTCATGTGGGAAAGTTAAAACACAGTCTGCAGTCTGTGATCAGAGTACCTACCCTTCTTTTAGTCCTCATACGAAGAAATACTTAGCACAACTGTATTGAATCCTACCTTCAACAGTTAGGTCACTTTTTGACCATTTTAGACATCAGACCTACATGCTTATGAATCTCTAGGGAAAGCAGAAAACAACAAAAAATGCCTCACACACAATATACAGAAATAATAAATAAAAGGAAAGACATGGACCTGTTGGAGTGGGTCCAGAGGAGGGCCAAAAAGATG
>RSEF01000001.1:27345290-27362719 GCA_003993805.1 Himantopus leucocephalus
GTTCCTTTTGCCATCTGGTGGAAATGGGATGGAATGAAAAGTTTTAGGAATGGTATGGAATGTACACTACTTGAGTTTGTTTTTCTTTTTAAATTTGCTCTTCCTTCATGTCAATTAATAATTCAGTAAAATGGCGTGTCAGATACATAGCACAGTCGGTTCAAAGCCTGGCAAGCTGCGGAATTCAATTAAATTACACAGACGATACTGCCTCTACAGTGTTAGTTCACACACACACACAGAAACGGAAAGAAACATCGCTGCTTATTTTCCGTTGACGACCTCAGGCGAGAGCTCAAAACTTCCCACCTGCCTACAGAAGAATTTTTTTCAAAATATTGGGGTTTGAGTGCCCTCTTGTGTTCAAGTGGCAAATTGCAAAGTTAATGGAAAGAATTTTTTCCTTTCTTTCAAAAATGCGGTATTGTCCACCAAAAGAGTTGTAGTATCATGGTGTTTGCTTCTTTTAAGGGAAATCCAAAGAATCTACACTTGTTTTCCTAGCTAGATAGTTGGTTTTGCTGGCTTTTGCTAGATATTCAAAGTTTGTTTTAAACAGAATACACGATTTGAAAAATGTTTCTTTTTTATTCCAAATAGGGAATGATTATGTAATTACTTATGCAAAAGTCAAGGTAAAAGTATTTTAATAAAAATATATCCATCTAATATTTTTAATGTGTAAGATTTAAATAAATTCTTGAAAGATTCAAAGTAAACTTCACGTACTCTAATCAGTGGTTTTGACAAGTCTAACAGGTGAAATAAAGCAACAGAAACGAGGTAATAAGTGAAGCAATAGAATGATTAATATGCCTTTTCAGTACATATGAAAGCACATATGAAAGGAAATCCAGTACACAAGAAAAGAACTTCCCAAAAGCTAGGGCAGGGGCAGATAGCCACTCCAATCATTTCAGCCGAAGTGCAAAAACTCTGCAGTTTCAAAGAGATAAAAAGAGGGATTTATAACAGGAAATGTCAGGAACCCCTGGCCCTCGTTCTGAGGCACCAGAACAAATCTAGTAGCTGTGCTCTCAAGTTGGGAAGTTGGGAAGCAAAAATTAGTGACCGCTTTTGACGGTCATCTCCATTCGTCAGTGCTGTGTCAGAAGACACAGTCCCTGCACCAGCAGAGCAGGTGAGAGCAAGAAAAGAGCGTGGGGTCTCAGCCCAAACCCAAACCAGCCATGAATGATGCAGCTGTATATGATGTTGCGTTATTTTTTTGTACATCACAACTTACTGGTCATTTTTCAGTAAACTTCAGCTAAATAATTTACGTTTTCTGCTAATGTAATTTTTTCATACAAGTTAATCTACATTTGACCTTGTATTTTATTTTTAAGCTACACACAGGTGCTTGAGCAATTTAAAAAACGAATGGCAGAGTCGTCAGTAAATGTCTAGCACACTGGTAATCAGTACATCTGTATGTCTAGAAAAGTATCAAAATGTTCAGCTTCCTGGAATAAAATGAAGAGTATTGTAGGGGAAAGGCCAGAAGACATGTAAGAGTAGCTGCCTGACCAGGCTTCTTCTGGAGCGCGGGTTCCAGGCTCACAAAAAAAGGTGTGCGNAGGCTTCTTCTGGAGCGCAGGTTCCAGGCTCACAAAAAAGGTGTGCATGAGCCAGGCCCAGGACGGCAACAGTCTGATCAGGCTTCTTCAGCAGATACCTTGATGGTGCCTTAAAATATAATAATGTGAAATCACCACCTGCTAATCTAATAATTTCTTAGTCTCTTACTATTTGCCTTTTGTCTCATCTTTAGGTACTATAAAAAGATTCAAACATCCTTGAGAGGAAATTCAAATGTGATAGGTTTACCTTTAACCTTTAAAAACGGTCTATTATAGCTTACAGTCTGTTATAGCTGGTGAGAGAGCATGCGGCACTTCTAATGCTACTCTGCTAGATTGATGAAGACAGAGAAATAGAGATTTTTTTCATCCCCAGGACATACATATGAATATTTATGTTTTGTGGTTTATATTTTATTTCTTGGGAACGGGATATTAATATTTCACAAAATATGGTATAAAAAAAGAGGGGAAAGGGGACTCAGTCCTCAAATTAACTTGCCTTTGAAAATCTGGTGTTAAAATACTGGTTCTGTTTATAGTGCACGGCATCTCAAATAGCAGAAAGGTAAAAATGAGGCACATGAAGGTAAAAATGAGGCACATGAAAGACTTTTCTCAGGAGGTGGCTCAAGATCTTAGTCGAGTCATTTGTACCATTTAATAAATATCACGTTCTTTCCTTTTTGATTTCTTTCAGTTTGCAGCTCAGAGCCTGAAAATGTCCAATCTGATCCAAAGAATTATACGAGTCTTCTCGTTACATGGGAAAGACCTCGAGTTGTATACGACACCACAATTGAGAGATTTGCTGTCTTTTATCAACAGTTGGATGGAGAAGACCAGACTAAGCATGAGTTTCTGACAGATGGGTATCAGGACTTGGTAACTGTAAACTCTTCAAGTTTCATACAAAGGGGTGATGGCAAAACACTCGCTGTTAGTTATCTTAGGGGATTAAACAGTAGCTGGGAGCTGATTCAGTAAAAACTCCTTCTTTGGCTGCAGCTCACAGAAGCTGTACTTCATTTTTTGGCTTTTAAGCCACAAAGACAATTAAAAAAAATAAACAAAAAAGCCTCTCTTGCCCAGAAGAGAGAAGGTTTTCGAAGACCGCTGTTTTGATTTGCCTATACTATCCCCAAAAGTTTATGACCATGTCAATCTCGGAGCTCCTTAGCCATAAAAACCTTAATCATTTAATAGTGATCTGTACTTTGTTGCTCACTGGTGTGCAACGAACGACCTACACAAGCAACTAATAAGATTAAGTGCAATCTTACTGCTATAAATATTAAGTTACTGATTAGAGCTTCATGGTACTTTACTAATATGATCTTTTACCCTCTTTAAAGACTCATAATTTATTATATCAGAGATAATGTTACCTAAACTGATTACCTAACTGGTGTTCAGCATTAAATAATTATATAGTTTGGTATCCTCCATTTAAAAATTCACAAGATTTTTTTTATAGTTTATTGAAAAAACATTTGTGGCAATAAAATATAAAAAGCATACATTAGAGTCCTAGAAGAAAGGAGCGTTATGGTTCATATGAAAAATGTGCTATGAAAAAAATAACTTTTTCCAAATATTTGGTACTTACTTGCAAGTAAATGATTAAACACGGTTTTTCTTTTAGGGGGCTATTCTAAATAATCTGCTGCCCAATACAAGTTATGTTCTTCAGATAGTTGCTGTTTGCTCTAATGGTCTATATGGAAAATACAGTGACCAAGTCATTGTTGATATGCCTTTAGAAGACCCAGGTAAGTGGTCTTTTGAGCTTAGTGCTCACTTTTAGCTGAAAATCTGTATTTGAAGAAGTAGTTTGTTTGCAAACCAGTTAAAATGCACGACTATCAAAATATGCTAAAATGAAATTTCAAAATCGCTGCAGTTAACCTTCAGCATGTTCTTTGCTACTGATATTTTACATGATGTAATTCTCCATTCCTTGTAAACATTACCTATGAAAGACTGCATGTTAAATTTTTTTAACTCTAAGAATATTCTGAAAAACACCTACCTGATTTCAAATCTCACAAGTGTATCTTTTAGCAGTATAATGTAGGGAAATAAAACCATGTTTGGTATTATTTCTCTATGGTTCAAGTATCCTCCCAAAATTAATCCACGCAGCCAAAGTGTTAAGTAAACAAGTAATACAAACCCAATATATGACTTCTAAGTCTGTATCAATTGATTTTGAAATTTGATTTCTTATGATTACTTGGAGTTTGATTTCAAAGGACTTGCGGTGATGGAATTCCCTTGCTTCTTAATGCTGCCTCGCAAAAAATCAAAAGGCCTAACAAACAAATCTTACTGATTTCACAGCCAGCTTTACTTCTTCTGCCTGCTGGTAAATATGAAATAATTCGAAACTATAGCATGAAGCTTGATCTTGTCCTTAATAATTCCTTAAATTCTGTGGAAGTTTTAGCATCACACACAGTTCTTATCAAAGTGAGTGAGAGCTGTGTTTTTAATTAAGCACGCAGTAATTAATCATAGGAAAAAAATCAAAGACTTTCTGATCATGCAAGAAACCGTTTTTTATCTAAGGGCCTGGATTCTTGTTGCATATTTACGGATTTTGTAAGTTGAGTTTTACACTTCATTAAGTCTGTTTAGCTACAGCAAAGTGCTTAGCAATGTTGTGATGTACTTGGGAAAACAGGTCAGTTTTTCTTTTCAAGGGAACCACATTCCTTTACAGCGAGAAAGAATATGATTATCGACAACCTCTACTGCATTAATTATGAACTAATAGTGGCAATAGGCTTGGAATAGTGCGTTTTTGTCTAAAGGAGGGGGACACAGGTTCGGGTACAGTACATAGATATCTGCAATAAACATTTAACTTGTCTTTCAAACACAAAGTGTTAAGAGTGCATTTTTGGAGTCTTGTGCTAATATCTACCAGAATTTTCCTATTTCTCTTCAGTTTTCTAAGAAGTCCATGACAAGGTTCTGACAGTCTTTCTGACATTTCACTTTTCTCTTTATCCTTTATCTACCTCTTAGACATTATATTCCTCCACTTCCTTTCCAGAATTTGCTAGGTTTGTGCTTGAAGAATTTACTCAGATGAGATTTCATCTACATACCCCTACATGGAATGACCAATAAGCAGCGTAGTGTTGTCATTATTAAACAATAGTTCAACAAATTGTCAGTGCAGTGCTGCCATCACAGCTTTAGAACCTCTGAAAACAGACATTGCAAAACAAAATCCAATGTAGGTAATATCCATAGGATAAACCGCCCAACTACCACTGCTGTATCCCTGCTGTAAGGTGGGGCGTTTGGCAGTCTGCCGCTGGCCGGCGGGGCAGATGCAGCCACTGATGACGGCATCCCCGTTGTATTTCTGCTCAAGTCGTGCAAAGCAGTGGCTCTGCATTCGTTTCCGTAGAGGGAAAGGCGAGGGCCTTGGTTTGGAACTACATACTGGAAAACTCATTTCACCTTCCAGTATATCAGCAGAAATTTCTCTGAGATTTGTATTCTCAGACAAGGAAATTTGGTGCAATAAATGTTATATTTAGCAGTTCTGAGTGATGGTCTGATATTCTCATGCCTTTTTACACAGACACACCTCTAATTTCTTTTTGTTAAAGAAATGAGAAAATACAATGTAAGGATAGCTAGGAGGCATAACAATGTAAAGATATATCTGTATAAAATATGAACAGGTTAGCGTAACTATGGAAATGGTATTTTGGTGTTTCTGTCATTTGAACATTTAAATATGTCTCCTTAATGTTGCATTAAAGCAGATTATATATATAAGTATATTCTTATGATGAGGTTTTTTGCTTTCAAATAAAGCATTGTAAAAAGGACAGGTAAATAATCAGCATAGTAGAACTGTATAAACACTTTCCCACCCACACACACACACAAATTTCAGGCAGTTCTGAAAATTTGTAATAGCTTCAGGTCTACCTAAGGATTTTTCTTTAGTTTTCAAAAACATTCAAAACTGAGGAAGATTATTTCAAGTCAAATGAAGTGTTTCAAGTACATTTTAGATTTAAAAAAAAAAAAATAAAAAGAGGAAGAAGTTTATAAATAAAATTGAAATACCAAAATGAATATTTTGTGTGTTTCAAAAAAACCTGTTTCTTTGGGCTTCTTCCTATCTGGAATGGACACAAAGTTATTAAATGTACTTTGTCTTCTTTTATTTTGACAATTCCACAGCAGTACATCTGAAAGCGTTGGATGAGGAAAATTCAGGGAAAAATCTGTCCCATGTAATCAGTATGATTACTATGAGTGTACATCGCTCTATAAAAAAGTTTTATAGATGCTGTCTCAACCCTTGATATAATTTTAAAATATGAAAAAAACTTCCATTCATTTCTAATATTAATGTTTATTTGCATACTTACTTTTACTAATTATTTACATCTGAATTAACTGTTGCAAATGTTGCAAATATTTTCATATTTAATATTTTAATATTGCAAATATTAAACAACAGAGATGTGAGAATGTAGATATCTAATGAGAAAGATTTGTTCAAAGCAACTTGCTGGTTACAACTATAACTTCAAATTGGTTTTGTGATCTGCTTTATAGATCTTGAGGCAAAAGGGGATTTCTTGGAGCTCCTGCTTGTGAATTTATGAAAGAAAAGTAATCTTCACCATGAAGACATGAAATAAAATTGACTCACATAAAGCATAAGCTAAAACTTTCATTTTCAAGAATTACTCTGAGTAAGCCAGTTTAATTAAGATGAAATTCACTGCAGTCACCTCCAGATCAATTAATCTTCATGTTAATAGCTAAAGTGAGGCATGAGTCATGCGGAAGCATTAGATGGGCTCTTTTCCGGGAAGAATTCTGCCCTTGGAGTGGCCACTTTTAATGAGGGAAGTTTCAGTACGCTGTGCATCACAAATCCGGTGTTTGGAAAAACTCACGACCATTGTTTTAGCCTTTTCCTTTTGAGATGCTTTCGAGAGAGCGCGTTTCTCATGCCTTCTCCCCACCCTGTCTGGGTTAGTGAGGGCTCTGCAGGCTCCGGGTGATCCACCGACCAGGTTCAGTTTTAAATCCTCTCATTCTCGGCAGTGCTTCGTAAGAGGAAGGACCTCTTTAGGGCCATGCTCTCTGCCTCAGTTTGTGGAGCCCTCAGGAGCTCTGGTATGACATTGGGCAAATGGTCGCAGTTGAGACCTCTGCTCTTTGGGTTTTTCCTAAACTCTTCAGAGTGGCGGCCTTTCCTCTTGTGATACAGTGTGCGTGCACATGAGAATTGTTTCCAGTTAGTTTCCAATTAGTAAAAGTCACCGGATGCCCTATGCGGTGTAGCTACACAACCTCCACTGAAAATGAAGGAAATCATGTACATAGTGTTTTAGTCAGCTTTGATAAAAGTCCAGCCTTTATTTACCAATTTTTCATTTGCTATTAGAATTGGATTTTTAATAACTATCTAAATGCGTGCTTTGACTCTCTAGATAACATCTGTATAGCTCTGAAAGTTCTGCAGTAGTTTGTTGTGCAGTTAATACCAGTGTTACTTACATGCTTTTGCTGATACAGGAAATGAAAAGTAAGAATATATCTCTCCTCTCATCTTCCTTTGTGGAGACTTCGCTTGGTGTGTATCGAAAAAACCCATGCTGGGAGATGGCTCTCAAATGCTGCCTCCTGCACTGCAGCTCATGCTGTCAGCAATGCTTTGTGAGGGTCTAACTATGCTATTTCTTTGTAACTTGTCTTTGTGAGTGATTTTAGTCCTAAAAAACACTAAGCATATCTTAAATGTTTCATTTAGGGAGTGCTTTTTTTCTAATTTTATACTGATAAATGTAGAAATCTGAAAACTAATTTAATCAGAAGAAACAGGCTTTACTTTTCTTCTTGCCATGCCATTTATTACATAAGACAGTACAGACATGAAAACAGTTTATGTTGTGCACATTATTCTACACATACAATTCAGATTGTTTTAAAGAGATTTTTTTAAAGATTTGCATTGAACTTAAATGCAGGGAAATACTTACCTTTTTTGTCTTTGTTCTATCATTTCTTCATCTGTTATTAAAATGGACTGTGAAAAGACCTCTTCAGAACTTTCTAACTAATAATTTAATTATTTTATTTTAAAATGTAAGCTATAGAATAATCAATATGTGGTTCCAGAAAAAATAAACAAGCTTGTTCATCAACCTACATCAATGGGTTGTTTTTTGGAGGGGGCGGTTCTTCTCCTTGGTTGCGGAATGTTAGCAGATTTCTGTAATCTCCGGTCAAATGAAAAGCTCAGCAACAGGATTAACAGAACTTCTCTAAGTGTACGTCTCTAATGCTTTTGAAAAATACATCTTCTGTGACCAACTACATTTAAATAGGATTTCAAAAATGCCTGAAGGTTTAGTGTTGTTAATATATATAAATATTTATTTTATAGATAAATATTTATATATAATATGTGTATGTTAATTCCTCTCCATGAAGACAACAGCAAGAAACTGTAGTTTTCTGCTGGTGGAATTTGAGGGCACATACCATGTAGTATATTCTAGCACAATCAACACATTTTATTTTTCAGATTAAGTCTGATTAAAGCTCAACTCAAGAATAGTGACCACAGAATGAATAGATAGCATTTCTCTATATTAAAAATATTTTGCAGAGAAGTCTAGAGTGCATAACGCATGCTATGGGTCTACTGTGGAAAGACTGTCAAATTAATGTCAACAATGTTTGATTTATATCATTGAGAAGCCAGGGAATATCATTATCTCCTCCACCCCTTCCTCCCCTCCGCTCCCCTCCCCACCCTGCCCCGGAGCCTCCTAGGCTTCCAGGAGTCAGAGGTAAGATAATTTTTCTCTCTCTTCTTAATGAAAGGTTAATTCAGTACTTGGTGATTTATAAAAGTTTGTTATGAAAGAACAATTTATGAAAATTTTGTGCAGGATTGTTTAGTCAAAATTTATTTGCGTTCTATAATCTACAAATAAAACTGTTTGAGCTTGTTAATGTGATAAATGTTATCTAGTGTATGTTGCATATAATACACGTCTCAAATTGTTTTGAAAGGTAGATACGGACAGACCAAAGAGAATACAAATGAAGTCATAGATCCCCATCTGACTTGGCACAAATGAGAAGTATAAAGATGACATCTTTATACTAGTGTATTGGGAAGGCTTCAGCTGGGAANAACACCAAGCCTGGGTGCACAAATGAGGAATTTGCTGTATGAAAATAATAGAGCAGATAGTTTTACAGGAATATGTTCAGAACTTTCAGATTAAATGTAGAGAAATAGTTGATTCCGAGACTTACCTTTTTTCTCTTCTGTAT
This sequence comes from Himantopus leucocephalus, assembly GCA_003993805.1. Classification (NCBI taxonomy): domain Eukaryota; kingdom Metazoa; phylum Chordata; class Aves; order Charadriiformes; family Recurvirostridae; genus Himantopus; species Himantopus leucocephalus. The sequence continues at coordinate 27,354,215 of RSEF01000001.1, forward strand.
TTCTGCATTAAACTGTACTTTCTCATAGAAAATATTCTCATAAACTTGGTTCTCCCTGGCCAAGATGTGGTTCCTTACTGCCTATGCAACATAGGCTCCAGTGTCAAATTAGAGCCAGGCAAAACTTTTATGGCTGAACGTGTCCTGTCTGGATGAGCATTGCTACCCTTAAAGCTAGTCCTCAACCCAGGTGGTTAGCCACTTTTCCAAACACAATCCTATAAAAGATCTTACACTGGGTCTCAATAAACTTATTAACTAATCAGTTGAGTCCTTGCAGAATTAATAATTCTGTGAATTTAAAATGTTGGATGATATGGTATGTATTTTTGTTTTATAGAGGCTGACCTCATTCCTGAACTGAATGAAACTGAAGAATATGAGGTATAGCATTCATTTATTGTTAAGAGAGTATTTCAAACACATGCATTTCAACTAAATTGAATTGATAATATGTGAAAATTTATGAAACTATGTCACCAAATGAATGTATTATCTGCATTTATGTATACATATGTATATATACATATACAGCCTTCTCTTTCAGCTATATTCAGCTATATTTCTCCCTGCATAACTCAGGAGATACCTCACTGTTCAGTTGTCTGAGGCTGGCAATACGTGGAGAAGTAAGGGATATCACACTATATGCCTAAGTATTTTTGAAAATGGGACATCAAGTTGCTGTCACCTCTGAGCGAAGTCTGACAAAATTGTTCATTTGGCAGAATCAAAGCTGTCACCCAGTGTTAGGCTTTCTAGTTTGTTTAAAGGGCAATCTGACTTGGGCTTGCTTATGATGGTCTTGGCATGTAGTAAACTAAAGTGAGGGAGGAAGGCAGCTGTGCTGAAGAGATTCAAGTGTGTCTGCTATCGCTGTGCTGTTGGTGGAATTTAACAGTCATTCCAAAATTCTTGGAGGGTCATTAACTCTTACTTCTTGAACTCAAGTTAGACTTTACAGTATAACTCTATTTTACACAATTTTGGATGTTTTTCTGATACCCTCTGCAGACTTCATATTTGGTAACTGGGTTTCTGGCGTCCCAGCAAGGAGAGAGGTGAAAATAACACAATGAAGTTTTATATTGTCTCTAATACAGATTTTACAACATGGACAGTTTCTTCACTAAGACCTACATTTGTATCAAGTAATCCCTCAGAAGTTTTGTTTTATCATTTCAACAATATTCTCACTGAGTGGCAAGTCCTTGTTAGTTAAATAGACAGCCTGTGCTTACCTGTCTATTTACCCTCCCGCCCTTGTATTTGTGGACACTGAGTATCCAATAATACAGTTACTTCTCTGTTGATGTAAGTTACGTATCTAGCTTATTATATTGCATCTGTCCGGACAGTAACTGAGTGCCAGTGAATGTCAATTGATTTTTCCTTGAACGATGAAAATTTAGAAGTGCAGGCATTGCACTTCAGAAAATAGATTTTCAGAAACAAGGGCCTGTCCCGTCCAGTCCGGGTTTGAGGACACACAGTTTAGGTGCTGCTGTCCCTACATTTTAGGTGTCTAGCCCTCGGAATGAAATCCAAACCTGAGAGTCGTGTCTGAGGTACCTTATATTGTGCGAGTGCACTAGATGTTCCTAGTACAAAAAAGGGACTGCGGTGTGAAGCACAGCTCTAGCCTTGTGGTTAAAGCCCTCACTCTGATAAGACTGGATAAAAGCTAACAACTCCTATTAGCAGAGTACCCCGGTTAGTAGTTTATTCAGCCGTGCCACATCTTGGGCACTTTCTTTCAGACTGTTGATTTTACAGTCTTCTCTCTTCTGTGCCCTGCTCCCTTCAGTGCAGGAGAGGGAAATCCACTCAGCCTAAAATGTAGTGGAAACTGAGGATTTCTTAGACTGATAACGGTGTCCCAGTCTCCCATCTTCTGGGTGTTTTCTCTCAACGTTATGCTTTTGAATAGAAACAGATGGGCATTGCCACTACATCACCAAGCCAGATCTTCAAAAGCAAAAAGAGTTGCAACTGTATTTTGGGAGAGGCCGTGTACTGCTGGTGTCTTGTAGGGCTATGTGTTCCTATCAAATCAAATCCCTTGAGAAACTGAAGGAGCCCCTCAATGTAGTTAGCAGAGTTGTGCTCGGACAGGTGTGGTTCTGCTGCAGTTCTAGATGGGGGCACAGCGCAGACCTGCGGGCACTGGTGTGTCCAGGTCAAAATGAAAATGCCTGCTGAGTAAGTTAGGTGCTTCCATATTACATTTTTTGATTTTGGGCAGGGAAAGTTTGAGAGGGGATGAAAGGATTTGAACTGAGATCCTCAAGGCCTGCCTGAATCCCGATTGTATTTAGGCATGTAACATTTTTTTTTCTTTTTGTATGTGTCTTTAAAAGTCATAAACCCTAACACAGATTTTTCAGAAAGTATCATTATTCACGTTCAGCAAACAATGGGTCATTAACAGGGACTAAGCGATATTACTCACAACACCTGTGAAACTGTTACAGTCGTGCTGACTATCCTGAAATCCTCTTTTCCAGAAGAGTCTGAAGATTCAGCAGATTAAAGGACGGGTCATAAACATATTTTACAAATTCTATTACTATGACAATTTAATGAATATCAGGATATAAGTGCAAATCTCTAAGGCATTCTGATAGCAAACCTTTTTTTTGATTGATGCGTACTGCATGTAAGATTACATTTTATTAGGAAAGAGGTAGAGCTTTTTTAATAAAGTAAATACTGTGAGTGGTTTTTGTCTCTCGAACAGAGTAAAAGTAACACAATATTTAAGAAGTTGTTGTGACGCCATTTTTTTGTTTGAATTGCAAATAAGTCGTATTTTCAAGAGAGAAGAGAATACCTGTTCTTGCAGCTAAATATTTTGCTTTAAGACCAACAGTCTTCTCAAGTGTTGTCATGTTTTCCTCTCTTGTTTCTATGGAGCCAGAAAAATGTATTATTGCTGTTTTGGTTTTTGGTTGTGTACAGTGTCTATAAACATTTTTAATTGTCTTCGGCTATGATATTTTTTCAAAGGATGAAGTTGATGAAAAGGAAACAGAGGTGGATGAAGAAACTGCAGTGATTCCTAGCACTGACAGTACAATAAACCAAATAAGGAGGAAAGATTTCCAGGTGACTACATCCAGCTACAGCCAAGAAAAAATGGGGACAAAATCCAATGAAGCTAAAACAAATAGATACTTAACAAGAGAAGAATTGCATGGTAAGGATGATGTTTTCAAAGCAGTTTATTACCCTACTTCTCCACCTGTTAGTGAAATTTCTGAAGAAGAGGAAGATCCTTTTTTGGAATCCCAAACAATTACTGGAATTCCTCCTCAACTCATTGATTCCACCAAAGGAGTAGAAGAAGAATACATATACCTTTCTTCAGGCACGGAACCAACAAGAATAACCACCACTGGCCATAGCGATGAAGATTTCTTACTGTCTCCTTTTAAACCTCATCAGGAATCTGATGACTTTTGGAGTTCAGTTCTTACCACTTCTTCAGCACAGCTGGTTACAGAGGAGACCTCCCAAGAAGACACCCTTCCTTCAGGAAGCCCAGATATAAGCACGCATTATGTTCTTTCCCAAGGCTCCATTCAGTATGTTTCAGAAAGTGTAGCACCCTCAAGCTCTGATGAGCCTCCGAAGCATACTTCTTCCACTGATGGAAATGTATGGTTTCGTAAAGCTGCAGATCTGACAACTCAATCTGTTGATACATCGGATAGCAGGCAATTGTCTCAGACCAGTTACACTGATGCTTATGTAGAGGGATTAAAGCCAGCTACAGTGCCCTATTCCAGCAGCCCAGTGGTTTCACGAGGCACTTCAGATGCGGATTTAGAATTGCCACATTATTCTACCTTTGCTTTCTCCTCTGCTGAATTGTCACCTCACTCTATCTCTTCAAGCTCTGGAGAATATGGTTCTGCTTCTGCTGCCAGTGAGGTACTCTCTCAGACAACTCAACCAGTCTATAATGGTGAGATACCTCTTCAACCTTCCTACAGTAGTGAAGTGTTTCCTCTAGTCACCCCTTTATTGTTTGACTCTCAGATGCTCGACACTACCCCTGCTACATCAGATAGTGATGTGACCTTGCATGCCACACCTGTATTTCCCAGTGTTGATGTGTCGTTTGAACCCACCCTGTCTTCCTATGACGATGTACCTTTGCTTACATTTTCCTCTGCTTCCTCCAGTAGTAAAATGTTTCACCGTCTGTATACAGTTTCTCAAATGTTTCCACAAAGTGCTACTCCAGCTGTTGCAAGTGATAAGGTGTCCCTGCATGCTTCTTTGACATTGGCAGAGGGTGATACATTAATACAGCCAAGCCTTGCTCAATATGCTGATGTGGTGTCACATCAGACTACTCATGCTGCTTCAGAGACACTGATATTTGGTCATAATAGAACTCACATATTTTCTCAAGTTGAACCATCCAGCAGTGATGTAAATATGCATGTACTATCTACAATGTCTGAACTTCCTTATGCTTTGTCTAGTAATGTGGGCTCCCTCCAAAGCTTTACTGTTTCCTATGACTCCGCAGAATTTGTGCATGATTCTGTTGACGTATTTCGTCAAGATCCTTTATTTAGCAGCTATAACAATGTACTGGTGCATAAACCTTCTTCTATAATATCACAAGCTGATACTTTGCTGCAGCCTACGCGCTCTCTATCTAGTGATATGGATTGGTCTGAAGCATACTCTGGTAGCGAGTCCCTTTTGCCTGATACAGATACTTTGACGGTACTTAACGTTTCTTCCTCTGATTCTCTAGATGAAATTACGTATGAATCATCTGGGTTTAGTGATGTTAATAAGGTGCTTCAAAAAGGTGGTGTTATATATGGAGATGAGAGAGAACTGCAAATTTCCTCTTCTTTAAGTGAAATGGCTGCCAATGCTGAAAGTAAAGTGGTACCTCAACTTTCTACATCTGTTTCTAATGATGATGTAATTAAGCAGAATACGTCTCTGCAAGAAAGCCCACTTCCTGTTTCTAGCACAAAGGGAATCCTTCCAGTCTCTCTCGCTTTTCCCGCTACTAAGATATTTGATCATGATATTAGTAAACTTACAGAAAATCACCTTTCCGTTCAGCCTTTGCATGTTACACCTCCAGCCTTTGATGACACTTTGCTTAAACCTGTGCTTAGTGCAAGCTCAGATCAAGCTCTCTCTGCCCCTGCTTATAGCAAAATGTTATCCTCGACTCAGCCGTACTTTTATGAGACCTCAGCTACATTAAATACTGAAGCATTACTGCAGTCCTCCTTCCAATCTTCTGGCGATGGCACTCTGCTTAACACGGCTGTTGTGCCTAGTGATCCAATATTGGCTGAAAGCTCCAGGGTTCATAAAGATAGTTCTACATTTGACCAAATATTGCATCAAATGGCACCAGGTTCTGCTACAACTGAAACCATGCTGCATTCTACATCTGCACCTTCCGTTCCTGATACGTTGTCAAACACTTTTAGTAAGCCCGCAGCGTCACTTCAAGGTTTATCTGTTTCTTATGCAAGTGAGGAATATGTTTCATCCAGTTTGTTTAACAGTGAAGAAGTTCAGCAGGTTATGCCTTCATTGTACAGTAGCGATGTTTCACTCCAGCTGACCAGTTTAGAAAATACAAATGCTTTTCCCCCCCAAGCAGCGAATGCCGTAACAACTCCCTTCCTGACAGGTGATACATTACCACATGTATCTACTCCTGCAGACAGCCGTATCTCTTCAAGTGTTTTTGAAAGACATGAGGCTGCCAGTGTCTCTTCAAGTTCTGCACTTGGTTTTGATCCTGTTCCTATGCCTGCAGTTGTTTCTGATTCTGACGTGTCCATTCATCACACTCTCCCCTTACCAAATGTACGTATTTCTGTTACGGCTGTTCCTCCCAAAAGTGAGATCCCCGTAACTTTGAGTAGGTTGCTGGTTCCTTCTAGAGAGTCCTCTGGGTTGTCTCCCAGTATCGTGTCCAGTACCGATCTGTGGCCTTCTGTAGTTGAGGATGACTACGATGAATATGACGATGGCTTCCCTGTAAGTAACTGTATCTCATGCACTTCCCATAGAGAAGCTCAGGATATGGTAGTAGAGGAACAAGATACAAAGGTAAACAATAACAAGGATCAGAGTAACCTAATTATAAGCTCACATTCTGAGAAACCTGAAGAAGAAGAGAAAATTTCGACTGCTGCATCAGACAGTCAGATAAACCATGCCACGGACAGACATAATTATACATCTGTATCAACTTTGACAGCAAGTGTGATACCTAAGAAGCACAACGACCCGACAGTTTTGGAGAACCACATTCAAACTGCTAGTGTCCCATTGCAAAACACATCAGAATCTAAGTCTTGGGCTGTTTTTACAAGTGATGAAGAAAGTGGTTCTGGCCAAGGTACCTCAGATAGCCTTAATGATAATGAAACTTCAACAGATTTCAGTTTTCCTGACCTTAATGAGAGAGACACTGAAGGGGCAGTTGAAGCAGGTAACTCAGAATTAACTCCTGGATCATCACAGTCATCAGCCTCATCTGTTACTAGCGATCACTCATCAGTATTCAACATCTCTGAGGCAGGTTAGTTATGGATAAGTCTAATGAATACCGTGGAAAGCTGTGAGGGGATGCTTTTGTGCCATAGAGAATGAGAAGGTTTATCTACATATAATAAAAGGAGAACATATCAGTGCCAGTGGGTGTGATTAAGGAAGCATTGGGGAACAGGGGATGCATGCTGAGCTGGCTATCTTGTGAATGCTACTTCTGGCTACTTAAAACTGCACCTGAAATATTCTCCAGTAAGAAGATTCATGCACTGCTTTTGGATAGATGTGTACTGTCAGCAGAAGTTGGGTGGTGCACAGTCTAAAACCAGAATTTGTTTCAATGTTAATTGTTTCATTTTAGTTTTAAAGGTTTAAGAGGGACGTAAGTTCTCTGTACAAAGACAAGTGCTGCCCTTATGGAAACACACCAGAGGAAACCATGCCTCTGCCAGAGAAAACATACCTCTGAGAGTCTGTTTTTTAACTTACAGCAGCATATTTCCTCCTTGTGCTTTGTTTTGTATTTTCTAAGATGTATTGAGCAAGGAAGAAGATGCTTCAGTTTGATTCTGATTCATCTTTCCTCATAAAAACATTCATTTTCATTCTTACCGCGTATGCCACCTTCAAATTTCAGTGAGATGCAGACTTTTTTGTGCCAGATTTGCGTATTTGCAAAATATTAGAGCCAGATTCTCCCGTACCTGTTTCTATTTAGTGCTATTTTCCTATTTAGTCTTCTTAAAGTCAGTGAGAGTATTTTTGATCTGTGATTCCAAGGATAAGGTCAGAAGGCAAAACTGAACCTCACGTAGATAAAAACCTGATAAATATAAAGCATTTCTTTTGTATTTAAAAATGCATTGTGGAAAACTTGAAGTATTCAGACACATAATTGGCATTGCCTCTTGTTAGAGTATTGAAAAATCCAAGAGTACAGACAGAAAGAGTATGTATGATGTTTGAAAAAAAAAAAAAAAACACCACAACCCAACAACGAAGGTTAATGTGGTATTTTAGAAAATAAATTGAACTTTCATTAAGTACTCACAGCATCTGTAGAGGGCAGTATCATCCAACTGAATCCACTAAGGGATGGAATCCACAAAGCATGTGAAATTTTCAGCACATTCCTACGAATACACAGTTAAATCACACGAGGTCATATTACTCATGAGCAACAAAAGACTAATATGAAAAGGTGGTAAATTTACATTCTGTGTAGTTGGGTTTAATAGAATGTGAAAAATAGAAAGTTAAAAGAAAATAGAACACATCCTGAAATTAGGTAGAAAACATACTGAAATTAATAGGAGTCGTAACAAGGTAGGTGTTATAAAACTGAATCAATAAGTGAATTAGTTCAGTAGGTAAGTAGTTATCACATTGTGTAAAATGCATAACGTTTCTTTAAAAATCAGCAAAAAGAACATCAGTATTTCAAAACTTATATTACTAATGTGAATGAATGTTACCATAAGAGATTTATACTCTACATAATGGGTATCATTTGAATTGTTACTGATAGTAATTAAAAAAGGATTATACATGACTGCAGTGATAGTACAGCAGACTTAGAGTTTGTCTTCTAGATATTATTGAAAGACACTATACAGTATCATTTCATGTACATTATTTTTTCTAATAAATGATGCCAAATACTGTCTTTTAATAAACTGAAAATTCAGTGTGAGCATGTCTAACATGGTCTCATGTAAATCAAAGACATCTTTGCTTTAATTCAATCATAAAGTAATGAACCAAACCAAACCAAACCAAACCTCTCCACTGGGAACTCATTTGTACATTACAGTGAATTCACCAGAAGTTCATTAAGTGTCTTCTTCTTGTGACCATTACAGAAAAAAATGTCATTTAAACTTTTCCCAGTCTTTGTTGTTGTTAATGCATATTTATGCTTGTTCTGAACTAGGGCTTTCACCATAAGAC
>RSEF01000001.1:27362819-27375711 GCA_003993805.1 Himantopus leucocephalus
GTATATTTGGGGGAGGAAGTAGTGCAATTGGATTCAAAGGAAGTAGGATGTATCTTTAAGGCAAGTTACAGAATGGACAATGAATTAAAATACAGAATGCTTAAGTGCAATACAGCAAGCACATAGGGACTATCGTAAGAAAATTTTCCTATTAAACTATTAGTCAGAGAAGCGATTTGCATTATGAGAGTTTAATATCAAAGTGTTCTTCGCACATTCCAGTATTATATATTTAGAGTCCTTAACTCTATTGGCTTTCAGCTAATAAACAGATGAGAATAAAAAGCTTTCTTCTCCTATATTTTAACATCAATCTTCTGTTCTTACAAAGAGAAGTCTCCACTGCTGGAAGGCTGAGTCACATAGCTTGAACACTTTGCTTTACCCTCTATCTGCTTATTTTCTGTAAGCTGGTTTGCAAATGTATACACTTTCTGCAATACATAGTAAAAACCAGAGGTAAGTGGTATTAAGTAGGCTCATTATAAGACACATTCACTCATGCTGTGCATTTGTCAGAATTTAAACATGGACTGTTTCAATTTTCTCTGACTGCAGAGGCAAGTAATAGTAGCCATGAGTCTCGTATCGGTCTAGCTGAGAGTCTGGAATCAGAGAAGAAGACAGTTATACCACTTGTGGTCGTATCAGCCCTGACTTTTATCTGTCTAGTGATTCTTGTGGGTATTCTCATATACTGGAGGTAAGTTGTTTTTTTGTTGGTTTTGGGGTGGTTTTTTTTTTGCAGTTCTAAAGAGCTCTGATTTGAAAAATGTGATTGACATTGAGCTGGTTTACAGGAGGGAGACTGGATCTAGTCTCTCACCGTGTCTTTGTATTGCTCCCAGTGCTGCAGTGACATAAAGCTGACAAAATAATGTATTTTCTGTCCAAAATGCTCAACTTCAGTTCTTTTTGGTTGCAGAGGGCTGAACCATTACAAATACTTTATTTCCATTTTGAAAGATTTTAGTTAACTGACTTGTGATTATTAAGGCCTAGAAGCCTTAACAGAGCGCTGGGAAGAACATGACGGAGAAGAAAAATAAATAGCATAGCATGGCATGAGTTTGTTTCCTGTCTTTCCAATCCTATAACAGTTAAAAAACGTAGTTGTCAATTTAGGATGAGAACCTACGGTCCTCAATAGGACCATGTGAATAAGCAATTAATATAGGACTGTAGGAGAGTGTGCGGTAGGTGGTATGCAAGACAGAAAAAGGATAGTTTATTCATAGTATAATAGTATAAATGTTTTAAGATCACTTACTGAGTGGCTCTTACGATGTTCTGTGATTAAAAAGTTGTTCTACTTTGTGATTCTGCCTGTCTCTGAACCAAAATTTGCCCCCCAGCCTTTCAAACCATTCAGTGGGTAACTAAGGATGTGTTTCATGTGCACACACATGCTGAGATTCCTTCATGGGCCTGTTTCTCTGTGACTTGATAAGTTGATAAGACATTAAGAAAAAAAAAACCTAGGCTAAAGAGAAGTGATAGCTATAAAAAGTCATGGTAACATAATCATTGAGGGCAAAAGACTATATCTGTACTGTGAACTAAAACAGACCAGCTGTCATGGCACAGATCTCTTCCATACAGCTGAAGTCTCTTCCCTGACAGAGGGGAAAAAAAACGGAGTGGCCGCATTCACATCACCTCACTGGGGGTGGTCTCTGCCCTGTGCTAACCCCAAACTGTGTCAAGCGTTGTGTGAAATAATGCAAGTTGGCCTGAGCTAAAAGCATACCGGGAATGTAGTTAGCCATGTGATGGTATGTGGCAGCGCTCAAGCCTTCGTCTGGCTCTGTTTCGTTGGTGCTAGATAGAGCCAGAGAGTATTCCTAGGGATTTCAAAACCCATGCACAACCCTAACACATTCTTGAGCATGCAGGTTGCCAAGGAGGAGGTGCAGTAGATCAGTAGGGGGAAGTAAGTTGCAACAACTTCCTGCCATGGAGATTCTTACTGTTCAGTGATCACCAGGAACCTGATCCCATTATTACTTGTGTAGTACTAACACATAAACTAGCAGCAGGAAACAGGACCTTGCTCTTCCGGGGGCTGTGCAAACAAGGTGGAAGGCAGGCCCAAACATCTCGCAGATGCTTCCAGAGCTTGTTTCTTCTCCCTCCCCCAATCCTGTTAATCAAAAACATATAAAAGTGGTGAAGAACCAGGAACTAAACCCCAGACTGTCTTTTCCAAGCTACTGGCTACTGTAATCTCTAGGCTATGGTTTCAGGATTGTGCTTACTGACTTCTCTTCTAGTCTCCTGACAGTGGTTTTCTATCAGCCCAGCAGGGTATGTCCCACATGGGGACAAAATACATCCCATCCCTGAAGGGACTAGGCTTCAGAAATTGAGTTTGAGCTTGCTTTGTTCCAGGCCAGTGTGCTAGTGAGTCAGACAGCCTTCAGCATGATTAAAAACACTTTTGAGCAATGAATTTTCAGAAAGATTTCTTCTTCTTTCCNGAAATACATCCCATCCATGAAGGGACTAGGCTTAAGAAATTGAGTTTGAGCTTGCTTTGTTCCAGGCAAGTGTGCTAGTGAGTCAGACAGCCTTCAGCATGATTAATAGCACTTTTGAGCAATGAATTTTCAGAAAGATTTCTTCTTCTTTCCAAAGAAGTAGCTAATTGCAGAAAAAATTGCACAACTCATTTCTTAGTTTATGTCTAGTTGGATAGTTACACTGTCCTTCACAGGTCTTCCAGCTAACTGCTGTCATAGTGAGAACCTTTTCCTGTCTTTCATGTTACACAACATGAATGTTCATATTCATCTTCCAAAGGGTTTCATCCCTGAAGCTAAATAGTATTTGAAATCTCTGCTATTGGCCAAAGAACACTGTCCATTTTAAGACCCAGATTGTACAGTGCAGTTCTAGTAATCCTACACGTTACAAGCTTGTTTTTGTTGAATAACATTGTGTTCATTTCGTATTCTTTCTCTGGGAATGAACAATTCTGTAACATAGGTCTTTCAAAATAAAACAAAAATCCCGTTAGCAGTAATATCTTCTTGACTTGAATTTAATCTTTTCCGTATTTCTTGTGTACTACAAAATAAAATGTGGAGCTCTTTTTTTGTTAATCCTCAAGAAAATTTTCTTGGCATTATGATAACACCAGTAACATGTTTCTTATTTCAGAGGAATGAAATGTAAACAGTTTGTATTGTAGGTAAGACTTTGTGGTCCTCTTTCAAAGGTGCCAAGACCTTCGCCTCTTTTTTAAAGCCTGGGAAAAATCAGAACATTAACTTTATTGCTATGTAGTTTTCTTTATGCCTGGAAAATATTAGTGTCAAGTCTATAAGCATTTTTATGGTTAGATTTAGTTTATTTTGAATAATTGATGCAAGCTGTCAATGTTTCTTTCTATAATGCTTTTTTTTAATGTGGTCTGATTATTTTCACTTACTAAAGTTCATTAAAAGCTTAGGTTTGCAAGAAGTCATTCTATATTTGTTTGGCAATGGTACGCAAAAAATTGCATTGGTATATTCTAGTTGGATATTTGAGTGAATAGTGCTTTGAGTTGTTTCCACTATTAGCTTCTAATCTGAGTATGCAAAAGGTGTGTTTAATATGCAAAAGGTGTGTTATTTGGTTTAAAAAACAAGTAACTACCGAGAGTGACAAGTTGCAGTTTCTCAAGGTTGAAAAAAAGGCAAAATTATTTTGTTCTTCACTTGAATGACTTGGATCGGAAAAATAATTCTGCACCATCTGTTGTTTGGGTTTTAGGGGTTTTTTTTTACATGAAATTGTTAATCAGCACTTGAGGAAATTCCCCAATCTCTTCACTATCTCATTAGGCACAATTTCAATCTTTCTGTGATAAAATATTCATTTCTCTGACAGGGATGGAAACTTTTAATGGCAATATTGTCTAAAGATTATCTAATTGCCAGTAAGAAAATATACAGTTTTGAACTGCTCTAGTTCTGTATATTGACTCTTTTGTAATTCAAGTAATTTTCAAGCAATGTCATTTTCCTTTCATTTCTTCAGCATGATTAAGATTACAGTAGAATAAACAAGGAGATTCTTTTGCCTGTTTAATGGCCTTGTTGTCCGCATACTTTTTTTTACAGCTTTAGAGAGAATTTTCTATCCAAATCTAGAATCTATCAGTCTCTCTTAGTATCTATCTATTTGACTGAGTCATTGCAGCAGAGATGCAGCAGGGATATTTGAATCTTCTTGCTCTGTTCTTTTCATATCTGGATGGCTTCATCGTTCCCATTTTGCTGAATTAACCTTACCTGTTAAAGTGACAGAAATTGGAGGTTTCTCTGTGCCGACGTATAATATACTGGAAATTGCTTATGCATGTGTGTACACTTTTGGAACAGCTCATAGAAGTGATCAATGAAAATAAACCTGATGAACTGATGCATAGGAAGAAATCTCAGGCTATTCGTGCAGATCAATTTTTATAACAGTTATCGTAAGAAGAGCTTGGAAGGCAGTAAAAGGGTAACAGTTGTCAGTGGGAGCTGCACGATTCAAGATACTTTTTCAACAGGTATACATATATATGAATCTCAGTAAGAGACTAGCTCTAATAATGTGAACAGCAAACTGCTGATGCAGTTCCAGCTACATTTCTGTCTATAGACATACCGAATATCAGCTGGCTGTCATGAGGCTGCCTAGAAGTTACATGACAGCAGTGCTTCAGAAATGACCAACCCAATGACAGACAACACCCTGAGTAGTCATTTAACTTTTACTTTCCTCTACCACCCTATATCTTTGAAACACAGCTGTCAGAGAATGTTCATTTTCTTGTCCACGGTTTGAACTGATGCCTTGAGTGGCGTTAGGTTTACGGGAACAGAGTTGAGAACCCTCTCTAAGGACAGTTAAACTTGCACATGCAGAGACACACTGAAAACAGATTTAAACTTACAAAGGCCACACTCATCCATACATGAAGGAAAAACTTCTCAACTATGTGATATCGCATTATAAATAAAAGAGTTAATAAAATTTGAAAATTAAAATTCTAGCTGACAAGCACTGAAAAATTAATTGGAACCATTTAAAAGTGGAATGATTTGAATCATCGAATCCATTGAGAATCCATTTAAAGATTGTTTGGAACCATCAGATCTTCAAATGATTGGAACCATTTAAAAAGAAATTCTAATAAGTGTTTTAGAATACCTATTGGGAGATATCCTGTGAGCACAAAAGACCCTGAAATTCTCAGAGAAAGAAATAATCGTGCCTCTGAGGCCATTCTGGGCGAGCAGTGGATGTGCAAACCCGTCCTGTCACAGATGCCTCTGACTGCGGAGGTTCAGCTCCCTTCCTCAGCCGGCGCGAGCGGTGAACACCCTGCACAGGCACACGTAGCGCCATGCTGTGTTGACTGAGTCAGTGACAATCCGAGTCAAGCTCTGAGCAGTCCCTGCCCCAGGGCAGAAGTAGGCAGCACATATCCTCAGCCAAGGTCCAGGCACCCACATGCCAGAAAAACAATGTCCTCTGCAGTCTGAGGCGTAGTCTTGTCCCAAGTAGTTCAGTTAAGTGTTCGTTCCGATCTAGTATCCCTCCTGTTAAACCGAAGAGCTGCTGCTGCATGCCTTCCTGTACAGACACAGTCACTAATTAATTCAATGGCTTAGCACTATCTACATATATAAAGTGTGTGTTTGAAGAAGTGCAGTGTCTAAATTACAAATTACAATTTTAGGTTGAAGATCTAAATGCTGTGATGAAAGGTGTAAATTAAATAATCAGGTTAACATTGAGTGATGGGACCTTTGTCTGGGAGTTTGAAATAGTCATCACTTTTTTCATTAACAACAAGTGATAATTAACGAGACAGTGTTATTAACATTAGGTTTAGTCATGAAGGCTTTCACTGCTGATGCAGAAGCAGATGGAGTGCCTATTTATGAGTCTTATTACAGGTTAAGTCAACTGCTATGAATTTGTCTCCCAAATGTGCTAAGGGTGTAATTTATTTTCAGCCACAATTAACTTGTTAAAGATTAAAGATACAGTGGCTCAGTAAGGGATAGCGAATTTATGGCTTATTATGAGGACATTTTAAGTACTGCTTTAGATGTGAAAGCCATTATGCTAATTAAATTCTTTTTAGCTCAATCTTTTCTCAAGCAAGGAGCTGACAAAACTCTGTAATGTTAGTCCATAAACTTTATGTATGATCATTGTTCATAAACGGTAGGCATTAGGGGAAAAACATTTTTTGGGTTTAGAGCTTGAATCTGAGAATCGTAGAATCATAGAATCATAGAATAGTTTGGGTTGGCAGGGACCTTTAAAGATCATCTAGTCCAACCACCCCGCAATGAGCAGGGATATCTTCAACTGGATCAGGTTGCTCAGAGCCCCGTCCAACCTGATTTTGAATGTTTCCAGGGATGGGGCATCTCCCACCTCTCTGGGCAACCTGGGCCAGTCCGTCTGGTTGGCATGTTTGGTTAGTTGGTGCTGTTTTCAATACAGTACGCCTGCATTCTTGGTACATCTGCATTCTTGGTGCCCAGCAGGCAGGATCAGACTTTCCAAAAGTGTTTAGTAATTTGAAGTGCTTTGATACTTGCCTATCTCTTACTGACATTTTACACACAGTCCTGAGACTAACTCTTGAGTATTATGCTAGCATTGAGACAGCCTCTCTCACCTCAGCAGCCGCTAACTCTATGGGGTGCTAATGTTAGAGCCTCTGTAAAAATTAGAAGGATGTTCCCAAGCGCATCCTGAATGTGTTCTTGGTCTGCACCCAAAATTGCCATTTCTAGGTAAAACTAGGTGCATAATGGATAGTCTCACGCCAAACATGTCATGCAAAGCCAAAGCTCCTCTATGACCATCACAAATATGTTTTTAGGGGATTCTAGCTGGACACCAAATTCAATTGTCATGTGAATCACCAGAACTATTTTGCATGCCACGGTTTTCCCTTTGCTGTAGCTGTCCACTTTTTCTTGTGTTTTAGGAGAATCTGCATTGTACACAGACAGAAAATTCCGAACACATTCCAAGAGTATGGACATGTTTCCCAGAGGCTTAGTTCAAATCAGCTTACCAGAGCCTTTATGATCTATATTAATGGTTCTGGAAAGAATGAAAATATCGGGATAGTCCCTATCTATTTCTCAAAGTAGCCTCAAAATTTCTTTTTTATTATAAGAATTATATGAGGGGTTTTATCCATGCCACGATACAGGAACAGTACAGAAGAATTTAAAACACCAGTGATTACACAAAATAGGAAAAGATCATATATTAGCTTCAGCCAACAGCTTTGAAGAGGGAGAATCTTATAACTATAAAATGAGATTAATATTTTTCTGATGCATCTATTTCTTTTTAAATTTAATGATTAGTGAATAATATTTCAAATAGATTAAGTGACCCAGAGTAAAGATGGTTATTAGCATGTCTAATCATATGGAGATTTTTTAATTAAGGAGGCTTTGCAATGCTTACAGCAGCAGTTGGTTGTTTAGTCCCTTGAATAGCTTGGACTCTTAACAGATGCTATTCTTATTATCTTCACATCTGGATTACAGCACAGATACAAATAACATTGTGGGTCATAGTTAAGGTTGATTCCATTTGTATTCATCCTTCAATGTTTTTGCAACACAGCTAGCGTCTCCTGGAGTTATAAATTCCCCTGTTTCTGTCTCTCAACTTTGGGAAGTCCTCCTTGGTTGAGGTGTCCCTCAGTGTTGCAATTACATTATGAAAGATTTGTTTAGCCCCAGTCATAGGAGTTCCAGAGCCACCGTTTTGTCTGTTGCAGGGCATGTTGCCTTTTATTGCATTTCCGTGTCTGCAGTAGGATCTATTGGTGAATTACCAGAACTGACCTCATACACTGCTCCATCTTCAGGCTAGCATAATCACATGAAAGGGAACAGTAATTATGTGTGCGAATTTGGATAAGCAAGGAAGAGAATGGCATTTTTTATGCTTGGACTTACTGTGCAGCATCTACAGTAGCTCCTGATGCAGAGTTCCTCTTCCAGCTTTCGCTATGTCTGATGTGTGCTCTATCTTCTGCCTCTGGTATAGGTAAAGATGCATGAACTATGTATTATGCTGAGTTAATGTAGTATCTTCAAGTTGTATGCATAATTTGGTGGTATGTTGGGGAAATATTTATATTATAACAGTAGTATTTGACACTCCATGAAAACTGGTTTTCAAAACCATGTTTTCTTTCTTAATCAATAATGCCAGAATTCCAAAAGGTCTCAGATAATGTTGGGGGTTTTTTGCAATATTTATTTATGTTTCTACCCCTCTAGGAAATGTTTCCAGACTGCTCACTTTTATTTAGAAGATAATACATCACCTCGAGTGATTTCTGCTCCCCCAGCTCCAATCTTCCCAGTCTCAGGTATTTTTTGCCAACTGTTCTGTGGATTGGTGTTAACTGTGGGAAGATGCTGCCTTGTATGTATGTGTCCGTATAAATTCTTCACCTACTCTAACATCTGTAAACTGGGGATTTGTACCCTCGTGTACTTACAAACACAGGTGCACTTGACGGAGGCAGAGACTAGTGTTACTAATATTCTCTCCTGTAGGTAACACAGAAGAGAAATATCCTCACCTTACAGAGTTGTCTCAAAGGTACGCCGTGCCTTCCAGCCATTTGAGATGTAGCCTCACTAGAAATGGCTGCTAGCGTGGCCATCTGAGCTACACTAAATAAGCTCTAGTTCACTGCCACAAAGCAGAGGATTACATCAGCAACATATTCTGCTGTATTTCTGCCTTTAATTGCATTTGTCACCTCTGTATAGAACATGACCTATTCCTTTTACCAACAGGACCAATTTGTGCCTCATCTATCTACATTTCATTTGCAATTACAACATTTTCTTTAACTTACAGATTTTAGTAGGATAGTTGGTACTGGTAAAGTTCTCTGTGAGCCTGTCATAAAAATGCTACACGGGTGAGAATATTATTAGCATCGTCTGGTTCCATATCCACCACAGTTATTTGGAGAAACTGTTTCTTTTCTTTGATCCTCAAAGAGTATCAGAGAAGCACGTGCAGCCCTCTCAGCTTTTTCAGTCTGAGTAGAATGAAAAGTACCTTAAATAGATGAATTCTGCGGCAGATCCCAAGCCACAGTTTTACCCATGGGAAAAGAATATCTTGTTCCACAAGTAATGCTTTTGCAAACTATGCTAGTACACAGGGGGATGGGTTCCCTTGGAATGACTAAGGGAAGCAAAATCAGCTCTGTGTAGGTAACTAGTAAACACATTTAACTAAATAAATCACAAACATTAGAATTCTGTTGTAACGAAATTGTAGACGTCTTTAAATGCCTCTTGTAATGATTGCTATTGTTAGGAGATGCAGAACCTTTTCAGAAAACATGATTATGTATGAACATCAAGTGGCAATCGTTATAGGAAATCTCTACTTTTATTCTTTATCATTAACTATACTGCAGTACAACTGTTTAATTTTCTTGCAATTTTTCCTGACCAGCTCACCTTAGGAAGATAGCGTTTTCCATTGTCATAAGACAGAATTGCACTTACAGTTATTCTGAGTGCTTGAAATATGGTTTTTGATGTTGGAGGTTTTCCTTCTGAAATACTGATAAATATTAGCTTAAAGAGAAAGGGGTTTCTAAGTGACCGAAAGATACATAAAATATTTTATGGAAAAAGCTGCAAGCACTGAGGAAATATTTTTGTTTTATTTTGTGTGCAGCAGATGTCAAGTGAGCAGTTTTTGTTTTCTATTGCACTAGTGTTTTAGCAGTGTAATTTTACAACAGTTGAGACCAACTGTGATATAATACTGGCAAAGAGCATAGAGCAGGAAGAGCATTTTGTAACTGCTAAGTTTAATTTTTTATTATGACTATGACTAAAAGCACACTCCACAGATCTCATTATATATTAGGTTTTCCTTTTGTGGGGTTTCATTGGCAGAGATAGGAGAATTGCAGTTATTCACAGAAAATGCCCTGGCACTTCGCAGCATAATTCAGATGCATTCAGAACAAATAATGAATTACAGGGTAATATTAGGACACGCTATCAACCTTTAAGTAGTTTCAAGTGATACCTGCCATCCAGATATAAAATATATTCCTGGAGTCAAAAGTGGTTGAATTGGGAGATTAGCACTGGTAAGGAAATAAAACAATAATTACACCAAACCTGAGATCTCTTTCTCCCTTACTGTCCTTGCTCTTAGGGTCATTTACCTTCCCTTCTGGTTTTGTGTTTGCATATCATTAGAATAAACACTTTATGTCAGGATTCATCTCTGAAGTGTGAAGATAGTGTTACACATTTGTTCAGCTTCTCTTAGTCTTGACTGGATAAATTAACTTTTTGTATTCAGATCCATTCACGTAAGTGGAAGACCAGATGGATCTCAATACAAATCAACAAATTCTTCATAACTGAAAGCTAAAATTATTAGGTGGCCTAAATGCTGAACATCTGTTGATGTAAATAACAGATCCTTGTTCAATGTTTTTGATGTTTCTTTCTCATATGAAACAGTGATGAAATTACAAATTGTGAAATAAAAATATTTTTAATCCATGAAAGGCTTAAAAAAAATATTATTCTTCATGACCAAAACTAGCTGAAAAATAATGTCATCCTTTAACAGGTAATTAACAGAACAGATGACTTTGTTTACATAGCATATTTGCAGGAAAGAGAGTATTAAAAGTCCCAAAGGTTTTTGACATGATCCCTAATGAATGTTCTACACAAGAGTGTTTTTGTGTATTTGTATAAAGTAAAAAGGAGATGTCCTGAAATACAAACATCAGATGGAAAATTCAGACTGAATATCAGGACCCAGAAGTTGCATGAATCCCATTTATTGGTTGAGAATGTAGATATTGTCTTTGTGGGTATCCAGAAAGTCTTAAACAAATCTTTCACTTAAAACTTGAAGTATAAAGCCTGATGTGAAAGTTTGCAGTCAATACTCCCAGGATCAGACATGAGATTATTATCAACAGGTGATCACAGAATCATGGGGAGAAAGGGGGAAAAAAACCCTACTGGAAGTACTCAGTAATGCAGTAAAAGATGAAAATTAGTTGTTGTTGCCTTCGCATGCCAATGCAAACATGCAACCCATCATTTAAAATTATACTACCGGCATAATGCTGCATTAATTTAGTAGGCTTGGGACTATGCGGCTAGTCCATGTACCGTATCAGAGTCCCAGTGCTTTAGCCAGCCTAAAGCACCCAGACGACTCTGCCTGATCATTCTTTCTTTGGCAGTATTATTCAGAGCTGTGCTCATACCCTCTCCCTTTGAACATCTTGTAGCAAACTGCTAATCCTCCCATTTCCCCTTGACTTCGCAGGGAGTTCTGAGTGCTCTTCAATTTACAGACAAGCTCAGCGTCTTGTAGAATCAGTACCTTGATTTTGGGGGCTTAAAGACAGCAAGACCTAGCACGGCATTTTCTATATCTTCTTTCTAAATAGTCGTTTAGAAATGTGTAAGTGTTAGAGCATGATTTCAGAAATGTTAATTGTGTTAAAGAGTGCCTTTATTTTTGGGGGAGTTGTACATCCGAAGTTCATGCCAAAAATTTTATTTCAGGATGTTGTGTGGATTGCCTACATATAAACTTCTTTATATGTCGCTGCCTTTTTATTCTTCATAAATATATTTTTTGTCTTTTCCCACCCCTAAGATGATGTTGGAGCAATTCCAATAAAGCATTTTCCAAAACATGTTGCAGATTTACATGCAAGTAATGGTTTTTCTGAAGAATTTGAGGTATGGCTCTATGATGTCATCTTTCTTCTTAGCACGTACAAATAATGTTAAGTTCAAATGCCTGGAAACAAAGAATTACATTACATACTGACTTGGGGACCAATTTCATAAATGCATGTAAATATGAGTACTGTGAGCCCAGTAAGGACTGTTTATGCATAAAAACAAGGGAGCTAAAAAGCTAACAGGACTGGAATGCAAATTGGAATGTTTATCACTGTGATAAAGCAGTAAATGATTGTGTGAGTAAACTATGCAAAGATAATGCAATCTATATGGTTTATCGGATGCAGTTGTAGATCTAAAGCTTTTCGAACACTAATTCCAGTTGAATTTTGCAGAAGCTGCCCACATTTACTTGTTCCATTTACAGAGAAAAAAAAAATTGAAGTAATAATGAGTACACGTGGCAAGACTTCTGATTAACAGGGGAGCTAATGTAGTCTTCGTATGTGGTAGTGAAAGCTTTACAGTTCCTTTCCTAAAGTATATGGTTCATAAGAGGTATTTCAAAATTTTGAAATGTATGCTCTCATCATATAATGTTACTATCACCATATGTAACTAATGAACTTTATTGTTTTTCACATTCATATGCATTACAAACAATTTAAAGATAGGTATGTTCTAACTTAAGTCACGTAAAATAAACATTATAAACCCAGCTCTGTCATTAAAGCTGTGCTATTAAAATTCTTGACAAGTGATTTCTGACAAAATCAATCAGGTGGGATGGAAACAAGTTCTTTAATTGATCTCTATTAATTTGAAATATGATTGTAATATTCCTGCTGCAAAAACAAGAATACTGAAAGTAAAAAATGTCATAGTTTTGCATCTTTTGGTTTTGCTTTTGTTTCCCTAGCCAATATATTGTGATCTAATGGACCAAAAATTCCATGTCATTCACCTAACCTTCATTAGCATTTCTTCTCCAATTCATTTAACATTCAAAGATCCATCTGATTGTGGGACCAAACTTGTAAATACTTGTGAACGTCCAGTACATATTCATAAGTTACACATGTGCATACAGGACTGGGCTCCAGCTAGGCTGGCTGTTAATAAGAGCAGATGTTGGAGGGCTGTGT
>RSEF01000001.1:27375811-27387565 GCA_003993805.1 Himantopus leucocephalus
TTAATAGAAAAAGAGACAGAATCAGCCCATCTGGCAGAAGACAATGTAAACCAGCAGCAAGAAATCCTATTCCACCTGGCTGAAGATAGAGGGACAGAAAGTCAGGGATTTTCCTCTGCCACTCTGTGTTTGTACCTGATCATACAAAAAAGTGCCAACCCAGCGGCTTTTTTATCAAAGGGCAGCGCACAAGCAACTCAGGGCAGCTCAAGTAGCAAGAATTGTCCTGTGCAACTGAATCAAGTCTCTAGTCCTTATAATCAGTGCAGGCTACAGAAAGCTTCAGGTCTCACGGAGATAGCCACTGCTGAGGCTCTTCAGCTGACCAGCTTCTCCAAGGTCCCATTGGTCTCCAGTCTCCGCTCTTTAACTTGGAATTAATGGGCCTAAACACTGGTGCCTGCTGTCATTTGAGACACCCCACTGTGCAGGCTTGGCAGTCATGACACGGGACTTGCAGAAGACCGCTGACCCTTCACAGGCAGCAGCTGGAGGCTGTAGGGGAACATGTCAAGGTGCCTAAAATCACCCCAGGTGCTGCTGTTCAGGCAACTAAATTCTGAATCCCTTGAATCCTTGGATTCATTAGTTTATTTTTCTGCGAACTAGAATTTTCAATCTGATTCATACCCAAGCACAGGATGTTTGCATATGTGATTGTCACTGTATTAGTCTTATGTAATGTAAAAATCCATTTCAGTATTTTTAAAAAAGATTTGTTATAGAAAGAATACAATTACTGCACAAAACCATGCTTATTTTCTCCCTTGTTTTACTACAGATGATCATACTAGGGTTAAATTAGCACAGCTTGCAGAAAAGGATGGAAAACTGACTGATTACATTAATGCCAACTACGTTGATGTAAGTGCCTTTTTCTATCTGCCAGCCTGTTCGTCTGTCAGCCTTTTCTGTAAAAACTGATGTATGAGGGTGAACAGACTTAACAAAAAAAGTATCACAATATTACAGATCTTGATTAAAAAAAACCAACTTGAATGATCCAAGTTATTTCTACAAAGTTAAACCACAGGCTCCAATTCTTTCTTGAATCCGTCTTGATATTGTAGCAGCTGCAGCTTAGTGAAGAGCTTTATGAAACAAAAAATGTTCTGTCACACTGAGTCATTTTAGAAGCATTTCGCATCTGAATGTTTGTTCTTTTATACATTTTTGGTTAATTATTCTGTCTGAGATAATCTCATGCGAGGAAAATGCCATTTGGCTGAGAGCCTCACCGAGGTACCATTTATTCAGTTTTCGTTACCTAGTAATTTACATATGGATGATCTTGATTCATTTTTTAAACCACTATCATAACAGATGTCTCATAATCACTATCGTGTCAACATTCTGCCAGAACACGGGCACTTGAACGTATTGTTGGAATGAATCTATTTGTTGGAATGATAAACATTGACATAACAGTTGCATTCCTATGTCATCCGGTACCACAGGGTTTCTGCGATTTGGATAGTTATAAATTTGAAAGTACTTAAAAGTACTTAAAAGCTTTTGAGATTCTTTAAAAATAGATACATAAAATGTCACGTACTCCTCCCAACCTCCTTTTACTCGCGGACCGTGATTTGACAAGTGTCATTTGTTATATTTCAATTTAGGGCTACAACAAGCCAAAAGCCTACATTGCAGCTCAAGGGCCACTAAAATCGACAGCAGAAGATTTCTGGAGAATGATATGGGAACATAACGTAGAAGTTATTGTGATGATAACTAATCTCGTTGAGAAAGGAAGGGTATGAGTACCTTTGTCTATTATTTATTTCTCTGATGTTGATACATCTACCTCTAGCAGATTCCTTTCTCTCTTTTAAAAATCTGGTTTAGGCATTTATTGAGCAAAAAGCAACAATTTGTAGTAGTTGCTTGTACTAGGATTGGCTATAGAAGTATAAAGTTGAGGATTTGTAGTATGAAACTAAAGAAAACATTTAAACTCAATTGTCAACAACAAGTCTTGAAAATATCATATTCTAACTACAAAAAAAAAAATTGTCTTATGCTGAAAAAAAGACTTCTTGTATATATTTAGGAGTGGCCAGACTGTGGACCTTGTACCACATTCTGCTAGCAATCTGCTCTCCGTCATTCTCTTTCTCAGAGAAAGAAAGGGTGCCTTAGACC
Organism: Himantopus leucocephalus; assembly: GCA_003993805.1. NCBI lineage: Eukaryota > Metazoa > Chordata > Aves > Charadriiformes > Recurvirostridae > Himantopus > Himantopus leucocephalus. Next base: position 27,377,957 of record RSEF01000001.1, read on the forward strand.
CTGGAAAGGAGAAGGCCATAGTTGGGGTGAATTTTTCTGGGTGTTCACTGGCTACTCCCTGTTAACATCCCGTGGGACCCACAGTTCCTTTCCTACTACATGACTAGATACCCGTTTGTCCAGTGAGACAAAATGAGGTCAAACCCCATCACAGTGTGTGTGTGTTTCTGGTTATGTGATGGTTATGCATGTACCCTTGGTCACATGAGGAGACATTGCATCACAGTTGCCACATACTGGCACCAATGCCTAAAAGGCATATAAGTCTTGTCATTGACCTATTAAGCATCTATCAGATGATACAGACACAGCAAATGCAGACAAGGGCCGCACTTCATTTATAATACCATGCTATATGGTAGCTATATGGCTACCCAAACAAAAGGCTCGACATCACAGCGCTCTACCGTATATATTGGCCACACACAAGCTCACTCGTACCCTCGCTGATCAGACGTAAGTATAGTCTGCCCATGCTATGAACTAACCAAAAGCCACGTACTGACTTGAATGTATTCCTATTTTTTCCTATAGATTATCTGTTGTTTTCTTTAGATTTTAGAGTGCCCATAGAATGGCAAGTTCCACAATATTAGAGCCCTTTAACTCTGATAGTATGATTTAAACCTCTCTTTGTTGGAGTATTCCAAATAAAGAGCATCTTGGCACAGCCATCCCTCTTTACAACATAAAATAGCCATTATTTGTTCTGTTATGCTGAAGGTTATGTCCGGGTATATTGAGAGTCCCTGTATGTTTTCGTGGTTGGCTGTGCTCGTAAATTTGAACATCTCAACTTGCTAGTTTGACATTTGTTTTCTTTCTCTTCTTCTCTCTTTTTCGTTCTCTTTCTAACAGAGGAAATGTGACCAGTACTGGCCTGCCGAAGGTAGTGAAGAATATGGGAACTTCTTGGTTACTCAGAAGAGCGTTCATGTACTTGCCTATTACACTGTGAGGAATTTTACTCTTAGAAACACCAAGATCAAAAAGGTTTGTGGCAGCCTGAAAACATAGTTTGGGCAAAAGGGAGTGTTAAAAGTTGTTCAGAATATTTTTAAGGCAGTTGGCAGCTCTTTTCTGTTGTATAGGTAAATCTGAATCCTGTAGGTCTCAGCCAGCCAAGATGCTCATCAACTTCTGAGTTAATTTGACCAGATCAACAAATTAAGAAGATACTGGCCTGTAGTGTAGTACTGGTGTGATGTAGGACTATCAGGAAAAAGGCTGTGATCACACTGGAGAGCTGATTTGGACTTTGCCTGCCTGGTGAGCAGGAGGATACATTTTCAAAAATAGAGCAGCTAGTAGAAAACATGGTATGTATTAAATCATCCACCTCAGCTATCAATTTTCCTTTTTAAGGACTACATTTTTACCCCTCTGCAGAACAGGTGAATCCACACCTTATTTTGTTGTAGTCAGAACCAGCATGCTCTCAGCTCAGCAGTGTGACGTTGGCTACTTTGAGGGCCATTCTGAAAGCTTAATTTATTTCAGCCACCTAAATGTTAGACATCTAGTCTCTCAGCCTCCCAGTACTGAAGTACAGCACTTCCTGCCAAGTAATTTATTCTGCCTATTTTAGGAACCAATCTTTGAATGAAATGATCTGCTCCCTGAAGGTATCCCTGCCTCTGAGTTGCAGTTGAGGGAGGGAGCTTAGAAAAGCAGCCTACACAAGGCCGCTCCTCTTGTAGATCACTAAAGCTGGGTGAGGTGAGTCCTGCCCTTTCTGCCCACCCAGCAGAGGAGCAGAGTGGCAGAAATAGCTGGTGACTCTTAAGGGCAGCTGCCATTTGTTATCCCTCCAGTGCTGTTAGCCTTTCCCTGTGCCTTTCTGAGCGACAGTGCCAGGTCATTTTTCCATTCAGTGGGCAAGCTGATGGGACAGAAGCACTGACCCTTCTTCTCTTTGAAAGCTGGAATATTTATAGCTAGGTGGCGTGTTGTTAACTAAACGGGGACAGTACTGATTCAAGAACTACCAGGCAGGGAAATAAAATTATGAAGAGTTGCCATTCAGATGTGGGCTGCTTACACATGGAATTTTTCTGTTGCAGGGTTCCCAGAAAGGGAGGTCTAGTGGACGTATAGTAACTCAGTACCATTATACCCAGTGGCCTGACATGGGTGTTCCAGAATACGCGCTGCCCGTTCTCACCTTCGTGCGGAAGGCATCGCATGCCAAGCGCCACGCTGTCGGGCCTGTTGTGGTTCATTGCAGGTGTGGTTTTTACTGCCGTAAGGTTCACTCGGCTTTTGTTTTGCAGAAAAAAGAATTTTTCAGTGGTGGGTTAAGCAAAATTTCACTTTCACAATTAACAATTCCTGATGGAATAAGATTAATTTCGTAGCTGATACTTCTATCCTTGGTAAGGCCAACTAATCAACTGTCTGTGCCACTTCTATAAATCTTCATAATGGCTGTAAACAAGATGATGCTGCTCTGCACTACGTTCTTTTTTTTGCAAAATTGCTTTTCTTTTTCCTTTTTTGCACATTTCTATACTACTGTCTTGATTGCTATGAGCTTACCGGATACATATATAGCGGTAATTGTTTCATTTCTGCAAATAAATTGTTAGGATGTTTTTGGCTCATACTTTCTTTGGTGCAGGGATACTCTGTAATGCTAAGAGGAGCTCTGTCCACAAAAGAAGACTCACTCTATTCCTGGCTGAACTACAACTCTGCTGTTTTTAACATTACTCTGCGCTCTAGCAGTCATTTGCAATGGAGGAGCATTCTGGGGAACGGTTTGAGGTCTGCATGTGCCGCAGTGTGCAGGCAGGTGTTCTGTCAGTGCTCACTAAAACTGGGCAGCTCAGGGAAAATGGATTAAAAAGGGCTTGTAGGGCCTGGAATGACTTCACAATGCCCGTGAAGGACCGGGTTATTGTAAAATATATAAGCAGGTTCTGGTTTTCCACTGTAGTACCTCACCTTTGATGGAACATTTGGAAAGAGAACCTCCTCATGAATTCTGTCCTTCTGGAGCTGACTCTGAGGAAGCCAACAGGTAAAGTCGCTTCACAAATGCTGCAAATGAAGATATTTTATTTCTGGGATGATCTAATCTGACTGAAATCTGTTTTTAGCTTGGAAAATGAAAATTCCACATTTTGCTTGTTCTGCTGCTATCTACATCCTGCCTGTTCTTGGGAAGTTCAAAATAAGAGTTTCCCCAAAATGCCAAGTCTGAGATCTGTGCCAGTGGGCTGAGAGATCAGCAATACGTTATAAGTCAATTAAACTGAGTTTTTAAAAAGTGAACAGTGGTAAGTTGTGTGGCTTCAGTCAGACTTCTCCATTGGGTCACAGGTATAACTCGCCTCTGTCTGTAGGCAGTTTTATTCGGCTTTTAGTTCACCTGTCCCCATGCACTATGGAATTTCAAAGCAGTCATCATCTCATGTTAGAAATGTAACTTCTATTTATCTTTACAGGCAAATGGAGGACACTTATGAGGAACTTCATGAAACTTTTTTTAGCTATTTTTATGTTTTGGTACTTATCGTGTTTTGTTTTTCATAACAAGTACCGATGGTGTTTGGTAATCTTTATACTTTTTTTTTGTGATTAATAGTGTGTTGATAACCTGGACCTTTCAGTTTTATGTCGCATTTATTTAGCCAGTTTGTTACAGCAATCTGAGCTCACACTGCCCGTGTTTTGTGCCACCTCTGTAGAAGAGATGAGGTGACTGAATTAGCATGTACGGACTGAGCTTGGATCTGCCTGTAAAAGACCATGCAGACCCAGCACAGGGTGGCTGTCAGGTTACTTGTACCAATACACATAACATTTCCTCATAACTTAGAAGTGAATTACAACTGAGTAATTCCCATATATGATTAGATAACAAAAAATGACTTCTTGACCTTGTACTCCCTACCCAGATATTTTATGAAAGAAAAAGCTGGGTTTTAATCTTACAATACAGCTATTTTTATGCTAAATGAGTCAGAGTTCATAACAGGAGTGAGTTGATTAACCCTTTCTTCTGCATCTTCCCTTTTTAAGAAGGGTTTCAACAATTGCTTGCCCTCTTAGCTGTATCTGGAGAGCACTAGGCTTTTTCTTTTACAGATGTACCTTCAGCAGCTCTGCCACTTCCTGGGGTTTTCCTCAGTCCGGTCTCTTTGAAATCCCCTATGTCTCTAATGGGTGGCATAATGCAACTTGCCCTTTAAGGTGATGTGTGTTTCAACATAGAACTTGAGCGCACAAACTGTGCCCAAACACTGACGTATGCCAACCTTTCTAGGTATACTTGACAAAGTATCCTAAGGAATATCAGAAGCCTGAAAATTGCAGACCTGCAGGAAACCCCTTAGTTCTATTTCAATTGATTACTTTAAAAATCGTTTGAGAAAATGATCTTTAGATCTATTCTTGCACAAAGAAAAAGATGAGTTGAAAAGATTTTTCTTTGTTACCAGCCTTGATGTTTTAGCAAAGCAAACCATACAATAAAATGATCTGTAGAGGAAAATCTTCCCTACGCGCCAGATTGTTGAAAAAGCTATGTATAAGAAACAGTTATTTTCATTCTTGTTTTACCTCAGGCTCAAGACAATTTTTTTGTTTTGTAGTGCTGGTGTTGGAAGGACAGGCACATACATAGTGCTAGACAGCATGCTGCAGCAAATTCAGCATGAAGGGACAGTCAACGTATTTGGATTCTTAAAACACATACGTACCCAAAGGAACTACTTGGTGCAGACTGAGGTAAGACTAAAATACATATAGCGAGACACTATTACAGACTGTTTCTGTTTGCAGGAGGAGAAGATGATACAGTCCTGGTTTTCGCCCCGCCAGACAGACTGGCAGCTAGTCACCAGACTGGATTTTGCTTCCCTTGTTTTTATAGAGGCATCCTTCTAGGCTCGCTTAGAGCAATGCACTGGAAATTACCTATCTGTGGGCTCTTGTCTGTTTATTAGGGAGAACTCAGAAGAGAGAAAGTATGTATAAATCATGCTTCCCAGAGTAGCACTTTCTTGGCAGGGCATGCATTTTTGTCATAGATTTTTTTAAGGAAACACCATTGTCAGGTGTCCAGATCTTCTGCCTGATCAAACGATTGATATCAGGTAATAAAAGGTAGGAAGAAAAGCTGTTTCAGGCAGAAGATTATCTATAGCTGCTTTAAACTGAAGAGTATCTGTAGAATAGTGAAAGACCAGAAGAAAACAATAAGGACAACAGCAGGGCATTTGAAAGTCTATTTCAGGTTTCAAAAACAGTTGGTTAAGATGCCCCAGTGCCTTTCAATAGAAAAAAAGGTAATCAACAACAGCATGGGCACTTGTTCCAAAGGATGTGAGAGAGAAAATAGAGGATAGCAGTAGGAACTGGGAGTGATCACTTTATTGCAAGAAAGGCAGGGAGAGTCGCATAACAAGCTGACTTGAAAATTTGACTCAAGGCTGTGCTTGCGTTTTTAACTCTCTTCTGTGAACATGACATACTACAGGTGGTGGGGATTTGGTATTATATCATTTATACATTGTGTGTGTAGTTCAATTGTAGTTGTAAATGTGTACTGTCACTGCGGAGGGACAGCCTTCACTGTTGAGGATCACTTTTGAGAAAACTCCCCTACAGCAGCATGCTGTGAAGAAATACTGACCGCGTCAGAAGTGGCAGCTTAGCCAGAGGTGTCCAGGGGAATCTGAAAATAATTAAAGCTTGGATGTTTGGTTTTACTTTTCTAGGAGCAATACATCTTCATTCACGATGCATTGGTCGAAGCGATACTCAGTAAAGAAACAGAAGTTCTTGAGACTCACATTCATGCCTATGTGAATGCTCTCTTGATACCTGGGCCAACGGGAAAGACCAGGCTGGAGAAACAATTCAAGGTGAGCTCTCCAAGATAGTAACACAGAAAGCTTTAGGCTTGCAAGCCTGAATGACTTAAAAGTAGGTATCTCAACACAACTTTAATTAGCTTTCTCTATCTAACATTTAACTGCTGGCCCTAAATTCAGAGCAATTTAACAAACGCATACAGTCAGTTGGGACAAAAGAATTATTTTCATACTCCTAAACAAGGAATTTAAAAAAAAAAAAAACAAATGCAAGAGCTTGAGAAGTAGTCCAGTAAGCAGATTTTGGAAAATCTAACTGCATGCCTTTGCACGAAGACCCCAAAGGTAAAACAACAGTCTGGAAAGATGTCATTCTGGCAAAAAAGTCATGAGCTACATTGGTCAGCCAACATATTCCCCTCAGTGTATAGCACTGGCTAGAAGACGGACTTCAGCAGGCGATAAGTGAATGCTTTGGTGCTTGTGGATGTGGAGATCATTGTGTACATGCATGGGGCTTTCAGTCACCCAGAGAAAGAGCAGATCCAGACAGGTAACAGCCCAGAATCTATGAGAGAAACAGCTCGTTGACTCATGGGGAGAATAGGAAGTCCAACTCACCCACTGTGTCACTTATAGAGGAAACACAGAAAATCCTACCTTTTAAAATGAATTTTAAGTCAGAGAAGTAAAACACATGTAAATGTTTTCCAGATTACGTGGCAAAACAGACTTTGCTCACCCTAATTTAACAGGAAATGAATTATTAGAACCTTTCTCTCTAAGGATTTTCATTCTAAGGAGGACTGCATGGGATAATGTGTATTCTTTCTACAATTAACTATTGGATCATAAGTAAAAAACTTAAGCAGATAAGACTGTAGGTAATGTCAGTGCATAGTAAGGCTATGAGAATATTAATATAGTTGTTTTCTGAAGTACATTGGTCACATAGGCACAGTAACTAGTACTTCTTCAAGATAACGAACAATACAAAACAACAGAATAGGAATAACATACCAAAGGATTTCACAGTTTGCTGCTATCCTGGCTTGAATGATCCGACAGTGTTGTACTGTTGTTTCCTAGGCAAAAGTAAGGACTCTTCTCTCAGCTGTGATGTGCTTGGAGAAATAAGCATCCCACCTTTCCTACACAGATGAAAGAATAAAACACATAATATATATATAAACACAGAGTGTGCAGTGCAAATTGCAGGAGCCATGTAGAGCTCCAATTTCAAGAGCTTACATATTATCAGAAAGGGACGTGTTTCATTCAGTCTCATTTTCCTTTGCAAGCTCAAATTATTAGAATAATAACAAAAATGTGGAGTCTTATTTTACTGAAGAACTGTTTTAGATGAAAAAAAATTGTGGTCTAATTCATTTTGGTGGACCTTCCCTGGTTTGGTATCTGTTTTTCCAAAGCGGGCAGCTTCTGAAAGCAACACATGCCCAGCCCAAAACATCACAGAAAAGTCTTTTGAATTCTTTTGAACATTCTGATTAATCTGGTTCATTTTACTAGCAATAAAAAAAAACCAAACCCTTAAAACTAAGAAAAACCTGCTTTCCAGACTTATTTCCTGCCTAAGCAGTATATATACAGCATTGTGGTGTATATGCGAATATCCTGATTCCTACTCATACTCTTGTCTATTTGAATTGCATTAGTTAAAACAAGTAAGTCAATGAGACGCCCCTGGATCAGTCCTATTTTCCTCTCACAGGTTTGGAGAGAAAATCAGGAAGCTCATAACTGGGATGTCTAGAGACGGCTCACGTACACACAGGGGCTATACTGTCTGTATAACAATGCAGATTTGTCTGCACAGACATTTACTGTTTTCCAAAACTTTTTAAAGTTACACAAACAGCTGCGCAGGCAAAATGGAAGAGACACCAGGATGGCAACAAGCATTGGAGGGCTGGATGTGGGAACAACAAAAAGTGGCATTTCCTTCAAAGGGGTGCTTATCGATCTAGGGCTCAAGAATCATTTGAACTGATAGAACAGTGAAGAAAAAAGATTCTGACTTGCTAAATAGTTTAGCCAGATAACTAGACACCTAAAGTTAAGAGGGACAGCTAACCTGCAATACATGCACCCTTCTGTTTAATGCAGCTAATGAAGGAATGGCTTTTGTACAGTGACTTGATTTTTTTAAACTTCATCGTTTCAGTTACTGAGCCAGTCTAACACACAGCAGTGTGATTATTCAACTGCACTCAAACAGTGTAACAGAGAAAAGAACAGAACTTCATCCATCATTCCTGGTAAGCTTGTTCAAATCAGCTTCTCCGGATGGCAAAATGTTTGTGACCTGTGTGTGTCAAACCTTCAGTCTTTCCTCAGTGAGACCCGAAGACATCTGCGTTGGTGTGGAGCAATGTTCTGTAAAGTACTTTTAGTGGAGAAGTGATTTAAGTATGACACATAGGAAAACAAAATAGATGTCTGGATAACACTTTATGCTAATTGATGGAACTTAGTGTTATCATTACTATGAGATATGTGAGATAATTGCTATAATATATAAGTCATTGCAACATATGTATAGTTCATTACTTTTTTTTACAGTGGAAAGGTCTAGAGTGGGTATCTCATCACTGTCTGGTGAAGGGACAGACTACATCAATGCTTCCTACATTATGGTAAGTCAGTCAACTGCATTGGTGAAAAACTATGTCCCATTGTGTGGCTGCTTTCAGAGCTGCCATGTGTCCCAGTTAAGGTGGCACAGTCCTGATTTTCAAAGCTCCTTTCTTCTGTTATTCACTCTGCCTGAAAGAATTACTTACCCCTGGAAGTATTCTTACTGTTATTACGGTTTCTAAGTTGATTTAAGTGCATTGCATTTTAACAATCTGTAGAACCCGAAATCTCACCACAGCTTTAAAAACTGGTAAAGCTAAATGCTACCTGTGGAAGGATCTTTTGAGATGAACTAAAAGTGTTAGCTAAGAAGTTAGTTTTTAATGCCTGTACTGTGGTTTGCCTTCCCACCTGCTCATCTTACAGAGCTTTTGCAACGGGCATAGCCCAGGGCACCATAGCTCATCAGCTTTCCATTATCTTTTTGTTCCCTGGGTTTTCTTCAACTCTTTTCCCCTTCATTAGCTGAGAGGGAGAACTAAATGCTTCCTGGGCATTCAGGAAGGAGGTGGGAAAGCCCCCTGCAGTGCTGTTTATCCTTCATCAGGGGCATTCGTGCAAAAGAGCTATCTTTTGTGGTAAGAAGTTCATCTGGGACAACTGTACAAGTTAAGAGAACACTTGGATTTTTGGAGATCTTTCAAGTATTCTTTTATTTGTTTCAGGTCACCAGCTCCTCTACAAGTCTGGTTAACGTAGTACAATTAGCATGTGTGTCAGTTAATGTATTTTCATTCTGAGTTGTCTGTTCGAGTCTCCACTGATTTCTTTTNATTAAGAGAACACTTGGATTTTTGGAGATCTTTCAAGTATTCCTTTATTTGTTTCAGGTCACCAGCTCCTCTAGAAGTCTGGTTAATGTAGTACAATTAGCATGTGTGTCAGTTAATGTATTTTCATTCTGAGTTGTCTGTTCGAGTCTCCACTGATTTCTTTTGTCTTTATTTTGATCAAATTTTTTGAAGTTTTAAAAATTATTTCAGTGTAGTTGATTTTATTCTTTTCATCTAGAAAATACTACAATGGAAGTTTTCTATTCGTCTAATATTGCAGGAAGCTAAAGGAGGCACAAATCTGTAATTTATTTTCTCGGCTTCTGGCTCTGTCCACTAGAAGCTTCCTTTAAATG
>RSEF01000001.1:27392916-27407678 GCA_003993805.1 Himantopus leucocephalus
AGTCCTGCTCATCACGCTATTCCTGATACAGGCCAGGATGTTTTGTGTGTGTGTGTGTGTTCTATTTGTGTTATTTTGGGGGTGATAAGAGTTTCAAATATACAGAACCAGCTCATNGGTGGCCTGGGGGTTCCTCACTTCTTCCTCTAAAGCACTCGGGTTGACTGACACCCTCCCCTTGCACACCTGGGCTAACGAGCACAGCTATATATCATCTCCCCCACTCATTCCAAAAACATAGACACAATTTTTCCTTTCTTAACCTCTAGGGGTGCCTGTACNGTGGCCTGGGGGTTCCTCACTTTTTCCTCTAAAGCACTCGGGTTGACTGACACCCTCCCCTTGCACACCTGGGCTAACGAGCACAGCTATATATCATCTCTCCCACTCATTCCAAAAACATAGACACAATTTTTCCTTTCTTAATCTCTAGGGGTGCCTGTATGAGAGAGGTTAATTGTGATCTTATGGCCATTTCCAAACCATATAGCATAATCTTCTTACCGTGTACTTCTGCACTTCACCATATTCGTACACAACATAAGAAACTGTAACGTTCGTGTGCTACTTCCCCAGCCCTTTCTTTAGGAAAATTGGCTTGTAGCCTCAAATCACTTCATGCTTTTTATTTTGATATCTTCTATTAATGGAATTGCAGTTGCATATAGTTGTACATACAAAGTAGTTTTTAGGCCAATTAATTCTACTATGTTTTTCAAGCTTCTAAGGACCAAAAGAGAAAAGGGAATCCTCCTTTCTAAAATCCCATCTTGATATAACTGTTCCTTTCAACCTAAACTGTTTTGCAGACATTTTAAAATGATAATCCAAGGAATCAGCTGTCGTTCAAGATTTCTTCCAGAGATGTTTGTAATCACATTCATCATCTTAGCATGCTGACAAGTTATTTAAAACATAAGTGCTTAGGATAATCTCTTTACTCACACATATTGGTTCTGATCTAGAAAAAAATAAGAATCATAAAAAATCTTCTATAATCTTCAACCGTGATGGATTACAGATTTTAATAAATGCGTGTCAGTTCCCCTCTCAGACAAAGGCCATATTCTAATTAATTTTTTTCTTGTAATCCAAGCTACAGACTCAAAAGACATATAGCCTGCCTTTTCAAACTGGGTCAAGTGTGGAAAAGATGTTATGTATCTCCTGCAAGAAGCAGGATATTAATAAACAATGTCAGTTTAAGATTTTTTTTTTTTTTTTTACAAAGCTGGAAGTCATGTGTGCCAAGGAAAACTTGATTAGTGAGCTTCCTCCTCAGAAATCATAGGTGAGTGAAGAGTTAAAAAAAAAAAAAAAGAAACGTCATTTACTAACATCACCAACTGTTTAGTGATTGTGGTGTTGTGATTTGATACCTATGGAAAAGCTTTACAGAAGTCAGCAATAAACGATGAACAGAAGTCATACAAACTCATAGCTATCAGTGCAACAGCGTATTGGTTAAAGACCTTAGTATGGACTTTGAAAATCAGTTGCCTGAACTAGTTAGCAATGTTTTAACACAATGCTTTTTACCTGGCACAGTTCATTGCAATATCCGAGGATAACCTCTGTTATTTCAGATGGGTTGAAATTTTCTGCGGTAAATTCTTACTTCAAGATGAGTTTAGCAAAGCTGAACTCATTTCTCTCTTTAATCGTTCTGAAGCATAAGCAAAGCAGGGCTGGGGAGGAGAGGAGCCGTGTTCTTTTGTTGGGGTTAAAAACAGAAACGGAGACCCAACTGCTCCCATAATTCTCAGGCATCCTAGGTTAGTCTTGGTTTTCACTACTTCCCCACAGCAGGGCTAAGGTCTGACCATCCATTTCTGTATCACAGGTTTGTTCTTTGGTGGATTAGGGACTTTACTTTCAAAGGGACAAGAGGCAAGAGAAGCATCTCAGGACATTTGGCCACATTTCCCCTGATTCCCCTCTGTTTCCAATTGCATCATTTTCTTTTTAGAACAAAAAAAGTAGAAAAAACCCCACGCTTCTGACTTACTGAACTCATTATAACCATCTATGTAAAAAACCAAATCCCCTTCATAGACATCTCATTAGACTGTAAAGATGACGTGACAACAAAACATAGGTTTTCAGATTTATTTTTCAAGCAATCTTGTGTATAAGATACAATTATCTTTCCAATAATATGCAAAGAGAACTGAGAAGTCTAATCTTCATACAAAAGCTGAGCAATAAATTCATTTAAGTCTAAACTCAGAAAACAAAAAGCAGCATTGCACTGGGAAACAGAAATATATTCTGATACAAAATGTTTCAAAAATAGTAGCAGTGTTTCTTGAAGAAAACACTCTGTAGTGCTTTCTTTTTGTGCTCCAAAGAGATTACATACTTTGTAAAAATTCCAAATTTTTTTGCATACTGCATTTCCTGGGCAGAAAAGCAAGCAAGGTGCATGCATACACACAGAATCACAACTCCGTGGTTGTGCATTTGTGGGGTAAAGGAGGGAACAGAGAATTCAGTGAAATCCTGGTCTCACCAAGCACTGGACTGGAAGGCACCAGCAGATGCAAGTCTGATTTTAACCCTTAGTTTTAGGCTTTCAATCTACCGGGGGGGAGGAGGAGGCAGCAGAGAGTGGAACATTCATTGCAGGCTCCATCCGTACCCCAGCCGCGCGTACCAGCCATACAACAGCCCAACGGCCTGCAAGGTCAGTGGGAAGTAAAGCAACTCAGTGGAGCCAGGATTTCATCCGATACTCAGAACACGCATGGCACTGTAACAGAATCCAAATTTGACAGTACAAAAGCATTCAGTGGTTCAGTATAAAAAGCCCTCCTCTTCGACAATAATACTTTGCCCTTCATTCTTCCTTCTCCCTTTGGCTCCTTTCACCCTCCTCTTTGTTGCAGTAGCTACTTCATTACATACACACAAAGAAAATCCAAATCCTGAGTAGCAAGACTTGGAGATGAAAACTTCAGCTACTGTTATGGCTGCTTTTCCTACTGGGCGGATCAACACCTGGAATTCCAGCCCCTCGGGACCGCCAGCATAGCACTATGCTTCTCAGGAGGTAAAAGGCTGTGCGTTTATCAGCAAAGTGCGCTTGTGAGCAAAGCTGGAAGCAAACGGCTTCCAGCATCGGTATTCAGCTTTAGAAATGGGGAGCTCCGGACAGTTGCACAGGTACCAGTGCAAATGGTATCTGCCCACACCACCACACCTCACAGGCCTAACTGGTGATGCCTAAGCCATGCTTGCATTGCAAGGTGGTGTAGAAATCCCTGAGCAAAAGCCACAGAAGCATCCCTGAACTGGAAGGAAGCAACTGCTGTTTTGTCAGAGAGAAGCTGCACTCGGGCTAAAGTTCAATTCTGGGCCGATGCAGCTAAACTGCCGCCAGAGCCGAGCAGGCACGTCTGTGCAGCACAGCACTTACCATCAAACGAGCTGGTACGCTGGCAAACTCTCATCAGTCTGAAGCGGCACTGTATTGAGTAGTACGGACAGGCTCCCAAATGAACGCTTCAAAAGCATAATAGCAAAAGGACAGAAGCTAACTCCAAAAGTAGTGATTTAAACCTCTAATCCTACTGCATTTCAAAGCTGCTTATGCTGCACAGTCTATTCCCTTTGTAACAGTACTTAACCTGGACGAGGCACACAGTGTAAGTGGAAAGAGTAAACATGTCATTTGGAGCAGCTTCTAAGCGCATTAACTTGCGTTGTGTTTCAGAATGCCCTTCCTAGCTGCAGAGCTAAACGCTGACGTGCTCTCTTCACAGCACGAGGCACCACAGAACAGCAGGTATTTCAACGTACCGCAACCAGCTTCACTCCGTAAAGGGAAAGGGGACAGGGGTGGGCTTGCTTTACACCTCCTCCCTCCTCCAAGTAATTTAAGTTTACATTCCTAAGAGAGGGATTTCAAAAACATTAAGATCTAGATTTCAAATATCTAAGAACTACACATTTTCAAGATTTAACAGGATCTTATTTGCTAGTAGTGCAGAATTTCTAAACTCTCTCTTGCATATTGTTATTGTGAAAACATTCACAAATACTGTTAAAAGGAAAGGGACAACAAGACTTAAATTTTAAGTATCACTTTCATCTCTGTTTCTCTGATAAATTATTTTTACCACATGAACAATCAAACTTAATCAACGGAATTCATTAACCAGGCCTTTCTACCATGAAAGAATCCACTAATAGATTTTTCTTTCAGCTTAAATTTGTCTCAGTAATAACCCTATACACTTAGAAGATAAACTCTATTAAAAAATTACTCCTGAGATATTTTGGGAAAGATATAAGGAAAGATCTGATTGATGCTGAAACATGTACATGAAAGCATAACAGTTTTAACAGGAAAATACCACAATTTGTGCATCTGGGTATCTGCAGTTTCTACGTGAAAGTCAGGCGACCGGTTTCATGGAAGGCATCACCTGTGTGCAAAATGGGAGGTGCTGCCTTTAGCTGGTCCAAATCGGGATTCTTAAAGGGGAGGAGGGAACCAAACAACGCCAAAATCCGATTCCGTCCGCTGCTTCCAGTTACTGTTTGATAACGCTGTGAGTACTGTACACAATGCCTTCGGCCCGAACACGCTCAAGTATTGGTCCATAAACATTCTTTGTCAATGGTATAACCATACCTTTGGCATCTATTTCACCTGAGACAAAGGTAGGGGGGGAAAAAAAAAAGTGAAGTGAAATGCTTAAGATCAAATTACTAAAAAATCTCTATAGATCAAGAAGTTAAGAAGAGTAACTGAAACATCCAAACATGCAGATTAAAAATTCCTGTAAAGACAACAGGAAAAGTTTGATTAATTTTTTTAAAAAATATATAATATGTATATACACTTCAGAAACACTACACATCTGCTTTCTACAGGCAGGAAGATCCAGAGTGATGAAATACTGTTGGTGAAGCCTAAACAGTCACTTACCATCTAGAACCATCTTAGCAGCAATAGCCGTGGGGTATCCTACTGTTTTAGCCATCGCAGAATATCCTTTGTTATCACCATAGACAACCAGATCAATAAATTTGTCTTCCAAATGACCAGAAGGATGCCTGAGACCTATTTCATTTCTCATAACAATCATATCTCTCTCTCCAGTGCCTAAAAGAAAAGCATACAAACTATTCATTACTTGTATTTCAGATATAACAAGATGAGGTTCCTGACGAGGGAGGCACTATGCATACACAGCACGTGTACCAGGGAAGTGACTTAAGGTAGGGACTATTAGGGAGGATAGAATATTAAGATGAAACTAAAAATGCAACGGGGAAAGAAAATGATAAATTGGGGAAGTAGAGGACGTCACAAGAACGTCACAAGGGTAAACAAACTAACCTAATTAAGGCTGATAAGAGATATTGACTTGTTCCACTTAAGGTCATGAAAAAGAAGAATTTCTCACGTACCAAAGGGCAGCTTCCTCTCCATGTGCTTTGCAAGAGCCCCCACAATGGAATCTGCTGCTGGAACTGGTTCATCTCCCAATAAACCCAGCCTGCCAGAAGAAATGAGACATCATTGCCTATCAGCAGCTTAGTCTCAGTTCTATGATTTCCAGCTTGTTCAGCATACCAGTTTAACAGTCTCAACATGGACCAAAATGGGTAGAATTGCAAACCTTTTTTTAAAAAAAAAAAAAACCAAACTTAAAAAAAAAAAAAAAAACACCGGAAAATTTTACCATTCCACTGCCTCCAGCTGACTTTTGTCCTTTTCCAGTTTGGTAAATACAGCCTCTTTAAGAACATGGTACTCAGCAGGTGACTTAATTCCAACCAGTTTGCACATGAGCTCTTTCTGTATTAGAAGAAAAGAAAGTAAGTTCCTGAAGCCCTGACACCTGTTCCCACTCCTTTTCACTCCAGGTTTCAAAACCCACCGCTCTACTAAGCTCAGTTAATATTCAGGACCTCTGAGAAGACAGGTTATGCATACAGGGAAAGTGAGATAGTTTGAGATTTTTAATTACAAGTGAGAATAGGGGTCATTTTTTCCTAAAACACTTTGTACCCCACCACTCAGCTGCTTCCCCCTATTTTTTAGTCTTATCCCTTCCTCTGGCAGTGAAGAAAGAACACAGAAATCTGCATAAACAAGAAGCACTGGGAGAATGTTAGGGTGAAAGAGAAGCCACGTGGAGATAGCCAGAGAGTCAGGAACTTAAGGCTATCTTTCAGCTGGTCTAGAAATGGAGAACGTCCCTTTCAAAAGGAAGAAAACAGACTGATGAGATGAATAAGGCTCTGGTAATCCTGGGAATATTACCAAAAAGCTTTCTGAAGATCTTTACATATATCTGAAGGCCATATTGTGCTATCTAGGTGCTCATTATTGCTTGCTTCATTCACAGCAAGACAGATAATAAACTGAGCTATGAACAAGATATAAAGCAAGCAAGAACTGCAGAGTTTGCTTAGAAGCTCAGGTTGGCCCATCTCCTCTGCATCCCAGGCACAGTAAATGAAGGGAAAGTACTAAGATGTAACAACATTGCTGAGACAAGGTCTGCAGTAAGACTAATGAGTTTACAGTTACTTTCACAGAGTACATGACACTGTATACTTTAATTGAGGCTAGAAGGACTGGAAATCCTAGCCATCTTTGCAAAGAAAACTTGAAGCTATAGACCCTAAAACTGAAAGTGGACAAAAATCATCTCAAAAAAAATAAAAGTAATTCCCACACAGCAGCCCAAAAACTCCTGGAGCTTGGGAAGATGAGCAGTGCTGTATGTTAGTCAGAGACAAGCAAGACTGGGCCTCTTCACCTTGTGCCTTCTTGGTTTTGAGAACACTCAAGACATTCTTAACTTGAAATAATGGCATCATCAGAAAAATACTGTGCTCTCCGCAGACCATCACACAGCATAAGCCTGGGGCCTTTTTCCACATTAATGCTGATAAAATCACAAGGAAGAAAACAGGAGACAGATCTGAATTTTGTTCATCTGAGTAATAAACAAAGTTACTCTCTTGGGGGTTTGCAAAATGGAAGAAAAAACTTCCACAAGACAGCCAAACAGACCTGACAAGTCTGCCCACAGAGACAACCAAAACAATGATTGTCAAATGTAACAGCAGCAGCACATACCTCGGCTGAGATTAAGATGAAGTAAGGCATCAGTAAGCAAGACAGAAAGGCAGCATAACAGAAGACCAAAACAATGCTTGTACAGAGTTTTAACAGAAAAAAATATTCTAATATACTCATTTAGGCATGATCTCTTACTTCTTGATGCCCTAAAAATACTTTTACACTGAAGATCATAGGCCAGTACCAATATGGACACAGCACTGAGGGCTGGATTCTGACTAACAGAAAATTTAAGACAATTCATAAAAATATTGTACAGGACCTCTGAGGGTCGTCTAGCCCAACGCCCTACTTGAAGCAGGAGTACCACCAGCACGCAAGTCAGCCATGGCTTTGTCTAGCTGAGTCCTGAAAGCCTCCAGCATTGGAGACTCCAGGGTCTCTCTGGGGAACCTGTTCCAGCACTGTATTACATTCCTGCTGTAGAAAATCTTCCTAATTTCCAGGAACAAAGAGCAGAGAAGACCAGGATGCAATGCAAGACTCCCATTGCTAAGCACATCCCAGCCTAGCAACAAGAAAAACATTAACAAAACAGAGGAAAGAAGGCAGAGTGATCAGAGTAACTCACCCAGGTTAGAGGTGGCGTGGTTGAGCTTAGCAAAGGATAAGGATCTGGGTTAATTAATCCTAGTTTTATAAAGCCTCCCATAGTCTTAGAGTATCCCTGAAATAAAAGAATAACATGGTTAAAAATAATAATCACTTGAAATTGAGGTGAATATTTCTCCTTGGTTTGAATGTAGTGGTGGACACAACCACGGTAGTGTTAAGCATTATTCCCATGGGAAGGCAGCCACAATAACACGATGCCAGTGGGGTTCCTGCTACAGAGCGGTACCTTCCCCAGCCCCTCTCCACCCCTCCCCCTACCTTTTCAATACCCTCTTTAATGACTTGTTATTATTCTGCCATCATTACTTCCACAGCAAGTAGCACTGGTTCATAAGAAGCAAGGGCTGAGCTGGCCAGCACGAGTTCAAACTCCAGCACGTCATTACAGACGGGGTCCTATCAGCCACCTGGCCCATAAACCAACTGCTGAATACAGAGAGCCCAACGCCGAACTCAGCTCACCCCAGCTTTACACCAGTGTGATTGTACAGGCATCAGATAAACTGATTTTAAAGATAAGAATCCTGTGTGTTTGTATCTTTCCTTCAGGAATATCAGAGACACCCAGGACAGCAGTGGAATGGTATTTAAAAGGAACTGCAAAGGCTCACGATAAAAAAAAGTCTCAACTGGTTTCTGCCCATTTTTTTTCGTATCCCATTAACACTCCCACACAGCTGCTACATACCTGGAAACACTTACATGCAAGTGACTAGAAACACTGTAAAAAAGCAGAATGGTGGACATAAAGCACCCTGAAAGAGGGCTAATTATAATTAGGAGCCACCTCCACCAGCAGTAGGTTAGCAGCTCAGGTGGCCTTGCAGTGAGATCTCTGTGCCACCTCCTTTTAAACTGACTTCATTAGCTACCTGAACTTAATCCAGAAAAGGCACTCTGAGGAGTTGTTAGCCTCTGCACTGAATTGCTTTCTGCTCTGCGACAGACCAGCATGTGCAAAAGACCAACATTAACTTCTGCCCTGCGCAGCACTATGTTCTGGCACGTAGGTACCACGCAGGTGGAGGTATGGCAAGGTCTTCCACACAACCCTACCCACATCACCCCAACCCAAAGGGATGGACCTGCTTCGGGGGTTAAGAAAACAGCACCAACCACAGATACGTCATTCTTGCAGCACACTGATAACAACTCTTCATGTCACCCTGACATTTTTGCTTTTCCTTGTGCTAACACTTATACAAAAGAAGAAAATTTTACCAGGCACCAAATGGAAGAGTAGATACTGCCATATTAAGACTTCATGACGAGATAGATGCCTTCCACATATTTTTAGCTTCTGAACAAGAGATCGTATCTAGACTGACAAAAAGAAAGCTATTGCAATTTGTAACCCTTATTCCCCGACATTGGCCTTCCATCTTCTTTTGCTAAGCAAGCCTCCCTCCCAGAAATAAAGAAAAAATCCTGTTGTATTGCAACAGAGGAATTAAGAGGGAAAGGACATACACATTCCTCAAGCCATGTACAAAACAACAATAACTTAAACCTTGACATAAACCTTAACTCAATAGACATGTCATGACATCCACAAAAGCTTTTTCAAACCTTCAATATGGTTTTAGGTTTATTTCTTCGTAATGTATATTGACCAACAAAATAATTAAAAAAGAAACCTGAAAGAAAAAATATTGGTTTGATTCTGCTTTGTGCACCTAACAAATGAAAGGAAAAGAGTCTATCAGTTAGAAGGAAAACACATTTATCTCTTAACATTGTACTTCACTAACCAAAATGCTACAGCTGCTCAAATACAAGATTTCCAGTTAGTCAATGAAAAACTTTTTCGGTTTGATGGAAAACCATAATTTTCTGTAAGATTTTTACATTATGCTTTTCATAGGAATATAAGCAACAAACTGTAAGTTCAAATTTTATCAACTTTAAGAGAATAGGTCAATTCTTAAAAATACATAACAGCAACACACATCACACAAACCCATCGGATTTGTTTCATTTTTTTAAAATCTTCTATTGATCTGACACCAACTACAGAGCCAGAGAAAAAAAGAAACACAGATAGAGACTATGCAAGCCAACTGACCATCTCTCAATTGGGATAATGGAGAGCTCATAAATAGCAAGTACAGAGCTATGAAAGGTTGACTTTTAAACACACAGTTTTCTTGAAATTACAACATTCATCTCTTGAGGAAAACAGTAATTAATAATAATAATAATAACAACTTACTTTGTATCTTAAGGTGCCTCTCAACAAAGTGTGAGCATTCTGAATACCATATGGCTCAGCATATTTTGTACTGTCTCTGTTAGGAAAACCTTCAAGATTTAATCCTGGGAAAAAATCCATCGGAGTAACAGAATCAAGTAATGCTCCTCCAGCTGGAATATTGATAACCTAAATTTTGTGAAAGAACAGCAATATTATTTCAGTGCAGAGTTATTTAATTTATTTTCCGTCAGAAAAGATGAAGTATGCTCAAAATAGGAACAATACGCCTAGTGTTTCTGGTGCAAAGGCCCAATCTAAATAAAGCAGTTGCACAAGTCGTTTAAGCATATCCCGTGATGGAGGAGCCTGCACTATGTCAGCCATTACTAATCAAAGGGCTAAAACAACCTACATCCTTCTCACACACACAACTCCTGCTGCACTTATATTAAAGTGGCAGATTCCCACGTCACTTACATTAGTGTAATTTTGGAGCATCGCCCTAAACTACATCGGTGCGAAGGGAGATTCTGCCCATAGGCTCCCTGCTTTTTGGTCAATTTTTTTATTCTTTTTTTTTATGGGGGAGGAGAAGGTAAATGTAAATAGAAGGATGGGGTTTTGTTTCCTTTTTTTTAAAGACTAAAATAAATCAGGTGACATCACACTGATCTGAAATTGCTTCCCGTGTATATCTTTACTTGCAGCTACAAAGCACAGAGAGAATGCACTGTTGAAGGAAAACAAAATAAGGTTGACTAGCTCTATTATCACTCCCAACCAAAGCCTTGAACCCTGCTTCCTTCAAGCAGCTGATGCACAGATCTGCTATGCAGCATCAATACAAACTCATTTTGTGACTTCTGAGCAAAGGGGCAAGGTTTCCTTTTAGAAGAACAACTAAAGCAGTGGAGTCTGCAGAAATGCTGAAAGACCTTATTGTGTTTGTCAGGCAAGACACCAGTGTGGAAGAATCCTGCACAACAGTCAAAGAGAGCTAAGGATTTAGTGGCAAGGAGGAAAAAATGCACAATTTACTGACAAGCTCGCATAGTGTTCTCATAGTCAATCATTCATATGCATGATCTAATTTTTCCTAGCAATGGGTGAACCAGGTCAGAATTAAATAAGAAACATTTTCACATTCTCCAAGAGACCCTTTCATCTGAAACTTATAACTATGTGTTGTTGCTTTCTAAATAATTATCCAATGTAGAGTCCCTGAATTTCTCCTTTCTTCCTGCAATAAGAACACTAGAGCACCAAAATGTCATGATAAAACATCTCAAAAGATTTCTCAGTTTTGCAGATCAAAAAGTTTAGATAATTAGCTAAACTTTACAGCGGTTATACAAGGCAGTCTCCTTGACATTTGAAGAGCCCCTGCTCAGTAACTACTCAGCAAGTGGGAGTGATCAAACAGATAGGACTGGAAAGCAGAAATATCATAACGGCTTGCAATAGCTTTGCACAAATCAGTTACGATCTTTCCATAAAACAGATGCAGTGACATTTGCTAGGTTAAGTCTACTCTAATGACTCCTGCACAAACAGCAAAACAGAGCTTATATAAAACACATCAGAAAGTACTGTACTTTTTCACAAAATCCACTCAGTGAGTTACAGGTATTACAGATTGCACCAAAAGAAAAAGAAATCTAGAGTTCTGCTCTACACCGTGCAAGTCCAGAATGAAGCTGTTTTGCTTACAAACATGACTACAGAAAAGCAAGGAGAAGTATGCACTCTGACCTTTGTTTCACAGACCCACAAACAGGGCAATTGAGTGGCAAAAGCAACACACAACACGGATGGAAGCTGAACCCAGAACACCAACCCCAATCCAGTGCTTTAGCCATCAGAACACGCTCTTTCTTTGCAATCAGTTTCCATATAGCAAGTAAGAATTAAACCGGCTGCAGCCAGGCACCATCACACTCCAAATATAGGATTAAGTGATGTACGCAGCTTGCTTAGGCTACTGATTGTCACTGGCTTGAAAGTAAACACAGCATCTCACAAATCCCAATTCCCTCCTTAGCCCAACATCACCTTTTTTGTCTGGCTTTAAATGGAAATGTTAGGGTTACTTCACCTCTCCATTTTTTAAATACGTAGCAGACTGAACTGTATTCAGCAACACTCCTTGTGGGCTCCAGCTGAACTTGTATCTCAGAGGATTGTCAGAGTGCTCTGGAGCTGGTAGGCCACCGCAGAAAGAAGTGTAGGATACAACCTGTCAGATTTATCCACAGGAAAGAAACAATGAAGAGAAGACAGACCAGGATGCAAACAGTGCAGAGCTGCCCTGCAGAATCCCCATTAGTTCTTAAACTTTCTGTTGACGTTATCCCCCAAATGGGCCAAATCAGAAGATCCACAGTGGACAGGGGAAGCCAAAAGAATTTCGCTGAGCAACAGTGTCAAGCTGTCACACTGCAGGCATTGCCCGTAAAGGAGAGGAAACCAAAATACACATTGGGACAAAGCTATCTTAGTTGATGGTCTCACCAATTGGATTAGTTGGCACCAAATTCCAAGCATCAGAAAAAGTAAGGTGTCCGGAGTCCGTTACACATCAGTGACATGCCCAAAAACTGGGCAGTGCTAAAGGAACAACTTTACTAATAAAATCTTGGCAGAACTATGCACTACCTGCCAACCTTACCGTAGCACCAACTTCTTTTGCCTTGTCAATACATTCCATTGCCAACATATGGTCGAGACCAGGATCCAAACCCATTTCGCTGATAACTGTAATACCAGCAGCTTCTACGCTGAAAATAACAGAAATGCAGATCTGTCAGAATATTCACTATTACTGGCCTTTTATTCAGGAAATCTGTCCAACAAAGGCCCAGCTAACTTTCCCCAACACAGTAAATTCTGGGTTCTGTCTGCAGCTTCTGGGAAAAAACAGAAGTGGATGTTAAAACTTGAACAGTGACAATTGTCTATGAGTCATTCTGGCCTTGGTTTCTGTTATTTTGCTGCAACTTCTAGGGGCCAGTGGAAAAAGAATTTACTTCCAGCTACTCCATATCCCACATTCTCCCAGACAGTACTATAATGCAGGAAGGTAGCAGTGCAGAGGACAGCACACAGATAGTCATAATTGCCCTAAGCAGCTCCTGCGGGGAGAGAGATCAAAAGGCCCACTTTCCCAAATTACAAACATTTGGGTTTTCTTTCTTTAACAGTTGCCTACACTCCCAGAGCAGCTCACTTATCACCACAAACTGAGGTGATTTATTTTCAAAATTACTTTGTTTTGACAAACGACAAGTGTCTTTTTTTTTTTTCTTGAGAGCACGATATGATGCACACATCACAGCAAGGGGAGGAGAGGCCCCTAAACCTCCCTCATTGCCTGCAATACTGGTTCTCTACCTGTCTAGCTTTCTCTGGTTTATCTTTTGCAGAGACACAGCAGGTACAATTCTCATCTCACTCACTTGAATTCACTTCAGAGTTTCCAGTACCGTGACTGAGAGGAGCACCTAGATGAAGCTCCGTGCCCAAAACAACTTCCAGTTGTATAATAAGTAGGACAACAGAAACATTAGAATAGTTAGAACTGTCATCAATTTGAGACTAATATAGTGGGCCTGTCCAAAAGATGGTGGCATGAAGGAGGATATTCTATAGATACAATAAGCCAAGAATGAGGTTTTATTAGGGGAATGTGAAGGATGACAAACAAGCTGGCTGTCACTGGTAGAACAGGACAGCCCAGCCGCTCAGCTTGAATATCAGCCCAGGTCAAGCATCCTAACGGGTTTGAGGGGAGAGGGGAAGGCACATTAACATGGAATAAGATGGGGCATGCAGAACAGTACGCTCCAGTGTTTAGAGCACTAGTCTGACCAGACTGGGGTGTGCACTCATTTCTCTGCTCTGCCACAGCCTCCACATGCAACTTTGGGGAAAGGTACTTAGTCCTCCATCATAGTAAGGGAAGGAGAAAGAATGCAGAAAACAGTAGTTTACAATAAGCATTGCAGGTGTAACGGACTGCAAAATATTCAGATAATGCACTGAAGAAGGAAGCAACACCAGAGAGGTGCTACTCATACCTACCTCTCCTGGAGTTCTTTCATAGCTGGTGTTAAGTAGCTGGCTGTTACCAAGTTCACTTTATTGTCAATACACTTCTTAGCAACCAAAGGATGTGCTGAATAAGGCAGCAAACTACAAATGAAGGAGAATTACGCAACATCAAAATCCAGCCAGTTACTTATGCTGTCACTGGAAAGACACTCACAAATATTTTTTGTATGCCTACAAAAGAGCTCAAGTAAATGCAACAGCCATACCTGCCTTGCCCTGAGCAGTTTCATATCTCCATAAGTGCAATGGTACCCTATCAGCAGAGCATTGTTGTATGCACTCAGAACAGGGCGCAGGACAATAGGGGAGTCATTCTTTAGACAGCACTTCTTTTGTCACGCTTCTCTTTGTAAAAAACAAACCACTGACCTCTTTTCAAGGCCACCTTCTAAACAGGCATGCTGGAGGTTTCGAAGATGCAAAACTGTAAAACTATCCTTGAGAAAGCTTGCATTACAATGATCTTGCTAAAGCACTTTGTGAAAAGCATGTTCTACATGGAAAGGGAACAACACTCATGACATCCGTGGCAAAAGGGACAAAATGGCAAGGACTATGAAGTCATTTCCTCCCCTGCTTCAATACCTGGAAAGAGATCTTTCTTAATGGGATATTCAGGAGAAATGACTGAGATGTCAGAATTTTGCCTGCTCTTGCAAACATGCAAATTTGATCCCCTCACACTAAGAAGGCTGTCCACATAACTGGTGAACACTTCTAAAGAGATGCTGCAGT
>RSEF01000001.1:27407778-27446314 GCA_003993805.1 Himantopus leucocephalus
TCCTCTGAAAGAGAAACAATTGCATGGATGTTTTTCTTCACTAACAGTAGAAAAAAAATCCGGCATAAAACACATTACTTCCCCTAAAATAGTCAATTTTATTATGAATTGCCAGTGTCAAGCCATAGCAGCTATAACTTAAGAACATGAATCTGCAACAAATACTTACACTCAAAAGTAGAAAACCACTCACTGCTAAACTGTGTAACGAGAACAGACTTGTAACCAATTAGCAACTTTGTGGCTGTACTTAAAATTAACAAAAGTTTTAACTGCAGTTTTCCTATCAGCAGACTAGAACAACAAAAATGATTTATGCAAAACTGGAAGTCATTTCTTTTCCACTCTATGAAGAAGTAAGTCTAGAACATGAGATAAAGGACTTTTAAACCTATCTTGGTGCAGTAAGACACCCCAGAACCCACTGGCTCGCTTGCATCATGTGCACGCATCCTCCTGGCATGGTTTTCTACAGCAGCACTGTCTACATTTGCCAGGTAACTGAGTACCCATGTGGTGGGAAAACAGATAAACTAAACAAAAAGAAGCACACATTCACAGCTAAGTGTTTTTTAGAGAGAGGGAAAACAGTCTGCTGCATGAATGAATCTCTTATGCAGAAATGTGTCCCAAAAGTGTCATTAACTAGTTACAAAACCCCAACATTTTTATTATAGGCTAGGCAGGGTCGGGATACACCCTAAAAGCATACTCCCATGTCTTTAATTCTGACCCCTCATAAAAACCTGTGGCAAGGTATATCCTAGTTTTTAAAAAACATACATACTGGAGGCTGTCTTTGATATCTCAGATGAACACCTGCCACTCTTTGGTAAGTGTCAAAATGTACTGAAAAAGACATTACAAAGTTTTCAAAGAACAAGTGACCAAACGACTGACATAAGGATAAAAGGAAATACTTTTGAAATCCTTAGAAATGCACTGTTATTTTGGATCTAGAAGCGGATCAATTAAAGAACGTGTTTGAGGGTGAAGAATGCAAATCACAGTCACAGAAGAGGGGTGCTTGGATGTGTACGTTCAGGCTCAACAAAAATATTAGACAAAGATCACAGGAAAATACCAAGAGCTGTAGTAAACACTTATATTGATATAGGAGATGGAGGCTTATCTGAACTAGAACAATAATCNATGTGTACGTTCAGGCTCAACAAAAATATTAGACAAAGATCACAAGAAAATACCAAGAGCTGTAGTAAACACTTATATTGATACAGGAGACGGAGGCTTATCTGAACTAGAACAATAATCCTACCATGTGAGGTCTGGGAAAAATAAAATAAAGAGCCAGGGGTCTGCTTGGCAGAACAAGGTGTAGGAGAAAACTAGAATGCCAGAAACTTGCATCATGGTCCTATATGTATTAAATACTGCTGGCATTCACGAGCTCATCAATTTGCTGGAGAAGCACTGCACAACTAAAAAGGTAGGGGAAAAAATAAAAAATAATTGCCTACCCCAAAAAAGTGCCTTTCCTTGCAGGTTTACAAGCTCATGTGAAACGGAGTAATTAAATAGCATTGAAACAGGCACAGGTTTTGTTCTTGCTTTGTTTTTCACACAGAAATACAGAAAAGGCATGCCTGGTGCTTCCCAGTTCAATTAAATACTGTGTTGTGCTGACTCTCGAGGGAAGATTGCAACAGAGAAATTGTATGCCCAATGTGTTTTAAAAGTAAACTGGTTTTGGATTAGCATTATCGTTCTGAAAAACAACCATTTTCAATTAGTGCAACAATATATCTCAAGGCCTAAAGTATTTCAGGTCACTATGCAGTACATATTTTCTCCGGGTTTTAAAAAGGGTCGCTTCTCTAACCTGGCCAAATAAATGCAGAGGTGAAGTATTCAATCCGTTTCTGATGGCAGTAGGTGTTTCCGCAAAAGCACAGCCTACTTCACTGAAAAGCAAGAAGCTGACTAGAAGTCCAGGAGGAAAAAAACGTCCAAAGAGAAAAATTTGGTTTTCTTTTCCAGGCTGTGCTTGGTTTAAGGGAGACAGGAAAACTTTAGCTAGTTTTAAGGTCTTGATGAACTTGCAGGCTCAACACAGCTAACTAACAGATTTAGTAAACAAACACGTGCCCAGAAAAACTTACCCCATCCCTCATTCCACATAGCCATACATTTCTAGATAAGTCTGATTAAAAAAGAAATCTTTCAAAACTGTTTCAGTACATTTTAACAGAATTCCTATTTATAGACAAGAACAGCTGAATAGCTTAAAACAAAAACAATGCACATCATTCACCATTTTTAACGTAACAGAAATAAAAACATTAAGCTTTTGCTCAGGCCACATACGACTAAAAGGTCCAGCGTCAATCTGACTAGTTTCAATATTTACCTGTGGCTTAGTCCTACCCAATCCTGCATACGCTAATATTATCATTGAAAGTGAGAAATCCAGTCTCTGCCTGCCTCCTTACCGTTGTATTATGTTCCTTACAATTATGTTCCTTACAATTATGTACTATTGTATTATGTTCCTTACTATTATCTTGCTCCTACTGCCATCAGCGCTTACCAGTATAAGGAAAGCAGAACTGAAAAAGAGATCGGGGTTAAAGCAACCAGTATTTGCCACATCTGACTGAAAGTGAATCAGTTTCCTGCCCCGGCTCATCACGCTGCCAGCACAAGGACGGCAATGGGAACACAGCCAGGAGAAAGGAGTGGGCAACGAAGGCAGCAGGTGGGGCACAGACTTATAGAGAATTAAAATAATCTGTGACTCTAACTTAGGGCCTTATTTCCTCATGGTCTTTCCAAAGTCAATGGGAAATAAACATTGCCAGGAGGTGATTCTCCATACCCTACTAATCAACTTGTGCTGAGAGAAAAGAGCTAGGCAAAATCGCCTACAAATTGAAGCCAAAAAATGTTGATTACATGAAGGTTTCCCAATTAAGAAATGGATTTAAAGTGGTGTAGCCTAACAGTAGGGAACCAAATGTGGCACTGCGATGTGCATTTATGCTTTCTTCATCTACCTGCCTGCTGCCAAATATTAGACAAGTAACATCTTTGTGTCTCTTTCCTTCTGAGTTTTTTGTGTGTGTGTGCCGTAGAAAGTTCATGTTTTTAAGCTAGCCAGATAAGAGGCACCTCCTGTGTTTGCACAGTGCTTGGCAAAACAGATCTTCCAGTTCACCTGGTTTCCCTCACTGCTGCTGTATTGCAGGGACTAGATGCAGCCTCCGTACGGATGAGGGGATGGACACTGCACACTGCTGTAATCCTTCCCTGTTCACCGCATCAGGCAGTGCTAATAACAAGGGTGCAGCTTCCTTAGAGCTCTTCTTCCTAGTAAATCTTTTCCATGGGGTTAAAAGTACTATGGTTAACACTGCAAAGCATAGCAAAAGCAGCCCAGTATGAAAGTAGCATCAGGGGAAAAAAACCAAACCAAAGCAACAACAACAGAAATTAACAGACATACAACAGTAAGTTTTAAAGGAAACCACCTCCCAGCAAAGTATCTTTCAGGCACTGCAGTCAGGGTTTTAAATCTGAAATCACAGAATCAAGGGAAAGTCAACAGGTGTTTTTGAGATGCCTAGCCTGAAACATGCTACAGATAAAACCAAAACAGAGGAATAAACAAGCAGGCATGCGGGGCTGATGGGAAGGTCAAGGTCTGAAGGTTTACCACCACAGTACTGGTTATGACAACAGCAGAGGCTTCACTCAAACAGATGTCTATGAAAACAACTTCATCTTCTTGTTGTGTGAGGCTGAAAACACAGCCAAGCACCAACAGAAGTGACTGAATAGCTACAAAACCAATCCCAAGCACAAAGCGGGTTAGAAGGAAAACTACTTTAATTTCCCTATAGGTTACACACACAAACAGTAAACTTTTAATGTGGCTATGTCATTTTCAAAGCAATTATATAAACTCAAAATGCTCAGAAAGCTACAAAATCCTTTTTTGCTGTGCATAATAACAAAGATTTTCTTTATCTGTTCTCAGAACCAGATCCATTTATTACTTATAAGAAAGGTTCTGCCACACTAGCGGATTTAACTTAGACATAATTTTTCAACGAAAAACAAGCAAAGTCTTACATACCAACTGTGATGTCAATGTTGGAATCTCTGGTGAGATATTCAAGTACAGGGCCAGAAACGTAGCCAGATCCAAGCAATAAAACCCTCTTCTTATTACCCATCTTCAGCGACTGAGCGTATTCCCTAGGAGGTGTTACAGGCAAAATTAAAAACCACACAGAAGAAGGAAACTGTAAGCTGCTAAAGCTCACAGAGTAAATATGTTTTAGCATGTCTACAAACCAAGAGCTCTATTCAGACCAAGAATCAGGTTCCCGGCTATCTAACCCAAGGCCTCAACCAACAGCATCGAAAGACTACCCTGAGTGAAGAAATCAACACCAAATACATCTGTATCATCTCTCTGAAGCACATTCCCACCTACTAACTGTGTCTGAGCATTTGTAAAGCTTGAACTACTCTCCAAAATTCCAGATGTTCCAGATGTTGAAGATGTCCCTGCTCATTGCAGGGGAGGTTGGACTAGATGCCCTTTAAAAGTCCCTTCCAACCCAAACCATTCTATGATTCTATGACTCTATGTTCCATCCTCCCTTCCTCCACTTTCAGGCTTAATTAATTTTTTTTTTCAAAGTCATTATTTTCAATTCATTAAATCTGAATGGGATGTACCAACGTATCAGCTCTCTAATCTATCTAAATTATCACTAGAGATTACTGTAAATTTTGACCTTCATACAAGTTTTGCCGATTTTATTTTTTTTAAAAAGTTAGACGATGATTTAACCCATTCACAGAAAGCCACCTAAGCCCATCGTATCCTCTCATATGAAAAAACCAAGGACCTTCCTCCTACTACTATCAATTCTAACAGAACATCTTCTTCCACAGCTACACCCTCATGGGCAAGGGAAGAGAAAGAATTCCTCTTCACCCTTTACTTATAAGGAGCAACAGCTTGCAGCAACAGTGTTGACGAAGGGGAGACTTCCTATATGAAAGCAAGCTGGATTTTGCAGTCAAACGTCTTATCATATTTATTAAAAACTTTTTCAGTGTCTAGAATGAGGTCACACTTGAATCAAACATAGCATGTCTGCTCTAGCACAGGCGCAAACATGAGCTGCCAAATGACCCATCAAAAGTGGGAACAGAATCTACACAGTCCCAGAAAAGAACATTTCAGATTATGCCTATTCTCTACGTACAAGTTTAAATAATTCAGTTATGTTACTCTATGAACAGCAATACTTAGAGGTCCGCATTGTTAACAGGATATGCCATTGCAGCTGTGGATGAGGAACCAGTAGCAGGTATAAAGCAAGTAAAGGTGAAAAGATAGAGATAAGTTCAGTAAATCAAACTGCTCCCGCGTTCTGATGGCACACAAGACAGTTCAGCTCACACAGTCTGGCTATCCTACAGTCTGAAACGTTCACATACATCCAAAGGGTATCAGCAATTAGTCTAAACAGATCCATCAGAAATGAAACTAGACACAGAATAATACTTTGTTAGAGTAATAACACAAGCCACATAATTCCTACAGTCTCTAACCAAGAGTCTATCTCTAGCTAAACCAGCACACCTTAAGCAGTAAAGTCCCTGATTTCATTTGCATTATCTCCAAAGTCTGCAAAGTAAAGGAGGGTATTGTTAGCAGGTCTTGCTTTTCTGACAGCTAAGCGAGCGACACCGATGAACATCACATGCAACACACAGATGTGCAGAAATATCAAAAATCTACCCACAAAAACCCCCTTGGGAATGACATCTCCAGATTCTCAGGGCAGTTCACACAAGACCATGCAAGCGATTATGGAGAAAGCAAAAAAAACCAGACCATCGCACTGCATGAGAAATAAGAAAATTTGTTACTGAGACAGCCTCTTGAGGTTGCAAACAGCACACAACTAAAATCACTGTGAGCTGACGTCTTTGAGAGGCAAACAGCATGTTATTCTGGGTGGAAAATGCACCTATAGTTCATCATGCACAAGTTCATAACCACAACTCCCAAAGCTCCCAAAGGAAATGGGCGAAGTTTGGCACGCAACAGCCAACACACTCTGCTTTTAGGGCATACGGTGCTTGTGGTCAGATCAATTTCAACTTTTATATTTTATATTTTTATATATATATATAGTGCAGCTGGCATTGATCATGAACATGAAACCAGAGGTTCCCATTTACTGTCAGATTAACGTTTTTCATGGGTAAGCTATAGGTGTTTGTTAATAGTAGGGAGCAAGGGGAAGGGAAGGGATACACAGGTTAGTTATGCTTTTGTTAGCTTAATCCACTCAATGCTACTTCTTTCGTGTTACCACTGGCTGATAACTCCCGAGACAGAGTACGGATGAAGTGGTAGCTAAAGCTGTAGCTACAGAAGTGTAATGAAAAGTCTGAGAGTCTCACAGAGGCTCCTGAATACATCCAGGCACGGAACAATGCTATACAGCACAGCACTTGAGCCCTGCTAAAGGAAACTAGATTCAAGGTATATTAGAGAGCCTTTTCCTTTCAGCCATTCCTTACAAAGGACTGTATGCTATATCCATTTTAAAAAGGCAACAGAACAATACTGGCATCTCGCTGTTTTCTGCCTCCGGTAAAACAGTCTTCATAAGATAAGAAAGAGAAAAATGACCACCTTCTCAACTTCAATATAAGTTACTAACAACACATGTTAATGATTTAGGCAACATGCATGAAGAAAGAAGGAAATCATCAAGCTAGGAGACATTTAGACACAGTGCACTATAGCAGTATTCCACCAAAACACAAGAGTAAATAAATGCAGAGATAGAATGCAGACAAGTTTTGGGTTTTTTTTTAAATCCTTAACCAAACAAACTTTAAGAACCTATGCATTACCTGCTCTCCCTCAATTTCTGGATATATTCATACTTAGCTGTCAGTGAGCCATTGGATGCAATCACTGCCTAGAAATACATGAAACAAATTTTGAGGGTTTTTTGTACCTGTACATTTTAAAGCAGAGGAAGACAAGCAGAGTGCCAAATTGCAAAACTTACATCTCGAACAACAGATGAGTAATTCTGGCTTTCAAGAGGTTCTGAGCCTTCTGATAACAGCTATGGAGATGAGTTATTTGAAATCAGGTCATTTTATTTCCCATAATTTTTTTTCAGAGTAAAACACCAAGATTTTAAGCAACATTTAAATGCATACAACAATACCAGTATCTTGTAGATCTGAAGTTCTCCTGGCCCTGATCAGTGTCATTTGACTTTTACAAAAATATAGGAATTCAAATAGCAGTCTGATTGTGAGTGATTGTTGAGTTCCACAAGAAAATATCTACTGCAGGGTCCATGAGCAATGAACCACCTGCCAGAGCCTGTCTCCTGCCTACAGAAAGTGTTTTTCACAAAACCCTAAGACATCCAGGTCACTAATGTCTCATTCACATGTTGCTTTTTGAAAGTATTGCCTCAAGACTTAGAAAGCTTTTAATTTTGGAAGTACAAAGTCAGTTATGTTCTACAGCAGATTCCTTTTGAATGTATACAGGAGACCAGAAAAGCAACAAACAAATAGACCAAAGTCCGAGTCTTTTACCTTCTTGCTGGATACACAAAAACCTTACCATCTCTTCAATATAAGGGAAAAGCAGATCTCCAAAGTACTCTGTTGCTTCTATAGGAAGCTGTGCTGGCAGATTGTCAATGGAACACATCAGAATCCCAGAGCCTTCAACACTGAAAGAGAGAACATAGCTCTTCTAAACTGCTTCTCCTTGGTACCTGAAAGGCACCACCTCTCAGAAGTGTTTTAAATGCATGATTTTTTATTGTAATGTTTCACTGTACAAATTACAGAGGAAAGCAATAAAAATTAAAGGCTCTCCCACCTGTCATGAATAATATGCTGGTCAGCATCATACATACAAAATGGACTGTCAATTGTTGTACACTCCGTCATAAATTCTATAGATCCTCCAGTGTCTGCTGAAATGTCACATATTGCCAGAAGTCTAAAGCGATTAAATAAAAAAGAGAAAGGAACAGAGCATTACCCAAATTACTAAGGAACATAGGTATGAGAGATCACAAGTGAACAAGAAAAAGAAATATGAGAAGATCTATCAGACTTGTAGTTTCATTCATCTTAACAAATTTAGAAGTCAAAACAACACAAACAATGACCTCCAGGAACACAATGGAAATCTGGCCCTACTGTAGTCGTAAGATTTCCACTCACATCAACAGGATCCGTATTTCATGAGTTACTTCTCAAAGACCAGGAGAATCCACTCATCCTTTTTTTTTCCTCTGTACTCTGTGTACTTCCAACACCTCCCATTCATTATCCATCTACAAATTCCCCTGAGTTGTCACTGGGCAGTCCTGCGCTAGAATAACTTCACCATTGTAAAGGGAAACCTGAGGAGGTGGCTGCCTCCTTTCAGTTCACAGACAGCTGGCACAGGTGGAGCATTCATTAGCCTAACTCACAACCTCTGGCTCCACTCCAGGTTAACACTTAAATTCTTTATTTGTCATGTGAGAGAAAGAAAGGCATCCAGAGTGGGCGAAGAAGAGACAAAGACCTGCTGCCACACCAGGACACACTGCCGTAACCTCCCCAAATCCACCCCCAGGCCNTAACACTTAAATTCTTTATTTGTCATGTGAGAGAAAGAAAGGCATCCAGAGTGGGCAAAGAAGAGACAAAGACCTGCTTCCACACCAGGACACACTGCCATAACCTCCCCAAATCCACCCCCAACTAGTCTCCCAGAGAACTATTACACAAGGTTATTAGAGAAAGGGTGGCTCCCACCCACGCTGAAAGGAGACTAACCCTGGATTTGCACCCCACGTTCCATCCTTAAAGCTATTCAGGGTTGTGAACCGTTCCCACTACCTGCTGCAGAAATTAGAGGTGTTACGGAACAGTTATTGAACTTGTACAAGGCAAATGGCAGGGTAGGAAAAACAACCAACAAACTCTGCTCAGGCGTAGAAACTTCTAGCAATAATGGTGCAGTAGGNGGAACAGTTATTGAACTTGTACAAGGCAAATGGCAGGGTAGGAACAACAACCAACAAACTCTGCTCAGGCATAGAAACTTCTAGCAATAATGGTGCAGTAGGTACACTTCCCAGATATCACACTGTTTGTATTGGATTCTGCACAAGGATCAATGGCAGAACTACCTTTGAAGAAAGACAGCCAATACCTGTCAATCATTTTTACTGTGATGTTTCCAAAAATTCCAAACTGTGAACACAAGACTGCAAATCCCGGAAGAACGAAAGCAGAATCAATGGGGCACTTTGCAACATGCAAGAGGAAGAATGTAAGAAACAGAAAGATTTGGTAGATACTGTGGTGAAACTGCCTAACATTACAACTTAATCATGGTGCTGCAGGATTGTTAGGAGTGAACTGAAGTGTCTTACTTGTGTGGTAACTCAGGACAGCCCTCCGTTGGACCAGCAGCAGATCTAACTGGCACTAGCAGCTTCTGAGCATCCTGTCGACTTAACAAGCGAGGAGTATGTTGTTCCCAGTATATGCCATTAATTAAACAAGTTGTGTAGGGTGCAATCTGCAAAGAAAGTTACAGATGCCTGATGTTCTCATCTAGTACTTTAAAGAGCTGAAAGCACCTGGTCTAGTGTTTTAAATGAATGCTCTCTCAATTGATGGATACGCGAAGGTGTAGTAACTACCAACTCTCTGTGGAAAATCTTCCATAAAAGAACAAAAGAGATGCTCACGTCAGTGTTAAAGCGAGAAGTGTAAAGTTCTGGATGTTTATCATAGTCTACTGGGTCATATAGTCCATCACGTTTCCTTACAAGATGATGGTGACGACTTAACACTGTCCCATAGACTTTTTTGAGGTCTGAGGTTAAAAAAAAAATAAATAAAATAAATTAGCTGTTACACTTGGACAAAAAGGGTTACAGTATTTTCAATCACTTTACTGTCACAGCATACCTCCAGATCTGGAAACTTCCTTTAACTCATGTGGTTCCACAAACTCACATGGGAGAGCATTGAACATTTCTTGAGCACCCTGTAAACCAAGAAGTAGGATTCAGAATGAGCAGAGAATAAAAAAGGTAGAGTAACACTGCTCATTTGGTGTGTGAAAACAAATATAAAAACGCCACGCACAACCTGACAGTTCTGCCAGAGAACATCTTCAGAGATGTACAAACTGTTTCACACATACCCCCACTTATCCAAAACAAAGCCGCCTGGGCTCTGTGTACAAGGAATTTACATCATTCCCCATTACTGCATTATGCCTGACCCACAATCCAGCTCCTGGTTTATATTTCTAATGGCAGAGCTGGGAGGCCTTAACTCAGCCACAACAGACGGGTTTGCTGCCCCTCTGAGGAGCAGTTTCTCTTTAGGGAAGACCCCTGAAGCCACTCCTCAGCAACCAGGCTGTTCTAAAGGCAAAGAACTTCAAGCTGACTTTCCCAACGAGCTGTGATCGTAGAACACAGACCTTTCAGACACGCCATCGTTTTGTCCAGAAAGCACACATTTACATAGGCAGTGATTTCACTTTATAGCTGGAGCCTAGTTAACTGATCTGTCTTGCCAAAAGCAGGGGTAAGCCTTTTCCCTATACCATAGAAAAGAGCTTTGAAGTCCAGCACTTGTAAGCCAAGTCAATGCTATAAAAGCAGCTATAAAAACTCAGCAAGTATTAGAAAAAATAATTCTTTGCCCCATACTTTAATGGGGTCATTCAACATACTTTGTGAGCTCAGAGTCAACAGAGGGGAAAGAGGGAGACAAAAAACATGCAGGTGGGAAAGGAGGGAGGAGTAGTAAGACTTAACTCATTTTTCGTGGTAAGAAGTTAGTGCGGTCAGCCTTGGCAGGCATGATCTCATCTTAAAGGCATTAGTTTAGGGTACTTAAAAATTCTTACTGGCAAAGGAAAACCTGAAGTCCAAGCAAACAAAATGAACACATCAACGCCTTTACCCTGATAAGTATCAAATGCCAAGAAGTTCTATTAAATATAATATAGCATTTCATCTTGAAGACAGAATTCTTACCTTAGAAACATTACCAGTGCCTGTAAACACAAATGTTAAGGGCCCAACTGACTTTGGCATCAATCCCAGTGAAATTTCATACCCAGCATCCCGTACTGCTTGCACAGCCTGACTGCTATTCCTGTAGTTATGTGCCATCCCGATGTGCTGAAATCAAAGGCACAGAACCATCAAGATATTTTCCATATTCAAATACAGATAATTAGCAGACTCTCCAATGTCATTTTGCTAAAGAAAAATACACACAGATATACTCTTACCATGAAGGGAGTGTGATGTCCCAGGGCTAAAAATCGTAATCCCAATCCATGTAGAATGTTGATCATTCCTATTGTTTAAAAAAAAAAATAAAAAGAAAAATCAGACTATCAGTGTTAATTCTGAATATGCACAGTTAGAAACTGCAGAGACTGACTGAAGTCTAAAACCATCCTGGATATTTTTGCCCATGCTTCAGTATTAATACTTTACTTCTAAAGAAAGTCTACATAAAACCAGGGAAGGAGAAATTCAATCGCAGGCCATGACCTTAAACCTGCTCTTGGCCCACGATATGCATTTCAGCACTGTTTAATACTCAGATATCCTTTTATGAGATGCATCCATACCAGCAGATTCCGAAGGAGGAGATAATAAAAAGAGTCTCCTGAAGAAACAGAGTTGAAGTTCAGTAGAAAGGAATGAGAACCATGCCTCACAAAACCCAGTGTAAATGGACAACAGAGTGACAAACAGATGCTCAGACTCGCAGGACTGACAGCAGCCATTTCTTTCAAAAGCCTATTCAGTTCATCCCTTGATATTTAGTCTGCCTCAGATTAGTTGAATAGACAAACGGGACTTCAAGACAACATAAAACAGTAGATTTGCCAGGAATCCACAGGACTATTTGACATGTAGTCTCATCAAAATTAGGGAGCACAAAACAGAATGGAGAAAAGCTCTTAAAAGCAAGAGTTAAAATGCAGTTAAAAACGCATTACAAGCCTCAACTTTCAGGAAACGTAGACAACCAGAAGTATTATAAGAAGTTACTTGTTGCAAGCCTGCCTTTACTTTATG
The DNA here is from genome assembly GCA_003993805.1 of Himantopus leucocephalus. Taxonomy (NCBI): domain Eukaryota; kingdom Metazoa; phylum Chordata; class Aves; order Charadriiformes; family Recurvirostridae; genus Himantopus; species Himantopus leucocephalus. The sequence goes on from RSEF01000001.1 coordinate 27,419,937, forward strand.
CACTATACCTGCTACACCAGCCCACTTTCCAAAGGCCACAACTCGCATTCCTTTATGATCAACCATTTTTTCATAGTCAAACAGTCGAATTTCCTGAAAATACATAGCAAACTGAGTATTAAAATTTTCAGTGAATGCAGTCAGTGGCACGTTGCTCTCCTAGGAACTACCTTTTCATACGCCTTTGACATCCTTCCCGATAGAGGCTGAGAAAGGCAAGTCATTCCTAACAAGATTTAAGTATAAAAATAAAAACCGAAAGGATGCATTAAATTCTTGTCTAAAAGAGTCGCTGCACTGCCCGTGCACTCTTGGCACGGAGCTCCCCAACGTGCCACTCCAGCTGCTTCAGGCCCACTCGCATCCTCTGCCAAGAGGCTGCTCGTTTCTGGGTGAACTGGCTGCCTCCCTCTGTAACGACCTATACGCACTCTGGCTTAACAGCTTTCCAACAAGCCTTCGTGCTCGCACAGCCTGAACCTCTCCTGAGCATACGACGCTCGCAACTCATCTGCCTTACGCACATCAACACAGTAGCACTGCAAGCATGAGATCCTCGGAGCAAGAAACGCTCAGCTCCAGGAAAGGATACTGAAAACAGTCCTCATTAGCTATCTACAAATATGCATGCTGAAAGTAACCATACCAGGCAGCAAGCTTTCGATCACGCTTCAGCACTAAGTTCGGTTTCCACCCCATGCTAACAGCCAGTTGTCTTCACTATGACACAATTTACCTGTCTTAGAATCTCATCCAAAAGGGGCATGTTTGCCTCTTGGGCTTTAATAGTGTGAGAGAAGAAGGCATAGTTCTTTTTAGGGATTAATTTGTCCTCTGGAGGTCTCTTCACGCCTACTATCAGAGAAGCCTCGGAAATATCTTCTTGAATAATGCCACCTGCTTTGACGTAATCCTATGAAAGAGAAAAATCAAAGTAAATTTTTCTGGGGTTTTTTTCATATTCAGATCTCAGCACACAAGCAACTAGAACATAGGGCAAACAGATAATTCTACAAAGCAGAAACAAGTTACTGCATGTGATATATTCATAAAGCTCTTTATCAAAAGGGGTATCAAATATCAAACTGAATTTCCATGCTAATATCCTATTATACAATTATGTGTCAGTAAAAACCTTCATCTTAAATTCACAGACTACAAAAAAGGATATTTTGCTACATTTAAAGTATCTCATAGTATTGCAATAAGGAACAGTCCTTTGTAATGTGATGAAATACTTGGAAATAAGTTTAGACAAATCTGACAAATTCATCTGAAGACTGTTGACATGTGATTTCATAAAATTGTGTAAGACTAAGTTCAGGCTGAAGAACAACTTCTAAAAGAATGTTTTTCCATACCAAAATTTATTCTTGTTCTCCCTTATCTCAAAAACGTATTAAAATTCCAGCTTTCAATATCGTAGTTGTGTAGCTAATGCGATCTGTGCTTTGGTGAAAACCAGCACTGTGCCTTAATTAAAAGGTGATATGTGCAAGCGATCACTAATTCCCTACTTATGTTTCAATTTTTATCTGTTGGCTCAGATACCTTACAGCAGAGCTGTACAAGAACTGTAAAAGCTCTCAGCCCTGAAGGTCACAGCATTAAAGAAAAAAAAAACCCTCTCTCCTCATTTTACATGAGGAATGGGATTGAAGCACGAATGGGATTCACTAGATTCGTCCTTCCTCTTTTATAAAGAATATGCTGATTTTTCAGAGTGTTGCCTCCATACAGAGGACAAACCACGAATGTTAAATGAATTTCCAAGTTTTTACTTCAAGAGCACCTAGAACTTCTTCAGAGACAGATGAAAGGGCAAGAAATCAATAAAAACAACACCCAAACCCACCAGTGTGTCAACATTACATTAAAAGGTTAAACAAACTACTTCTTCTCTGCGCTAGGACACAATGACTCCTCATTTAACAACAGAATTAATAATGTGTTTTCTCATACATATCCTTTGAATACTATTTTTCCTGCACTAGGGTTAATAACTGAACTATGGTTTTGCTTATCGAACTGAAATTGGGACCTTACCTTTTCATGGATGGCTCTCCGGTTTGACGGCTGCACCAAGACCTTGTATCCCATCTGTGTCAATTCCTTAACATGCTTTGGAGCTAGAGGTGCTCTCCTTTCCCATGCATTAACATCTTCTCTCCTGATCGCCAGCACGGACTTACGATGATGCCAACACTTAGCCTGATGGAACGCACACCTACCATTTGTGTGACTAAAGGCTCGGAGCATGGTAAAGCCTGATGGCAGCAAAGACATAGTAAAATAATACATGTATATGTATGCTTCAAACATTGTTTGTGCAAAAGTTCTGGTCTCCTTTAACATCTGCTGTAAAACACAAACCAGATACTTTATACTCTAGCTGCACCCTACTTCTGTGAGATATGAATTTACTTTCAGCGTACTTTGTCGCATCTCAATTTGGTGGGGTGTCATTAGAGAAACAAATTGTACTATGGTAAAGGAAAGCTTTTAGTGTGTTCAATGTACCAAGTCTTTCATTACACGTCTTAAAAAGAATGCTGAAAACTTAAAGATACCAATTAAATTCATTTGCCAGCATAAACATGCAAAGACCAAGCATTTATCAAAGCTTGTATCAAGAACGGTAGAATTAACAAACACACAGAAAGAAAGTAGAACACAGGCTATAATGCAAGCAGTTGAATAAAAGAGAAAGCCCAATATGTAAGACCGATGCTAAGTATTTTTCCACTACTAACTCTTACACAAGCTGAAAATGGAAGACAAGGACAAGACCTTAACTATTGGTTAGCAGTCAGCGTATGTGTGTGACAGGTTTTCTTCCAAGTCAAAATTTTACACTAAGTGGAAAAGCTTCGTTAGGACAGGTTCCCACTGCAGAGTGGGATTTTTTTAATTTTTTCTCCTCCTCTTCACTCCCAGTGAAGGATATATGCCACTGCTTAACTCTGCTGTGGGTGGCAAGGGCTCTGCACAGGTCCAGCACCAAATACCTAGGAGCCTAAGGACTAAGGATATTCATGTGGTTAAAAGATGTGAATCTCAAATACAGAGGCTTCAAAGATGTGAACTTTGTTTCCAAAGCAATTTTAACTTTTTTTTATTTACATGAATCTCTGTAACCGAATCACCTGGAAAATCATGTTTGTCCTCATGCCTCAATCTTGTAAAATCTCTATACACCAAAGCCTTTAGAGGCTCTATTTAACTCCAGGCTTGCTTCAACAGAAAAAAATAGTACGCTAAGGGAGGCGTAACAGAGGCACGCAGTCCTCTACGTTAGGTCTGAGTGTGATCTTCCTACCATCACTAAATTTGTCCACCAGCAGAAGTTACTGTACAGAAGTTGGAGTTATTTTACGACACTGCTCTTCAGCATGCTAAGAGGATTCTCAGAGAGCGTGTCGGTACCTCTCAAAAGCAGAGGAAGCCTTGTCACACAGTGTCACTGGCACCGCGTGCCAAAATACAACGATGAGAGCAGTTCCTACGGAGAAACCAGTGCACTGTACACCTCCTACCCAAGCCTGCGCTGAAGCCAATTCCCCTCACACAGGGGAGTCCTGCAAGAAGAAAAATGCCGCTTTCAAGGGGGAGCGAGCTGCCCCGCGCTGACGGCGTGAGGGGGGAAGGAGGGCGGTAAGCAAACACTCCCTCTGACCTCTGGCAGGCCGCAAGTTCCTACGCGTGCCTCCCTCTGTGTGCTCAGGCTCAGCCGCAGAGATATGGATATCCTGCTGTAAAGGTGAAAGCAACTTTAGGATTCCAAGCCTGCGGACCTGGCGAACCCTCCCCGGCCTCCCCAGCAGCCCGGCTCAGCGAGGGACCCGCACGGCTCCCGCTCCCCGCCACCCGTGCTGCGGGGGCTGAGCCCCACCGCGACCCACACGGCGCCGAGCGGCACAGGCGAAGGCAAAAATAAAATAACAGCAACGCAACTGATGACAGCCCGAGATTTGAACACGACCCGATTGCCACGGCGAGTTGAACGCACCTATACGGGCAGCCTGTGCCTCCGCTTACTGCCCGACACACAGCGAAACGACAGCGCCCGGCGCTGCCGCCGTGTTTCGCCCCCCCACCCCGACCCTGCGGCCGTGGGTCTCCCAGGGCCCCTCCGCCCCCCCCCCGCGACGGGGGAGGGCGACGCGCAGAAGGGACATAAAAAAAGAGAGGCGGGCGGGCAGTGAGCGGGCGGCGCCGGCGGCGGGAGGCCGGGGCGGGGCGGCCGCCTGGCCGGCAGCAGGGCAGCAGGCCGCGCTGGCTGCCAGGGGGAACGCCGGGCACCGCCGCCGGGTGCCCCAGCGGAGCGGCGGGCAGCGCCGTACCTACCTCGGGGCGAGCGGGGCAGCGGGGGAGGCACGGCCGCTCGGCCCGGCTCCCTCCTCCGGCCAACGTCCAGCGCACCGCCGACGCCCAGGGCGGCAGCCAACCGCGAGCCGCCCTCCGGGTACACCCTTCGCTGCCCGCCAATGGGGAGGGGCCCTGGGCGTCGCGTCACGGCGGACGCCGGCACGCCCCCTCAACGCCCCCAGTTCCTGGAAGGCCCGGAGTCCCGTCAAGCCCCCCCTCCCCCCGGCGCCTGACGGGCGGCGACCCGGGCAGGCGGGAGCGGGCGGCGCCGCGGCCTTGCGGAGCCCCCGCCGCGCCTCGGGGAGCCCCACGCCAGGCGCTGCAGGCTCCACGCACCGGCACAACGACACCCCCGTCCCCCCCGCCTCAACACGCCCCGCACCGGCCCCCCGCTCCCCGCCGTGCCCGGGGCCAGGCCGAGCACAGGCCGCACCTGACCCGTCCCAGCGCTGTCCTCGCCGCGGTCTCCTGCTCTTGACTGTTTTCCTACTGCACATGGGCTCAGATTATTTACGTACGTTCAGTCATGTCGTATCTTTAACGGTACGGGAAACGGTAAAAGTTATTTCATCTGGCAAATAGGGATGATACCTGATTCGTTACATCTGCTGTTGCCAGTTTTCAGCTGGAACTCAGTCGTTGAATTAGGCCCTTTGTGATGGGCCTCAACTGCTAAGTTGGCTTATCACAAGTAATAACGGGATGTTGTAGCTATAAACCATGAAAATGATGAGGTGTAAGAAACCAAAGCAAAGCCAGAGACACGTACTGGGTTTGCGGGGTGAAGAAGAGCTTTGCTTTCAGAGAAAAGCAGGCTGCACACCAGGGAAAGTACACCTCAGCGAGGCTCCACGNTAAGTTGGCTTATCACAAGTAATAACGGGATGTTGTAGCTATAAACCATGAAAATGATGAGGTGTAAGAAACCAAAGCAAAGCCAGAGACACATACTGGGTTTGCGGGGTGAAGAAGAGCTTTGCTGCACACCAGGGAAAGTACACCTCGGCGAGGCTCCACAGGGCAGATGCAGTTGCCGTTTCCAGCCTCTGTTGGCAGATGTGAGGACATTGCTACAGACCGTGAGAACGTGTGGTGTTGTGCCTGCACTCAGCAGAGCAACAAGCACTAAAGGGTCTAAGGAGAATTCATCCACATCCCAGGATTCATCCACATCCCACTTTGCCATGGCAAGATCTCGCTGCAACGAGGGAGAAGTTGGAGCGGTGGCGCAGACTGCTGCACCTGTACTAGCCACTACCACTTGAACTCTTCTTAAGAGAGAGTTAAATTTTGACAGTACTGCCACTGCATGGCTTTAGAGGTACCTCTTCATACATTACTTTCTCCTTATAGTTTTCTCACTTTTCTTTAAAACATGCCCTTTTTCATTATATTACCCTGAATTTTTTCCCCTCCTACTCCTCCTGCTTCTGGAAGCAGCGTTTGACTGACAATAATAATCTGTGACTTCAGTTCCCTGGTTTAGATCCAAGTATTTTCCTAACTCACCAGGGCAGGACAGGAGAGCTGGAAAACAGCATCAAGGCTTGACTTGCACTTCAGGTTTGCTGCTGTAATGCAAATTATACGGGAAGGTAAGCGTTAGGGAATGAGACCCAGAATGGATCAGCAGAGATTTGGGGGGTGAAAGTAAGGACTGAAGGAGAAGATCTGGGTTGTATTGTTTCAGAGGCTTGGAGGTGAACATTAGGGAGTGAGACCAGGAAATGATCAGCAGAGATTTTAGGGGTTTAAGGCCCCAGCAGAATGGACAAAATCAGTGGGGTTTAGGGATACTGTATGAGTACAAAATCTTTCTCTCCACTCACTAACTCCCCCTCTTCCCTGCCTGACCTCAATGTCCAGAACTTTTTACAATCTGCCTCATCTTCCTGCAGGATCTTCATCCCTTTCCTTTCCTTGCTGGAGAAGAAAGTTACCTCCTCCACCTAACTCCTGGACCCTTCTTTTCCCCATCTCTCTGAGGTATAAGGTCTACAGCACACCCAGCCCTACAGAAGCTCCTGTCCATCCTTCTGCTTTTCTTGGGAAGATGTCCATTGCAGTGGGTAGGGGCTAGGTCCATAGGTGGGAAGAAGCATCAGGAGAGAGCCAGCTAGAAGGACTTGAAGAGCACTAGATTTAGGAATCCTTCTGCCATGAGAACAAGGGCAGTAACTGCTCTTAGTTTCCCACCAAACAGAAGTAAATTAAAAAGCTATAATAACAACAACAAAAAGACTTTCTAGATGAGACAGGTTGTCAGGATATATAGTCCGTGAATGTACCATGAATTGCAAACTGCCCCCTTGCTTGGGGTCAGAGGAGGAAACCAGACCTCTCAACCACCCTACAGAGATAGGCTTGGGCAGGAAGCTAAGGCTCCAAAACCAGCTACAACATACAACATTATTGAAACGTATGAATCAGTTTCATCTGAATATTGAGGACCAAAAAGGACTGGGATAAATTTGTCTGTCAAGCAGTAAGAGACATGGGGAGTCTTATGTCCCCTTTGGGCGCAAGAAACAGTGGGACACAATGAGCTTTTTGCTTGGCCCCAAAGACTTCACTGTAGGAAATATTGCTACTGCACAAAGGCGTTGTGTTTATGCCCCTGGTGTCTAATTTCCACTCTGTGGGTTTAATAAAGCACATATAGGTCTATAAGGTACATGTGTAGAATATAAATATAACCATGCCTGTTAGAAATTGTATGGTTTTTTCTGTTTTATTGATAAAATTTACCAGAACTGCTTCACTGGAGGCAAATTCAGTTGAACTGCAGAAAGTGTAAACTAAATGGAAAATTGTAAGAATTATCAGTCCTTGCACTCAGTGATTCTAAACTACTCATAAGAACTGATTTTCAGAGGGTTTTTTTTCATTTTATGATTAAATGCAAATACGGACTTTGGCAAGAATGGAATTGTTGGCATGTGTAAAGTTGCTTGTTCTTATCTTTACTCTTTCAGGAATTCAACTGAAATATGATCATTCTTCTTGCAAAAGCATGTAATTATTTGGTGGTTGTAGAATTTAATTCAACCATGACACTGAAAAAGATGAAATACTGATGGTCCCTCATAATTTTGTGTCATTTCATCGTATTGATTACTTCATATTGTAAACTAGTAGAAAGTGGGTGGCTGGATCCATCATTATACACCTGAATAGCCTGTCTTTGATTAAATTAACGAAAGTACTTTAGGAGCTGCTTTGTTTGTTGAATGAATTGGGAACCAAACCATGGTTATTTTATTGCAGTAAGTCGACCTCACCAAATCTACTTGAAGGGGTCTTTTTAATATTATTTTCTAAGTTTTGGGGAAGTTCTTTCTTTGAGTAAGACGTTATTTCAAGACTGTCTACAATAGTTTCTTATAGTGCCTAATTATGTCTTGGTATTCTTCTAACTTTTGCAGATAGGAATCTGAACCCAGAGAAATGAAGGGTGAAACCCACAACATGCTTTGTCTTGCACGGAAGTTCCCAGGCCTGAGCTGGGAGCTCAGCCTTTGCGCTACAAGGAAATGCGTGAAGAAAGTTATTTACAGGAACCGAGCGAGAGCCATCCTGGCAACTCAGTGGAGCGTGACAGGACAAGGCACTGTGCCTGAACCTAATGCTGCTGGGAAAGGACCTGACTTCTTTTGCCAAGAGTTGTCAGCTGTGCACTCTCCCCAGGAGTCTGGCACCTTTGCCGAGCCACGTTACACAGATACCTTCCCTTGTCTCACATGCTCCAGTCTGGCCGCTAGCCAAGTGCTTAGAGCACTCTGCTAGGAAGCTGAGGGCTGTTTTCAAAGTTGCAGTGTCGTTCAAAACATTGACTTAAAAGCATGTGTCTGTAGCATAAGCACTAGAAAAATGGGGTTTCTAAGGCGAGCCTCTTTCAGCTTTTTACGTTGGAAGATACTATGTGTAAAGGACTACTTGTAACTGAAGGGGCTTATATCTGAGTCACCAATAAATGCCCTAACTACCGTCATGGTAATGAAAAACTTCTTACAAGTTCCCACTGTCCTTTGTGGGGGCCATGATACGATGTAGACACCTACTGGATTGGCTCCTGTAGATAAGAAGAGTAGGTTGATTCCTAATTTGAAAGTGTTGCTTGGATATATGCAGGAATGAAGCTCCAGTCAGTTCTGCAGACGCAGAACTGGATTTTAAATAACAATGGCTAAAACCTTTTTTTTTTTACACCAAAGCATTTCACTTTCAAAACATGTTTGAAAGAACTTTTTTTTTTGAGATTCCTTCAGGTCTATATAAAAGAGACTTCACTTTTAGCTAAAATCTGTATACACCACTTCACTCAGGGTCAAAGTATTCTTTGTATAATTTGAAATTATTGGGGTTTGTACATTTTAGTTTGTTGACCCTTTTAGAATGTTCTTCCCGGGAAATGAAGTTCCCAGCTGGACCAAAACAGTCAGCAAACCAACGATCCATCCACCTCTATTCACAGTGATATACTTGGTGACTCTGGCTGTATCCAGCAGCAGAACTTTAAGTGCAAGCAGGAGGAGCAGAACAAGTAAGGATGTGAATGAGCTACTCTGCCAAAATGCATGTCAGAGAGTTGATTTCTGCTACAGATTTGTCATCTCTCTAAAGGGAGATTGAGAATTTTACTGGCACCATTAAAGTCTCTTCCTGCATCTAAAACAGACCAGGTGAACTGCGCTCCGCAAGTGCCTGTTGTGCTCCGTAGAGAAAAAGGCAGCCTAAGTAACCAGCGTGGACTCATGCTGTGCCAGTGTAAAGCCAGGTAAGATGAATCCCACCTGCACTGTACTGTGTTCCAGATACAGAAGGCAGAATTGCTTAAAAAGAACAAAACAAACCTGGAATTCAGGTTTTGCAAAACATACTAATGTGGAATTGGAGCTGTTTTCTGTAATAAATACCTCCTGGTTTGGATGGGCTGTGATTCCATCTGTCTGACAGTCCCTAATTATAAGGTCTAATTCTTCCCCAGCTGGAACGCTTTTTACTCAGCACTGTGGGGGGAGTGCTGACTTCCATTACGGTAACAATAAACTCCCAGAGCACCTAGAGAGAGGTGGACTTCATAGATTTTATTCTTAGAATATCAAGGGTAAATCTTGAATCCGTTGAAGTCAATGGAAAACTCATACCAACTTCTGCTGGGCTAGGGTTTCTCCCTAGGTCTCAAATGAACAGGGCAATTGGCATCCTGAAGAGATTTTTGCAGACTGTGTATCTACCTGTCAAACTCTGTTTCTCGTTTAATTCTGTTTTTTTACTGCAGAGATCAAGAAGTTCTAAGAAGCTTTCAGGCTTTCAGTCAGAATGAGGCTATTGAAAAACATGACCTTTTATTCAAAAGCCACTACCTGCAGTGGCTGTTGACTGCCACTGTGAATACTGACCTCACAGCAGAGTACAAGACATCACTGAACAGCACAGAGTGTTGTGTTCTCTACAATCATGTAGAGAATATATTTACATTCCTATTGCCCAGTAGGAGAAATTGCCATCTCTCAGGGCTTACAGCACCCCCAAAGAAAGACCTTCTACTTTTAGTAACACCAAAGACGTAGGGTATATCTGTTCACATTTGTACACACTAGAATTCACAGTAGCATCGTATATGTCCATGTTCACTGTAAAACTTTTGCCTTTGCAGTGCATGCTCAGACTGCTGCATCAAATCAAGATGCCCTTTTAAGTCATCCTCATAATTCCAAAGACCCCACGTAAGTATTTTAAAGTTGCTGTGCAAATAAACCTAAATGCAGAAAATTACAGCCTCTCCTATCAAATTAGTGAATTGACTCATTAGAAGGCAAGTACTGGGTTCATTGTAAGAAACTGCAGTAGCTCACCTAAAATAATCTGTCTGAAATATACCTCCATAAGAATCTGCATTGAGTCTATTAATTAGACTTACAGATGCTCACGCTAGTAGGGCTTTCAAGTCAATAACAATCTACCACTAAGTGTGGATCCATAGTGTGAATAAAATCAAAACCAGGGCCTTCTTTTGAGAGAATCAGGGTTTAGTGCTTAAAGAGTCCATTAAAGCAATTATGCCATAGCTGCATTAAAAGTGCAACCTTGCTTCTGAGGCTCCTTCAGCAAATAATGCCTGTCCCTGCCTCAGCTCCTCCAACAGCGGTTTGTCTCTGTCAGAAAGTGCTGACCTTCTGAAAAATTCACAACAAAACCCAACAGCTTTTTGCGTTTATTTAGCACTTTCCGTTTTGTACTCCCGATGTCTTTATGAATTTGGCAGTAGGAGAATGTGTATTATTCACATTTTAAAGCTGGAGAAAATGACACAAAAATTGTGGTTCAGCCCACGATTCACATTCAGATCAGTGTCAGAAGAGAAGTTCAGGACTTCTGGACTAACATTTTTTTTGCAAGAGTTCTTAATTCTTTATGGACCTTTAAAATCAGAGGTTTAAAAATTATTTCAAGAAAACCATGAAAACGGTAGGAAGTATGTAATGTGTATAATGACAAGCTCTACACCGGCACAACTAGCTCTGTAGCCATGTAGTAAAAAAGAACTGAGCTGGCTTAAAAAAAAAAAAAGCTATTTTTTTATTGAGGATACTTTTCGTTCTCCAGCACAACTCAGCAGACTCAAACAACTGAAGGTGTGCGCAGGCACAGGAACAAAGTGGGACAGGGATGGGAGGAGGGGAAGAAGTTGTCTGCTTAAGCCATGACTGCTGATAAAAAAACAAAAAGCATTTTAGACTATTGCCTCAATATGCTGGGGTTCGACTTCCTTTGAGAAGTACGTGTCGGAGCAGGTCCTGAAGCACAGGGTGTAACCAGAATTGTACCCAAGAATAACAACCAGCTGTCCCAAACGAGGTCCCCAGTGTGCTCCTGTGTGTAATCAGAGTGACAGTACACCCAAGGGCCAGCCTGCTTTCAAATGACATGGGATTTCTGGGTGTCATAAGGCAATTCTGGAACATCCTTGGAAAAGATTTGTCAAAACATTTATTTGAAGGCACTTCTACTTTAACCCAGTTTGTGTGCATACTGAAATACAGAAATTACTCTTTAAATCTTGTTTTCAGTTGTGTTCAGCGGTTCAGCTGTAAGCAGGCTATGGTCAAATTAGAAGGGAAATTCTTACATCACCAGAAGCTATGGGTAAAAATCAGGACATGATCTAATGATTCCTTTGCATTCCTAATTTCTGTGGTGCACTGAAAAAGAACAAACAAGGATGCAAATGGATGAAAAGAGGCACGTAATGAATTATCATGCTTCCATTGTTTCCTTTGTCTACTAAGAAAAATACCGAGGTGCGGAAAAGGTTTACCTGTTTGAGTATACATGTAAACAAAAACATTTCAGTTGCCAGCCTGTGTGTAGCGAAGCTAGTATTGACCTCAGAGCTATAAAATAAAATGTGCAAATCGCTTTATACACTATGGCCCTGTGTAAGAAATGAATCTCACTGCTTATGGTTTGTCATGACAGCCCACCAAAATGTAAGGTTGTACCGTACATAAATGACTGGGTTTATTTTAACTAGTCTATAATGTTACTGGAAAATGGAGATGAGGATCCGGTTGCCACCAGATTTTCCCATACTCTGATCAAAATTCTTTGTTGAGACCAAAAGCAGTTCAGATTGAACCTACTGAGGTTACCCATTGCATGTAATTGAGATTACCTTCATCTCTTCAAGGGTAGGGGCCACTTGGACGCTTCCCCTCAGTTTTGGAGTTGCAGCTTCCCTGTGGCATGAGAAGCACTACTGCATTTTGGCCCATACGAGGAAATTTCCTTATGGTTCTCTATGGCTGGGGGAGAGCATCTATCGTTCACCTCAGTGGCCATTCCGGCCCAAACCACGGCATCGTTTAAAGTCAAAACTGATTCTCTAAACGTAACATGCAGTTTAGTCATGCAAGGGTGCCTCGCAAGCACAGATGGGTTACAAATATCTGCATCCAATTAAATACTTTTCCCAAGTTTTATCAACCTCTGTGCAGGCAGCTGCTTACCTCTCTAGCAGAGAGACCAAACCACTGATGATGATTCTCTTCTGGTCAAAATGTCACCTCCAGCATCTGAAACCCGACGCTGTCTGCTGGAGAGGTAAATATCAAGTTATGTCCTTTTGATCCTCAGCTCTGGCATTGTGAAGGACGAATGAGAAAACAGACTTGCTATGCAGGATGTATGTTATTTGCCGTTTCACAATTAATGGTTCTATTATTAGAGTTTCTTTAGGAAGTGAGACCTTTGCTGTCTTTCTTTCCTCTGAGGTCCCTAACGGCTCTGGTAACTCTGTATAGTCCAGTAGAATCAAACTACTATGAGGAAGAAGATCTCATAGTCCTAAAAGTAATAAAGTATCATCCTCGTTCCTACCTCTTCCTTCTGTTTATGAACAGAACCAAAGGAGTAAAGGAAGTGCAGAGAGTTTTAATCTTTCTGTTGTGGGCAGAGCATAACTGCAATACTTTTACCAGAATCACCTTCACGATAGCATTATGGAGGACAAACCGGCACTCAAGTGTAGTTATAACTACTTCACTCTACTTCACTTCTAACTCTCAATGTTTCTATTGTTATATCTATAAAACTAAAGCCTTACCCAGACATGTAGACAATGAAAATGCCTCCATACAGCATGACCAAAATTGCCTTCTCTAGAGTCAGTGCTACTGCTTTTAAAAAGGCTAATGGATGGAGATTTGAGTCACATGTACCTACTGGACTGGAAGTTGATCTGAAAAAGTTGAGTATTTCTCTGCCGTTGCCTCGTTCAAGAATCACATTTTCAGATTAGCAGCATAAAGACCATCAAAGCGTTTACCTGGTATTTGTGTCACCAGATTAACTAGGGTACCCTCTCTCCATCCTTCCCCTATCACATAGTTAGGACCATATTGCATTTTCATCTACCTTTTACCCCTTGGTCTTAATTTTCGTTTTGTTGGTTTGTTCCGATCGTCAGGATTCTGCTCTTTCAGTTTCAGCCACTTGGAATAGCAGATTTGCTGACTCAGGCAAGAGGGATTTTTTGCCAGGTCAGGGTTTAGTTTAGGGCAAACTCTCAGAGACAGGGCCAGCTAATAGGTTCTACCAGCTTACTACTACAGTTGCTTTCAATATCTTCCTCCTCTGATACCACTGGCTAGTGTGTCCACGGCCTACTACTTCTCGCCAACAAGCTTTGGTCTTTGTCCTGACCTGGTGTGATTCCCTGCTTGCTCATCTCAATACAGCAGAATGATTACTTGAACCTTGTTCAGATTTTTTAAGTCCAACCTCTGTTTCCTGGCATGTCTACACAGACTGCATCTCGCAATTTGTCTTTCCTGTGTGTCCTCTTTCTCTGTCCAGAGAAATCCCCAACTGTCTTTGCTGGTTTGGGCAGTAATTCCTTTTCACTGGAACCCTTTTGTCTCAATCTTGGTGTCCCCAGCCCACAGAAGCTGAAGCGCAAGCTCCGTTTGAGATCACACACAGGTACACACTCACACACATGGACACACACTCCCTCTCAAGCTCACCGCTCAGGGAGCGGGCTTGGCTTTCCCATTAATAGCTCCTGTTATTCCCTACAGGCTCTAAGTATTTTTCCTTGGCAAGATCTTATCCCTGGCATTGTTTTCTTTCCTCCTTGCTCTGATTTACAGTCTACTTTTATATATCAGAGCAGTATTGTCAAGCTGAGGTAGATACCAATGTAAAATAATAAATAAATCATACTAATCTTGTTTTCTTTCTTCACAATGCGAACTTTCCACCCCAAAATTTGTTAGCTGATGAAGCCTGAGTTGAAATCTTTTTTTCCCTCGTTGTTCTCCAAAATATGAAGTGTTCTTACATGATCGTTAACTGTAAACTGTGGTACATTAGGGTAAGAGCCTGAATAGTCACATAAGTGGGACAAAGCCTGCTCTGCCTTCCCATCCATGTAGCTATGGAGATTCCTTTCACTCCACCATCTGGAAGAGTGCAGTGCAGATGAAAAACAGCTCTCCGCAGAGGGAATATGAGGGCCACAGACAGGACCTAGACTAAAAAATCTAATGCCATGAAGATTTTCCCGTCTTTTTCATCCCCCTATTTTGCCATGTGAATTTTATGACCTGGTTCCTGGTTTATGATCTGGTATGTCTAAAAACACTATAGGAAAAATCATAGACCCACCACATAAGTATGTGTGAACATATTTATGTGCACATACACATACAAACACATGCGTGTATGCACACTCATACTCTTCATCTTCTTCAGGAAACCATTTAAAATACATCCAGCGCACACATTTGGAGAATAAAAGATGTACTGAAAACGACTGTGCCACATAAATTGTTCAGGAAGAGTGAAAGGATTAAAAGCTTCATATTGTGTTTATGAAATCAAATCTTCGTGTCTCGGCTCTGTGCATCCCATATCATAAGATAATGAATAGTTCCATAGCAACAAAAGTCTACCACTAAACCATTACCTTGATTTCAATTTTTGAACAGAAAGAACACAAAACCCAGAAATACCAGCCCTAAAACTGAGATAATAGCAATGATTTAAATAGCCTGGTTCAGAGTGTCTCTTTAATCAGAAAATTAAAATGTTTGTCATTTGGTCATTGAACAGAAGGACATTAGAATGAATCAAATAAGGCTGCCTTTGGGTTCACAGATTAAATATTGTTTACACAATTATAAAGTCCTTGAGCCACCTCAGCAATTTTTAGTGATCAGGGCATTGCTTCAACATTGATGTAGAATTCAAATTACTGATGGCTCTGACACTATTCAGTAAAATACAAGAAAGGGTCCACCTGTTAGGGAGATCAAGATGGAGAAGGGCAGCATGTATTAACTAACTTGAAAGCAAATGTTTTTGCTACTAAAAGAGATTCTAATAAGTGATCAAAATGAAGGAACAGGATGCAATTCCATTTATTAGTGGCAGATAACAAACTAAGAAAAATTCTCATGTTATTCAAAGTGATTATAGAACCATTTTCTCTCTCTCAAAGGTTAGAAACTAAACCACATTTCCTAAGAATTAAATAACAAACTCCCCGTTCCTTTTAACAAGAGTACACTGTTCTTCTGATGTGAGGTCTTACAGTTTACGTATTAGTTTCCATATGCATAAAAACTAGCCATGTGCTTTCCTCACAGCAATATCCCTGGAGACTGCAAGAGGTAAGACACCGAAAGCAAAGATATATAATAAATACATAGTTAAATATACTTCATATGAGATCCTTGAAGTGTTTGGCCATGTCCTATCTGCTCTTTTTCCTAAAATACCCATGTACGTATTATATTTAGTCTCTCCTCCAGATACAACACTCGAAAATGCTTAAGTAAATTAGTATTTCAAGTACAGTCATACTATTCCCTTGACATCCAAGGGGCCCAATTCTCAGTTATATTTATATCATTTTAACCACTTCTCAATGTAGTGGGCTTCTAAAACCCTTCACATGTGTATAAACAGCCCCTCTGGAAATAACCTTTGTCTAAGGAGTTTCTTTTTCTGGTACAGTACTGGGATAGGGCTCCAGAGCATGCCTCTTCCCAGAGCCCTGTGCCGGGGGGCAGAGCAGGAGGTAGTGGGTGGCACAGGAGCACGCCGGGAGCGTATTTGGCGTTCGGCGATCTAGAACTATGCTCGGGTTTCCAGGCCTCACGCAGAGTGCTGTACATGTTGACAGCATCCTTAACAATTGCTGAGAAAAACAAGCAGGAGTCAGACCTTATGGTGACAAAAGCATCAGTGATCCTTTATTCACAAGTCGGACCCTTTCGCTATGTGCCTGCAGGGATGGAAACATGGCAACGACGAGCTAGAGTTTGTCATACCTTCCCAGCAAATTTCCAGTGCAGTGTATAACGTATAATTGTGGTCTAAATCTGACTGAATATTGTAATGCTTCAGGAGAGGACATTGACAGAGATGCCAGACCCTGGAGGTTTTTTTTTTTAACAAGTATATTCATATGTCTGTGTGTATATATTTATGTGTGTGTGTGTGCATACATGTATATACAGAGATAATCTTCTCTATTTAACTAGAAGAATCTAATATACAAATTTTGCTTTCCTAGAAAAAAATTGCTATAGTTGGTACAAATACACTGTATGTGATAACTTATGGCAAGAGTCATCTCCCTGAATATAGTAGAAATAACATACTTCAGTCTCATAACAGTTCAGAAATTAGGAAAAAAAAATAACAAGTGACCAAAGTGAATGTTTTCAGTATTTAACTGAACCAAAGAGTTCAAAGATTTGGATCATTCAGTTCAAACTGAAGAATCTTGGTTCAGCAAAAATGAAACTTCTTCTTTTATTTTGAATGATTATTAACATTCCAAAACAAAATTAATTCTGTTTATAAATAAATACTTTTTTAAAATAATAAATATCTAAATGTTTGTTTTAAAAATGTTTGGGATAGCCATGGAAAAACTCAGTAAAAATAACACAAAGTCCTGAGCTATTTAGGTAAATCCAGATGCCTTTATATTGAAAAAGAAGCCTCCAGAGGGTGGGAAATGTGTTTTTTAAGTGCCACAGGTCTGTGGAACTTGTGACTATTCTTTCTGTTGAGCTGAAGTTTATCCCATGCAATTCCTCCCTAACATAAAGCCGAGGGATTTGATCGACATTCAGTGAACAAGCAGCTTAGGCAGTGTCAAGCATTCCCCGTCTCCAAGTGATGTTGCGCTTTACCAGTCCCAGTGTGAGAGCAGGGTACTTCCAGAACAGAGGTGAAACACTGAGGGGCTTCTTGGACTACTGCAAGGGGACCTGCCAGAGCAAATTTCCCTCGTGTGAGGTGATCCTGCAATAAAAAAAAAAAAAGGTATTTGTTGTGAGAAATGTAGAAATGCAAAGGAATGTGACTTTTCATCCCTACACATTGGAACAAACTCAACGCCCAGCATTGACTGCTGTCTGGCTCTGCAGAAGAGCTCCCTCAGAGGGACCGCTGTGCTCTGGAACGGGGATCTGGCAATAGGCAACATTCCTGCCGGGAGCACACTGCCGCATCGACAGCAGGGAAATCACAAAACCAGAGAGGAATGGTCTTTATTGACAGCCATAAATGTGATCTGTCAAAAAACAAGATATTTTTGCCATGTGTTAGAGGGGACGATGTTAGCTTCTAAAATATGTGAACATTTGGCGTTTCTTGCCAGTTTTAGACCAGGATATCACGTGTACAATGGGGAAACTATCTCCACTGCAGCAGTTTAAAGTGCTGGTATAGCTAATGAAATCTGTGCACTGCCACTTCGCCAGCTCTGCTCAGCAATACAGAATATTTCCACTTGATGGCACCAAATTTTATTTTTTTTAAACCTCAACTCAAAACAATTCTCTAACAAAAGAGATGCTGAATTCCAAGGAGGTAATAAGGAAGAAAAAAAAAAACCCATGGTTTTCTCTGAGCACATTTCTTTTCTTAAAAATATGTAGTTGTTTATAAGGAATACAGTGAATTTGTTACAGTGGCTTTGTCTCTTCTATTTGACCATGACCACGCAGTCATTCGAACTGCCTATTTTTTTTCCACTCCGTAGAGAGAATCTCCTTTCAGTGAAGTAAAGGTTGTGTTATCATATTGTTATAAGTGATAGCCTCTCAATGTGCATGAATCATGTGTTTTAAGACAAATTTTGGTTCTAGCCCCATCCTTGAAACTCATTGTGCGTTTGCTTGTTGTAAAAATGAAAGGCACCCATACAGATCATAGCAAAATAACAGGCAGATTTTTAAGGGCTGAGTATCAATTTTGATTCTTACCCTAAATTACCTGTTGCTTATTAGTAATTACCGACTGGTAATTCTCCAATAGCCTTAACTACTTTAAAAACAACTTTTAAACCTTGCTCGTATATTCTATTTAGGCACTAAACGTGTAAACAAGCAAAATCGTAGTTTAAATAGTTGTCCAGTTCTGGGAGATTTCACAAGCTTTAGGCAACGGTCAGCATCATGTACAATGTACCAGATAATAATAGATTATGTACTGGATAATATTAGATTACAGTAAATATCCATTTATTGTTTCTCATCTCCTCTTTCAGCAATAAGCCGGGTAAGGCAGGGCCGAGTCCTCGGTCTGTGCAGCACCTGCATGGGGGAGGGAGGATGATCGGGTTCGTGACTAAGCCTCCCAGATACGACAGTGACACAAAAGATGTAAAGACCCATCTGTTGAGGTTCTACAACTGCAAACCGGCATTTTAGCCATGTGTAATGAGATCTGTCACGTTTCCATCCGCAGAACCGAAAACGCAATGCAACATTGGGGTTTTGAAGGATGAGGGGGTTAGTCATGGACAGGGAGAGGATTGGGAAGCAGGGACAGGTCAGTCCTGTGTATGTCCTCATCCAAAATTAGGGTATCAGTTAAGGGTTTTCAAGGCAAAAGGTAACACCAGAAGTCTTCTGCCACAGAACGTGTTTTTGTCTGGGCCTTGTAGGAGCAGATTTTGCAATGCATGTTCTGTACAGACATTGTGCATACGTGCAGTAGACAAGCACTTACGATGAGCTGTAGTTATTGTTCAGGTGCAAATCAGCCGCTCAGTATGTGCAAAGAAGGGCTGACACTTCCCAGATATGTCACATTTACTGGGCGTCCATGACAGAGCTGCTCCGTGCATGCACATGCACCATGTCTTAGATGTTCAGATACGGAGCATGATTGGAGCTACTGTCACTGCCATGACAAGGCTACAAAAGTCTCGCTCGACTTACAGGAAAGAGGACATCTTTGGAGAAGCCTAAGTATAGGTTGCTTTCATCCAGAAACCCCCCTCCCCTTCTGCCACCTGCTGTCTTTTCCTGCCCTCGAGGTCCAAACTCTTTCCAGTCAAGTCCTGAGTCCACCTCTACAAGACTCCTCTGATCCGTGAGTTTTAAAGGATTATCCAGTGCAACCTGTTCATCTACCTCCAGTTCACAAATCTACAGTCAGCCTGATTGAATCTTCTTCAGAAGTATCTTTGATTTCCACAAGGTTTCTCTCCCTTCTCTGAGAAAGCAAGCCACTTGCCCAGTCCTGGTTCCCATCAGAAAAATTTTCACACAATCTTACCTCCATTTGAGATGTGCGTTTGAGGTCAAACCCCTCTCTTTGAGGATGTGAACATTTCAGGTAGCTGGGGTTCTTGGACCAGGAACTGAACGCAGTCTCTGAGATCAGCGTGTCTCACACACTGGCTTTCCTCCTTTCCTCTTTAGAAGAACAGCATGGAAGAAAGCCCAGTCCTACAAACATGTAAGGACAACGCTATTCACTGAAACTCAGTTATTGTTTTAAACAAGTCATCTTTTATCATTTCTGTCTAATAACAACATTCCTTGCAACTAACTATAAAAAAAAAATCTTTTCATTTGACTTCACGCTTTTCTGTCATTTCTTCCCTGCACATCGCTGTCATTCAATTACTACCTGACATTTATGGTGTTCCATTTTCTGTTAGAAGCTGAAAAAAATTGGTGAGGAAATCCAAGAGCCTGTGAAAAGAGCATGAGCCTCCTTTCTGGCTCTGGAAAATACAAAGAGCAATCACTACTGGCCAGAGCTTTATTAGAGATGAAAAATAGCAGCTGGGAGCAATATTTGTCTTTTCCTCACGCAGAGAAAGAAAACTCCTGGCACCATAGCATCTTCCCAAGCCACTTCAGCTATCTAGAGTCCAGCCCAAAGCTGCTTCTCCAGGAGCAGAGATCCTGCCAAGGCACGTCAGCCCCAGCACACGCTCCACTGCTGCTGTTCCGCTGAACGACGTGAGGTTTAATTAATGGATGTACTTCCCCTAGGACAGAGGTCTGACAGCCAAACTCATTTTTCATGGGCAAGTTAATCTCACTTAAACCCTTAATTTTCCCTGTATAATAGAGGTTGGTCATGTTAGTCTTAACTCACAATTAAACCAGAAGTTACTAATGCCACTAATAAACCCCACCTCCTTTAATTACTCTTTCCCCTCCCATATTCCAACACCTACTTTTCCCTGAGTAATATCCTGACAACATACCCATGATTTAACTCTCATGTTTTAGCAACTGTTTACTGCTGTTCCACACAAATTCTGCAAACCCTCATTTTTATTACTGAAAATTACTTTAAATTAGAAATAGAGTCATGGAGCAAAGAGAAAAGATGCCAAAAGATGCCCGTGCCAATGCTAAAGAACTCTGCCAGCATCCTGCCCATATAATTTTACCTCTTTCTTTCTGTCACACTGGGTTTGTGTTTAATTATGGTTGATGTTACGAAGCTGTTAGGAAATTACTGTCTCTGTGCTTAGATTCTGCATCACCCTGACTGTAAGGTACTGCTTTGCTCACTTTCCCTTTAAGGCTATTTCTGACATGGTTTTAGTAACCACCCTCAAGTCTAGGTGCCACGCTCTAGTCTAAGTTTTCAGAGACATGTGGTCTGGGCCATTTTGTATCCGTATTAATTCCAGTGGAAGAGCTCCGACATGACGCAGGACCCCCACATGTTTTGCGTGTCCCAGGTGGGAAGCAGGCTGACCCTCTCCGAGGCAGGCACAGAAGATGCCCAACACGTGGGCAGTAGGGGTAAGATGGGACTTTGGGGTCCAGTAAGAGTTTAAGCCCTGAGGTAACACGACGGGCATGAGCCAGGGTACAAGACCACAGTCAAATTGCTGCTTATTCACAGACCTTTCACTGTATCCATCTACAGTTCTCCGTTGCCGTAAGCAGTCTCACCAAGATGGTATAGTATAAGCAGAAATAAATGAACTGACCATGGCTGTTGTGCAAACTAGTGCCAGAAATGTGTTCTGCAAGGACTTTAGAATAAACAGAAGCCGCTGAAGAGAGCTGAACTAAGTGGAAGGAGTTAATGGTGTTAATCTGTGCGGGATGTGAAGCAGCTAAGTGGTCTGCAATCCGGGAAGCTGCTCATTTCCGAAGAGAATTGGGCAAAAAGACAGAGATATCAGCAGAGCAAGGGTCTCAAGTGGCAAGCTCACTGAAGCAGAGAGGGAAAAAAATCAGATAGGTTGTTTATGCCATTTGAGTCTTATTGTTTTGTCAAGAAAAAGACCCTTCATATAAAGAAGTGTTTTCTATGAGAGAAATCAGGAACCCACAGAGGCAGCTAGTGAGTGGGTAACCCAGTTACACCTATTAATACAAGATAGCTGTTTCGCTGGTAAATGTGACATGATGATGACAAAGATCACAAGAGGATGACACTCAAAAGAAACACAAAAGAAATCACTAATGTAGGACAACTTCATATTAAAAAAAATCATTAGAAAGCCAGAACAAGCTATTCAGAAGAGCAGAGAGAAATATTCCCTAGCAGCAGTGACATACATGTTATAAAACAGAAAGGTAGTACTAGCAAATAATTACACACACACAAAATGCAGCAGTATGGCACCAGACACTCCAGTTTAGAAACACAAGCATGTAGCAAAGGCAAAAATCTTACAGGTTTTTAGCAAATGTGGATTATATCATGCAGGAAAGGAATGTGTATCATTAGGGAAGGTAGGTACAAAGTGACACAGAGCAAAGCATTTTAAATTAGCATCCCACACAGACAAACAGAAGAAACGGGTCATACAGGACACACATCTGAAGAACATCTCCAAAAAAGGTAATGTAGCAGCAGTGAAACTATCTTCCTTTTGGCTACTATACAAACTAGGAGCTGCACTGGGGTAAAGCATATGCAAATATCTAAACTGATCCAGAAAAAAAAAGATTACATTTAAAACGGATGTTGAAATGCAAATAAGCTGCATCTCTTGAGAAAGAAGGTAGCTGAAGTTTAGCCCATCCCATGAGACTATTACCTTTTGGGAAGTATGATTAACAGGATAGGCACAGAAGAAGAGGAAGAACACAGAAAGCACAGAAAGAAAATGCTGAGACTACCACCAAAGAAAACGCATTGGTCTGGTTTCCCATGCAGGAGGACATGCCTGCATACAGAGCACATGAAAGCTGATACGTTTGCTAAAACTTCTACTGGTAAAGGACATCTCACAGCTGAGGAAACAGAAAAATACTAATATTGAAAACAGAGGGTATTGCTGTTATTAAGAAGAATAATTAGTCATGGCATTTCTGAATGTGGTCTATTTCCTGAAGAATGCATAGTATGTTGGTGGAATTGGGTAACTGGTGCATGTGGCCACGCGCCTAACAGAAAGGCACGGGAAGGTGTTATTCAGCCAACTTAGCACTGGGTGTGTACAACTATAGGCGTGTGCCCCAAGCTGATTGTCACTACTCCTTCTGTACTCAATGGGGAAAAAAAAGAAAAAAGCACATCTAAAGCACGGTTCACGCACCAGTTTTAGAGGAGATGGATGATGTTCTGGAAATGCTTATTTCTCTCCAGTGACCCTAAGGGGAGTCTGGACAGGTAGGTCATTGGCAGACAATTAGCCTGTGAACACCTTCTATTAGGGAAGATTAATGTCAGAAAAAGCACCAAAAGAAATGCTTTCCAATGAGTCTCTCTACCTGTTGGACAGAATTCTTGGGGGGGGAGAGGGGGAGGGGGAGAGAAGCATGTATTTTGAAGTCTTGCTTGTAACATTTGTTTAGTTTGAATACTTCTAGGTCATTTTCCCTTGTGAGAAGTTTGACCCAGGACAATATGTTAAGTCAGGCTCATCACTTTTTATAGAATCAGTGACACTAAATACTGGAAAGTGGAGACATTGTGAGTATAGGAAAATATATACAACAACCTTCTAAATGCTGCTTCAGGCCTGTGTCACCACACCAGACAGCACCAAAAACAAGGTCCCACACCTGAGTGGACCATATGGTTGAAGAAGCCCTGCCGCTTCTTAAAGCTTCTTAAAGTTTTCAGTCCAGCCCTCCCTTCAGCACTCCTCAGAAAATGTGGGAGCGGACTGCTGGCTTGGACATGCTCTATATGTCCAGCACAGGGGGTTTTTTTTCCTGTAGATATGCAATCAATTTCACCCTTCCGTGGAAACACCACCTGAATTGCATAAGCACGAGCATACACAATAGCTGCCTGGGTATTAATAAATAAAACACAAACCGGACTGGTTTGCAGGCATNGCTGCCTGGGTATTAATAAATGGTTTGCAGGCACTTAACCTATTTGGCACAAAACCAACCTGTATCTATATTATTGAACTTTCTTACTCTCCAAAAACAGAGTGGCTGCATCCAACCTGCCCAGTGGGAATGGTCTCTGGCCAATACTAATCTCTCACCCGTGCCTGGGAATTGTTTTGGCTGGCCCACACTAAACCATGCTGACTGGACTAACTAGTTTGATAGTACGGACAACTGAGTTTCAGTGCCCAAGAGGGTTCCCCGGCTCAGTTTAATCAACTATTTTGGAATTAGCCGATACAACCAGTCACGTGGTTGTGTGGCAGGACCTGTACAGAGTTTTGCTTTTGCCAAAGCAGACTCTATGTCTCCATGACAGTGTTATTTACGAGCAGTTTCCATTCTGATGCTGCGATGAATAAGAGGACTTCATTCAAGCCAAGTGCTCACGTGCAGGGGTCCCTGACAGAACCGGGATTCAGGCTGGGATAGTGAGTAAGACACAGGTACCTGCTCTCCACAGGAGTTTGTAAAGCCCCAGACACAAAATGAGTATACAGGTACAGGTTTGAATGAAAAAGTATTTTTTTCCTCTGTGTGTGTGTGTGTGTAAGGGAGAGAGAAGGGTGGGGAGAAAGAATTAACTACTTCTGCAAAGGGAAATTATAGGAAAAACAAGTTTCTAATGTTGGGTTTTCCCAAAAACCTCCCACTGAATTTCCACTGTTTGCTTTCAATTACCAGCCACAGAAAACAATTGCTTAAATCTCTGCCCTTCACAGCTGAATCATAAAGCAAAGATTTAGTTCAATTGGATTTCACAGAGATGACAGGATCTGTCAGTGACTTTAACAATGAAGATTTTCTCCTATGTCTGGTTTTACACGCCAAGTTTCTTTGTGCTTAGCTACAGTCTTAGACATGATCAGTGTAATTCCAGTGCAAAAGCCTGACTCAGACTGTTTCTTCAGAGCGAGGAGGGATCTGTTATGTATTACAGAGTTTTATAGCCAGAACAGGTGCTCTAGTCACCCGCCTCATCATCACGAGGAGTATGCTCCTCTTAATTAAAAGAGTATATCATTCAAGGATATCTTGTTATGACCCACTTTTGTCTTTAATATGGACAAATATGAAATGATGGCATTAGTGGTCAGATTGGGATTTAAAAAAAAACACCACAGTTTTGAATTCCATCTGTCTTCCTTGACAACAGGTTCCTTCACTGGTGCGATGAAGGTTCAGGGCAGAAGGAGCCAATAACAAAATATCTTCTCAACTCATAGATACTGAACCGTTGCATCTTTCCTTATGGAAAAGACCAGGAAAATCTCCTGGCTTGGGAAAACAAAGAAACAAAGCAAATGGAGATGATATTCCTTCAGTAGGATCCCATGGGAGCTCAGACTTGACTGTGCCCACCAAAAAGCCCAAATACCGAGGGGTTTATGCTCAGAAAGCTCAAAGAAGACCTGAGTTAGATCCCTAAGCTGTCAAGTCACGTTTGAAACCTACTCCCTTTTAATGGATAATAACCTATAGAATATATCACAAGAAAATTAGCAATCCNCTGTGCCCACCAAAAAGCCCGAATACCGAGGGATTTATGCTCAGAAAGCTCAAAGAAGACCTGAGTTAGATCCCTAATCAGTCAAGTCACATTTGAAACCTACTCCCTTTTAATGGAGTATAGAATATATCACAAGAAAATTAGCAATCTNTCAAAGAAGACCTGAGTTAGATCCCTAAGCTGTCAAGTCACGTTTGAAACCTACTCCCTTTTAATGGATAATAACCTATAGAATATATCACAAGAAAATTAGCAATCCCTTTACACTGCTATTAGTGTTAATAGCTAACGAATTATAAAAGCAACAGACAGTTGGTTGGGTTGGGTTTTTTTTTTTTCCTGATTGATCCATTTAAATTTAACCTTAATTTGTTTAGATCTCACTGAGAAGCTGCTACCGTATTCTGAGCTACAACTGTTGCAATTAGCAGCAGTATCCCACTGTGAGTATAAGGCTGATTGCACGGTATATGTCTGCAACGGAATGACACTGCCCAGATATCTATGGAAGAGATCAGACTACTAACTCCAAAAATTCAGGTTTATCTATAAATATTTATTCAGCAGCACATTTTGAAACGGACTATAGCATGATAGCATGTTGTGGGTGGAAAATGTTGTATGCCTTACTTACTATACCCACATAGTTGATGCCCAAACATTTTTACAGATATAGACAGAATCTTTAGATTTTTGGGATACACTTCCATCTTCCTCTCTTTCTATCTTCGCAAGGCTTATATTTGGATTCTAACATAACATCTTCACAAAGTGATTAGATACCAAACTTTATACTATTTCAGCATGTTCATATTATCGTCTTTCAAATACCCATATCTCATGCTGGTCCAACTGAAGTTGGTGGCAAAATATAAGTTCTAAGAAGCTTCTGTCCAAGCTCTTAATAAAAATGAGTAATTTTATTAAAAATTACACAGCACTTTTCATTATTAGGTAAACCCTGAGAGAGGAATTAAAAAAATCTGTATCTAAATTGTAAAGATTTTCTGCTGTTTGTACTGAAGAATTCATTTTTACAAGAAAACAGAATAGTATGGTATATCACCAGATTTTTAAAAACAGTAACAAAGTCAAACTCTAAGGTACTTGAGAACATCCAGATCAGTTAGGATATGGTGTTCCTGACAGCTAGGAAAACCCCCATGGAAAAGGAAAATTATTAGATACAAACTAAGGTACTATAAACTTTATTTTACTTTTTTAGATTCCTGATAACACAGGATAATTGCCTACCAAAAACTAACTGATCAGTTGGACTCAAAGGAGAGAGGTTTTTTCCATTCACTTTAATAGGATTTAAATTCCACTCTCAGTAAAAAAAAAAACAA